>OX463755.1:85709178-86372141 GCA_949824845.1 Rhingia rostrata | reverse complement strand
ACCCACCAATAAACATCTGCTCTGGCTAGCAAAAAATAAAGCCAGAGGGAGCAACTGGAAAGTTTTGTGGGAGACCATGGGCAAAATCCTTGCAAAAAAAAACATGAAAACAGTGAAACAATACACATTGGTACTTGTAACGTAACAAGATGACCAATTAATCGTTGTTTTTATGTTTCTGTGCGAAACTAGAAGATTGAACATAACAAATCATAATGGATAACCCATATGGTGAAGCTGATGTCGATTTTAGGGTAATACATGGTGTTAGCGGCATAAAAATGAATTTTTGTTGTGTTAGTTTTAACATTAGACCGATAACAAAAACATAGGATTCTTTTATAGCGGAAATTGAAAACGTTTTATGTTATGTAGATATATTAGTTCTTACTTACTTACTTAAGTGGCGCTACAGTCCGGAATGAACCTGGGCCTCCACTAACATGCCTCTCCAATTAGCCCGGTCCTTAGCTAACTACCTCCAGTTGCGCACTCCAAGTTAGTTGAGGTCGGTTTCAACTTGTGCGCGCCACTTAAGGCGAGGTCTTCCTCTACTGTGTCCGACGTCTGGCTGGGAATCGAAGACTCTGCGAGCCGGAGTATTGGTGTCCATTGGTGACCGAAGATTTTTCTAAGAAATTTCCTCTGAAATCGACCAAGGATTACTTCATTCGCTTAAGAGACGGTCCATGCTTCAGCGCCGTAGAGCAGGACTGGGATGATCAGGGTCTTATATATAGTCTCCTTAGTAGTTTGAGTGAGGGCTTTACTACTGAATTGCCTTCTTAGCCCGAAGAAACAGCGGTTGGCAAGAGTAATTAATTCTTCGTTTAATTTCTGACGAGATGTTGTTGTCAGATTTAATAGCGGAACCGAGATAGATAAAGTCCCGTACTACCTCAAAGTTATATCTGTCAATGATGACGTTCTGTCCAATTCGTCGATGTTGTGTGTCCTTTCGTGTTGACAGCATATACTTCGTCTTGCCCTCATTTACTGCTAAACCCATTTTTGCTGCTTCTTTCTCTATACTAGCAAACGTGCCTATGACATCACGTTGGGTGTTGGCTCGTGAGTTTTGCACAATCCTCTCAAGTGAGGTCGTTTCCGACCCTGATGGAGCAGCGAGAATTCTCCATCGTCATCCTACACAAACGGACGAGTTTGGGCGGTAAACCAAAACTAGACATGGCTCTGTATAGTTCGTCTCTATAAATGCTGTCGTATGCGGCTTTGAAATCGATAAATAGAAGGTAGGTATCGATTTAAACTTCTTGTGTTTTTCCAGGATCTGCCGAAGTGTGAAGATTTGATCGGTTGTGGACTTTCCTGGCCTAAAACCACACTGATAAGGGCCGATCAGGTTGTTGGTAAATGGTTTCAGGCGTTCACATATTACGGCAGATAGAATTTTGTATGCAATGTTGAGGAGACTTATGCCTCTGTAGTTGGCGCAGTTTAGGGGGTCTCCTTTTTTGTGGATCGGGCAAACGATGCGCAGGTTCCATTCTTCAGGTATAATTTCTTCATACCAGATTCGGCTTATGAGTTGGTGGATGTTACTTACCAAGTCATCTCCGCCGGCTTTATAAAACTCGGCGGGAAGGCCGTCATTTCCGGCAGCCTTATTAAGCTTCAGTTTAGATATTGCTATCCTCACTTCATTCACGTCGGGTGGTTGGCAGCTTTCGCTGCCGTTGCCAATATTGAATGGTTCGTTCTGCTTGACAGCGCAATGTTGTTCGTCATCGCCGTTTAACAGTCTGCAGAAGTGGTTCTTTCATATCCTCAGCATCGACTGTGTCTCAACTACGATATCTCCTTCTTCATCTCGACAGGATTCTGTTCGAGCCTTGTATCCTTGGCTTTGACGTTTTACACTTTGGTAAAACTTGCGAACATCTTTCCTGGAAAGGCACCTCTCTATATCCTCGATCGCACGCTTTTCTTGCTCTTTTTTCTTCTTTCTAAAAAGCCGGTGTTCTTCCTTTCTTCTCTGCACATAGAGCTCAACGGCAGCTCTCGTCTTCACCTGCAGCTTAGCCTTGTAGGCCTCGTTCTTGGCTGCGAGCATCTGTCGGCATTCCTCATCAATCCACGGGTTTCTTGCTGGTGGGCGCGAGAAACCTAGCACATCAGTTGCGGCTGATCTAATGACTTGTTGGCATCGTTGCCATAGTTCTTCGACATTCGATGTTGGTGGTTTGGTGTTAATCGAGAGGTTTAAGGATATGCGTTGCACGAAGATCTTGGCGGTCTCTTGCGATTGCAGTCTTTCGACATTCAATTTTTTTACAGTATTTCTGGATTGTTGTGGCGTAGTGGATATCCGCATTCTAACCTTGTCTATCGCTATGTGATCAATTTGATTGACCGTTCATTGATCTGGAGACTGCCATGTCCCCTTATGGATATCGAGGTGAGGAAACCGTGTGCTGGCTATAGTGGCATTTCGTTCCGTAGCGAAGTCAATTAGCCTAAGTCCGTTACCAGACGTGTTGTCGTGTAGGCTATGGTTTCCGACAATACTGCTAAAATTGTCTTCTCTTCCTACCTTTGCGTTGAAATCTCCCAGCACGGTTTTAACGTCGTACTTCGGTAGTTGCTCATAGGTTTTGTCAAGGAGCTCATAGAAGCAGTCCTTAGCTATATCATCTTTTTTCCTCTGTTGGGGCGTGAGCGCATATAAGGCTAATGTTGGCGAATTTGGCCTTGATGCGGATCGTTACAATGCGTTCGCTAATGTCTTGGAAACATAAGACTTCTTGCCAAAGCCTGGCACTTATAACAAATCCTCATCCGAATAGTCGCTGTTTCTGCTCACTATAACACGGTCCGTAGTAGATGTCACAGTTTTTCATACTCTTTTTGCCCGGCCCATCACATCTTATTTCCTGGATGGCAGTAATGTCTCATTTGTAGCAGCTTAGGGCTTCAGCTAGTTGTTCGCTTGCACCTCTCCTGTTAAATGCTCTCACATTCCAGGTTCAGATACGAACTTCGTTGTCCTTTTTTCATTTAGCCGTGTCGTCAACAGTAAAATCAGTGCTTTCAGAGGCTGCCGTTGGCCTTTCGGTTCATCCGCCACCAGCTCTGTTCAAGGGGCCTGACTAACCCTTGAAATTCCTAGACAACCTGTTGTCCGAATATGTCGAAGCAGCTTGTCTAGGTTCGCCTGGTACAGCAGGCCGGGTATTTATTCCGTGCCATTCTGACGTGGCTGTTTATAGTGTTGCTGTTTTTCGTCGTGTTATCAGCACTCGCGCTTATCGTTTAGCAAGTCAAATTCGGTTGGATGAGACCAGTACCCGATGGTTACCACTTGGAGGTAAAAATAAGCAGTTGATGTGTAGTCAGAGTTACAACACTGGGAATTGCCAAGTTAAAGCCAATCAGAGTCTACCCTCGTTCTAAATAAATAAATGAATTTAATATACCTAAAAAAAGAATAATTTCTATTATGTTGATGGATTTAAATCGGAATTTGTAATCGTGATACAATGAAGGGAGGAGGTGTCGCAATTTATATTAAAAACAATGTTACGTACCAAGTATTACCTGCGAAACCAATTAATTACGAAGGCATTCATCTAGAAATCACTCACAATGTTGAACAAAAACATGTGCATGCTATTTATATGCGACCAAAGCTTAGTGTTGCGAGGTTCATTGACGAGTTAAACGGAATTATCAATGAAAACAAGGAAATATTTTGCTGGATGATGTAAATATAAATACCCAAGACGAAAATAACTCCCTTGTCTTAAAATACATGGAGATAATGGCTTCTAAAGGACTGACAAATATTATAAAGCAACCATCGCGTGTAGATATAGCAAATAATACTGCAACTCTTATAGACCATATCTAAGTTAGCATCACTAAACTGGATATTTTCTCTTTGATAATTGAAGCAGATCTATCTGACCATTAGGCCGTTTTATATGCAACAAAAAGCATAAATAGAAGAGGAACGTCTGATGAGGACAAAAAAAATACAAATTTTTGGCGCAACAGGCTCGTTAGTACCCAGGGCTGAGCTTTCTCACAACCAATCATGCGTGTGTGTGTATATCTTGCACGATGGTGGGGCCTCCTGTTTTATGCCGACTCCGACTCGAGATAAGCTTTTATTGATAACTAATACTACTCGTATGATTTGTCAGAACATCACGAGATGAGGTTAAGGTTAGACATACTAACCAACAAAAAGTTAATGAGCTAATCGAGAAAACAAACTGGCAATGTTTGCTCGAAGAAAATAATGTTGAAAAACTTTACAATAACTTCGTACGAGAAATAAATAATGTATATAATGAGGCAAGCAAAACCAAAAAAATTCAAAACTCAAGGAAACATAAACCATAGATAACGACCGAAATTTTGTTTGTGTTAAAAAAGAGATAAGCCTTATAGGAGGTGCAAAAATAGCCCGAGGAATAAAACATATGAAAACGAGTATAAAAGCTTTAGAAATATTGTCAATAAAAACATACAAAACATAAAAACTAAATTCTATAAACAACAATTTGCAAATGCTTACAATGATCCAAGAAAACATGGAACATTGTTAATGAACTACTGGGAAGAAAAAAACGCTCAATAGATGAAACTATTAAAAATAATTTTCAAGACACGGAGGGCTTAAACAACTTTGTAGAAAAGTTTGCAGAACACTCTTCCAACCAAGTTTCAACGATTATACATATTTGCAACAACAACACATCAAACCATGAGAAAAGACAACTTCGACAATGTAGATACTTAGAAGAAGCAACGGAACAAGAAGTCTTTAAGATATTGTATAAATTGAACATCAATAAAGGTCCTGAAGCAGACAATATTAGACCAGTTGATCTAAAAATAAATGCTGTGTATCTGGCCCCAGTTATTACAAAAACCTTAGTATATCTTAGAGCTGTGTTCCAAAGTTAATGAAAACATCGATTATTTGCTCGATATATAAAGGAGGAATTAAGATAACACGGAAATATCAGCGATATCAGCTGTTGAAAAATGCATGGAGGAAGTAATTGTCAGCCGAATAAATAATTTTATTACCAAACACAATTTAATACATAAAAACCAATACGGATTTAAAAAAAAATGGGAGCACCGGATTGCTATTGGGAGAGTTTCCCAATACGGTTAATGCTGGACTAAACAAAAACCTATCCTTGTACTATTTATATATTTTAGTAAAGCATTGGAGTATCATCAAAAACTAGTTAAAAGTGTTAGCAGAATTGGTTTGAGAGGAGTACTGGCAAACTGGCTTAGGAGTTATCTTTACGATAGAACAATTAAATTCAAGGTGTCTGATACAAGAACTCATTTGGACAAAATATCTAATCTTCAACATCGTCTTGTAAAAATTGTTAGAACCAGTTTTTGAAATCTTAAATTTTTTAGATGTTAGTGCAATTTTCCAGATGACAACAATTCTACAATATATGAATGACCAGCGATTTCTGAAACCTATATGCCACACACTTAACACACGAAGGCGATGCTTAATACCGAAAATCATTAATTTACTTCCTCAATTTTTAAAAGCCATTCCGAACCTTAAGAAAATGAAAAAAGAGCTGAAAAAATACTTACTTAATATATTATTTGTAAAGTAAAGAAATGGATCTGTTCGATTTTCAGACATCAACACTACACAACAATCCGAAATTATAACAGTATTGTGATTCGTGTTGCATTTTTGGCATTTCGGGACTGGAATTATTGGGAGTAATGACCCGACTTCATACAGTTTCTGCACAGCTGCAATCTGCGTACGAGTTTATCCCGTCCTTCATCTAAAAGAGAGAGAAAGTTAGAGCAATGGTATATCTTATGCTTACCAGAATTGCACGCAGCGCAATTAAAGTTGTCAATTGTGTTCGATAAAACCACTACCGACTGCTTTTTCCTTTCGTCTCGGCTTCTGATGGCCTCCATAGTCTGAAATAGTGACTCGACAAATTTGTAGAAGCTCTTCACGGTTGGACTACTTCTCGGGTCATCCAGTGACTGTTTAAACAGTGTTCTGCTTGCCGTATCCATATTCTGTAGTATAAGTTGGATGATGAAAGAATACAAGCCGTTGACCTTAAAGCCATGATTCGTACCTGCCTGCAATGACTCCTTTGTTGTGTCATGCATTGGTTCCAGTGGATGAACTCTGCCCCAATGATCTGTTCAGCTGTGCTGTGAGAACCAATCTTTTGTTATCGTAACGATCAACTAGAGTTTCCCAGGCTGCTTCATAGTTGTCGTCTGTTGCTTGAAAGTGCTGAATCAACCTCTGTGTCTCTCCTGTGACATTTACTCGCCAAAATTGCAGCTCCTGAGCATGTGTTATGGGCTGATCATGTATGAGCTGTATAAAAAAATCATACAATTGTCGCCAATTAATATATTCTTTATCGAATTTGGGCAATTTGACTCGGACCACTACCTTGTTGCAGCCAAGGTTAGAATGCGGATATCCACTACGCCACAACAATCCAGAAATACTGTAAAAAATTTAAAGTCGAAAGACTGCAATCGCAAGAGACCGCCAAGACCTTCGCGAAACGCGTATCCCTAAACCTCTCGATTAACACCATACCACCAACATCGAAATCGAAGAACAATGGCAACGATGCCAACAAGCCATTAGATCAGCCGCAACTGATGTGCTAGGTTTCTCGCGCCCACCAGCAGGAAACCCCTGGTTTGATGAGGAATGCCGACAGATGCTCGCAGCCAAGAACGAGGCCTACAAGGCTAAGCTGCAGGTGAAGACGGGAGCTGCCGTTGAGCTCTATGTGCAGAGAAGAAAGGAAGAACACCGGCTTTTTAGAAAGAAGAAAAAAGAGCAAGAAAAGCGTGCGATCGAGGATATAGAGAGGTGCCTTTCCAGGAAAGATGTTCGCAAGTTTTACCAAAGTGTAAAACGTCAAAGCCAAGGATACAAGGCTCGAACAGAATCCTGTCGAGATGAACAAGGAAATATCGTAGTTGAGACACAGTCTATGCTGAGGATATTGAAGAACCACTTCTGCAGACTGTTAAACAGCGATGACGAACAACATTCCGCTGTCAGGCAGAACGAACCATTCAATATTGGCAACGACAGCGAAAGCTGCCAACCACCCGACCTGAGTGAAGTGAGGATAGCAATATCTAAACTGAAGCTTAATAAGGCTGCCGGAAATGACGGCCTTCCCACCGAGCTTTATAAAGCCGGCGGAGATGACTTGGTAAGAAACATCCACCAACTCATAAGCCGAATCTGGTCGGAAGAAAGTATGCCTGAAGAATGGAACCTCAGCATCGTTTGCCCGATCCACAAAAAAGGAGACCCTCTAAACAGCGCCAACTACAGAGGCATAAGTCTCCTCAACATCGCATACAATATTCTATCTGCCGTAATATGTGAACGCCTGAAACCGTTTACCAACAACCTGATCGGCCCTTATCAGTGTGGTTTTAGGCCAGGAAAGTCCACAACCGATCCATTTTTCACACTTCGGCAGATCCTGGAAAGAACCCAAGAAGTCCAAATCGATACCCACCACCTATTCATCGATTTCAAAGCCGCATACGACAGCATTTATAGAGACGAACTATACAGAGCCATGTCTAGTTTTGGTATACCGCCCAACTCGACCGTTTGTGTAGGATGACGATGGAGAATTCTTGCTCCTCCATCAGGGTCGGAAACGACCTCACTGACACATTCGATACCAAAAAAGGATTTAGGCAAGGCGATGCGCTGTCATGTGACTTCTTCAATCTGATTCTTGAGAGGATTGTGCAAAACTCACGAGCCAACACCAGAGGCACAATTTTCCAAAAATCTGTACAACTACTAGCATACGCCGACGATATTGACATCATTGGTAGGACCCAACGTGATGTCATAGCCACGTTTGCTAGTATAGAGAAGGCAAAAATGGGCTTAGCAGTAAATGAGGGCAAGGCGAAGTATAAGCTGTCAACACTAAAGGACACACAACATCGACGAATTCGACAGAACGTCACAATTGACAGATTTAACTTTGAGGTAGTACGGGACTTTACCTATCTCGGTTCCGCTATTAACTCTGACAAAAACTTCTCGCCAGAATCATCTCTACGGCGCTGAAACATGGACCGTCTCAAAAGCGGATGAAGAAATCCTTGGTCGTTTTGAGAGGAAAATTCTTCGAAAAATCTTCGGTCCCGTTTGCGTTGACGGGCTATGGAGACGAAGATTCAACCAAGAACTGTACGAGCTGTACAGCGACATGCCCCTGGTCAAAAAACTCCGCATTGGACGTTTAAGATGGCTAGAGCATGTAGAACGAATGGCCAGACGTCGGACGCAGTAGAGGAAGACCTCGCCTTAAGTGGCGCGCACAAGTAGAAACCGACCTCAACCAACTTGGAGTGCGCAACTGGAGGCAGTTAGCTAAGGACCGGGCTAATTGGAGAGACATGTTGGTTGAGGCCCAGGTTCATTCCGGACTGTAGCACCACTTAAGTAAGTAAGTAAGTATATTTTGGAATAGCACCTAATTCTCGTGGCCTTTCTATTGGCTTATAAGCCATTTCCAATGTGTCCTTTGGACCTTTCTGGTTTATATATTTCTGCACCAATTGTAGACCTTTTATTCACCTTGCTAGGTGGATCTTGTAGTGAAAACCTAGGTGCAACACATTCCCCTGGGGCATCTTCTTGTTTAATGTTCTCCTGAATTCGATGAACATCGATGTGCGCATCCTTTCCGCAGCATTCCGCACGGACTCGGAATAATCCCTGTTGAAATAAGGGGGCTGCAACTGGCCGGAACATTTTTCACGGATTTCCGTATCCGTCTTGTCGAAGTCGTCCCATTTGCACTCTAGTTATACCCTATCCCATAAGGGTATGTTAGTTTTGATACATAGTTTGAAACATAGAGAAAATATTGAGCAAGGTATACCTCAAAGTATATGGATCGACTCAAAATCGATAGCTGAAATGATTTAGCCATGTCTGTCCGTCCGTCCGTCCGTCCGTCCGTACGTCACCAGATTGTGGGCCTTAAATTTGAGCTAGAATGATGAAATTTGGTTCACGTGCTTTTTGCTGCTCCCAGCCAAACAATTGTAAACATTTTTGATATGCGCTGACTGCCACGCCCCCTTTTCGAAAAAACATTGTTTTAGGCGAAACCGTTAGAGATACTGTAGAAGTGTCTGAACAACATATCTAGACAATCATAATGTCTATGTTCTGTTTATCAAAAGTTTTTGCCACGCCCACTTTTTAAGGGAGTTTTTAGTAAAAAAACCTTTTCGGAAAAAAAATTAAATGTTTGGAAAAAAATGGTGATGCCAGACCATTGGTTCTGTTAATATAAACATTTCTTCCATATATCATTTTAAGCCACGCTCACTTTTTGGAGGCGTTTTCATACAAAAATCATTTCCATACACTACCTCATGGCATAACCAGGCGAAAAACAGTGCTTTTTGTCGAACCATAAATGGTTTTAATAAACAGTTTCTATATTTCAATGCCATAAATCCGGCATTTTAAGAATGTTTGCTTAAGGATGGGATTGTATAGGGAACAAAACGATCCACACAGTGGATTGTAGCCTTCTCATATGTTTTTTTCTTTTATCTTCTTCAGATAATGAAGAGTTTTCCTGCTGGGACTGTCCTTGTTATAATTTCTAACAATCGCGCAGATTGCCTCTCCCAACTCTTCCTGTTGGCGAGCTAATTGTGCCATGTCTCCAACAGTTCTGGTGCTTTTATTTTCTGCCATGTTATCACTTCACTTTCACTTTATTTTGCTCTTTACTCACCATATTTATACCCAATCCTGTGACGTAAGGACACCAGCAAAAATGCAAACATCAAGCTCAACCGGAATAAATGCACACTTAAGTTGATTTAAATATGTTGCGCGGATTCAACCATATAAAAGAAAATAACAACAAAAAATAGCGTACAACTACGTGTGTGCCTTGACAAATAAAAGTACACAGTAAAAATAAAAGACTGTCGATTTAAATTTTAAGGTTTGATTTATTCGCTCTTTAAAGTTTCCCGATTACTTTGGAAGTGATACCACATCTTTTTTGCTGCGCTATTGAAACCTCGGTTTCGGCTTCATGTCAGTTGATTTTGTCCTCCCGATCATTGACCTATCTATGATTGCGGATTTTGAATTAAACTGCAACGTAGGTTCTAGCTTAATATGCACTTTATCTACAAAGTTCACCGCTTCTCAGTTGGAAGCATATAAAGATACCAACAACAGTGTACGGCATCTTACGCTCACTATGGTTGCATTGCGCTGGTCACTGCTTGTGCTAAGAGTTCCTGGTAAGCGGGGAGTCGGTGAGCGTGAACGATGCCTAATTTTGATGGTTTGCCGACGGGAATTTACTTTGCATTGAACAATTACAAAAATGTAATTTTTCCGCCGGCAAAACGCACATTTCATTATTATATACCTTGTTGCGCTGCAAGATCCTGCCGGGCCACGAGATGAAATGTCAAAATGCGTGTCACAGAAGTTAGTCTGCAGTCTTCAAGTAAGATGCATGTTGATTGTTGATTCTGCTGGCGATACGCTTATAGAAGTAGATGCGCTAAGGTAGTTACTTGAAAACAAGAAGTAAGGTGTGGTGAATATCGTGTGGCAATTATGGTTTATAGGTTAGTTATTTTGAATTTAAAATAAAATTATTATAGTTGGTATTAGATTAGGTAGTTTTATAAGAGATATGAGTATGTGAATTTATTGAGGTGTTTTTGAGTGTGTTCTGTTTATTTAGCATGGACAGAAGGCAAAGCTTTGTTATAGGCCGCTTTAAAGTGTTTGCTGCGGTCTTAATTGTGACGACCCGAATGTGACGCTGTAATTCTGCCAAGTCGCCAAAGTGTGGGAGGAGTTTGTTCGTCAGCCAGGAGTACCAAATGTCCAATTTCAATGGTTGCGTTCGAAGAAAGCCATTTTGGACGTTACATTAATCGGCTAAGGTATTCTGACTTCATCTTTTCCAAAAATCCTGGAGTATTCTTTGCATTAGCTGCCATCAGTCTAAGTAATTCGTCTTTAATTCTGTAAGATCTCTTGCGGTGTAGTATTTAGAGGTGCACCTATTAGAAAATGTCCTGGTGTTAGAATGGAAAGATCTTCTGGTGTTAAGTGGTATTTCATGGATTTTTATCCAGCTTCCCATAGTCCACCGAAATTTGGAGCCGCTGGAGGATTAAAATGCCATGTTGTACCACTTTCTTGTAGTTGCAGTGAGATATCTTCAGTCCATTGGCTTGATATGTGCGAACTTCTCAAATCCAAAATCTTTGCAGCTCCTTGAAAATTTGTTCCACAATCGCTGCATATATTCGTACAAATCCCACGACGTGCAGTGAAGCGCATAAACGCAGTACCGACCCTTCCATGCTGTTAGTTGTACAGGCCCAGCATAATCAACACCTGCTGTTTGAAATGGACGACCCTGTTTTACTCGAACAACAGGTTGATTACCCATCCTTTGTTGCATTCGTGTGGCCATGTATCTGAAGCATTTCAAACCCTTCTGAATGCAAGCTTTAACACAATATTTGAAATAAAGACCAGTATTTTGTTCGAGGCGTTGCCATCATCAGCTGTTGACCAGCGTGAAGCGATCTCATATGTTTGTCATGAACGATGAGTGATGTAAAAAAGGTTTGCGGTGGTAAAATGATTGGATGCCACTGTGAATAGGGCAAATCAGCATTTTCCAATCTGCCTCCAACTCGTAAGATCCCATTCTCGTCGATTATTGGCGAAAGTCTCGCTAATTTGCTCCCCTTGTAAACGTTTTCACCCAGTTCTAGCTTTGCAAGTTCTTCGGCGAAAACACACTTCTGAACTATTGCCAAAATTTCATCAACTGACAGTGGTCCAGACAAATACACTGACCTTTTCTGTGCTTTTAATCGCAAACAGCTAAAAAAGCGAAGCCAGTAGGCGGTAGCTCGCACTAAACGATTTAACGAGGAAAACCGTGTAAACAGTTGATTTGGTTCAACTGATTTGTTGCCGTTGAACTTAATGAGGATTTTATTTCAAGGTTCGTAGCGTCAATCTGTGAGTTGGAGTGAATATGCCCATCGAATGTTTTCAGGAACTCAGAACCATGCCACCACTAATGGTGGTTCAGGAGATCTCTTGGAGAGAGTCCTTTCGACGCTGTATCAGCTGGATTATCATTAGAGGCAACGTAGTTCCAAGATATTGTACCTGTGAGCTCTTGAATTTCCGCTACGCTGTTGGCCACAAACAAGGTTCAAATATATGGCGGCGATTTAATTAAAGCTAGTGTCATCTGCGATCCACACCATGCAAATATTCTGGCGGATTCAAACTCCACCATTTTCACCTTGTGGACCAACAGATGTGCCAGCAATTGAGCTACACGTAGCTCCAAGCGTGGTAACGATTTACCCTTGTCTTAGCCAGCAGAAGGTTCGTGACAGTTACGCATTGGGTAATAGTACCAATATACACTGCCGCCACATACGCCTTTTCATACGCATCACAGAACCCGTGTATTTCAATGCTAGAACTATTAACTACGTGAACCCAGCAAGGAATTTGAATGGCATTGAGAGCGATAGCTCAATCTTCAATTTATGCCACGCCGTAATGATAGTTGGAGGCTGTTCCTGGTCCCATATTTGTTTTCCTTTCTAGATCTCCTGCATCAATTTTTTTTCCTATCAGAACAAAGAGAGAGATCCATCCCATTGGATCGTAAAACCGAGCGATGTCCGACAGTAGTGTTCGCTTTGTCGTCTTAGTTGTAGCCTGTAAAAGGATTTTAAAAGAAAATACGTATCTTCCCGGATGCCACCGAATCCCTTAAGCTTTAATCGAATGAAAGTGGTACCTGTACCTTTTTATATTCTTCGTAATACATCTCGCGTTTGTACGAATTTTTTTTCAAGTTGAAGGAACCGAACAAGAGCGGAACGACGAGAAAGACCTACACCTGGGCGTGATCCTTCTTTAAACGGGAGTTCCACCACATATCTACCGTCTGGTTGTCGCTGATGCGTTCTGCAGTAATGCGTCTCACACTTCTTTTCTTCTAAAGAAAGCATTTTCCTCCTTGCAACTTCCTCTATTTCTAAAAATAGTTGTAAGATGTTGTCCTGCTTGGACCCTTCCATTTTACTGTGTAGGGATGCCACTTTTAAGTGCTTGTTGGCAGCCGTGCAGCCTGAGAGGACCCATCCAAGTTCCGTCCCTTGAGCCATGGGGGTAACTGCATCTCCTTTAACGATCCCTTCTAAGATAATCGATGGATAGACATCGCAGCCAAGCAAAATGTCGATGCTACTTGGTTTATAAAAAGATGGATCAGCGAGTTCCACACTCAGAAGGTGACTACAGGTTGCAGTTTTAGTAAATCCATTGCGTTTAGATGAAGGCTAAAATTCTTATTTAAATGTGAGAAGATGGTGAGAGAAACCTTATGCTTAGCTGTGCCAGTATTCATTTCTCCTACACTAATGACGTCGACATAGCTTCTTTCCTGTTTAAGATTCAGCTGTTGTGCGGCAATAAACGAAGCCTCTGAACCAGGATCTAGCAGTGCTCGCAGCAGCATTGGTTCGCCAGTGGTTGTGAAAACCTTGACTAGCGCCGTAGCCAGAAGCACGTTTTGGTTGTGGCTGTATTCTGCTGTAAATGTGATGTGGGAATTAGTGATACTGGTGGAGGATGTTGGGGAATCTGCTGGAACCGACTGGTTGTTATGAATTGAAGAGGAGGAGTGTGAAGCTTGGTGTGATACCGCATGTGATGAAGCGGAGCCATGAGCATGCATTGCTGGAGCTGGCTCATTTAAGTGCAGCAGTGAATGATGCGTTTGGTGGCACGTAGAACAAGTGTAAGTGTAAAATGTGCATTTGACAAACAATGGAAACACAATTTTTTGTTCTTTACCATGTCCTGTCTCTTTTTGGCATTTAATGTCTTAAACTTGAAGCAGTTCCGAATGGAATGTAAAACCTGACAACTGGAGCATGTTGAAACTGTAGAATTGTGTGATGAATTGTGTCTGATGCGGATTTCTTCGACCTAGGTTGATTTGACCGCGATGAGTGTTGTCCCATTACCTCTATCGTTCTTGACCTTGTGAGTAGGAAGTCTTCTAGAATGCTATATCGTGCATAATCGATATATGAAGAGATATGTGTTTCCCACAAGCCGCGTGTGGTAAACGGAAGTTTCTTAACCGTAATATGAGGACGTGTTCCCAAGCTTCAACAGGGACACCCAAATTTTCGAGAGACTGCTTTGCTTCATTCGTAGTATCAAGCAACAATTTGATCTCCTCCGCGGATTCCTGATTCAGCTTAGGTTGGTCAAAAGCAATTTAAATTGATTGTCCTTTAAAAATCTAAGCTTTTGGAAGCGCTTGACTAACAAGGCCCAAGCAGCTTCAAAGTTGGAATCCGTGTTCCTCAGTAACCACCTGGCGTCGCCGCTTAAATTGTTTTTCAAAAATGCAATTTGTGCGCATCCGAAATTGAAGTATTATTATTCACTAAGCCTTCAAAAAGTTCCTTGAATTCGGACAACAGTTGAAGCGAACCATCAAAGGTAGGGATTTGAATTGGGGAAGTTTTATTTCAACTGATGACATTTTTGGTCCTGCTACTGATGAGTTAAGAGTGTGGTTTTGACTATCTGTGCATGCTTATTTCTTCCGTTATTCACATGAATAGTTGTAATAGCGCTCCTTCAAGGAATGAAAAGTTATCTCTTACATATATTCTATTTTCGCCTCCTCAATAAGAGCAGCATATTGACTAGCAGTTATCGAGAGAAAGAACAAAACCGAAAACACACCACCCCAGAAATTAGATCAACGATTTAATTTAAAACAAATGGTTATAAAATTGCCACACACTTGATTATAGTCGTTGCTCCTTGGTTGCACCAACTTCTAGCTCGAAATTCCTTTAGATAAACACCAGAATCTACGTGAACTCGTTCCTCGATGTGTCCACTGCTCAAACTCCAGATGGATTGCACAGGACACTATACCGAACCGCAACGATAACGATGACCGTGATACGCGAAACAATCTTTTATATTTAAAGGCTTAGTGTAAGATGAGGAGATTCTTCATTCAGGATCGTGGGTTGGAAAGCCTAACGAACAAGCACCGGATCTGTCGTGTTGGTAGCAACGCCGCTTTGCGAAACTCTATGCCGCGATGAGTGCTGTCCGAAGACCGCAGCAGGCACTGAACCCAAATGATACCCCAAACTGGGGAGATTTCAATGACTAAACATTTAAGACTATTTTTAGGTGGCAAGCGAATGGGAAAGAAAGTTACTCTATTTAACAAAAAAATGAATAAGAAAAAAATTACAAATGAAATAGTTGTGTGTGTGTTGACTGTGGAAAACCCGAAGCCTTCGTATGAAAACTCAAACTCGATGTCATGCGGAAAACACAAGTGCAGCACTTTTCAAGACAGTGGAAGAGGTACCCGACCGTCGCTGCGAAATGCTAAGCCTGAGTGATCTTACATCGTAAAAAGCGCTGCTTTTATATGTTTCTGCGAGTGCCGAATGGTTTCAACTATCGTAAATGTTCTTACGATATACCGCTTGTACCATTAACATATGAAAAGGCTACAATCCACTGCGTGGATCGTTTTATACCCTATCTCATTCCATCCTTTAAATTAATATCCCTTAAATGTGGATATTATGGCAAAGATATATTAAAATTGAAATTGTCGCAACATATTATCCTACAGATGGACGGATGAACGGACGGACGGACGTACAGACAGCCATGGTTTAATCGACTCAGGTAGCGATTCTGAGTCGATCCATATACTTTGGGGTCCGTCGGTCCGTCCTTCCGTGCAAACAAGTGAAAACATTTTTGAAATCCGCCCACTGCCACGCCCCCTTTTAGAAAAACGTAGTTGTAGGCCAAACTATTAGAGATTTAAAAAAAACGTCTGAACAAGATATCTAGACAATCCTAATGTCTATATTTCATCTTTGAAAAGTTTTTTTCCACGCCCACTTTTTGGGGGCGTTTTCAGTAAAAACAGTTCCAAAAACAATTGAACGACCAAGCAGCACGAATAGATTATATCTATTCGATGTTTGCCCATTCTAGCGCGCCATGAACATGATGAGTACGTTGGATGAGGTAAACTTTAGGATCCTAGCTGTGAATTAGTCAGAGTCGAGAGAAGAACCGTCCTTTCAAATCTGTTGGAAAACCAACTCCCGGATGTACTTTTGGTCAGCGAAACTAAGTTAAACCAGAGACACAAATTGGGATACAGCAACTACCATATAGTAAGAAGAGTCCGACCCCACTCCTCCCAAAGGGGTAGGGTCGCTGTCTTATTACGCAAAGGCTTACGCCATAGCATCATATATAGCTGGAAAGTACGTACGTTTCAGGTGCTGGAAGCATGCATCGTATGCATTCCTCTCCATAGTCGGAGGAGAATGTATGTGGTGTCGCTTTATGCACCTGAAGCAACTCAACAAACTCAATTTATAGCAGAGCTCGAGACACTTTTTCGACGCCTACAGCTTGAATCGGCTGAAAATTATTACTTTTTTGCCGGCGATCTTAAAGCTAAGCATGCGGCTTGGAGAAATACAATCGCGAACACTAGAGGTCGACTGCTTCAGAATTGCTGGGAGCAAAATATGATTGAGTACAAACATAGCTTGTACGCGACGGATATCCCGTCCTTCCCGAGAGGAAACTCTTTTCTGGACTAAGCACTTATGGACAATAGACTAGAACTAACAAATAACGAGCACGCGCGGAACTGTGTGCCAGCATTCGATTACGATAGTGACCACCTCGGACTTGATGCTGTATTCAGTATCCCAAACGAGCAAACTCAACTGGAGGAGTTCGACCAAGTGCGTTCTTTTGACTACTGAAAGACGAATTCGCCGCGTTTCACCAGAATTGTAAAGCGAGAATTACGTTTGAGCGAAATTGATCCACCGACAAAAAGAAACCTTTCAAACGACGAAATTGACCAAAATTTACTAAAAACGAATGAGGTCCTCACAAGGTCAATGGATCTAGCTATCCCTAAGATAACTAGTTCTGACGACCAGTCGGAGAAATATCGAACGCCAACAATCGATGCACTCCACCGACACAAAAGCAGACTGGTCTCGAGGCTTAAACGGTTGCGTAGACAATTCACTGACAGACAAGACCCGGAGGTTCGGACACTGAACAAAAATCTTAAAAATCTTAATATCGTGGAATTACAGAAAATCTATAAATTCTTACTGGGACAACAAAATTCGGGCTATAAAAACAAGTATTCAGGCGAAAAGATCATAACGGCATTCCATGTGTCCGAATTTCCAAAACGACAGAAAACAGTCAGACACTCACGACCGTTGGTATAAGTCCGGAAAACGTTGACTCGAACGACGGTTTTTTCACGATCGAAGATCCTCAGGAGAAGGCGAATTCGATAGGCGCTATTTTCGAGGCCGTGTATACGGTGAACAATCCTGTTCGCCCAAATCGCGATATTGAGGAAATAGCCTTTCTGAATCACTTTTATCTGCGCACTGAACTCCAAGCTTGGCGATCTGAGAATCACGATTTTTCCGTATTCAATGACGAAAACCCTTCCAATGGCATAATCGCCAATAGCCTGATGCTGTTCGTGCAAACAGATGAACTCCTGGACATCTTGGTATCACTAATAAAAAAAAGTCGGCAGGAGAGGACGGTGTCCCAAACGTCGTATTGAGACACCTGCCAATAGAAGCAGTCGATATCTTCACCACCCTGTTTAACTATGCACTGAATAATGCACATTATCCGGTGCACTGGAAAACGGCGGTGGTACATCCTATCCCAAAAAGGACAAGGACAAAACAAACCCTGCAAATCTTCGGTCAATAAGCCTTCTGCCAAATGTAAGTAAGGTATTCGAGAAGATGGTAAATAGAGCTCTGCTTAAGTGGGTTGAGGAAAACAAAATTATTCCGGATAATCAGTTTGGTTTACGAGCGAGGCATGACACCATTCATGCCGCGTCGAAACTAGTGTCCGACATCCAATGGAATAAATCCAAAGGACAATGCATAGGGGCCTGTCTGGTTGACTTTGAAAAGGCCTTCGACACCGTATGGTTAGAGGGGCTTTTCTACAAGCCGACCAGAATGGGCATGCGGAAACCCATGCTATATATGATTTATGAAATGCTTATGGGAAAGAAGTTCGTTGTCAAATGTGGCAACGTAACTTCGAGTAAAGTCTTTGAAATTAAAAACGGTTTACAACAGGGAGTGGTGAACTCCCCGATATTGTTTAACATTTATACAAGTGATCTTGTAGGTTCTCTCAGACACGCTATAGCGTACGCAGATGATCTAGTGGCGTACAGATCAGGTCCGAAAATCGGAGTCATCAACATACTTTAGCAACGTGACTTTGATCAAATTAAGGGATATTGCGATGATTGGAAATTGAAGATAAATTTCCAAAAAACCGAAACGATTCTGTTCAGGACCCCATTGCATATGGCTTCTAGGGATAGCAGAAAAAACTGGAAAAAATTGTGTATCATTGGACAGCATGGACAGCCTCTGGCGTTGAGAAGTGGAGACAAATACCTCGGCATCTGGCTTGACAAGTTTCTGTATTTTAAGAAAAATGTAGATGCTTGTCTGGCTAGGGCTAGGGGGGCTTATGCTCTGACAAGGAGATTGTTTCAAAGCAGTCAACTTGATTCAATTGTGAAAGTCATTTGCTACATGGCTCTCATAAGGCCGATCATCGCTTACGGTTGTCCCGTGTGGTTCAATGTGTCACCAGCCTACATGGAAAAGATACGGCTGTTTGAGAGGCGGTGTTTCCGATCCTGCTTAGGATTGTACCGAACGCCGGACTCCGAGTACATAAAATATTATCGCAACGAGGTTCTATACAATGGGGCTCAGGTGAATAGAATTGACAATTTCCTGATTAAGGTGACGCGAAGGCACGCTGCAAGAGCGATGGCTAGCGACAACAGCCTGATCCTTGGGGCTTATTACCCCAATGATTTATACATGGAGAGATTCGTTAGGGTTAGTACAAGACAGGAACGGTATCCCGGTTTTGTACCACCGCTATCGTGACGCGCGGGACAAACGGCTAATCCGCGACGGATACGTAGACAATGCCCCGGAACTCCTCCGCTTTAGCACGGCGGTATCGGATCGCGATAGGACCGATGCTGCAAAGCAGTGCACTGAGTTCTGGTGTCTATATGACGAAGGCAACCCCTCGGGTCATGCGCAACGAGGGCTCGCCACCCCGATTATAATTAAGTTAGGTTTAAGTAGTTAAGTAGTCTTAAGTTAGGTTTAAGTAGTTTAAGTAGTCTTAAGTTAGGCTTAAGTAGCTTAAGTAAACCGACAAATTTAAGCCTAAAGGCAAAATAAAACAGCTAAATATAAGCTTACAGCGCCCACTAAGGGCCGATAAGTTAGATTAAGTAAACCAGTTATTGATAAGTTAGATTTAAGCATTTTTTGTCTAGTAGTAAGCTAATATTTTAGGTAAATAAAAAAAAAAAGAGTTTGAAAGTTAAAAAAAAAAATGGTTTTTGAACACCACCAAAACGTGGGCGTGGGTTAAAATGTTATATAGAAGAAATATTTATATTATCATAAGCAATGATTTTGCATCAAAACATTTTCGATAATATTTTAAACATTTCGAAAATGTTTTGATGCAAAATCATTGTTCCTGTCTTGTACTAACCCTAACGAATCGATGTAAATGAATGCCTCTGGTGGAATAAAGCCCGATATGAGCGCACTCTCCATGTACATTTCATTGGGGTAATAAGCCCCAAAGATCAGGCTGTTGTCGCTACTCATCGCCCTTGAAGCGTGCCTTCGAGTCACCTTAATTAGGAAATTGTCAATTCTATTCAACTGAGCCCCATTGTATAGAACCTCGTTGCGATAATATTTTATGTACTCGGAGTCCGGCGTTCGGTACAATCCTAAGCAGGATCGGAGACAACGCCTCTCAAACAGCCGTATCCTTTCCATGTAGGATGGTGATACATTAAACCACACGGGACAACCGTAAGCGATGATCGGCCTTATGAGGGCCATGTAGCAAATGACTTTCACCCTTGAATCAAGTTGACTGCTATGAAACAATCTTCATGTCAGAGCATAAGCCCCCCTAGCTCTGGCCAGACAAGCATCTACATTTTTGTTAAAATACAGAAACTTGTCAAGCCAGATGCCAAGGTATTTGACTTCACTTCTCACCGCCAACGGCCGTCCGTGCTGTCCCAGGATACACAATTTTTTCCAGTTTTTTCTAGTATCGTAAGAAGCCCTCTGCACTGGGGTCCTGAATAGAATTGTTTCGGTTTTTTGGAAATTGATCCTCAATTTCCAATCATCGCAATATCCCTTAATGTGATCGAAGTCACGTTGCAAAAGTGTGTTGATGACCTCGATTTTCGGACCTGATCTGTACGCCACTAGATCATCTGCGTACGCTATAGCGTGACTGAGGGAACCTTCAAGATCACTTGTATAAATGTTAAACAATATCGGGGAGTTAACCGCCCCCTGTTGTAAACCGTTTTTAATTTCAAAGACTTTACTCGAAGTTACATTGCCACATTTGACAACGAACTTCTTTCCCATAAGCATTTCATAAATCATATATAGCATGGGTTTACGCATGCCCAGTCTGGTCAGCTTGTAGAAAAGCCCCTCTAACCACACGGTGTCGAAGGCCTTCTCAAAGTCAACCAGACAGGCCCCTGTGCACTGTTTTTTGGACTTATTCCATTGAATGTCGGACACTAGTTTCGATGCGGCATGAATGGTGTCATGCCTCGCTCGAAAACCAAACTGATTTTCCGGAATAATTTTGTTTTCCTCGACCCACTTAAGCAGAGCCCTATTGACTATTTTCTCAAATACCTTGCTTACATTCGGCAGAAGGCTTATTGACCGAAGATTAGCTGGGTTTGTTTTGTCCTTGCCCTTTTTGGGGATAGGATGTACCACCGCCGTTTTCCAGTGCACCGGATAATGTGCATTATTCAGTGCATTGTTAAACAGGGTGGTGAAGATATCGACTGCTTCTATTGGCAGGTGTCTCAATACGACGTTTGGGACACCGTCCTCTCCTGCCGACTTTTTTTTATTAGTGATACCAAGATGTCCAGGAGTTCATCTGTTTGCACGAACAGCATCAGGCTATTGGCGATTATGCCATTGGAAGGTCGTCAGAACTAGTTATCTTAGGGATAGCTAGATCCATTGACCTTGTGAGGACCTCATTCGTTTTTAGTAAATTTTGGTCAATTTCGTCGTTTGAAAGGTTTCTGTTTGTCGGTGGATCAATTTCGCTCAAACGTAATTCTCGCTTTATTTACAATTCTGGTGAAACGCGGCCAGTTCGTCTTTCGGTAGTCGAAAGAACGCACTTGGTCGAACTCCTCCAGTTGAGTTTGCTCGTTTGGGATACTGAATACAGCATCATGTCCGAGGTGGTCACTATCGTAATCGAATGCTGGCACACAGTTCCGCGCGTGTTCGTTATTTGTTAGTTCTAGTCTATTGTCCATAAGTGCTAAGTCCAGAAAAGAGTTTCCTCTCGGGAAGATCCCGTCCTTCCCGAGAGGAAACACTTTTACTTTTATGTTTGTACTCAATCATATTTTGCTCCCGCCAATTCTGAAGCAGTCGACCTCTGGTGTTCGCGATTGTATTTCCCCAAGCCGCATGCTTAGCGTTAAGATCGCCGGCAAAAAAGTAATAATTTTCAGCCGATTCAAGCTGTAGGCATCGAAAAAGTGTCTCGAGCTCTGCTATAAATTGAGTTTGTTGAGTTGCTTCAGGTGCATAAAGCAACACCACATACATTCTCCTCCGACTATGGAGAGGAATGCATACGATGCATGCTTCCAGCACCTGGAACCTACGTACTTCCCAGGTATATATGATGCTATGGCGTAAGCCTTTGCGTAATAAGACAGCGACCCCACCCCTTTGGGAGGAGTGGGGTCGGACTCTTCTTACTATATGGTAGTTGCTGTATCCAAATTTTTGTCTCTGGTTTAGCTTAGTTTCGCTGACCAAAAGTACATCCGGGAGTTAGTTTTTCAACAGATTTGAAAGGACAGTTCTTCTCTCGACTCTGACTAATTCACAGCTAGGATCCTAAAGTTTACCTCATCCAACGTACTCATCATGTTCATGGCGCGCTAGACTGGGCAAACATCGAATAGATATAATCTATTCGTGCTGCTTGGTCGTTCAATTGTTTTTGGAACTGTTCGATCTTGCTATTCAACGACAGCAAGAAATTTTTCAGATCCAAATCTGATCTGCTTTCTCAGCAACCGTAGGCATTTATGATGTCTGGGGTTGACCCGGTCCAGCTGCCATT
Source organism: Rhingia rostrata (assembly GCA_949824845.1). Lineage (NCBI taxonomy): Eukaryota > Metazoa > Arthropoda > Insecta > Diptera > Syrphidae > Rhingia > Rhingia rostrata. Next base: position 86,349,676 of record OX463755.1, on the reverse strand, counting down.
TGGGCAAAGGACACGTTGGGATCTACCCTATTTGTGAAAGAGCGACTTTTAGATCGCTTTTCTTCTTCATCAGCCTGTTTGCGAGCTAGCATACTCTTTCTCTTCTGTTGGAATACAGGACATCCCTTATAATTAGCAGGGTGCCCCGCGTTTCCACAAAGAACACATGTGAGCTTGCTCATGTCTTCAACCTTTTCCCTACCTAGAGGACAATCATTTATAATGTGGTTCTTGTCGCACTTAACGCTTCTAATCCGCATGTTGCAGTTAGAAGCGGCGTGCCCGAACCTCTGGCAGCGCATTCATTGCAGTATACGATCTGTCCTTTTTAATTTTTCCCAATGGACAGCATGATAGAATACGCGATTAATTCTGCGTACACTATCTATTTTGCTATTGGGGGTTATTTGAACAAGAAAAATGGTAACCTTCGGTTACCACCTCTACCATTGACCGCGGTAAACGGCTTTACGCCGACGAACTTTACATCGTCGCTCTCAAAATACTTGAGCTCATTTAGGAGCTCCTCTGCATCAACCCTGGGATCGATTCCTTTAAGGATGAGCGTTTTTAGTTTTTCTGCTTTCGGCGTATACGTGAAGTATTCTGCCTTTAGCCCCTCTAGTTCTTTGCGGACTTTTTTTATAGTCCTCCATATTGTAGCATATAATTTTATGCTGTGTGGCCGAAATATGTTTGACCGCGAATTCCTTAATAAATATTTGCTTACATAACTTAATACTATCGCTTGTGGGCAAGTCACTTACATTAATCGGGGGTACATCTTTCCTCTTTTCCTGCTGTCGTTGCTGCTGGGGTTGCTGCTGCTGCGATTGTTGCTGCTGAAACTTGTCAAGCCAGATGCCAAGGTATTTGACTTCACTTCTCACCGCCAACGGCCGTCCGTGCTGTCCCAGGATACACAATTTTTTCCAGTTTTTTCTAGTATCGTAAGAAGCCCTCTGCACTGGGGTCCTGAATAGAATTGTTTCGGTTTTTTGGAAATTGATCCTCAATTTCCAATCATCGCAATATCCCTTAATGTGATCGAAGTCACGTTGCAAAAGTGTGTTGATGACCTCGATTTTCGGACCTGATCTGTACGCCACTAGATCATCTGCGTACGCTATAGCGTGACTGAGGGAACCTTCAAGATCACTTGTATAAATGTTAAACAATATCGGGGAGTTAACCGCCCCCTGTTGTAAACCGTTTTTAATTTCAAAGACTTTACTCGAAGTTACATTGCCACATTTGACAACGAACTTCTTTCCCATAAGCATTTCATAAATCATATATAGCATGGGTTTACGCATGCCCAGTCTGGTCAGCTTGTAGGAAAGCCCCTCTAACCACACGGTGTCGAAGGCCTTCTCAAAGTCAACCAGACAGGCCCCTGTGCACTGTTTTTTGGACTTATTCCATTGAATGTCGGACACTAGTTTCGATGCGGCATGAATGGTGTCATGCCTCGCTCGAAAACCAAACTGATTTTCCGGAATAATTTTGTTTTCCTCGACCCACTTAAGCAGAGCCCTATTGACTATTTTCTCAAATACCTTGCTTACATTCGGCAGAAGGCTTATTGACCGAAGATTAGCTGGGTTTGTTTTGTCCTTGCCCTTTTTGGGGATAGGATGTACCACCGCCGTTTTCCAGTGCACCGGATAATGTGCATTATTCAGTGCATTGTTAAACAGGGTGGTGAAGATATCGACTGCTTCTATTGGCAGGTGTCTCAATACGACGTTTGGGACACCGTCCTCTCCTGCCGACTTTTTTTTATTAGTGATACCAAGATGTCCAGGAGTTCATCTGTTTGCACGAACAGCATCAGGCTATTGGCGATTATGCCATTGGAAGGTCGTCAGAACTAGTTATCTTAGGGATAGCTAGATCCATTGACCTTGTGAGGACCTCATTCGTTTTTAGTAAATTTTGGTCAATTTCGTCGTTTGAAAGGTTTCTGTTTGTCGGTGGATCAATTTCGCTCAAACGTAATTCTCGCTTTATTTACAATTCTGGTGAAACGCGGCCAGTTCGTCTTTCGGTAGTCGAAAGAACGCACTTGGTCGAACTCCTCCAGTTGAGTTTGCTCGTTTGGGATACTGAATACAGCATCATGTCCGAGGTGGTCACTATCGTAATCGAATGCTGGCACACAGTTCCGCGCGTGTTCGTTATTTGTTAGTTCTAGTCTATTGTCCATAAGTGCTAAGTCCAGAAAAGAGTTTCCTCTCGGGAAGATCCCGTCCTTCCCGAGAGGAAACACTTTTACTTTTATGTTTGTACTCAATCATATTTTGCTCCCGCCAATTCTGAAGCAGTCGACCTCTGGTGTTCGCGATTGTATTTCCCCAAGCCGCATGCTTAGCGTTAAGATCGCCGGCAAAAAAGTAATAATTTTCAGCCGATTCAAGCTGTAGGCATCGAAAAAGTGTCTCGAGCTCTGCTATAAATTGAGTTTGTTGAGTTGCTTCAGGTGCATAAAGCAACACCACATACATTCTCCTCCGACTATGGAGAGGAATGCATACGATGCATGCTTCCAGCACCTGGAACCTACGTACTTCCCAGGTATATATGATGCTATGGCGTAAGCCTTTGCGTAATAAGACAGCGACCCCACCCCTTTGGGAGGAGTGGGGTCGGACTCTTCTTACTATATGGTAGTTGCTGTATCCAAATTTTTGTCTCTGGTTTAGCTTAGTTTCGCTGACCAAAAGTACATCCGGGAGTTAGTTTTTCAACAGATTTGAAAGGACAGTTCTTCTCTCGACTCTGACTAATTCACAGCTAGGATCCTAAAGTTTACCTCATCCAACGTACTCATCATGTTCATGGCGCGCTAGACTGGGCAAACATCGAATAGATATAATCTATTCGTGCTGCTTGGTCGTTCAATTGTTTTTGGAACTGTTCGATCTTGCTATTCAACGACAGCAAGAAATTTTTCAGATCCAAATCTGATCTGCTTTCTCAGCAACCGTAGGCATTTATGATGTCTGGGGTTGACCCGGTCCAGCTGCCATTTGGGCAAAGGACACGTTGGGATCTACCCTATTTGTGAAAGAGCGACTTTTAGATCGCTTTTCTTCTTCATCAGCCTGTTTGCGAGCTAGCATACTCTTTCTCTTCTGTTGGAATACAGGACATCCCTTATAATTAGCAGGGTGCCCCGCGTTTCCACAAAGAACACATGTGAGCTTGCTCATGTCTTCAACCTTTTCCCTACCTAGAGGACAATCATTTATAATGTGGTTCTTGTCGCACTTAACGCATCTAATCCGCATGTTGCAGTTAGAAGCGGCGTGCCCGAACCTCTGGCAGCGCATTCATTGCAGTATACGATCTGTCCTTTTTAATTTTTCCCAATGGACAGCATGATAGAATACGCGATTAATTCTGCGTACACTATCTATTTTGCTATTGGGGGTTATTTGAACAAGAAAAATGGTAACCTTCGGTTACCACCTCTACCATTGACCGCGGTAAACGGCTTTACGCCGACGAACTTTACATCGTCGCTCTTAAAATACTTGAGCTCATTTAGGAGCTCCTCTGCATCAACCCTGGGATCGATTCCTTTAAGGATGAGCGTTTTTAGTTTTTCTGCTTTCGGCGTATACGTGAAGTATTCTGCCTTTAGCCCCTCTAGTTCTTTGCGGACTTTTTTTATAGTCCTCCATATTGTAGCATATAATTTTATGCTGTGTGGCCGAAATATGTTTGACCGCGAATTCCTTAATAAATATTTGCTTACATAACTTAATACTATCGCTTGTGGGCAAGTCACTTACATTAATCGGGGGTACATCTTTCCTCTTTTCCTGCTGTCGTTGCTGCTGGGGTTGCTGCTGCTGCGATTGTTGCTGCTGCGATTGTTGCTGCTGCGATTGTTGCTGCTGCGATTGTTGCTGCTGCCTTTGTTGTTGTTGTTGCTGCAGTTGTTGTTGATGCTGCTGCTGTTGTTGCGGCTGCAATTATCGCTGCTGCTGTTGCTGTTGCGGCTGTTGTCGCCTCCTCTGCTTCTGTTGTTGTTGTTGTTGCTGCTTCTGTTGCATATTAGCAAGCCGTTGCTGCATTGGTGGCAGTTTTTGTTTCTGCTGAAGCATTTGCTGCGCTTTCAACTCGAATTGTTGTCTCTGCTGTTCTCGCCTTCTTTTCTTTTCGAGGTCTTCTTGTACCCTTACCTCTCGAATTTTTTCCAGCTTAGCAGTTAATTCTGCGATGAGGAGCTTTAAATTGGTCTCGTCGTCGTTTAAAGCCTGCTGAACATCCTCAACCTCCGCTAGTTCTCTGAATGGGTTTCCCTCACCAACGTAGCGGGGTTCCCCATCATCAAACTCGGATTCCTCGAGGTCAGAGTTGCACTCCTCCTCTTCTTCCATTTTTGTTGGCAGCGGTGTATTTTCCGCTACCTGCATACATCTCCGCACGTTCAGATTAGACATGGGATTTAGCTTCCTCCGCCTTCCCATTTGGGTTGTTGCTGTTGCACTTGCTGCTGCTGTTGTTGTTGGTGCAGCCTCTTTTCTTGTCGCTGGTACCAGCTTTGTTGGCATACCTGCCGTCGCAGATGCCGATGATGTTGCTGTTGATGGGGATGCAGGCATCGTCAGTTTCTGCCGTTTGTTTGTCGGCGACCTACTTCTCCACCCTCTTGCGGGACTACATTCTCCGCACCGGTTTCCATACCCGGTAATTCCTTCTTTGTGTGTTTTCTTGTACGTATAAATTTACAAACAATTAAAAGTACTGGGGTCTGGTTGGACTCGAACCCACGACTCCCACTCCTGAGTCGGGTGATAGCACCACTACTCCACGTGGACGATGAATATTGTTTTGCTAACTTGCCACTTAATATGTTGCGACAATTTCAATTTTAATATATGTTTGCCATAAAATCCACATTTAAGGGATATACATTTTAAGGAGAGATTGGGATATGGCATAAAACGATCCACACATTAGATTGTAGCCTTCTCATATGTTTATACCCTATCCCATGGGGGTATATTAGTTCTGACATTAATTTTGTAACATAGTGAAACAATTTCGCTAGATAAACCTTAAAGTATATGGATCGACTCAGAATCGCCAACTGAGTCGATTAAGCCATGCCTGTATGTCCGTCCGTCCATCCGTTCGTCCGTGTGTCACCGATTTTAGGGCCTTAAATTTGGAGCTAGAGTTGTGAAATTTAGTATACAGACTCTCTATTCGACGAAGCAGAACAAGTGAAAACATTTTTGAAAAAACGTAAAACGTAGTTTTAGGCCAAACCATTGGAGATTTTGAAAAATTGTCTGAACAAGATATCTAGACAATCCTAATTTCCACGCCCACTTTTTGCAGCGTTTTCATACAAGATTTTGATAAACTATCTGAACAATATGTTGCGACAATTTCAATATTAATATATCTTTCTTTCTATCTGGGATGGGATAGGGTATAAAACGATCCACACAATGGATTGTAGCCTTCTCAAATGATTTTTTTTTGGAATTAGGGTTGCCGCACTTATTTTTGGTTAAATAAATTTTCGTTAGATTTGTTTAAAAAGAAAAAAATGTTTAAATATTTATAACAAAAGATAATGAATAAATAATATAACAATATATAGAAATAAATCTGGGTTGTTACATTCTCCCCCTCTGGTGCTGAGATCGTCTCGATAATGCAACAGGAATTGAGGTAGATTGTGTGTGTGTGTGTGTGTGTGATTTGTGTGTGTTAGGGATGATCGGTATGGTGAGATCATCTTTTGATGCGACTTGGTACGTTGAGAAACCAATCTGCTTAATGATCACATAGGGTCCGTCGGGTTCAGAGGTTGAGTAATTTCGCTCAGCTGCTGTTAAAAGTCTCGAAGCGTATTCTTTAGGATGCTAATTCCCTTTCTCCCCCTGGATAAGGACTGCCCTAAGAGCGTAGTTTCTGGCGTCTGTTTTCAACGTAAATGGTTGGTCATTTTGCGCTTACTGTAAGATTGCTGCAGTTGTGAGCAAAGTTTTCAGGGTTGTGAGTGCGGTTTTCTCTTCTTCGTCTAACTTCACCGCTTCATCATATCGTAAATCCATATCAAAAGCAAGAATTTCTGTAAAGAAGGGTTCAAGATATACCTCATATTCTGTATTCACTAATGAAGGGAACAGCCTTTGTTTTGTATACCCTATCCGATACGCTATACAAAACAAAGGTATATATATAAGTTTTGAATCATAGTTTGTAACATAGTGAAATAATTGAGGTCATATACCTCAAAGTATATGGATCGAATCAGAATCGTTAGCTGAGTCGATTTAGCCATGTCTGTCCGTCCGTACGTCACCAGTTTTTGGGCCTTAAATTTTGCGCTAGAATGACGAAATTTGGTACAGGTGTTTGATAGAGACTTAGACAATCTTAATTTCTACATTTTGTTTTTCCTAAGTTTTTGGCCAAGCCTACTTTTTGGGGGCGTTTTCAGTAAAAAAGCGTTTTTCGGTAAAATTTTAAACATTTCAAAAAAAAAAGTTGATGCAAAATCATTGGTTCTGTTAATATAAACATTTCTTTCGTATGTGCAGCAATATACAAATTTGCAATACCATGCTCACCATGTTAGGTAATTGGTATAGTTGGTAATTCTATACCTATTGTCGTCCTAATGCTGTTAAACGACACCGTTGAGGGTCCTTTTGGAAGCTCTATGCAATTAGGTCACGTGGATCGGATAACTCCAGGGGTTTTGTATTTGTAGCAATAGAGCTTAGTGCTTTCACCTCGCACTTCCTCTAAAAGTAAAGGGACTCCTTTAATAGCGTATTCATTGCCAATTCGTTCTACTTCTTTGTAGACGTTTATCGTAGCGATAAACCCTTCCACGATAGCTGCGTCTTTTTCACCCTTAAAGCGTGCAGTGCAGTGGCTTATGCTGCCTTTGATAATGCTTTGCGTCTGCAGAGCTTCAATAAATTTCTGAAGCTGCTCTCAACGACTAAAAATTAAAGTCTGTTTTTAGGCGGCAAACGAATGCCAAAGAAAATTACTTTATTTAACAAAACAAATTAATAAGTAAAATTTACAATTGAAAATGTTTTGTATGTGTTGACTATGGAAAACCCGAAGCCAAACAATATTATAAGCGATTGAGTGTGTGCCGCTCATAGACAATGGAGAACCCGACCGTCGTATGACCAACCCAAACTCGATGTCACGTGGAAAACACAAGTGTAGCACTTTTGAAGACAGTGGAAGAGGTACCCGACCGTCGCTGCGAAATGCTAAGCCTTAGTGATCTTACATCGTAAAAAGCGCTGCTTTTATATGTTTCTGCGAGTGCCGAATGGTTTCAACTATCGTAAATGTTCTTACGATAAACCGCTTGTACAATTAAAACGGTTACGGTGTTTTATTTGGTTTAGCGTTGCTGTTTTCTTTTTTTGATTGGATTTCGGGTTGCCACACTAACTTTTGGTTAAATAAATTTTCGTTAGATAATGAATAAATAATATAACACTTTATATATAGAAATAAATCTGGGTTGTTACATTAGCACTTTATATACTTTATAGCAAAAAGTATGTTTGTAAATGTTAATACCCTAACCCATAGGGGTATATTAGTTTTAGTTTTTGATACATAGTTTGTAAGATAGAAAAAGAATTGAGCTAGGTATACCTCTGAGTCGATTTAGCCATTTGATGCAAAGTTATTGGTTTTGGTAATACAAACATTTCTTCTATATATCATTTTTACCCACTTTTTGAAGGCGTTTTCAAACAAAAACCATTTTTATACCCTGCGATATACCATATGCAGGAGAAAAACGATGTCTTGTGTCGAGCCATAAATGGTAAACTGTTTGAACAATACGTTTCGACAATTTCAATTTTAATATATCTTTGCCATAAAAACCACATTTAAGGGATATTCATTTAAAGGATGGGGTCGGATAGGGTTTAAAACGATCCTCACAGTGGATTGTAGCCTTCTCATATGTTTATACCCTATCCCAAAGGGGTATATTAGTTTTGACATTGAGTTCGTAACATAGTGAAATAATTGTGCTAGATATACCTCAAAGTATATGGATCGAATCAGAATCGCTAGCTGAGTCGATCTAGCCATATCTGTATGAGCTAGAGTTTTGAAATTTGGTTCATAGACTCATTATCTGCCGAAGAAGAACAAGTGTAAAAAGTTTTGAGAGCCGCCTAGTGCCACGCCCCTTGGTTAAAAAAACGTAGTTTTAGGCTAAACCAAATAAGATTTTGAAAATGTGTCTTTACCAGATATCTAGACAAACTAATTGTCTATATTACGTTCATATAAACTTTTTTCCACGCCCACTTTTTGGGGGCGTTTTGAGTAAAAACATTTTTCGGTAAAGTTTTAAACATTTCGAATAACCAGGAGAAAATCGTTGTTTTTTGTCGAACCATGAAAGATTTTTTAAACTGTCTGAGCAATATGTTATGACAATGACATTTACTATATTTCATCGCCAAAAAGGTATAAAACGATCCACACAGTGGAATGTAGAATTCTCATATGTTTATACCATATCCCATAGGGGCATATTCGTTTTGATACATAGTTTGTAACATAGAGAAATAATTGAGCTAGGTATATCTAAAATTATATGGATCGAATCAGAATCGATAGCTGAGCCGATTTAGTCATGTCCGTCCGTCCGTCCGCCCATCCTCCGTACGTCACCAGTTTTTGGGCCATAAGTTTTGAGGATGATGAAATTTATTACACGTGTTTGTTTTTGCTCGCAGCAAAACAAATGTAAAAAGTTTTGAAATCCGCACACTCCCACGCCCCTTTTTTGGGAGTTTAAGGCCAAACCGTATATCTAGACTATCTAAATGTCTATATATCGTCTGTACAAAGTTTTTTGCCTCACACACTTTTTGGGGATGTTTTCGATGTCCACAAGTTTTACCAAAGTGTAAAACCTCATAGCCAAGGATACAAGGCTCGAACAGAATGCTGTCGAGATGAGCAAGGAAATATCGTAGTTGAGACACAGTCGATGCTGAGGATATGGAAGAACCACTTCTGGAGACTGTGAAACGGCGATGACGAACAACGACAGCGAAAACTGCCAATAACCCGACCTGAGTGAAGTGAGGGTAGCAATATCTAAACTGAAGCTTAATATGGGTGCCGGAAATGAAGGCCTTCCAGCCAAGCTTTATAAAGCCGGCGGAGATGACTTGGTAAGTAACATCCACCAACTCATAAGCCGAATCTGGTCGGAAGAAAGTATGCCTGAAGAATGGAACCTCAGCATCGTTTGCCCGATCCACGAAAAAGGTGACCCTCTGAACTGCGCCAGCCACAGAGGCATACGTCTCCTCAACATCGCCTACACGATCCTATCTGCCGTAATATGTGACCGCCTGAAACCGTTTACCAACAAACTGATCGGCCCTTATAAGTGTGGTTTTAGGCAAGGAAAGTCCACAACCGGATCCTGGAAAAAACCCCAGAAGTCCAAATCGATACCCTCCACCTATTCATCGATATCAAAGCCGCATACGACAGAATTTATAGAGACGAACTATACAGAGCCATGTCTAGTTTTGGTATACCCCCAAGACTCCTCCGTTTGTGTAGGATGACGACGGAGAATTCTCGCTGCTCCATCAGGGTTGGAAACGACATCACCGACACTTTCGATACCAAAAAAGGATTTAAGCAAGTCGATACGCTATCATGTGAACTCTTCAATCTGATTCTTAAGAGGATTGTGCAAAACTCGCGAGCCAACACCAGAAGCACAATTTTCCAAAAATCTGTACAACTAAAGGGTGATCCATTACGAGATTCCCAACTTTTTAAAAAAAAAAAACACAAAAAATTCAAATTTAACGCCACAAAAAGTGGCGTGGCAGAAAACTTTGTATAAAGAAAATATAGACATTATGAATGTCTAGATATGTTGTTCAGACTCTTTTTCAGTATCTCTAACGGTTTGGCCTAAAAACATGGTTTTTCTGAAAAGGGGACGTGGCCGTAAGCGGAATTAAAAAAAAATTTACATTTGTTCTGCTGGGAGCAACAACAGGCACGTATACCAAATTTCATCATTCTAGCTCAAAACTTAAGGCCCAAAAACTGGTGACGTACGGAAGACGAACGGACAGACATGGCTAAATCATTCAGCTATCGATTCTGAGTCGATCCATATACTTTGAGGTATAACTAGCTCAATTATTTCTCTATGATACAAACTATGTAATAAAACTAACATACCCCTATGGGATAGGGTATAAAAAATAACTGAAATTAATAACACAGGAATAGAGCTAAGAGGGTGTATGAATAAACAGTAACAATGTATCTTCCATATAATATATACTTGCCTAACTTTCGCACAAGAATATAAAATAACTTTTTGAGAATTATAAATATTCTATATATATATTGCTAATATGATACTAACCTTAGGATATAAGAAGCTCCTAACCAAGTTATAAGTAATAATAGATTAATTAAAAACTCGAGTTATAACGTGAAAAAGAAAGTCTTTGTTTTAATTCATTTGGTAGGAGAACCATCTCTGCTTCACAGAGGATAAAATCATGAAAATACTTGTCTACTTCAAACAAAACACGACAGCAATCTCATTTTCTTACAAATATCCAGCAAATTAGTGTCCTTAGTGCTCGCCGAGGGTTTCCAGATCTTATATCTTACTATAAATCTCCCATAGTCTCCCTAAAAGAAGGCAGAGGATGGATTGTCGATGGAAGCATCAAACTGGTGCAACAAGAACCATTGACCTGATGCAATTCGACGTTCTCCTGGATGGTGTGTCGAACGCAATCTGTTCGAACATAATATTTCGAACGAAGACAGGAAGCGCATAATAGAATTCCATGTACGATAAGCAAAGGAACGCCTTAGTCTACTGCAAGGTAAATCGTTGAGGAAAACCAGATCCATCAATTGGATAGGGTCATCATGGAAGTGGGTAGCAGGAAATCCAGACGCCACAGACTGGAACGAAGTCCTCCGCAGCGAGCAGACAATATTTAAAAATAATAATCAGCAGTACAAAATCAACGATAAACTTTTGTAACACAGGAAAAAACGGTGCAAATCAACACCATTATTACAAGATATAGAGGAGGAATTAAAGATGTGATCTCTGGAAGATTCGAACAAGATGCTCTGGACGAAATCATGGTCATAAAAGGAGAAGTAAACGAGATCGTTCGAGCCTATCAAATGGCAAAGAATACGTTAATGAAATTGAAGCCATCGAATATGGAACACCATCTATCTTCACCAATGGCTCAATGTAACTCTATGTCATTTCAATGCCCAAGGTGGGAAAAGAAGAATACAACCTGCTGATAACAAGGCCGTCGGTAATAGATGGAAAACAGATATAAAAGCCGATTGTATTTCCGGCTTTGTTGAACATCACCAACCAGGACCACAAGATTCACTTGGGATACGTCCAAAACATAGAACGCTTAGGTAGTTTAACCCAAGGCGTTAAAATTTTTATACTTTCAGAAGCTGCAATCATCATAAAGGGTGATCCATTTCGGGGTTCCCTACTTTACAATTCAAATTCAAATTCAAATTTAATGGAGAATGTTTATTATCATTTGAAAGAACATTCTTTGGCATTTATTTTTTGAAGATTATGTCTATCAAATGTTGGCCGTTGCTACGTCGCAGATGGTCCATCCGTTGAGTCCAATTTTCGATCACTCGTTCGAGCATTTCGACTGGTAACTGGCGAATGACACGCGTGATGTTTTCCTCCAAGGTCTTACGGTGTGATATCACACGATCTTGGTGGCCAATCGACCGGCCCAAAACGTGAAATTATGTGCTCACCGAAATGTTCTCTCAATAAGTCCATTGATTGATGCGATGTGTGGGAAGTGGCGCCGTCTTGCTGAAACCAAATGTCGCCGAGATCACGAGCTTCAATTTCAGGCATCAAATAGTCGGTTATCATGGCACGATAACGGTCGCCATTGACGGTTACGTTCGCACCGGCATAATTTTTAAAGAAATATGGACCGATGATTCCACCGGCCCAAACCACACCAAACCGTTGTTTTTTCTATATGAAGTGGCAGGTCTTCAATCTCTTCAGGTTGCTCTTCGTCCCAAATGCGGCAATTTTGTTTGTTTACATACCCATTGAGCCAGAAATGGGCATCATCGCTAAACAAAATTTGCCTCGAAAACGTCGGATCTTCTTGAAACTTTTCAAGAGCCCATAGAGCGAAGCGATGTCGCTTGGGAAGGTCGAGCGGCTTCAGTTGTTGCACAAGCTGTATTTTGTACGCTTTCAATTTAAGATCTTGACGTAAAATGCGCCAAGTCGTTCCATACGTCAGTCCGAGTTGCTGCGAACGGCGCCGAATCGACTCTCAACGGTCTTCGTGTACACTCCGCTATATTTTCTTCACAGCGTGCTGGACGTGATCTATTCGGTCGAATATTATCTAATAATGAATGCTGGGTCTCAAAATGGGTGAAAGTGTTGCGAATAGTACGCTCAGTAGGCCAATTATGTTGACCATAAGTTGAGCGAAGTGCACGAAACACATTCCTCACAAAACGTGAATTTTCATAATAAAGTTGAACAATTTGTAAACGTTGTTCACGCGTAAGTCTTTCCATTATGAAATGCCAAACAATACTAAACAAAAATAACATGACAGCATGACACGACTCACACGTGATCTGTCAAAAAAGGCTATTGAAAAAAGTATCTCTACTTGGATCACCCGTTACTAGCATACGCCGACAATATTGATACAATGGAATGACCCAACGTGATGTCAAAGCCACATTTGCTAGTATAGAGAAGGAAGCGGCAAAAATGCGTTTCGCAGTTAATGAAAGCAAGACGAAGTATATGCTGTAAACACGAAAGGACACACAACATCGACGAATTGGACAGTACGTCATCATTGACAGATATAACTTTGAAGTCGTACGGAACTTTGTCTATCTCGGATTCGTATTAACTTTGACAACAACATCTCGTCAGAAATTAAACAAAGAATCACTCTTGTCAACCGCTGTTTTTTCGGGCTAAGAAGGCAATTTAGTAATAAGGCCCTCACTCGAACTACTAAGGAGATATTATATAAGACCCTGATCATCCTAGTCCTGCTCTACGGCGCTGAAGCATGGACCGTCTCAAAAGCGGATGAAGAAATCCTTGGCCGATTCGAGAGGAACATTCTTCGAAAAATGTTCTGTCCCGTTTGCGTTGACGGGCTATGGAGACGAATAACTATACGAGCTGTACAGCGACATGCCCCTGGTCAAAAAACTCCGCATTGGACGTTTAAGATGGCTAGGACATGTAGAACGAATGGACACCAATACTCCGGCTCGCAGAGTCTTCGATTCCCAGCCAGACATCGGGCACAGTAGAGGAAGACCTCGCCTTAAGTGGCGCGCACAAGTTGAAACCGATCTCAACCAACTTGGAGTGCGCAACTGGAGGCTAAGGACCGGGCTAATTGGAGAGGCATGTTGGTTGAGGCGCAGGTTCATTCCGGACTGTAGCGCCACTTAAGTAAGTAATTATAGATCACAGCACTGCAGAGCTCCAACCGAGGAAGTGGAACTTTATTCAATGGAGCAACCTTATTCTTAGACATTAAAAGGTTATTTTGTATGGTGTAGCTATCGTCTAAGACCCTAACATTGATAACAGTCCCGTAAGTTTTTATAGAAGCATCGCTAACCAGAAGTTTCGAATACAATCTTTTCTAATATTGGTAATTCTGCCTAAAGTGAAATCCATTATCTATGCAATTATAATGGTACCGGTGCATCCCATGTTAATCTCTTCAACCATTATTTCTGCATGATTATTTTTAGTGACTTGAACAGAATCGGGTGAATCCATTGAAAAGGAAAGCAATCACTAGAAGAGTGCCATTTAATACCTTATGTCTTTTTATCTTCTAATAGATCAAAGGGTAGAAAAAAATTAAAATCTCGTTCAAGTAATGGAATTATCCCCATCACTCGCTTTTCCACTTGCGCAGAAGTAAACGGCCTGAGAAGAGAACTTTAGGGGCTCCAGTTATCATCTGCTGGGCCCCCGTGATTGAATCTGCTCCGCTTACCAAGGCATCAACGTACATGTCCTCGAGTATCATTTTAGCTGTGGCTGTAAGAGAGACAATTTTCACATACTCCTATTTGTTGTACGTTACAACACTTAGACCTGATATCAATGTTGATGAATTGATTATAAATCATAAGTGAATGCCCCCTTCGGGTTAGAGGTTAGAATATGCCTGAGGTATGGTATGCCTGTCGTAGACTCCACTCCCGTATACCGAGTTTACAGTGTGTACAAAAAACAAGGAAAACATATGAGAAAGCTACAATCCACTGTGTGGATCGTTTTGTACCCTATCCCACCCCATCCTTAAGACAAATATCCCCAAAATGATGGATTTATGGCGATGAAATATAGAAAATCTGGTTCGACAAAAAAACACCGTTTTTCGCTTGGTTATGCTATAAGGTAGTGCATATAAATAGTTTTTGTATGAAAATGCCTCCAAAAAGTGGGAGTGGCTTCAAATGATATATGGATTAAATGTTTATATTATAAGATACAATGATTTTGCATCTCCATTTTTTTTCAAAATATTTAAAAATTTTTCGAAAAACGTTATTTTTACTAAAAACGACCCCCGGAAGTGGGCGTGGCAAACAACTTTGTATGAACAATATATAGACATTATGATTGTTCAGCTGGGAGCAACAACAAGCACGTGTATCAAATTTCATCATTCTAGCTCAAAATTTAAGGTCCAAAAACTGGTGATGTACGGATGGACGGACAGGCATGGCTGAATCGACTCAGTTATCGATTCTGAGTCGATCCATATGCTTTGAGGTATACCTTGCTCAATTATTTCTCTGTGTTACAAACTATGTATCAAAACTAATATAACCCTATGGGATAGGGTATAAAAATGCAATGAGTAAAACGAAAAGATGTAATACCCCAGGTGGCAAACTAGTTTCACTGGAAAATCCATTGCAATTTTGTAACCATTTCAAAAAAGAAGTTCATTTGTAACGAGGTCACCTACATCTGGACCTCAAAAAATGAAATGCGTCTCCAGGAGATCGACAACGCCAGAAGTGTCGGCTCACGAAAAATGAGACTCAGTGAAAATAAAAAGCCTTGAGTACGAAAACGACGTTCTTCGAACTAGGCTAAACAAAGTCGAACTACTCTGAGAAGGGTTTCGGAAAGAAATTTTCCACCTTAAGGATGAAAACATGACCCTAAAGATTTCATTAGAACTAAGCAATGAACCAAAACCGAGTGCCCGGTTATTTCAGAATACCATACCGACGAAGAAGAACTCAGTCACGAAACCGACTGGATTCTAAAGAAAAGACCTGTGACAAAAAGGAAAGCTATATCCTCACCTGAAGAAATAAGCCACGATAAAGAGAATACTAATAATGCGGAACATCTAAAACAACGCCCCCACCGCCAATTAATGTGATCGATATAGACGACTAAGACAAATTGATGAAATCGTTACCTTTGTCAGGCTACCAAGTTACTTCACTTAAAAAAAATACATTGGAAGTATGCGTAAAAGATCCAGAATGTTACCGTCTTTTATCCCCGAACATACTTATCGATAAAATTGAATGGTATTCATTTGAGAATAAATCTGAAAAGCCTTTACGCGTTGTAGCCATAGGGTTTCATGCATCGTGCTTAACGGATGGCATAGTTAGCGATCTGAAAAAAAGACAAAATCAAGATATAGATGCCGTTAACATTTTCAAGCGAAACAAACAGCAAAAGGAGGATGAGGAAATTTAGTAAAACGTACTCTGCCTTTTTCTATACTCGCTTTCGATAAAACAGAAAGTCTGGAAAAAATTAATGAAATAAAAACAATATTTAATATTGTCGTAAAAATCGAACCCATGCGTAATGATCAAAATTAGTTCCTCAGCGCAAGTGCTGCCAAGGATATAAGCATACGCAAAGCTATTGTCAGAAAGAACCGCGATGTGCAAAATGTGCCGGAAATCATCTGACGTTAGATTGTGGGTCAGAAAAGAAAACTCCTGCTGTTTCCATTAATTGTAAAGGCGATCATTCCGCAAATTACCATGGTGGCTAAAGAGTTGCAAAAAGACGTATGAAATTTACTTATAAAATTTCACAGAAATTAAATTAACCCAAGCAAAAGACAAATATTTACCCTAAACTTATCTCAAAGGCTACAATAAAAAAAAAATTAAACATATACCACGGCCAACAGAAATACGATCGGATCTTGTACATCTAAAACCAAATGTACAAACTTATGCCCAAGCTACAGTACCCGATTAAAATATTTCACCAGACCCCGTTTCCAACGTTTTTTCCATTTTTCTTCCAAAACTACAGGAACAACGCGAAACGAATAAACTTATTTTCGACAGGCTACAAAAGCTTGAAAATAGTATTCGCAACAGACGTAATCTACCTTCAACATGAATCGATTTCCTAAAATTCTTATGTGGAATGCCAATGACCCTTGGCAGAAACTTGAATTGCTTATGCAGGAAAAAGATATCGACGTCTGTTTAATATCCGAAACTCAAGCAAAGAGTAATTCTCACTTAAAGATTAAAGGTTATTTTGATTATCGTGCTTTACATTCATCAAATAAGCCTAGAGATGGAACCGCAGTATATATAAAAGAATGTATCGAATATTCGATTGAACTTAAATTAAAAGTCGAAACAATGCAAGTTTGCTCTATACAAGTCAAAAGCAGACAATCCTACCTGAAGATATATTCTATTTACTGCCCACCACGATGCAAGGTTAAAAAAAATTAATATGAAAACCTGATAAACTCCCTTGGACAGCGTTTTGTCATCGGTGGGGACCTTAATGTGGTATGTTTTTGCATTCTGGGGATGTAGATGCCCATCACAAAAAGAAAGGATGCTTTACGATGTCGATAGAAAGTACAATGCCGAATTTTATTCTACGGTTAAACCATGATGTTACAAAAATACCTGATTTGATCGATTTTTTCATCGTAAATGGCATTCCGTCCAATCGAATCAAAGTTGCGAAATGCTTTGATCCTTGCTCTGATCATTCTCATACTAACAACGAGCGAGTCAATCATAAGAAATGAAAACCCACCAAGACTAACAAACGGAAAAATCAACTTCAAAAACGATATTGAAAATAATATTCGACTGGGTGTATCGCTTAGATACGCATTAGAACTCGAAGTTGCAGTTGACTCCTTTATCGATATCGTTCAAAAATCATCATGGAATAATACTCCTCAACAACTCAAAATAGAGAGCTATATTAATATCAAGTACCCATCTAAATTAAAGATTAATAAAAATAAAAGAAGGCACCAAACTCGTGCCCGGAAGATTATCAGTTGAGCCTAACCGTTGGAAAAGAATCGAATTATTCAGTTTGGAAAGCAATTAAAGTCATAAAACGGCCAAAAAACGCTGTGCCACCAATTAGAGTAACTCAAGACGTTTGGGCAAAAAGCGATAAGGAAAAAATACGTCTCTGCCGAATATATTGAGGAAACATTTGAATCATTTGATGGTCCAAAAAACATCTAACAGACCTATTTTACTTATTCTTGAGGAAACATTTGAATCTTTTTTTGATGGTCCAAAAAACATCTAACAGACCTATTTTACTTATTCCAAGAATTTCAAAATTTTTTGAAATGATATTACTTCGTCGCCTCCACCCCAATATTGATCAGAAACGCCTTTAACCTGACCATCAATTTGGGTTTAGAGGTAAACATTCGACTGTGGACCAAGTTCATCGAATTACTGATGTGATTGAAAAGCTTTCGATGAAAAGAAAATTTGCTCCGCCGTATTTCTTGACGTGTCGCAAGCTTTTAACAAAGTTTGGCACAGAGTCCTTCAATACAAACTAATAAAAGTTCTGCCTGGAAAATCATATAAAATCTTCGTGCGGTGTTTTGAGCATAGACTTGAAAGTGAAACTTGGAAACGAATATTCGGAGTTCAAAGAAATATTGCAGGAGTGCCCCAAGGAAGTGTCCTTGGCCCACTCATGTACCTCCTATTAACACGTGATATCCCGCAAACAAACGACACAATAGTTGCCACGTTTGCTGACCATACAGCTATACTAGCAGTTGGCACAACAATATAGGAAACAAATATGATATTACGAAACGCTCTTAACGAGGCTAATGAATGGTCAAAATCCTGGCGGATTGCACTTAACGAGAGCAAATCGTTTCATGTAGATTTTTCGTATAAGCTGACAAACAATTTGCCATGTAGATTTTTCGTATAAGCTGACAAACAATTTGCCAGTTTTTCACAATACGGTTCGAGTCCCTTTTGCAAATGAAACGAATATCTCGGAATGACACTCGATGCAAAATTAAAATGGAAGTCGCATGTAAAAAAGAAATGTGAAGAACTTAAAAATAAACATATGAGAAGGGTACAATCCACTGTGTTTATCGTTTTGTACCCTATCCCATCCCATCCTTAAAAGAAATATCCCCAAAATGCGGGCTTTATGGGGACAAAATATAGCAAATTTCATTGTCAGATCATATTGTTTAGACAGTTTATCAACATCTTTCATGGTTCGACCAAAAGCAATGGTTTTCGCTTGGTTATGCTATGAAGTAGTGCATACAAAAAAAACGCCTCTAAAAAGTGAGCTTGGCTTAAAATGATAAAAGAAGAATTATTTATATTAATAGAACCAATGGTCTTGCATCTTAATTTTTTTTCGAAATTTTTAAGATTTTTCCGAACAATGTTTTTTACTAAAATGCCCCTGAAGGGGGCGTGGCAAAAAACTTTGTATGAGCAGAATATAGACATTTTGATTGTTTAGATATGTTGTTCAAACTTATTTTCAGTATCTCTAACGGTTTGGCCGAAAACTATGTTTTTCTGAAAAGGCAGTGGGCGGACGGACGGACGGACAGACAGACATGGCTAAATCGACTCAGCTATCGATTCTGAGTCGATTCATATACTTTGATTTATACCTAGCTCAATTATTTCTCTATGTTACAAACTATGTATCAAAACTAATATACCCCTATGGGATAGGTTATAAATACAGAGAGCTGTACTGGTTACTCGGAAAATATTCGAAGCTTTACCTTGATAACAAGCTGCTATTATACAAGCCAGTGCTAAAGCCGGTCTGTACATTTGGTATACAACTATGGGTTTATACCAGCGAAACGAATCTAAATATGTTACAAACTTTTGAAAACAAAATGTTAAGATCACACGTCAATGCGCCGTGGTATATAATGTATGAAGATCTACGCAGAGATGTGGGTATTCCCGCGGTTAAAGATATAACGAAAAATTTTGCACGCACACATAAGAAACGGTCATTCAAATTCATGACGAAACAAATTTATTATGGCATCTTCAAAGAACTATGCCTTTAGATTTGGCCCGGTAATAACAAAACGCGCTATAAATAGCGGAAAAAATAGGAACTCTCCAAAGAAAGTTACCTATCAAACATTCATTACTCGTGATAAAAAAAAAAATTGCTAGATAAGTTGCATATTTTGTTGCAATACAAATACAAAAAGGGTGGTGGTTTTAGTGGGTTAAAGTCCCACACTACTTTGGGCACGTGCTCATCGTGTCTTTTGAGGTTTCCACCAGCCCACGTAAAAAAAACAAAAAAAGGGAATGCTGACGGGCTAGATATGTATCACATTGGGTCTTCATTGGGCATTTTGAATATAAGATCTTGATTTGGGTTTTTGTTGGTCCATGACCTAGGGATTGAAAACGTATTTCTAAAAATTTAGAAAAATCCCTATAACTTGGAAGTTGCTAACTGAATTTCTATTCAATTTTTCCAAGCAATTCCTAGGCAATTTTTTCAGAAAATGCAGCACTTTAGTCGATTTTTTAAGAAGCCTCTTGATGGCATGTGAACTTTCTGTTATTATTTTTGATTGGTCTATTATTGGTTTACCTTTAATTGGGTTTTACTAAAGTTATCTTATAATCGAATGGTGTTTTTAACATGATTAATAACTGACATTAACAGTTAAACTTGATCTAAAGTAATCTAACTTCTGCAGATTCGATAACGGCTTATTGTTATTTTATTGTACTCCATTTTTCATAAGAACCAGCTTAAATGGAAATATTAATGCAAGGAAGTTTAAAATCGGTAGACTATGGTGTTTTAGAGGCATTTAGAAGAGAATATAGTTTATCTTTCCTCTTTACTGCATCCTGAA
This sequence comes from Rhingia rostrata, assembly GCA_949824845.1. Classification (NCBI taxonomy): domain Eukaryota; kingdom Metazoa; phylum Arthropoda; class Insecta; order Diptera; family Syrphidae; genus Rhingia; species Rhingia rostrata. The sequence goes on along the minus strand of OX463755.1, from coordinate 86,329,367 downwards.
TAATTTATCAAGGACATTAAAGAGTGCCGTTTTATAAATTTCAAAACTCTTGCTCAAAATTTAAATTGACTCAGCTAGTGTTTCTGAGTCGATCCATACACTTTGAGGTATTTATTTCACTATGTAACAAACTTGATGTCAAAACAAATATACCCCTATGGGATAGGATATAAAAATGAAATAGAATTATGACTAAAAAAACGCTGGATGCGATGTTTGAAGGAAATCGGTAAAGTCGTTTAGGCTGGAGAGACGTGTACGGACTGACGGACCGACGAACCGACGGACGGAATACCAAAAACAACTTTTTTGGTTACGCTATCATCGTAATTTTAAAGTCAATCAAAATCTCGAGGTGGCAAATTTTCACGACAACAATATCTTTCTCTTTGTAAGAGAAAGTTAAAAATATAACGGAATTCAACGCTTGCTTGAAACGGCATATAGCTTAACAGGTCAACGACAATGTAAAATTGATCAACGGAACTGGACAACGGCAATGAACCATAATGAACTGGAAAACGGGACAGATTGCGACCTAATTTCACTCCAAAACATGTGAGAAAAGTAGAAGTATAAGGATCGACTCAGAATCGATAGCTGAGTCGATTAAGCCATGTCTATCCGTCCATACGTCACCAGTTTTTGGGCCTTACATTTTGATCTAGAATCATGAAATTTAGTATACCCGTTTGTTGTTGCTCCCAGTAGAACAAGTGTACAAATGTTTGAAAAAACTTTTTTTCGGAAAAATTTTAAAAATTTCGAATAAAGTGGTGATGCAAAATCATTGGTTCTGTTAATATATACATTTCTTTCATATATCATTTTAAGCCACAGCAAACTTTTTGGAGGCGTTTTCATACAAAAACCATTTCTATACACTACCTCGTAGCATAACCAGTCGAAGAACTGTGTTTTTTGTCGAGCCATAAATGATTTAGATAAACAGTCTGACCAACATGTTATGATAATGACATTTTCTATATTTCATCGCCATAAATCTGACATTTTGGGTACATTTGTCTTAAGGATGGGGTGGGATAGGGTATAAAACACAGTGGGTTGTAGCCTTCTCATATTTTATTATTATTATAATCTGACACTAGACAAAATGTTTGTTGAGCCCCAGCGTGGCGGGAAGATAAAAGAAATAAATTCCGAAATACCAGTCGCAATCCAACGTGACTTTAGTTAGAACATTACAAACTTTTACATGACAGACGAACAGACAGCACCAAATAGATTGGAAAACCTGTCTTGAAGTGTGCACACCACTACGAGTATAAAATATATATAAGCATGTAAGCATATTTTCTTCAACCCAATATTGAACATTTTTAATTTATTTTATTTTCATGACCGTTTTCTTTACAACTTTTTTTAAACAATTTCTTTTTACAAACACCTTTTTATAATTTTTTTTAATGTTATTAAACGTCTCCTTTTTGTTTATCCTTGGTTTTGCTCGTTTCTTCCTTCACTTTTCACTTTTGGTTTTGGAGATTAGTGGGCCATTGGAGATTCGAAAAAGAGTGCATGCGCGATCCCTAAGGTCACTTATTTTGCGGCACCATCCAAGCCCAGAGGGATTAGGGGCTTCGTAAGTGATAGCAGAAGTTTAGATGAGGCATCAAGAACTAACTCGCCAAGATTATAATCGACATGGTACCGACGAACTTGAAACCATTGACAGCCGAAACGACCGGACTAAAAACCGAAAAAAAAGAAGATGGTTAACTCAACAGAACTGAAGGTAGCTCCTCCTATGGCGGTGATTCAAGAAGAATCTGGGAGTGAGCAAAGAGCCCTTCCAATACAGTACGAGGATTTGTTACAAGACGTAGACAGACAAACTTCAACGAATAAACGCAGACCAATGGAACGCCAATACGCAACAGACAAATACAGAACAGATAACATAACAGGAAAAGCGTTACGACAGAGACAACAGTTATCTTTTGACGACGAAGACTATGACATACGAAAAAAGCAAAGCTTGAAGACGACCAAATTACTCAACGAATTCATGAGTTGGTCTCTGGGGCCGTTAAAGAGAACCAAGCGCAGCTGATGTCAACTTTTGAGCTATCTATAAAGAGTTTAATGGTAACTTTTCAGGATAGCTTGAAAGTTGTCAATGAGAAAATCAGTGGCTTGGAAAATTATTTTGCAGCTCCAAAAGAGAATCACCGAATGTGACATACAGACGAAATACAATGACTAGAGACAATTACGATACGCTAACACCACCCATGAACAGAACGAAACGAGGCCACCCGAGGGTCACGACCTCAAGGATGACCTCCTTAGGCAGTTTAAGCATAATAAAAGCGACCATGAAATTTTGGGAGCCATCATGGACTGAAAGCAGCTACCTCAAGATTCTTACGACGACTTTTACTCGGACATCCGCTCTCTAGCACTACAGATGACGAAACGACTTCACGAACCAGACTTGATTGATTGACTTGACATTTGACGATTGATTTCGAGCTTTCAGCTCTACAACAACACAGACCAAAACGAAACACAAAATACTCGACAGTTGACAAACGTGGCCGAAGTGAACGAACTAATACTAACTGAAGAGGCTTGTACAGGACACCGACTACAACTAATACAACGTCACCGGCATGTCCTTCAAATTTTCACACACTAACTTGTTTTAGTTGTGGCCAGGGAAACCTGAGTTTTCAATGGCTGAAATGCCAGGAAAACTTGAATCTCGGCGGAGCAACCGCGAGCTACCTGCTGATTCAGAGACCTCTCCCGGTGAAACAGGAGAATCACTAGGAGTCTCAATTTTGAGGATGGATCCGAATTTAAGAGTCTCTGGTACCCCAAATTCTGCCCCTCATCGAAAAATCTTCATCCAAGACTCCTAGAGTACCGGATTGCCCGCCGACGAATGTTCGGCGAAGAAGTGACATGTCCGGTGAAGAGTAATAGGAATATTCGGAAAATTCGTAGGCTTAGGGAGAAGTGGGCAATTAACAGATGAAGGCTTGACAAAATATTAGCATCTGTGATAACGATAAATGACGACAACAGACCATACGAAAAATTTAAAAAAGAAGGTTGGGAAGTTGTAGGTCTTTTAGATAGCAGAGCTTTCATTAGCTGCTTTGGAAAAAGAGCCTTAGAGTTCCTTGAAAAACATGACATTACAATGACTGAAATGACAACAGTCATAAAGACAGCTGACGGCAACAACCAACGCATACTAGGACGCTTCACGACATCAGTCTCTTGGGGTAGCTATTCACATGAGTTAGAGTTATATGTTGTCCCATCCTTGCAACAAGGACTTTACTCAGGGGTAGATTTCTGGAAAACATTCAAGGTCGCTCCTAACGTTGTCGAAGAGATAGACATACCATCATCGACCAAGATAGTCCCCCACTGCAGGAACTCACTAGCACAGAAACGTGAGCTCGATAGAGTCAAAAAGCTTTATCCTTCGTTTGCGGTGCTGGGGTTGTGAAAACAGCCCTCGAAGAAAATGTTTTTGAGGTGGAAGATGAAAAGTTGCCAATAAAGCAACGTCATTGTCCCATCTCACCCGCAATACAAAAGTTGCTGTACGATGAACTCGAACTGGTGAGAAAACCTGGCAATAACCGTCTATGCCTAGATTCACGTAAGGTAAATTCGGTGACAAAAAAAGACGCATACTTGCTTCCTCGCATAGAAGATCTTTTGAGTCGTCTTCAAGACACTCGCTTCATCTCAGGCATTGGCCTGAAAGACACATTTTGGCAGATTCCTATGGAGCGCGAGAGAAGAAAGCTTTCACAGTCTCTGGACGACCGTTATGCCAGTATACGGTAATGCCGTTCGAACTGTGCAACGCCGCCCAGAGAATGTGTCGGCTAATGGACAAAGCCATTGCCTCTCGTCTGAAAGAGAATGTCTTTGTCTATCTCGATGACGTCTTGGTTTGCTCTTCGGATTTTGAATCTCATGCTAAATTACTGCAAGAAGTAGCAAAATGTTTAAGGGAAGCGGGTTTGACTATCAGTGTTGAAAAGAGCGGACTTCCCTAATCCCAGGACTCCCAAGCAACTCCGTCGATTTCTGGGTATGACAGTGTGGTATAGAAGGTTCATACCAAACTATGCTTCCTTGTCTGCTCTTAACTTTCTTAATGACCAACGTCGAGCTACACGCGTTTGACCAACTTAAAGCGACTTTGGTGTCCGCACCAATACTGACAAATCCAGATTTTACCAAACGTTTTTACATACAATGTGATGCTTCGACAACTGGTGTAGGAAGTGTGCTGTTCCAGATGGATGCAGAGAATAACGAACGACCGATAGAATTCATGTCCCAGAGGCTTAATTCCGCACAGCGAAACTATAGCGTAACGCAACTTGAATGCTATGCGGCCGTTTTGTCGGTAAAGAAGTTCAGGTCCTACGTTGAGGGCTTGCCTTTCACTATAATGACCGACCATGCAAGTCTGAAGTGGCTGATGACACAGAACTACCTATCTGGTCGACTTCATGATCGAACATAGGAAGGGTTCACAAAATATCGTCCCTGACACTCTCTCACTCGTTCATATGGAGGAGCTCATATCTGACACTGAAATTCTGCAGGTTGACCTCAATTCCCCATACTTTTCCTCTGAGGAGTATGAGCAATTGAAGAAAACCAAGACAAACTTCCAGAAACTTACGTTTCGGATGGATTTGTAAATAAACGAACTGATATTAGGACAGGCGACGCTATACATAGGAGCATAGAAGCTCTGGATCCCGCAAGAGTTGCGTGAGAGCCTTGTGGAATCAGCACACCACTCACCTGCCTCAGGACACGGTGGTATACACAAGACGTTGGCTAAGATCCGACAAAATTACTTCTGGCCAGGCATGGTAACCCATGTCCAAAATTGCGTGTAATCTTGTGAGGTTTGTAAGTGTTGTAAGCCTCTCAGCACGATTTCTCGAACACCGATGGGTAAACAAGTAATAACAGAGCGGCCTTTCCAGAGACTCTACATAGATTTCCGAGGACCCTATCCACGAACAAAAGACGGAAATACGCCCGAAAACATACATTCGGATAATGGCAAACAATTCATATCTGTTTTTTTTGCCAGTTTCTTAGGATAGTATGGCCTCAAGCAAATGCTTCAGAAAGGGTCAACCGATCGGTTTTGGCCAAGATAAGGTCGTACATATAGGAAGATCAAGAGAGGTGGGACCTGCATGTTAGCGAAGCAACATTTTCCTTGAGAAGCGTGGTACACGATGCGACAAAGTTCGAACCTTACTATGCAGTATTCGGCACCCAAATGATCCAACATGCTAAGGCATATGAGGTTTTACGTAACTTAGCCTTAGTAAAAGAAATTAATACTGACGTTTTATGTAGAAATGACAAATTAAAGCTAATCAGGAACAAAATATTTGACAATCTAAGGCTAGCACATGACAAGGCAACGCAAACATACAACACTAGAAGAATAGACATAAAATACAAAGAAGGACAAGTAGTTCACCGACCCAATTTTAAGCAAAGTAGTGCACCTGACAACTACAATGCTAAATTAGGACAAACATTTCTCAAATAGGCAATCTTAACGAAGAGAAGGTATTCGTATTTCATGCCAAAGACCTTCATAGCTAAGGAAACCCACCTACTTGACGCACTCTTACTGTCGTTGCTGGATTTACTTTGATATGTATGTATTTCGTATTGTTTTTTATTTATTTATTACTTCGTGATCGTTTATAGATTCTTTATTTACCAATTTATGTTATGTTATTTATTTAATAGAGTAAGAATTATCTGTGATATTAGTTTATAAAAGTAATTATTTATCATTCATTAATTAATTTTATTACTTATTTATTTATTTATCTTTAGCTGTAATATTAGGTATAGTTGAAAAGTAGTTTTACTACGGATAGAAAGTGGCACACGGAAGTAATTTAGTTTAATTAATTTGCCCTGTTAGCAACCGCGGTGAATCGATGAGTAACTCAGGGAGTGGGCCCTTGCCACACGTTGGATGAAATAAATGGTATTGAAGAAGACTTCCTATTTTTACGAATCCACAGAACTCACGTCCACTCGTACTCTGTTTTCGAGCCTGATACGGCAGCCTTACACTACCCTACACAATCAAAATTTACTTCCCAAAACAAAGCAAAACCGATATATTTGAGAGACATTGGGATTTGTGTGATCGTCTTAGGTAAGCTTATCGATTTTAGAAACAATTTTAAGAAAAAAAAGTATTTTCTTTTTTTTTATTAGTATAAGGTAGTTAATAGTTACGCGGTTATTTTCCCAGTCTTTTTCAAGTGTATTGGGAAAGGCATTTCGAAATTTCAATTTCCTCTTTTTTTCTCTTTCTATTTTTTTTCTTTTAGAGTCCTTATTTTCCGTCCGTGGTCAAAGTAGAGTAGATTTCTTCATCTCTTTTTTATTATTATTATAATCTGGCACGAGACAAAATGATTGTTGAGTTGAGATGTTTTGGAGAAGGGGCAAGAACTACCCCCGTCTTACGAGTTAAGCCGAGCAATCGCAAGCGTGCCGCGACCTCTTCTCCAGCATCGAGGTTGCCCCCGTGGCTTATCTAGACTCACAACAAAGTGTAAACATTTTTTTAAATACGCTTACTGCTCATTTTTAGCATCATTAAACAAAATAAAATATTTATACCCTATACCATAGGGGTAGATTAGTTTTGACATTAAGTTTGTAACATAGTAAAATAATTTCGCTGGATATACCTCAAAGTAGCCATGTCTGTCTGTCCGTCCGTCCATCCGTCCGTCTGTGTGTCAACGATTTTTGGGACTTAAATTTTGAGCTAGAGTTTTGAAATTTGGTATACAGACTCCGACGAAGCAATTTAGATTTTCATTGCCATTAAACCCACATTTAAGGGATAACAATTTTTAGACGATCCACACAGTGGATTGTTTTGGTCACAATTCTAGGCTCTTTTTATACCCAATCCCATAGGAGTATATTAGTTTTGATACATAGCTTGTTACATAGAGAAATAATTGAACTAGGTATACCTCAAAGTATATGGATCAACTCAGAATCGATAGCTGAGTCGATTTACCCATGTCTGTCCGTCCGTCTGTCCGTCCGTCTGTCCGTACGTCAACAGTTTTTGGGCCTTAAATGTTGAGAAGAATGATGAAATTTGGTGCACGTGCTTGTTGTTGCTCCCAGCAGAACAAGTGTAAAAAAATTTGAAAGCCGCCCACTGCCTCGTCGCCTTTTTAGAAAAACATAGTTTTAGGCCAAACAGTTGGAGATTTTGAAAAAGTGTCAGAACAGCATAAATACACAATCTTAATATCTATATTTCGTCTTTTAAAAGTTTATTGCCACTCCCACTTTTTGGTGACGTTTTCTGTAAGAAAAACTTTTTGCGGTAAAATTTTATACATTTCGAAAAAAGAAATGATGCAAAATAATTGGTTTTGGTAATATAAACATTTTTTTCTTCAACCGAATATTGAACATTTTTAATTTATTTTATTTTCATTATCGTTTTCTTAACCCATTTTTTTAAACAATTTCTTTTTAAAAACACCTTTTGATATTTTTTTTTAAATTTTATTAAACGCTATTCATTTCTTATGTTTTTGTTTTTTTTTTAGTTTTCACATTTTATTACTACATTTTTTTTATAAACATACATTTTTTTTATTTTTAATAATTTGAGTTCAAGGAATACGTTTGAATTTTGAAATTATATTTTTATTTGATATTTTGAATTCAAAGTACAAGCATTTTCTTTTGAATTCATCGTCGTCTCCTTTTTGTTTATCCTTGGTTTTGCTCGTTTCTTCCTTCACTTTTCACTTTTGGTTTTGGAGATTAGTGGGCAATGGGAGATTCGAAAAAGAGTGCATGTGCGCTCCCTAAGGTCACTTATTTTGCGGCACCATCCAAGCCCAGAGGGATTAGGGGCTTCGTAAGTGGTAGCAGAAGTTTAGATGAGACATCAAGAACTAACTCGCCAAGATTATAATCGACATGGTACCGACGAACTTGAAACCATTGACAGCCGAAACGACCGGACTAAAAACCGAAAAAAAAGAGGATGGTTAACTCGACAGAACTGAAGGTAGCTCCTCCTATGGCGGTGATTCAAGAAGAATCTGGGAGTGAGCAAAGAGCTCAGGATTTGTTACAAGACGTAGACAGACAAACTTCAACGAATAAACGCAGACCAATGGAACGCCAATACGCAACAGACAAATACAGAACAGATAACATAACAGGCATTACAACAGAGACAACGGTTATCTTTTGACGACGAAGACTATGAAATACGAAAAAAAGCAAAGCTTGAGGACGAACAAATTACTCAACGAATTCATGAGTTGGTCTCTGGGGCCGTTAAAGAGAACCAAGCGCAGATGATGTCAACTTTTGAGCTATCTATGAAGAGTTTAATGGTAACTTTTCAGGATAGCTTGAAAGTTGTCAATGAGAAAATCAGTGGCTTGGAAAACTATTTTGCAGCTCCAAGAGAATCACCGAATGTGACATACAGACGAAATACAATGACTAGAGACAATTACGATACGCTAACTCCACATACGAACAGAACGCGACTTGAGACAAGAACTGACCAATATTACAATAGGGACATAGGTAAGCATAGCCAGATACCTATCCACAAATGGGGGGTTAGGTTCGACGGAACATCGAAAACGATGTCCGTTCAAAGTTTTATTTTTCATGTAGAGACTCTGCTGAAAAGGGGGTATATCTGACTGCCGGTTGATTGACCAGTTCCACCATCTTTTGTCAGGGCCAGCCGAAAAATGGTACTGGCAGTTTCTCGAAGAAAATCAAGGTGACACTGAGCTGAATTTCCACGACCTCAAAGATGACCTCCTTAGGCAGTTTAAGCATAATAAAAGGGACCATGCAATTATGGGAGCCATCATGGACTGAAAGCAGATACCTCAGGATTCTTACGACGACTTTTACTCGGACATCCGCTCTCTAGCACTACAGATGACGAAACGACCACACGAACCAGACTTGATAGACATAATAAGATAAAACATTAAATATCGCATAGCGAATCATATCTTCGGTTGTTCTATTAACACTATACGAACGACATCTTACGAAGAGAGAACAACGATTTCGACGAAACATCACCGAAATTGACGAACAAACAGACGACACTAGTAGGAACGAGCAACATGACATTGTAGAGAGCGACGATTTCGAACTTTCAGCTCTACAACAACACAGACCAAAACGAAACACAAACTACTCGACAATTGACAAACCTAGCCGAAGTGAACGAACTAATACTAACTGAAGAGGCTTGTACAGGACACCGACAACAACTAATACAACGTCACCGGCATGTCCTTCAAATTTTCACACACTAACTTGTTTTAGTTGTGGCCAGGGAAACCTGAGTTTCCAATGCCTGAAATGCCAGGAAAACTTGAATCTCGGCGGAGCAACCGCGAGCTACCTGCTGATTCAGAGACCTCTCCCGGTGAAACAGGAGAATCACTAGGAGTCTAAATTTTGAGGATGGATCAGAATTTAAGAGTCTCTGGTACCCCAAATTCTGCCCCTCGTCGAAAAATCTTCATCCAAGAGTACCGGATTGCCCGCCGACGAATGTTCGGCGAAGAAGTGACATGTCCGGTGAAGAGTAATAGGAATATTCGGAAAATTCGTAGGCTTAGGGAGAAGTGGGCAATTAACAGATGAAGGCTTGACAAAATATTAGCATCTGTGATAACGATAAATGACGACAACAGACCATACGAAAAATTTAAAAAAGAAGGTTGGGAAGTTGTAGGTCTTTTAGATAGCAGAGCTTTCATTAGCTGCTTTGGAAAAAGAGCCTTAGAGTTCCTTGAAAAACATGACATTACAATGACTGAAATGACAACAGTCATAAAAACAGCTGACGGCAACAACCAACGCATACTAGGACGCTTCACGACATCAGTCTCTTGGGGTAGCTATTCACATGAGTTAGAGTTATATGTTGTCCCATCCTTGCAACAAGGACTTTACTCAGGGGTAGATTTCTGGAAAACATTCAAGGTCGCTCCTAACGTTGTCGAAGAGATAGACATACCATCATCGACCAAGATAGTCCCCCACTGCAGGAACTCACTAGCACAGAAACGTGAGCTCGATAGAGTCAAAAAGCTTTATCCTTCGTTTGCGGTGCTGGGGTTGTGAAAGACAGCCCTCGAAGAAAATGTTTTTGAGGTGGAAGATGAAAAGTTGCCAATAAAGCAACGTCATTGTCCCATCTCACCCGCAATACAAAAGTTGCTGTACGATGAACTCGAACTGGTGAGAAAACCTGGCAACAACCGTCTATGCCTAGATTCACGTAAGGTAAATTCGGTGACAAAAAAAGACGCATACCCGCTTCCTCGCATAGAAGATCTTTTGAGTCGTCTTCAAGACACTCGCTTCATCTCAGGCATTGGCCTGAAAGACACATTTTGGCAGATTCCTATGGAGCGCGAGAGAAGAAAGCTTTCACAGTCTCTGGACGACCGTTATGCCAGTATACGGTAATGCCGTTCGAACTGTGCAACGCCGCCCAGAGAATGTGTCGGCTAATGGACAAAGCCATTGCCTATCGTCTGAAAGAGAATGTCTTTGTCTATCTCGATGACGTCTTGGTTTGCTCTTCGGATTTTGAATCTCATGCTAAATTACTGCAAGAAGTAGCAAAATGTTTAAGGGAAGCGAGTTTGACTATCAGTGTTGAAAAGAGCAAGTTTTGCTATCGCGAAATCGGTGATGGATGTCTTAGAACCGATCCCGACAAGATATCGGCGGTCGCGGACTTCCCTAATCCCAGGACTCCCAAGCAACTCCGTCGATTTCTGGGTATGACAGTGTGGTATAGAAGGTTCATACCAAACTATGCTTCCTTGTCTGCTCTTAACTTTCTTAATGACCAACGTCGAGCTACACGCGTTTGACCAACTTAAAGCGACTTTGGTGTCCGCACCAATACTGACAAATCCAGATTTTACCAAACGTTTTTACATACAATGTGATGCTTCGACAACTGGTGTAGGAAGTGTGCTGTTCCAGATGGATGCAGAGAATAACGAACGACCGATAGAATTCATGTCCCAGAGGCTTAATTCCGCACAGCGAAACTATAGCGTAACGCAACTTGAATGCTATGCGGCCGTTTTGTCGGTAAAGAAGTTCAGGTCCTACGTTGAGGGCTTGCCTTTCACTATAATGACCGACCATGCAAGTCTGAAGTGGCTGATGACACAGAAATACCTATCTGGTCGACTTCATGATCGAACATAGGAAGGGTTCACAAAATATCGTCCCTGACACTCTCTCACTCGTTCATATGGAGGAGCTCATATCTGACACTGAAATTCTTCAGGTTGACCTCAATTCCCCATACTTTTCCTCTGAGGAGTATGAGCAATTGAAGAAAACCAAGACAAACTTCCAGAAACTTACGTTCCGGATGGATTTGTAAATAAACGAACTGATATTAGGACAGGCGACGCTATACATAGGAGCATAGAAGCTCTGGATCCCGCAAGAGTTGCGTGAGAGCCTTGTGGAATCAGCACACCACTCACCTGCCTCAGGACACGGTGGTATACACAATACGTTGGCTAAGATCCGACAAAATTACTTCTGGCCAGGCATGGTAACCCATGTCCAAAATTGCGTGTAATCTTGTGAGGTTTGTAAGTGTTGTAAGCCTCTCAGCACGATTTCTCGAACACCGATGGGTAAACAAGTAATAACAGAGCGGCCTTTCCAGAGACTCTACATAGATTTCCGAGGACCCTATCCACGAACAAAAGACGGAAATACGCCCGAAAACATACATTCGGATAATGGCAAACAATTCATATCTGATTTTTTTGCCAGTTTCTTAGGATAGTATGGCCTAAAGCAAATGCTTCAGAAAGGGTCAACCGATCGGTTTTGGCCAAGATAAGGTCGTACATATAGGAAGATCAAGAGAGGTGGGACCTGCATGTTAGCGAAGCAACATTTTCCTTGAGAAGCGTGGTACACGATGCGACAAAGTTTGAACCTTACTATGCAGTATTCGGCACCCAAATGATCCAACATGCTAAGGCATATGAGGTTTTACGTAACTTAGACTTAGTAAAAGAAATTAATACTGACGTTTTATGTAGAAATGACAAATTAAAGCTAATCAGGAACAAAATATTTGACAATCTAAGGCTAGCACATGACAAGGCAACGCAAACATACAACACTAGAAGAAGAGACATAAAATACAAAGAAGGACAAGTAGTTTACCGACGCAATTTTAAGCAAAGTAGTGCACCTGACAACTACCATGCTAAATTAGGACAAAAATTTCTCAAATCGGTAATATTAAAAACGAAAGGCAATTCTATGTATGAAATAGGCAATCTAAACAAGAGAAGGTATTCGTCTTTCATGCCAAAGGCCTTCATCGCTAAGGAAACCCACCTACTTGACGCACTCTTACTGTCGTTGCTGGATATACTTTGATATATATGTATTTCGTATTGTTTTTTATTTATTTATTACTTCGTGATCGTTTATAGATTCTTTATTTACCAATTTATGTTATTTACTTATTTAATAGGGTAAAAATTATCTGTGATATTAGTTTATAAAAGTAATTATTTATCATTCATTAATTAATTTTATTACTTATTTATTTATTTATCTTTAGCTGTAATATTAGGTATAGTTGAAAAGTAGTTTTACTACGAATAGAAAGTGGCACACGGAAGTAATTTAGTTTAATTAATTTGCCCTGTTAGCAACCGCGGTGAATCGATGAGCAACTCAGGGAGTGGGCCCTTGCCACACGTTGGATGAAATAAATGGTATTGAAGAAGACTTCCTATTTTTACGAATCCACAGAACTCACGACCACTCGTACTCTGTTTTCGAGCCTGTTACGGCAGCCTTACACTACCCTACACAATCAAAATTTACTTCCCAAAACAAAACAAAATTAAATTAATAAGGCCATACTCTGCCAACAACAACCGGCATATTTCGGGATTGTATCGAACCGATATATTTGGGAGACATTGGGATTTGTTTGATCGTCTTAGGTAAGCTTATCGATTTTAGAAACAGTTTTAAGAAAAAAGGTATTTTCTTTTTTTATTAGCATAAGATAGTTAATAGTTACGCGGTTTTTTTCCCAGTCTTTTTCAAGTGTATTGGGAAAGGCATTTCAAATTTTCAATTTCCTCTTTTTTTCTCTTTCTATTTTTTTTTCTTTTAGAGTCCTTATTTTCCGGCCGTGGTTAAAGTAGAGTAGATTTCTTCATCCCTTTTTTATTATTATTATAATCTGGCACGAGACAAAATATTTGTTGAGTCGGGATGTTTTGGAGAAGGGGCAAGAACTACCCCCGTCCAAGCAATCGCAAGCGTGCCGCGACCTCTTCTCCAGCATCGAGGTTGCCCCCGTGGCTTAACTAGGCTCACAACAAAGTGTAAACATTTCTGAAATCCGCTTACCTACTGCTCATTTTAAGCAAAATTATATATATATAAGTTTTGACATTAAGTTTGTAACAGGAGGAAAAGAGGGAAGATGTACCCCTCATTAACGTAAGTGACTTGCCTACAACCGATAGTATTAAGTTATGTAGGCAGATATTTATTAAGGACTTCGCGGTCAAACATATTTCGGCCAAACAGCATAAAATTATATGCTACAATATGAAGGACTTTAAAAAAGTCAGCAAAGAACTAGAGGGGCTAAAGGCAGAATATTTCACGTATACGCCGAAAGCAGAAAAATTGAAAACGCTCATCCTTTAAGGAATCGAACCCAGGGTTGATGCAGAGAAGCTCCTAAACGAGCTCAAGTATTTTCAGAGCGACGATGTAAAGTTCGTCGGCGTAAAGCCGTTTTCCGCGGTCAATGGTAGGGGTGGTAACCGAAGGTTACCGTTTTTCCTCATCCAAATAACCCCCAATAGCAAAATCGATAGTGTACGCAGAATTAATCGCGTATACTATCATGCTGTCCATTGGGAAAAATTAAAAAGGACAGATCGCAGATCAGACAGACTGGATGTATGCGCTGCCAGGCGTTCGGGCACGCCGCTTCTAACTGCAACATGCGGATTTGATGCGTTAAGTGCGACAAGGACCACATCATAAATGAGTGTCCTCTAGTTAGGAAAAGGGTTGAAGACATGAGCAAGCTCACATGTGTTTGCGGGAACGCAGGCACCCTGCTAATTATAAGGGATGTCCTGTATTCCAACAGAAAAGGAAGAGTATGCTAGCTCGGAAACAGGCTGTTGAAGAAAAAAAGCTATCTAAAAGTCGCTCTTTCACAAATAGGATAGATCCCAACGTGTCCTTTGCCAAAATGGCAGTTGGACCGGGTAAACCCCAGACATCAAACATGCCTACGGTTGCTGAGAAAGCACCTGAAGCAGATTTGGATCTGAAAAAGTTCTTGCTGTCATTGAATAGCAAGATCGAACAGTTCCAAAAACAATTGAACGACCATGCAGCCCGAATATGTTATATCTATTCGATGTTTGCCCAGTCTAGCACGCCATGAACATGATGAGTACGTTGGATGAGGTAAACTTTAGGATTGTAGCTGTGAATGTTAATTCATTAGTCAGGGTCGAGAGAAGAACCGTCCTTTCGAATCTTTTGAAAAAGCAACTCCCGGATTTACATTTGGTCAGCGAAACTAAGCTTAGCCAGAGACACAAATTGGGATACAGCAACTACCATATAGTAAGAAGAGACCGACCCCAGTCCTCCCAAGGGGGTGGGGTCGCTGTCTAATTACGCAAAAGCTTACGCCATACCATCATATATACCTGGGAAGTACGTAGGTTCCAGGTGCTGGAAGCATGTATCGTATGCATACCTCTCCGTAGTTGGAGGAGAATGTATGTGGTGTCGCTTTATGCACCTGAAGCAACTCAACAAACTCAATTTATAGCAGAGCTCGAGACACTTTTTCATTGCCTACAGCTTCAATCGGCTGAAAATTATTACTTTTTGGCCGGCGATCTTAACGCTAAGCATGCGGCTTGGGGAAATACAATCCCGAGGTCGACTGCTTCAGAATTGGCGGGAGCAAAATATGATTGAGTACAGACGTTGTTTCTACGCGACGGATATCCCGGCATTCCCGAGAGGAAACTCTTTTCTGGGCTTAGCTCTTATGGACAATAGACTAGAACTAACAAATAACGAACACGCGCGGAACTGTGTGCGAGCATTCGATTACGATGTTGACCACCTCGGACTTGACGATATAGGATATAAATAGTATCTTATAGGCGATGTTGAGGAGACTTATGCCTCTGAAGTTGGCGCAGTTCAGAGGGTCTCCTTTTTTGTGGATCGGGCAAACGATGCTGAGGTTCCATTCTTCAGACATACTTTCTTCCGAACGGATTCAGCTTATGAGTTGGTGGATCTTACATACCAAGTCATCTCCGCCGGCTTTATAAGGCTCGGCGGAAGGCCGTCATTTCCGGCAGCCTTATTAAGCTGCAGTTTAGATATTGCTATACTCACTTCACTCAGGTCGGGTGGTTGGCAGTTTTTGCTGTCGTTGCCAATATTGAATGGTTCGTTCCGCCTGACAGCGGAAAGTTGTTCGTCATCACCCTTTAACAGTCTGCGGAGGTGGTTCTTTCATATCATAAGCATCGACTGTGTCTCAACTACGATATTTCATTGTTCATCTCGACAGGAATCTGTTCGAGCCATATATCCTTGGCTTTGACGTTTTACACTTTGGTAAAACTTGCGAACATCATTTCTGGAGCGGCACCTCTCTATATCCTCTTGCTCTTTGTTCTGAAAACCCGGTGTTCTTCCCTTCTTCTCTGCCTACAGAGCTCAACGGCAGCTCTTGTCTTAACCTGCAGCTTAGCCTTGCAGGCCTCGTTCTTGTCTGCGAGAGTTACAATTCCCCAACAACAACAACAAGATACAATCCCCGGACAACAATGAGAATCAGTTACGATTCCCCAACAACAACAACAAGATATAATCGCCGGACAACAAACTCCCAAGGATAAGTTCTAAGAAATATTAAGCACCTGTGCACTATTTAGTTCTAAGTAAATTTGTTCCATAAAAACGATTCCCATAGCAAATGTTAATAAAGATAGCTGCAATAGAATAACTAAGTAGTCGCTAACGGGATCGCAGATCTTTAATAAAACGTTTCTTTTGTAATACTTTGTTTTACACACGCTCAACGCTCGTAATTGGCGCAGTCGCGAAAAACCAGTGGAATAAAACCAAAAAGTCTAAATAATTGAATATTTGTGAATACAAATTTAGTACTAATAATACAATAAAATATAATAGTGAATCGATTGAATATCGATGCTCACAATAAACATAATAAAACTGAAGTAATAAGTGATTTAAATGAAAAAAATGTTGGCTAGTTAAAAGAACATTGTGTATTCAAACGGACATCTGCATCAAAGAAGGACCCCTGTATCCAATAAGCATCTGTACCAGAAGAACACTGTATATCGAAACGGATATCAGCATCAAAGAAGTACATCTGTGACCAATAAGCATTTTCTACCTTGAGGACATCTCTATTTATAGCAGTATATTATGAAGAAAACACCATTCATAGTACTTGTAAGGTGAGTGAAAGTTTTGTATCTAATATATATTAAGCTTCCATGACTTCACTGAATCCTTCCCCCAAAAGAAAACTCCACACAAAAATAAGTAGTAGTAGTAAGTAGTAGTTCGAGTCTCCCGTATAGCACTCACAAAACATCAGCTAGTGTTGATTCAGTTACTTCTGAAATAATCAAGCAATATACTGAAATAAAAATTGAAATAGCACAACCAATTTCATTCGATCATTTTTAAATGCATCCTCGTCCAAGTACAACCACAGCCAGAGGCACTGGTTCAACTCAAAAGTATGACAGTGACAGTGTATTAAACTCGTTAAAAGTACCAGATCCAATTAAGGACCTACCCACATTTGAGGGAAACCAGATAACCCTGTATTATTTTATTCTGCGTACGCGAAAATTATATTAAGAGCAATTAGAAATAAAATTATTGGTGAGGCCAATGAAATTTTAAATATGTATGGCACTCCTATTAAGTGGGAAAATATTAAACAAAATTTGATTACGCACTACTCAGATAAAAAAAGAGACTAGTTTAATTCGCGGTTTACACACCCTTAAACAAAACGAATCAACCGTCGAAGCATTTTGTTCAAACGTAATTGAAATTTTTTTCAACCATGATCAACCAAATCCGGGTAAATGAGAAAGAACAATCAGTCATAAATGCAAAATATGTTCTCTATGAGAAAATGTGCCTCAACACGTTTTTAACCGGCCGAAAAGATCCTTTGGGCTCAACTATAAGATCTATGAGGCCAACAATATAGCTATAAATGTTTGATTAGAAGAAAAAAATACATACTATGTGGGGAATACACAACATGTTCCTTGTACAAAGCAATATTTCCCAAATAATAACAAAATATTATAGAAATACTTATAATCCACATTGGAACTACTATCCTCAACAATCATTCAATCAAACACAGAATTTCCAGCAGCATAACTTCAAAGAAGATAACTTCCTACAATCTTATATTAGACAACCTAGGGTTCAACAATCTTTTCCGCAACAATTACCCTCTATATCCCCTCCCAAACCCCAAAGTCGGCAAATAAGCCAACATGATTACTCAAGAGGTCCAGAACCAATGGACACATATAGTGGGAATAGTCGAAGAAGTAACAATACCGCTAACGGGCGATTTAATAATAGTTTCACACGGGCAGAGATCCATAATCATCCTAAAGCAGAATTGTACAATGTGAAAGAAAATAGTACCCACAGAAATCCCAACAACTACATCCAAAATCTTGATGCACATCAAGAGCTGGATGAAATTATCGAAGTAAATGACGAAAATTTTCGCATGTAAGCCTCGGTACACCAATAGTTTATATAGATATGATTAATTTTAATTCATCTAATTACCTTATATTCATATAATAAGCTTACAGGATCAACCTCTTAAATTTTTAATAGATACAGGAAGTAGTAGATCATTTATAAATCCGGAAGTAATTAACGAAACACAGACTTTTAGGATTAAGCCAATTGAAATAAAAACTGTATTTTATACCTATATAGCAGATAAGGAGGGTCAAGTTAATGAAATTAAAGAATTAAACACCCGAAAGCCACTCAAATTGATAATATTTAGATTCCATCAGTACTTTGATGGCCTGAAAGGAATAGATTTAACGAAAGAACTACAAATGAAAATAGATATTTCCAACTCTGTCTTTGAAACCAAATTTGCTCAAATACCTTTGAAATATAAACCAAAGCCTTATATTGTTCCAGCACATAGCAAAATAATTGCTCATTTACCAGTAGACATAAAAAAGGGAAGTATATACATAAAGCCTGTTCAAATTAATGAAAACCTTTCAAACCGAAGGTATATATGAAGCGCAGGAATGGTATTCATTTATCGAAGTAATGAATTTGTCAGAAATACCACAAAAACTTGTTTTTGAACAACCAATAAAAGTACAATCTTTTAATAATGAACACTCTGTAAACAATACAAAGATACGATTTTTAGGTTTACAAGCCTTATCAATCATAAAACGACGATGTACCAACACTCAGCAAGGCTTACCGATACCCTTATGTAAATAAGGAAGAAATACATTGCCAAATAATATGTTAAATCAGGGAATAATACGCCCAAGCTTCTCACCGCGGTCGTCCCCTATTTGGATCGTACCCAAGAAAAAGGACACAACAGGAAAACAGAAATGGTGGCTTGTCATAGACTACCGTAAGCTCAACAAGAAAACAGTAGAAGATAGATACCCTATTCCGAACATCACATAGATTCTTTATAATATTGGTAAATGTTTATACTTTAGTACGCTAGATGTTGCTTCTGGTTTTCACCAGATTGAAGTAAATCTAGAGGACATCTCAAAGACAGCGTTTAGTGTCGAAGATGGACACTTGAATACGACCGAATTCCGTTCGGGTTCAGAAACGCCCCGGCAACCTTTTAAACGGTTATGGATAATGTCTTACAAGACCTACAAGGTAAAATGTGCCTTGTTTATATGGACGATATAATCGTCTATTCTACCTCCTTGCAGGATCATATCGAAAATCTATCTAATGTCTTTGAAAAATTGAAAAACGCAAATCTCAAAATACAACCAGATAAATCCGAATTTTTACATAAAGAAGTCGCTTTTCTTGGTCACATTGTTACTTCTGAAGTAACATTGTTACTATCCCATCCCGAAAGCCCGAAAACAGATCAAGTCATTCCTTGGATTACTCGGGTACTACAGGAAGTTTATTAGAAAATTCTCGAATTTAACGAAACCATTAACGGTTATGGATAATGTCTTACAAGACCTACAAGGTAAACTGTGCCTTGTTTTTATGGACGATATAATCGTCTATTCTACCTCCTTGCAGGATCATATCGAAAATCTATCTAAAGTCTTTGAAAAAATGAAAAACGCAAATCTCAAAATTCAACCAGATAAATCCGAATTTTTACATGAAGAAGTCGCTTTTCTTGGTCACATTGTTACTTCTGAAGTAACATTGTTACCCATCCCGAAAACCCGAAAACAGATCAAGTCATTCCTTGGATTACTCGGGTACTACATGAAGTTTATTAGAAACTTCTCGAATTTAACGAAACCATTAACAGAATGTCTTCGAAAAGATGAAAGTATAAAACTGGATAACAGATACTTGAATTGTTTTGAAACATGTAAGTCTCTTTTGTGAACCTATCACAATACCCGGATTTCGACAAACCATTCAATGTTACTAAGGATGCTAGTTACGTTGCAATTGGAGCAGTATTATCCCAAGGACCAATCGGATCGGATAAACCGATTTGCTATGCAAGTCGCACCTTGTCGAAAACCGAAAAAAATTATAGAACGATAGAGATTAGATAATAACGAAGATACCGTAATTAATATTTTTGGAAACTATGTTAATAAAAATAAATTAACAGCAATTACAACGGATGAAACATTTTTAGCAATACAACGCGTATATCCCAAATATTTTAGTAATGGATATTATAAGCTAGTTCGCTGTTACATCAAACTCAAAGACATGACAAACGTCGACAAACAGGAAGAAATCGTTCGGGTTTATCATACAAACTCAAGCCATAGAGGAATAACTGAAACATATGAACACTTGAAAACAGAATCTTATTTCCCAAACATGAAAATGTTACTACCCGAATTATAAGCAATTGCAATATCTGTCAACTCAATAAATACGATCGAAACAGGGAATATATACAGTTCGAAATAACGCAAACACCATCTAAACCCTTAGAAATAGTGCATATAGAAATATATTCTGTGCACAAGGAAATCTTTCTCACAATTATAGACAAATTTAGCAAATTTGGTAGCGTCTATTTATTAAGCGCAAGAAACAGCCTAAACTTAATAAAATCAATGAAGCACTTCTTTTCACATCTTTCAAAAAATTCATTCCGAATTTGTTTCAACCATATTCAAAGAATTCTTAGACCTTTACGGTATTGACCTGCATACAATATGTGCAAAAAGTTCAACAGGAAATTCTCCAGTCGAGAGATTTCATTCGATATTAACAGAGCTTGTGCGTATATTAAAAGCCAAAACAAACATAAAACCATATGTGAAACCAACATAAAACCATAGTTGAAACCAAACTCAAAAGGTATGAAGACCACGCAGGATTATCTTAGGGGACATATTAGAGATTACGAAGCTTTAACTAAACTAGTTCATGAACGTAGCTTGACCCAAAAAGAAAAAATCACAAACAAACGTAACGAAATTCGTAAGGATCCACCAGATTTTGATGTAAATGATCATATCTGTGAGTTATAAGATAGAAGAAATAATTTAGCCCCGAGATTTCAATAGGACAGGGTTGTTCATAACAATAAAATTACAATAGACACTCCTAAAAGAAAAGTTCATAAACAAAAATTTAAAACCAAAAGAAAATTCGCAGGTTCATCTGGATTTCCATCGGTCAGAAGCTATAAATTCGTGATCTCAGCAACAGTCAAGGACCATTAAAAACTGGAAATGCTCGCATATTCAGTGGGTACAGTGTCGCACTTATTGGCAGAAACATAAATACATTTAAAATTAGAACTCAAACTCCAGAACACAAGTCATTATTGACCATATTGGACCGAAAATACGAAAAATTGTTGAACAATATATGTAGATTTGCTTAAACCTAAATGTATGGTAAAAAGGGAGCTATTAACGGGTTGGGAACGCTTATTAAAGCAATAACCGGCAATATGGACAACGAAGACTATGTTCAAATTAACAAACAACTTGAAGCTTTTAAATTAAACCAATATAATTTAGATACTCTAATGTCACATCAGAAAACAATTAACAAAAAAATGATCGAACAATTTAGTAACATTTCAAAGCATATAAATAATCAACAAGTTATCATCCAAAACTATATTAATAAGCTCCAGGGAAAATTGATAAATTAGATTCACTTATCATAATAAACCAGTACCTTAACCAAATCGTTAATGATATAGACCTGTTGAATGAACATTTAAAGGAAGTTTCAGAATCAATAACCTTTGCTAAGCTGGGAATCATATCTAAACATATTCTACACCCGAATGAGTTGAGTTACATTTATAAACAACTTCAACTTCAAAGTGTTGAGATATTTTCTTTTACTTGAATTGCATGCATATTATAACCACTCCAATATCATGTTTGTCATAAAAATCCCGACATTCTTACCTTTTATTCTATTTTATCACATAAAAGAAATCCGGGTAAACAAATCATTTAGCCTAAAACTCCAAGCTCCTTACCTACTGCTTAATACATTTTTGTACTAGTGTTTGAACGAACCTTGCGCTAAAGTGGAACAAGTATATAACTGCCCACAGAACATTATTAGAACAATTGAAACAGACAGATGCATCCCTAACATTACTTTTAACACAGAAGCATTTTGTACCCTAATGCCGAACGAAATAGAAGACGAGGTCACACTTTTGGAACCAAACCATTTGTGCATTATAAACAAGAACTTTACTACACTCAACACATGCGATATAAATAGCAAAACAAGAACTATAAAAGGGACGGCAGTTATTAAATTCGACATCTGCAGCATTGAAATTATTTGGATAACATACTCAACTAAGACACCCCAACTTTGGGACTCCACTGATATCATATCTACACTCTTCATTCAAATAAACAACCCTACTACCGAGATACATCTGGACAACTTGACGGACCTAGTTATTGAAAACTTGGAACTAAATCCACCATTTAAATAACGTTTATTCTTGGATCATTACAGGAATCACATTCATACATTCATAATTATTAGAAGCAAACACCACTCCCTATATCAGCAGACTCCTCAGCGGCAGAAGCTGACCGCACAACCCATTCAGCTTATGTGGCCTACACTTCACTCTGGACAGGGAGGAGTTACGATTCCCCAACAACAACAACAAGATACAATCGCCGGACAACACTATTTAGTTCTAAGTATTTGTTCCATAAAAACGATTCCCATAGCAAAAGTTAATAAAGATAACTGCAATAGAATAAGCAAGTAGTCGCTAATGGGAACTCAAACATTAATCACTGATCTTTAATAAAACGTTTCTTTTGTAAGACTTTGTTTTACTCACGCTCAACGCTCGTATTTCGAGCTTCTTTCGGCATTCCTCGTCAAACCAGGGGTTTCTTGTTGTTGCCATTGTTCTTCGACATTCGATGCCGGTGGTATGGTGTTAATCGAGAGGTTTTTGGATACGCGTTGCGCGAAGGTCTTGGTGGTCTCTTGCGATTGCTGTTTTTCGACATTAAGTTTTTTTAAAGTACTTCTGGATTTTTGTGCCGTGGGGGATATCCGCATTCTAACCTTGGCTGCAACAAGGTAGTGGCTCCTCGGAATGTTCGGACATCCAAAACACTGGATGCGTGCATCTTGTCTGTCGCTATGTGATCAATTTGGTTGACCGTTCGTTGATCTGTCCCCTTATGGATATCGAGGTGAGGAAACCGTGTGCTGGCTAGTGACATTTCGTTCCGTAGCGAAGTCAATTAGCCTAAGTCCGTTACCAGACGTGTTGTCGTGTAAGCTATGTTTTCCTACAATACTGCTTAAGATGCCTTCTCTTCCTACCTTTGCGTTAAATTATCCCAGCACGATTTTAACATCGTACTTCGGTAGTCGCTCATAGGTTTTGTCAATTAGCTCATAGAAGCAATCCTTAGCTATATCATCTTTTTCCTCCGTTGGGGCGTGAGCGCATATAAGGCTTATGTTGGCGTATTTGGCCTCGATGTGGATTGTTACAATGCGTTCGCTAATGTCTTATAAACATAAGACTTCTTACCTAAGTCTGGCACTTATAACAAATCCGCATCCGAATAGTCGCTGTTTCTGCTCACTATAACACGGTCAGTAGTAGATGTCACAGTTTTTCATCCTCTTATTGCCCGGCCCATCCCATCGTATTTCCTGGACGGCAGTAATGTCTGCTTTTTAGCAGTTTAGGGGCTTCCGCTAGTTGTTCGCTTGCACCTCTCCTGTTAAATGCTCTCACATTCCAGGTTCAGATACGAACTTCGTTGTCCTTTTTTCATTTAGCCGTGTCGTCAACAGTAAAATCAGTCCTTTCCGATGCTATTGGTTGCTTCGTAACATACATTTTTTTCTATAGTTGGGTAGTTAACCCAAAGCACAACCCCCAACCTGGAGGGCCAGTTCCAAGTTCCAATTTATTAGTTACCCCTAGGACACGGGGCCATCAGTATCCACTACGGGATTATGCGCTGCCGTTGGCCTCTCGGTTCATCCGCCACCATCTCTGTTCAAATATGTCAAAGCAGCTTATCTAGGTTCGCCTAGGATAGCAGGCCGGGTATTCATTCCGTGCCATTCTGACCTGGCTGTTTATAGTGTTGCTGTTTTTCGTCGTGTTATCAACACTCGCGCTTATCGTTTAGCAAGTCAAATCCGGTTGGATGAGACCAGTAGCCGATGGTTACCACTTGGAGGTAAGAAATAAGCACTTGAAATGTAGTCAGAGTTACAACCACTGGGTATTGCCAAGTCTACCCTAGTTCTACAACACCCAACCATCGTAGCCCTGTCATATGTTTTTTAAATAAATACGTCATTTGTCGTTTATGTTTCATACTAAAAAAGTTTTGAAAATGTGTCCCGCTTTTATTTCAAATAAATCTGGTCACTTTTAAAGAGTCCCTTTAGAATCAATTCGTTTAAGTGTAAAATTGTTATGTCAACATTTGTTCCATTTTTAAATTAATATATAATTCATGAAAATAAATGCCACAGTAAAAAAATCAGCTGGAAAGCTCCGCCGATTGGAATAGATTGTTCGATTTATTTTTCACTTCAAAATAATCGATCAGAAAGCCTTAACTAATTATGAGAAGTAAAAACAACAACAAACTGAATAAAAAAATTTCAAAATATTTAAACTATATATTAAAAATAAAAAATCCTTAAAACCAATTTTATTGTTTTTGCCCACAAATACTATTGAAATAAGTGTGTTTGCTTTTTGCATATTCTTTATATGTCAAATACAAACGACTTCAATTATTGTGTACACACACGTACAAACAATTTTTATTTTAAAACAATAACAAATGGAGAGTAAAAGTTATAACTGTTACATTCAAATGTCTGATCAATATATATCGATTCCCAGCCGTAGCAACACCGAAATAATTTTTCACTGGCCCTCCACTCGTGATGATCTGACAAATCATCCGAGTAGTATCAATTGTCATGAATAGCTAACCTCATCTTAGCCGTTCGGATTCGGCATAAAACAGGAGGTCCCGCCATCGTGCAAAGAAGTACACGCACACATGAATGGTTGTGAGAAAAAAGCTAGGCCCTAGGTACTTACGAGCCCGTTGCGCCATGAATTTAATTCAAACTGAATGTGACCACCTTTTTTTGGGAATGATACACAGTAATATCTATGGGTACCCTATGTTTGCATTGTTGTAACCTAACTTTGTGTATTTGAATTTATGCGCTTTCTTCAACTTGCATCGCAACTTGCTTAGTTCTACACTTAAAATTAAAAATATTTTCGTAGTCATTTTATACGCATTTTTAGAATGTTGGTAATAAAATATTCATACACTCAAACTATCGGACAACAATTATATTATATATATCGGGCTCGAAGGACCAAATTTTCGAGTTTATATTGTAATAATCGCTTGTATTCTAATAAAAATGCACGACCACACTCTTTGGGTTTCTAAATCGCTATAAAATAATTTTATTTTTCTGATAAAATATGTGATTGACAGACATTTTTTTTAACTTTCTCTTACAATGAGAAAGGTATTGTTTTTTTTTTGAATATGCATTTTTTTTTTAATTAATTTTAAAACTAAATTACATGCTAGACGAAAATTCATGAAAAAACTAGCCTACTTATCAACTACGGATAGCGGAACCCAAAAAAGTGGTTTTTGGATTTCCGTCCGTCGGTACGTCGGATCGTTGGTTCGTCGGTCCGTCTATCCGTACACGTCTCCCCAGCCTAAGCGACTTGACTGATTTTCTTAAAACTTTGTATCCAGCGTTTGTTGGGTCATAATTCTAGGCTACCGGTACCTGCCATATAAAAATCATACAAAATATCAATTTCCCCAAAACGACTCTAACGATTTTGATTAAACTTTCATATACTATAAGCATATTAGTTTCAATCAAACTACATAACCAGCTTTTTCGAGAAAATCAATATAACTGATTTTTGCATTCAGGCCATATAAATAATATTGTCAATTTCTCGCAAACTTTTCGCCAAATTGAACGAAATTTAATTTGTATATTATGAGTTCCACATAATTGGTTTTGGCCCAGTTATCCCCAAACGCAATTTTTTATTTTGGCCAATAACGCAAAATCATTATTATTCACATTACGGAAAACGTTCGTATAATCACATTTCGACATTATATCATTTTTAGCTTCATTAAGCAAAATAAATATTACTGTATATATTACCCAAATTAATGAAAATGTCAAATTAACTCGCTGTGAAAGAGAAAGTTGCGTACGACCCAGACGTGCACCCTTCACTCATTATACCCTATCCCATACGGGTATATTAGTTTTGATACATAGTTTGTAACACAGAGAAATAATTGAGCTGGATATACCTCAAAGTATATGGATCGACTCAGAATCGATAGCTGAGTCGATTTAGCCATGTCTGTCCGCCCGTCCGTCCGTACGTCACCAGTTTTTGGGCCTTAAATTTTGAGGTAGAATGATGATGATGTTTACAAGTGTAAACATTTTTGAAATCCGCCCACTGCCACGCCCTCTTTTCAGAAACCGTTAGGGAAACTGAAAAAAAGTCTGAACAACATATCTAGATAATCATATTGTCTATATTTTTTTGATACAAAGTTTTTTGCCACGCCTACTTTTTTGGAGGCGTTTTCATACAGAAACGATTTTTATACACTATCTCATAGCATACACTCAAAAAACAGAATTACTACTTGTTTGCTATATGCTATAGCAACGGTGTTATTACTGCATTTGGTAAGCTCGTGAAATGCCAGTTAATGAAATAGCCGGCAAAGTTGTATATTTTAGGAAATGAACATAGCTGTAGGAGAATGATTTTAGTGCATCTGCGGCGATTTGCATAGCATATGCAGCTATAATGAGTAAATTAATTTCATAGCATTGAGCTTGTTTATAAGTAACTAATGTGGTATTTGTTATAGCTGGTAGTGCTGTAATTTTCCCCATGCTCCCCTACATCTGCTTGCGTCTGCTGCGTCATCATTCATTTGTGAAGCTTTGTGAAGTGAGTAACAACTTATTATAATTTAGATTTTTTGACAAATATATTAAGTAAATGGGGATTATCCTTACTTATTGATATTTTTGAAGGTAACTTTGTTTAAATTGAAATAAAGTAAAGTTCATTTGGGAAGAAAACAACTGATCGACATCTGTGTAGTGGTTTACATTATAACAATAACAGATATTAAAGTTTCGTAGAAAATATAGCAGCTGCAGTAATAAAAATCGACTATCCCGTTTTTTACTATGTGTATAGCATTTAGCACTAAAAAAATATAGCCCATGTAGCCATTATTTTTTGAGTGTAACCAGGCGAAAAACCGTGTTTATTGTCGAACCATAAATGATTTTGATAAACAGTCCGAACAATATGTTATGACAATGACATTTTCTATATTATATCGCCGTAAATCCGACATTTTGGGGATATTTGTCTTAAGGATGGGATGGAATAGGGTACAAAACGATCCACACAGTGGATTGTATCCTTCTCATATGGTTTTTTTGTTGGATTTTTTTTTGTGCACTACGACTGTTTGCCTTAACCATAAACAGTAAAACTATATAAGTCGGCCATATATTTTGATGACTCAACTAACTATAACTACGCTAACCACCACAACAGGTTCTGTTGCAACCTAATCCGGCTGTCCCTATCAAATACACTCTTGCTGAACTGCAGGCGCTCTCCTATGCCCTGAGCGACGACATCTCGGTTGTATAGGATCCGCCTATCCACAGTTCGTCGGAAGACGTGGTAGATTAGCGGAACCGTCGATCCATCCTGTATCAACCCTCGACTATCCAAATATAGGAAAGCTTCGGGCGCAATAATGCCGCTTAAGCGCGCACTCTCAAAACATTCATCATTGGGGTAGAAGGTCCCAAAGATGAGACTATTGTTCGGAACCATCGCTCTTGCTGCGTGAAACCGAATGCGTTTCACAAGAAAATTGTTTATGTTGGCCCCGTTATATAGGACCTGGTTGGAATAGTATTTTTTGTAGTCAGATACTGGTGTTCTATGAAGTCCAAGGCAGCTCCTCGAGCACTGCCTCTCAAACACCCGTAATGATTGAAAGCAATCAATTATAACAAATGACATAGAATTATGACAACAATGCTTAGGTTTGCTTACAATATTACATTGACATTACAATACAAAATTAATACAAAAAAACATAGAACCATATCACTCTTTGTTAGAAATTATGTATCAAATTTAATAGGGTATAGGGGATAGGGTATATAAAGGTTGGTGGTTTTAGTGAGTTCAAATATCACACTATACTATGCGCACGTGCCGTCGGTCCCTGTAGTGTCAAGAGAAAATTTCCGCTTTCCCGCGGGTTAAAAAAAGGAGCAAAACCATGCATTATAGTGTTTTTATGAGAAGGTCATATAAGTTGCCCAATTTAAAATAAAGATTGCATGTCTGTTATCAAATAAACAATCTTCTACATACACATATAAAAATTTCAATACTGAGTTCTATGAACAACCACTTTACCCTTGGTTTGTCTGTCATTTTTATAACTAATTTGCGTTGAAATATAAGATCTCAGGCCGGAAACAGTTTTCTTTTCAGGGTTATTGATAGAAAAAGTATTCCATGGCGCCACTTAAGCACTTAAGAGTCCTCAACAAAAAAAGTCATAGCCCCGAAAACAAAAACAAAAAACAGGGCAATTCCGATTTTTACTCTTATTTCGACGCCATCATTCTACCGGTGTTGTGTTTATTTGTGACTCTTAAAGTTCTTGTTATTCGACCAAAACAATCGATGAAATTTATGTGCGACAATTACTCCGATAATTCTATTTGCCCATAGAACCAACAGCAAAACAACAGAGAATAAATTTTTCACAGAAAACAACGAAAAGTTAAGAAAGTAGTATGACGCCAAAACAAACTTTCTCATTGCCCTTAGGGACTGCTATAGAACCAACAACAAAGAGAACCTACCGTATAATTTAAACCTCTAATACCCGTCTCTTGGAAGAGGTGATATTGACTTTTGCTGAGCAAAATAAAAGGAGTGGAAGGGGGCCGAATATAAGTCATAAGAAAACGAGGCGACAACTTGCCAATAGATTACAAGTATGTATGTGTAATCGGTTTGGTCTTGTGGTGCTTGAAGAAAGTTTTCTTTATTTATTTTTATTTATTTTTCTGCAGCATTAAAGTGTGTAAAGTGTTTAAAGTGTATTTTACTTTTGGATATGTTTTTTGTAAGGAGCAAGGAATATGCTTTGTAAGCATTTACTTACATTTTGATATTCCCAGTATATTTTCGTTACAGGAAGTATTGGCACGTTACATGCGCACCTTGAGAGCTCTGATGCTTTTCCAATGTTCTAATCAGATATTGTCTTATGTGATAGTGGGTCGGAAATATTAAAATAAGTTGGAATGACGGTTTAGTGCTTCATAAATTATTAAGAATTCTAAGAAATTAAAGTAAAACGATAAAGCGATACATTAAAATAATTTTTCACATAGAACATAGTGAAAACGGGTTGTGCCCAGAATCCCAAATACAATTGTTTTGGATTGTGTTTTCGGGATTTTTTATTTTATTTTGAATGTAAAATAAATAATTAATGGGTCATATCCGTTAGCGTAAGTGCTATAATTTTTTACAATTTGCAATGTGCATTCAGTTGTGTTCATTAATATCAGCCAATGCTTAAGTGAATTAAAATTGTTCATATATCGTTTCATACATTTTTTGTTAATTAGACTTGACCTTCTATTATTATGTTTTATAAACAAAAAGTTTTTTCTATTTTAATATTTAAAACAAAATTGCTGATTTCTTTGTTTCTATTTACTTACTTACTTAAGTGGCGCTACAGTCCGGAATGAACCTGGGCCTCAACCAACATGCCTCTCCAATTAGCCCGGTCCTTAGCTAACTGCCTCCAGTTGCGCACTCCAAGTTGGTTGAGGTTGGTTTCTACTTGTGCGCGCCAATTAAGGCGAGGTCTTCGTCTACTGCGTCCGACGTCTGACTGGGAATCGAAGACTCTGCGAGCCGGAGTATTGGTCTCCATTCGTTATACATGTCCTAGCCATCTTAAACGTCCAATGCGGAGTTTTTTTTTTTGACCAGGGCATGTCGCTGTACAGCTCGTATAGATATTCGTCTCCATAGCCCGTCAACGCTAACGGGACCGAAGATTTTTCGAAGAATTTGCCTCTTAAATCGACCAAGGATTTCTTCATCCGCTTTTGAGACGGTCCATGCTTCAGCGCCGTAGAGCAGGACTGGGATGATCCGGGTCTTATATAAGATCTCCTTAGTAGTTCGAGTGAGGGTTTTACTACTGAATTGCCTTCCTAGCCCGATGAAACAGCGGTGGGCAAGAGTAATTCTTCATTTAATTTCTGACTAGATGTTGTTGTCAGAGTTAATAGCAGAGCCGAGATAGATAAAGTCCCGCACTACCTCAAAGTTATATCTGTCAATGGTGACGGTCTGTCCAATTCGTCGATGTTGTGTGTCCTTTCGTGTTGACAGCATATACTTCGTCTTGCCCTCATTAACTGATAAACCTATTTTTCCCGATTCCTTCTCTATACTAACAAACGTGGCTATGACATCACGTTGGGTCCTACCAATTATGTCAATATCGTCGGCGTATGCAAGTAGTTGTACTTCTCTCAAGAATCCGATTGAAGAAGTCACATGACAGCGCATCGCTTTGCCTAAATCCTCTTTTGGTATCGAATGTGACAGTGAGGTCGTTTCCGACCCTGATGGAACAGCGAGAATTCTCCATGGACATCTTACACAAACGGACGAGTTTGGGCGGTATACCAAACCTAGACATGGCTCTGTATAGTTCGTCTCTATAAATGCTGTCGTATGCGGCTTTGAAATCGATGAATAGGTGGTGGGTGTCGATTTGTACTTCTTGGGTTTTTTTTCAGGGTCTGCCGAAGTGTGTGAAGATTTGATCGGTTCCTGGCATAAAACTACATATTGATAAGGGCCGATCAGGTTGTTGGTAAAAAGTGCCAGGCGTTCACATATTACAGCAGACAGGATTTTGTAGGCGACGTTGAGACGACTTATGCCTCTCTGTAGTTGGCGCAGTTTAGAGGGTCTCCTTTTTTGTGGATCGGGCAAACGATGCTGAGGTTCCATTCTTCAGGCATACTTTCTTCCGACCTGATTCGGCTTATGAGTTGGTAGATGGTACTTACCAAGTGTTGGTAAGTATAAGTTGGTAGATGTTACTTACCAGGCCGTCATTTCCAGCGGCCTTATTAAACTTCAGTTTAGATATTGCTATCCTCACTTCACTCAGGTCGGGTGGTTGGCAGTTTTCGCTGTCGTTGCCAATATTAAATGGTTCGTTCCGCCTGACAGCGGAATGGTCATCGCCGGTTAACAGTCTGCAGAAGTGGTTCTTCCTTATCCTCAGCATCGACTGCGTCTTAACAATGATATTTCCTTGTTCATCTCGACAGGATTCTGTTCGAGCCTTGTATCATTGGCTTTGAAGTTTTACTCTTTGGTAAAACTTCCGAACATCGTTCTTGGAGTGGTACCTCTCTATATCGTCGATCGCGCGCTTTTCTTGTTGGTGTTCTTCCATTCTTCTCTGCCTATAGAGCTCAACGGCAGCTCTCGTCTTCACCTGCAGCTTAGCCTTGTAGGCCTCGTTCTTGGCTGCGAGCATCTGTCGGCATACCTCATCAAACCAGGGGTTTCTTGCTGCTGGGCGCGAGAAACCTAGCACATCTGTTGCGGCTGATCTAATGGCTTGTTGGCATCGTTGCCATTGTTCTTCGACATTCGATGCTGGTAGTATGGTGTTAATCGAGAGGTTTAAGGATATGCATTGAGCGAAGGTCTTGGTGGTCTCTTGCGACTGCAGTCTTTTGACATTAAATTTGTTTACACTATTTCTGGATTGTTGTGGCGTGGTGGATACCCGCATTCTAAACTTGGCTACAACAAGGTAGTGGTCCGAGTCGCTGTTAGCTTCTCAGAATGTGCGGACATCCAAAATGCTGAATGCGTGTCTCTTGTCTATCGCTATGTGAACAATTTGATTGACCGTTTCATCCTCTTTTTGCCCGGCCCATCCCATCGTATTTCCTGGATGGCAGTAATGTCTGCTTTGTAGCAGTTTAGGGCTTCCGCTAGTTGTTCGCTTGCACCTCTCCTGTTTAATGTTCTCACATTCCAGGTGCAAATACGAAAAGCTTTATCCTTTTTTCGTTTAGCCGTGTGGTCAACAATAAAATCAGTCCTTTCCGAAGCTATTGGTTGCTTCGTAACATGATTTTTATTCTATGGTTGGGTAGTTAACCCAAAGCACAACCCCCAACCTGGAGTTCCAATTTATTAGATACTCCTAGGACACGGGGCCATCAGTATATCGGTTCATCCGCCACCATCTCTGGTCAAGGGGCCTGACTAACCCTTGAAATTCCTAGATAACCTTTTGTCCGAATATGTCGAAGCAGCTTACCAAGGCTCGCCTGGGACAGCAGGACGGGTATTCATTCTGTGCCATTCTGACCTGGCTGTTTATAGTGTTTCTGTTTTTCGTCGTGTTATTAACACTCGCGCTTATCGTTTAGCAAGTCAAATCCGGTTGGATGAGACCAGTACCCGATGGTTACCACTTGGAGGTAAAAAATAAGCACTTGTTGTGTAGTCAGAGTTACAACACTGGGAATTGCCAAGTTAAAGCCAATCAGAGTCTACCCTCGTTTTACAACACCCAACCACCATGTTTCTATTTATTGTATTATATTACGTACGATTGGGTATAAAATCATACTAATACACTTTCTTATCCTTTCATTTATATATACATACCTCAAAACTTGGTGTATTTAAAATGTTTACTTATTTTAATCAATCCAAGTACAAAATGTTTCTAATGGACTAATTTATCCCTATGACAAACAAAATTTCAATAGGAAAACGCATCGGCTAAAATTATCTAAATACGAGACACTTTTGTAGAATAATATACTTACAAATTTTGTTTCCCAAAAGAAGAATAATCTATAATTTATACCTATTCTCAAAATAACTAAAGTGTTGAAAAAATTGTTATTATAGAATTGCATTTTAATTTACAAAGTTCTTAAAAATGCAAATATCTTATAGTGAAATAGTCTTTCTTACTGAAAGTTGGTTTGTTTAAACTCCATATTAAACACAATTCATGGAAAACTTTTTAAACATAAAAAGGGTTTTGGAATTCTGTCTGTAGGTCGCTCCAGTCGACAGACAGATATACCTCAATTATTTATAGAATTGGTAAAGAATCGACAGCTGAGTCGATTCAGACATGTCTGTCAGTCCGTCCTTCTGTACATCACCAGTTTTTGGGCATTAAATTTTGAGCTAGAATGATGAAATTTGATACACGTGTTTGCTGTTCCGCCGAGTAGAATAAGTGTAGTTTGTTTTTCAATCCGCCCATTTTAGGCCAAACGGTTAGAGATTTTGAAAAAAATTTTGAACATCATGTCGTGACAATCCTGGCAAAGTTGTTTGCTTTTTGGGGCCGTCTTTAGTAAAAAACGTTTTTTGATACAATTTCAAACATTTCGAAAAAATAGTTGATGCAAAATCATTAGCTATGATATTATAAACATTTCTTCCATTTTAATATAAAAACCATTTGTATACACTACCTCATAGCTTAACCAAACGAAAATCATTGTTTTTTGTCAAACCATGAAAGATTTTGATAAACTGTCTGCACAAAATGTGATGACAATGACGTTTTCTATATTTCATCGCCATAAAGCCGACATTTTACTTACTTTAGTCGCGCTACATTCCTGAATGAATCTGGGCCTCAACCAACATTCCTCCTCAATTAGCCCGGTCCATAGCTAACTGCCTCCATTTGCGCACTCCAAGTTGGTTGAGGTCGTGCGCGCCACTTAAGCCGAAGTCTTTCTCTGCTGCATCCGATGTATGCCTGGGAATCGAAGACTCTGTGAGCCGGAGTATTGGTGTCCATTCGTTCGACATGTGCTAGCCATCTTAAACGTCCAATGCGGAGTTGTTTGACCAGGGGCATGTCGTTGTACAGCTCGTATAGTTCTTGGTTGAATCTATGTTTCCATAGCCCGTCAAAGCAAACCGGACCGAAGATTTTTAGAGGAATTTTCCTCTCAATTCGACCACGGATTTCTTCATCCGCTTTTGAGACGGTCCATGCTTCAGCGCCGTTCAGCAGGACTGGGAAGATTAGGGTCTTATATAGGATCTCCTTAGTAGTTCGGGTGATGGCTTTACTACTGAATTGCCTTCTTAGCCCGAAGAAACAGCGGTTGTAAGAGTAATTCTTCGTTTAATTTCTGAAGAGATGTTGTAAGAATTACTAGCGGAGCCGAGATAGACAAAGTCTTGATGTTGAGGAGGCTGTTGTCACTCTAGTTGGCGCAGCTTAGAGGGCCTCCTTTTTTGTGGATTGGACAAATAATGCTGAGGTTTCATTCTTCAGGCACACTTTCTTAAGAGCAGATTTGTCTTATGTGTTAGTGGACGTTAAGTCATCTCCGCCGGCTTTATAAAGCTCAGCGGGAAGGCCATCATTTCCGGCAGCCTTTGTAAGCTTCAGTTTAGGTATTGCTATTCTCACTTCACTCAAGCCGGGTGGTTGGCAGATTTCGATGTCGTTGCCAATATTGAAACATTCGTTCTGCCTGACAGCGGAATGTTGTTCTTCATCGCCGTTTAACAGTCTGCAGAAGTAGTCCTTCCATATCCTCAGCATCGAATGTGTTTTTTTTTTTATAAATTCATTTTGATTTCATTTTTTCTTAATACTAACTTACATGCTAGACAAAAATTCATGAAAAAACAAGCTTACTTATCAACTACTTAACTAACTTACTTGCCCTAAGCGGGCGCCCTAAATTATACGATAAATTAATTCTAATGCCTTTCGGCCTATTATCTAATATATAAATATAAAAGTAACAATATCTTTACCAAGAAAACTTTGAAAAACTTGGTTCGTTGTTTTTTTTTATTTTATTTAAACTTATATGCTAATTAAAACTTCTTATCCACTAACTTAAACTACTTAAAATTAATTAAAACTACCTAAAAATAAATTAAAAACTAGAACAGCCACAGCAAGCTTTTTTTTTTGTATATATATATTATAAATATATTTTTTTTGTGCCATATTTTTTTTGTGCCAACAGGTTCTCCTGTTGTGACCTACTCCGACGGTCCCAATCGGACACACTCCTGCTAAACCAAAGGCGCTCTCCTCCGCCCTGAGCGACGACGTCTCATTGGGGAAGAAGGCCCCAAAGATGAGACTATTGTTCGAAGCCATCGCTCTTGCAGCGTGAAACCGAATGAGTTTCACCAGAAAATTGTCTATTCTGCTTATGTTAGCCCCGTTGTATAGGACCTGGTAGGAATAGTATTTTGTGTAGTCAGATACTGGTGTTCTGTGAAGTCCAAGGCAGCTCCTTAGACACTGCCTCTCAAACACCCGTATCTTTACAATTTGAGATGGGGCAACGTTGAACCACACCGGGCACCCATAGGCAATCATCGGCCTAATGAGGGCCATGTAGCGAATCACCTTCACCCTGCTGTCAAGACGACTGCTATAAAACAATCGTCTTGTCAGGGCAAATGCTCTCCTAACTCTAGCCAGAGCAGCATCTACATGTCTTCCGAAATATAGATACTGATCTAACCAGATGCCAAGGTACTTTACTACACTTTTACTCGCCAGTGGCTGTCCGTTTGGTCCTACGATCACCAGCTTTCGCCATTTCTTTCTCGTATCCCTAGAGGCCCTAGACAACGGTGTCCTAAACAGGATAGTTTCTGATTTCTGAAAGTTGATTTTCAACTTCCAGTCATCACAATATCTCTGGCATACGCAATTGCCTGAGTAAGACTACCTATCATATCACTGGTGTAAATGCTGAAGAGAATCGGCGAGTTTGCCGCTCCCTGTTGCAGACCATTCTTAATGAAAAATTCTGTGGTAGAAGTTACATTGCCACTTTTGACAACAAACGTTCTACCAGTCAGCATGTCATGAAGCATATATAGCAGTGGTTTACTTATGCGAAGTCTGGTCAGCTTTAGATAGAGGCCCTCTAACCATACGGTGTCAAAAGCCTTCTCTAAACAACCAGACATGCACCCGTGCACTGTTTTTTGGCTTTATTCCATTATATATCAGAGACGAGTTTGGAGGCGGCATGAATACAGTCATGTCCAGCCTTGAAACCAAACTGGTTCTCTGGTATAATTTTATTGTCCTCAGACCACTTGAACAGTGCTCGATTGAGAAAACCTTGCTTATACTCGGAAGGAGACTTATCGACCGGAAATTCGCAGGATTGGAATTGGAGTTGTCCATTCCCTTTTTCGGGAGAGGATGAACCACCGCCGTCTTCCAACGCACTGGATAATATGCATTATTCAGCGCGTTGTTGAACAGCGTGGCGTAAATGTCCACAGCTTCAGGGGGTAAGTGTCGCATCGACTCCCGCTGACTTCTTTTTATTTATGGAATCGAAGATGATCTGGAGTTCCACCTTCGAGATTAACAGGGGACTAGACCCACTTCGCTCGGCGACTATGGCGTTTGCCAAGTTTTCGTCATCAAACCGGGTGAAACCACGGTTCTCAGATCGCCATTGCGTTATGTCGTTTCGGAGATAGAAATGATGGAGCAGGGCGTTGTTTTCCAGGACGCGGTTCGGCCGAGTGCTATCATTCACCTTATACACTTCCTGAAAGACAGCCCCCACTGCCTCCTCTTTCTCCTGAGGATCTTCAATAACATAGCATCCTTGTTCATCTCGACAGGACTCTGTTCGAAACTTGTATCCATGGTTTTGACGTTTTACACTTTGATAAAACTTGCAAACATCGTCCCTGAAGTGGCAACTATCTGTTTCCTCGATCGCGCGATTGTTGCTCTTTTTCTTCTTTCTGAAAAGCCGGTGTTCCTCTCTTCTTCTCTGCCTATAGAGCTCAACGGCAGCTCTGGTCTTCACTTGCAGCATTGTTTTGTAGGCCTCGTTCTTGGCTGCGAGCATCTGTCGGCATTCCTCATCAAACAAGGGATTTCTTTCTGGTGGGCGCGAGAAACCAAACATGTCATTTGCGGCTGATCTAATGGCTTATTGGTTTCGATAGGTTAAGGGATACGCGTTGCGCGAAGGTCTTGGAGGTCTTTTGCGATTGCAGCCTGTTACGGCATGCTTTAACACTATCCTATATAATAAAAATTTACTTCCCAAAACAAAACAAAATTAAATTATTAAAAGGCCAAACAATGTTGTTTATTTGTTAACAAATGTGTTTCTACCGTTTTTAAAAATAACATAAGTTGCATATTTGAAACAATATACAACATGAACAATGGCGTGATGATTGCCGACAGCATTACAACAGGCGCCAAGATCCTTACCTGTGTTCCAAGCCCAGGTCCTCATGTCCTCATCCCCTGGTTTTGCCTCCTATCACACACTCCTAATAACGTACTCTTACTAATGTACTACAGCTAACACCTTTATCCTTTCTTATTAACCTGAAATAGAAAAATAATCCGATTATTAACATCTAACAATACAAAAATGATCAATTAGAGACCTTACGATGTAAAAATACTAACTTACCTATACTCTGTCCAAGAATAAATGTCAGTACAGGGAAGATAGGACATTTGCCTCTTTGTCTGGTTGCAGTAACATGTATAAATGTGTCCCTCTTTAAAGCTCTCGTAGGGTTGCCATGGTGTATATTATGAATCACCACAAAGAGAGAGAGCATTTCGCTTAGGGTTGCCATCTGCCCATTTTAGTTTGTTTAAAAAAAAAACATTTTTTTCCGAAAACAGAAATAAGAACTAAAAAAAATATGTATTATCATTTATTCATGATAAATATAGTAAACAAAAATATAATTCATAATAAATATTGTAAAGTATAATGTTAAAACATAAAATTTCATTAATTTAAAGTAAAAATAACTTCATTCATTTATAATATTAAAATCTATTAGTCTGATAAAAAGTTAGTGCTGCTACTATCGTCATTTATATTTATTACCAATCTTTCGACTGCTTCCTCCGCGAAAACGTCCATATCCCACATCGTTGGCTCAACAACCTGTTCAACGTGTTGCACACATCGGTGCCATTTCTCACTGTCAACTCTTACAAGTGCTGATGTTAATAATAATTTAATTTCTGTCATTTTAAATGACTTGTTTTGGCTTGCTACAAATCCTTTCACTTGAGCCCAAACCAATTCTATTGGATTTAGATCGCAGTGATAAGGCGGCAAGCGAAGCACTTTATGTCCTGAAGCTTGAGCCATTTCATCCACGACATAGGTTTCATACTTGGCTTTGAAACGTTTAAAGATTTCAAGCAACTCTGTTTTAACCATATCATCCTCAAAACTTATAGCATTAGATCTCAGCCACTTTTTTATATCATCTTTTCTAGTAGAAGTGGTTGGTGCTTTATTTTTCTTTCTGGAATGGTAGGAAGCATTGTCCAAAACTATTACGGCGTTGGGTTCCAGGCGCGTTAAAATATCTTTGAACCATTTCTCGTACACTTCGGCATTCATGTCTTCGTGTTAGTCTCCAGTTTTTCCTGAAATAAAGCATAGCAGACCTTCATCTACCTGTGAATATCGAAATGACATTTGTATAGTTTTTTTATATATAGTTTTTATAGGAACATAGGTAATGTAAACAAAAATTTTTTTTTTTAATTGGAGTAGAAAAGGAACACACATCAGAGGGTAAAATTGCAATATTAAAGAGAGAAGACTGATAAGTTGACATGTAGTTGAATCTGCGAAGACAAACCAGATGACCGAGAGAAAAAAAAACTAAAATGCATCGGTATGATAGGAAAGAAAGGTGAGCTAGTATATCGAGAGAGAAGAATAGAGAGCAGATTATAAAGGCATAGAGAAAGTATGAGCAAGAGATTGGGACAGCTGATGAGCTATCAATTTCGATGATAGCTAAAGGGTCAGTGCCCTAGTTCTTTCACAAAAAAAAACTACCAAAGAGACAAGTCTAGTAATCAGCTGTCGATTAAATTTATGCACAGTATAGTGAATAAGCAACTTACGCTTTTAAATTCTTAGGAATTTTGGCAAGCGGCAGGCGGTTAATGAAGGATCCTTTTGGGTAAATTCTGACAATTTACGAGGTCTTAAGTGAAGTAATTTTAAAGCAGGGGCTTAGTGATATTTTCATCTGGCCTCTGCTACGAATTATAGCACTTTAGTGATTAAGTGTAGTGTGTGAGAATTTGTGCACCTGAGAGTTACCGGGTGACCGTTTTAAATGCCGTCGAAACGGCGATACGGAAGGAATAACAGAGAGTTCCGTAACCGCATCCAAAAGCGAGCCTCCTAAATCAACCCTAGTGTGCACCAGAGTGTCCTTCAAATTCTTAAGGGAAACACAAAAGTGCGCTTATACCGAGAGTGGGTGTTTCGCCACTAAAAAAAATCAATGCCTCTTGCTTGGAGTCCAACAAATCCACCCAATTGCTTTAAGTGAAGGGACAAGCAAACCGATAAGAGGGAACAAAATGTGTTTTTTTTTTAATAGATCAATCTGAGTGATTGAATCTAGTTTGAATTAAAAAAAAAAGTTTATATAATTTTAGTGTTAAGGTAGAT
This sequence comes from Rhingia rostrata, assembly GCA_949824845.1. Classification (NCBI taxonomy): domain Eukaryota; kingdom Metazoa; phylum Arthropoda; class Insecta; order Diptera; family Syrphidae; genus Rhingia; species Rhingia rostrata. The sequence continues at coordinate 86,289,698 of OX463755.1, read as the reverse complement.
GCGATTTTTCTTATATTCTTTGTATTTGAACTATAGTATTGAGGTTAGGATATAAGAATTCGGTTTTAGTATTAAGTTGTGCGCGTTCAACCACTATTATGGGCAAAACCACCATTCATCCTTCTTTGGTGCTGCCGGCAGGACTTCGAAGGACAAGCAACGAGGAGAGTTAACGTGTTTAATTGTTTTTAATTTTTTTTATATATATTTCTGATCCCTTCTGGATCATTTGAATTTAAATTTTGATAGAGTAGTTTAATTAATATTAGAAGTAGGATTTTTCGCTTTGGTTTTTTCCTTTTTTATTAGTGTTAGTTAGTTATACAAGTAGGATGGTATATTACCAACCTACCACTTAGTAAGACCTCATGTGATATAAAATCTGTGATATTTATTCCCTATCCCATAGGGGTATATTAGTTTTGTTACATAGTTTGTAACATATTGAAATAATTAGCTAGGTATACGTTAAAGTATATGGATCGACTCAGAATCGTTAGCTGAGTCGATTAAGCCATGTCTGTCCGTGAGTCCGTACGTCACCAGTTTTTGGGCCATCAATTTTGAGCTGGAATATTCGAATTTGGTATACGCGTTTGTAGTTGCTTCCAGCAGAACAAGTGTAAACATTTTTTAAATCCGCCTACTCCCACGCTGCCTTTTTAGAAAACGCAGTTTTGGCCAAACCGCTTAAAATTTTAAAGAAGTGTCTGAGCAACATATCCAGACCCCTAATGTCTATATTTCAGTAAGAAACCTTCTTTGGTAAAATTTTAAACATTTCCAAAAAATGTTTGATGGCCACGCCTAATTTTTGGAGCCGTTTTCATACGAAATCCATTTGTATACCCTACGCAATACCATATGCAGGAGAAAAACTTTGTTTTTGTTCGAACCATACAAGGTTTTGGTAAACTGTCTGAACCATAATGTTGCGAAAATTACAATTTTAAATTTTCATTGCCATAAAATCCACATTTAAGGGACATCAATTTTAAGGATGGGATGGGATAAGGTATAAAACGAACCACGCAGTGGATTGTAGTCTTCTCTTATTTTTAAATTAGTCTTAAGATTAAGACACGGAAGTAATTAAATTTAATTAATTTGCCCGGTTAGCAATCGCGGTAAATCCATGAGCAACTCAGGGAGTGGGCCCTTGCCACACGTTGTAATAAATAAATGGTAGTGCAAAAGACTTCCCTTTCTTTACGAATTCACAGAACTCACGACCACTCGTACTCTGTTTTCGAGTCTGTTACGGCAGCCTTTAACACTATCCTACTTAATCAAAACTAACTTCCCAAAACAAAACAATATTAAATTAATAAAAGGCCAAACAATTTTGTTTATTTGTTTACAAATGTTTTTTTATTGAAACACCGTTTTTATAAATTACATAAGTTGCATACTTGAAACAAAATACAACACGAACAAACACTTGACGATTACCGACGGCATTACAACAGGCGCCACGATCCTTACGTGTGTTCCAAATCACGTCCTCCTGTTCTCATCCCCTGGTTTTGCCACCTATCACACAACTCCGCACGTACTCATACTAACGTACTTTTACTAACTTTTAACTGCTAACACCTTTATCCTTTCTTAATAACCTGAAGTAGAAAGATAATCCGATTATTAACATCTAACAATACACAGATTATCAATTAGAGACTTTAAAATGTTAAAATACTAACTTACCAAGCATTTTCCCGTATAATTTTCCTTCCTTGTAATGTTTTCCCAAGTATCCAGTATTTTCCAACTCCATGCACTCGCCTACAAACAATTAACGAAATTAATCAAAATATGTAACAACACAAAAAAAATCAATCAAAATGATTCAAATTCTTACGATAAGACGTTGTGCATGACGTGTTGACGACTTTTTATTTGTGGAGTTTCCTATTATGTTCCATATTCGTTAACGATATGGGTTTTTCACGCATTCCTTTTTATGTCTCATATTCGTCAGTGAGAGCGATTCACTCCGGCGCATATCGAAATGAGATTAAGTGTAGTTTTTTTTAATACCCTATCCCACAGGGGTATATTAGTTTTGATACATAGTTTGTAAAATAGAGAAATACTTTAGCTAGGTATACCTCAAAGTATATGGATCGACTTAGAATCGATAGCTGAGTGGATTTAGCCGGAAATATTTTGAAAAAATGTTGATGCAAAATAATTGGTTTTCTTAATGTAAACATTTCTTTCATATATCATTTTTACCCACGCCCAATTTTTAGAGACGTATGTATACCCTACGCCATACCATATGCAGGAGAAAAACATTGTTTTTGGTCGAAACATACAAGTTTTTGATTTCAATTTCAATTTTAATATTTCTTTGCCATAAAACCCACATTCAAGGGATATTAATTTAGAAGATGGGATGCGATTGGGTATAAAACGATCTACACAGTGGATTCCAGCCTTCTCATAAATTTTATTGTTGTACATTTTTTATGTGACTTTTATGGACCTTTCGTCCAGTGGAGGTGATAACAGTTACTTTATTGTTTCTTACAACTATTTATTTTTTAATTTAATAATGCAAAATCATTGGTTCTGTTAATTTATACATTTCTGGCATATATTATTTTGATGGTTGGGTGTTGCAGAACGAGGGTAGACTCTGATTGGCTTTTACTTGGCAACGCCCAGTGTTGAAACTCTGACTACACATCAAGTGCTTATTTTTTACCTCCAAGTGGTAACCATCGGGTACTGGTCTCATCCAACCGGATTTGACTTGCTAAAAGATAAGCGCGACTGTTGATAACGCGACGAAAAACAGCAACACTATAAACAGCCTGCTGTCCCAGGCGAACCTAGACAAGCTGCTTCGACATATTCGGACAACAGGTTGTCTAGGAATTTCAAGGGTTAGTCAGGCCCCTTGAACAGAGCTGGTGGCGGATGAACCGAAAGGCCAAAGGCAGCGCTCAATCCCGTAGTGGATATCTAATAAATTGGAACTGGCCCTACAGTTTGGGGTTGTGCTTTGGGTTAAATACCAACCATGGTAATATCTAACGGTTACGAAGCAACCAATAGCCTCGGAAAGGACTGATTTTATTGTTGACGACACGGCTATACGAAAAAAGGAAAACGACGTTCGTATCTGCACCTGGAATGTGAGAAAATTAAGCAGGAAAGGTGCAAGCGAACAAATAGCGGAAGCCCTTAACTGCTACAAAGCAGACACTACTGCCATCCAGGAAATACGATGGGATGGGCCTGGCAATAAGAGGATGCAAAACTGTGACATCTACTACGAACCGTGTTTTAGTGAGCAGAAACAGCGAATATTCGGATGCGGATGTGTTATAAGTGCCAGACTTAGGCAAGAAGTCGTATGTTTCCAAGACATTAGCGAACGCACTGTAACGATACGCATCAAGGCCAAATTCGCCAACATTAGCCTTATATACGCTCAAAGGTAGGAAGGGATGACATCTTTAGAAGTATTGTCGGAAAACAAAGCCTACACGACAACACGTCTGGTAACGGACTTAGGCTAACTGACTTCGCTACGGAACGAAATGCCACTATAGCCAGCACACGGTTTCCTCAGCTCGATATCTATAAGGGGACATGGCGGTCTCCAAATCAACAAACGGTCAATCAAATTGATCACATAGCGATAGACAAGAGGCACGCATCCAGTATTTTGGACGTCCGAACATTCCGAGGAGCTAACATCGACTCGGACCACTACCTTGTTGCAGCCAAGGTTAGAATGCGGATATCCACAACGCCATATCAATCCAGAAATAGTGTAAAAAAATTTAATGTCGAAAGACTGCAATCGCAAGAAACTGCCAAGGCCTTCGCGCAACGCGTATCCTTCAACCTCTCGATTAACACCAAACCACCAGCATCGAATGTCGAAGAACTATATCAACGATGCCAACAAGCCATTAGATCAGCCGCAACTAATGTGCTAGGTTTCTCGCGCCCACCAGCAAGAAACCCCTGGTTTGATGAGGAATGCCGACAGATGCTCGCAGCCAAGAACCAGGCCTACAAGGCTAAGCTACAGGTGAAGACGAGAGTTGCCGTTGAGCTCTATAGGCAGAGAAGAAGGGAAGAACACCGGCTTTTTAGAAAGATGAAAAAAGAGCAAGAAAAGCGCGCAATCGAGGATATAAAGAGGTGCCACTCTACGAAAGATGTTCGCAAGTTTTACAAACGTGTAAAACGTCATAGCCAAAAATACAAGGCTCGAACAGAATCCTGTCGAGATGAGCAAGGAAATATCATAGTTGAGACACAGTCGATGCTGAGGATATGGAAGAACCACTTCTGTAGACTGTGAAACGGCGATGACGAACAACATTCCGCTGTCAGGCAAAACGAACCATTCTCGTCCGTTTGTGTAGGATGACGATGGAGAATTCTCGCTGCTCCATCAGGGTCGGAAACGACCTTACTGACACATTCGATACCAAAAAATTATTTAGGCAAGGCGATCCGCAGTCATGTGACTTCTTCAATCTGATTCTTAAGAGGATTGTGCAAAACTCACGAGCCGACACCAGATGCACAATTTTAAAAATCTGTACACCTACTATCATACGCCGACGATATTGACATATTTGGTAGGACCCAACGTGATGTCATAGCCACGTTTGCTAGAACAGAGAAGGAAGCGGCAAAAATTGGTTTAGCAGTAAATGAAAACAAGACGAAGTATATGCTGTCAACACGAAAGGACACACAACATCGACGAATTGGACAGACCGTCAACAATGACAGATATAACTTTGAGGTAGTACGGAACTTTGTCTATCTCGGCACCGCTATTAACTCTGACAACAACATCTCGTCAGAGATTAAACGAAGAATTGCTCTTGCCAACCGCTCTTTCTTCGGGCTAAGAAGGCAATTCAGTAGTAAAGCCCTCACTCGAACTACTAAGGAGATCTTATATAAGACCCTGATCATCCCAGTCCTGCTCTACAGCGCTGAAACATGGACCGTTTCAAAAGCGGATGAAGAAATCCTTGGTCGATTTGAGAGGAACATTGTTCGAAAAATCTTCGGTCCCGTTAGCGTTGACGGGCTATGGAGACGAAGATTCAACCAAGAACTATACGAGCAGCACAGCGACATGCCCCTGGTCAAAAAAAACTCCGCGTTGGACACGTTGTAATAAATAAATGGTAGTGCAAAAGACTTCCCTTTCTTTACGAATTCACAGAACTCACGACCACTCGTACTCTGTTTTCGAGTCTGTTACGGCAGCCTTTAACACTATCCTACTTAATCAAAACTAACTTCCCAAAACAAAACAATATTAAATTAATAAAAGGCCAAACAATTTTGTTTATTTGTTTACAAATGTTTTTTTATTGAAACACCGTTTTTATAAATTACATAAGTTGCATACTTGAAACAAAATACAACACGAACAAACACTTGACGATTACCGACGGCATTACAACAGGCGCCACGATCCTTACGTGTGTTCCAAATCACGTCCTCCTGTTCTCATCCCCTGGTTTTGCCACCTATCACACAACTCCGCACGTACTCATACTAACGTACTTTTACTAACTTTTAACTGCTAACACCTTTATCCTTTCTTAATAACCTGAAGTAGAAAGATAATCCGATTATTAACATCTAACAATACACAGATTATCAATTAGAGACTTTAAAATGTTAAAATACTAACTTACCAAGCATTTTCCCGTATAATTTTCCTTCCTTGTAATGTTTTCCCAAGTATCCAGTATTTTCCAACTCCATGCACTCGCCTACAAACAATTAACGAAATTAATCAAAATATGTAACAACACAAAAAAAATCAATCAAAATGATTCAAATTCTTACGATAAGACGTTGTGCATGACGTGTTGACGACTTTTTATTTGTGGAGTTTCCTATTATGTTCCATATTCGTTAACGATATGGGTTTTTCACGCATTCCTTTTTATGTCTCATATTCGTCAGTGAGAGCGATTCACTCCGGCGCATATCGAAATGACATTGAGTGTAGTTTTTTTTATACCCTATCCCACAGGGGTATATTAGTTTTGATACATAGTTTGTAAAATAGAGAAATACTTTAGCTAGGTATACCTCAAAGTATATGGATCGACTTAGAATCGATAGCTGAGTGGATTTAGCCGGAAATATTTTGAAAAAATGTTGATGCAAAATAATTGGTTTTCTTAATGTAAACATTTCTTTCATATATCATTTTTACCCACGCCCAATTTTTAGAGACGTATGTATACCCTACGCCATACCATATGCAGGAGAAAAACATTGTTTTTGGTCGAAACATACAAGTTTTTGATTTCAATTTCAATTTTAATATTTCTTTGCCATAAAACCCACATTCAAGGGATATTAATTTAGAAGATGGGATGCGATTGGGTATAAAACGATCTACACAGTGGGTTCCAGCCTTCTCATAAATTTTATTGTTGTACATTTTTTATGTGACTTTTATGGACCTTTCGTCCAGTGGAGGTGATAACAGTTACTTTATTGTTTCTTACAACTATTTATTTTTTAATTTAATAATGCAAAATCATTGGTTCTGTTAATTTATACATTTCTGGCATATATTATTTTGATGGTTGGGTGTTGCAGAACGAGGGTAGACTCTGATTGGCTTTTACTTGGCAACGCCCAGTGTTGTAACTCTGACTACACATCAAGTGCTTATTTTTTACCTCCAAGTGGTAACCATCGGGTACTGGTCTCATCCAACCGGATTTGACTTGCTAAAAGATAAGCGCGACTGTTGATAACGCGACGAAAAACAGCAACACTATAAACAGCCTGCTGTCCCAGGCGAACCTAGACAAGCTGCTTCGACATATTCGGACAACAGGTTGTCTAGGAATTTCAAGGGTTAGTCAGGCCCCTTGAACAGAGCTGGTGGCGGATGAACCGAAAGGCCAAAGGCAGCGCTCAATCCCGTAGTGGATATCTAATAAATTGGAACTGGCCCTACAGTTTGGGGTTGTGCTTTGGGTTAAATACCAACCATGGTAATATCTAACGGTTACGAAGCAACCAATAGCCTCGGAAAGGACTGATTTTATTGTTGACGACACGGCTATACGAAAAAAGGAAAACGACGTTCGTATCTGCACCTGGAATGTGAGAACATTAAGCAGGAAAGGTGCAAGCGAACAAATAGCGGAAGCCCTTAACTGCTACAAAGCAGACACTACTGCCATCCAGGAAATACGATGGGATGGGCCTGGCAATAAGAGGATGCAAAACTGTGACATCTACTACGAACCGTGTTTTAGTGAGCAGAAACAGCGAATATTCGGATGCGGATGTGTTATAAGTGCCAGACTTAGGCAAGAAGTCGTATGTTTCCAAGACATTAGCGAACGCACTGTAACGATACGCAACAAGGCCAAATTCGCCAACATTAGCCTTATATACGCTCAAAGGTAGGAAGGGATGACATCTTTAGAAGTATTGTCGGAAAACAAAGCCTACACGACAACACGTCTGGTAACGGACTTAGGCTAACTGACTTCGCTACGGAACGAAATGCCACTATAGCCAGCACACGGTTTCCTCAGCTCGATATCTATAAGGGGACATGGCGGTCTCCAAATCAACAAACGGTCAATCAAATTGATCACATAGCGATAGACAAGAGGCACGCATCCAGTATTTTGGACGTCCGAACATTCCGAGGAGCTAACATCGACTCGGACCACTACCTTGTTGCAGCCAAGGTTAGAATGCGGATATCCACAACGCCATATCAATCCAGAAATAGTGTAAAAAAAATTAATGTCGAAAGACTGCAATCGCAAGAAACTGCCAAGGCCTTCGCGCAACGCGTATCCTTCAACCTCTCGATTAACACCAAACCACCAGCATCGAATGTCGAAGAACTATATCAACGATGCCAACAAGCCATTAGATCAGCCGCAACTAATGTGCTAGGTTTCTCGCGCCCACCAGCAAGAAACCCCTGGTTTGATGAGGAATGCCGACAGATGCTCGCAGCCAAGAACCAGGCCTACAAGGCTAAGCTACAGGTGAAGACGAGAGTTGCCGTTGAGCTCTATAGGCAGAGAAGAAGGGAAGAACACCGGCTTTTTAGAAAGATGAAAAAAGAGCAAGAAAAGCGCGCAATCGAGGATATAAAGAGGTGCCACTCTACGAAAGATGTTCGCAAGTTTTACAAACGTGTAAAACGTCATAGCCAAAAATACAAGGCTCGAACAGAATCCTGTCGAGATGAGCAAGGAAATATCATAGTTGAGACACAGTCGATGCTGAGGATATGGAAGAACCACTTCTGCAGACTGTGAAACGGCGATGACGAACAACATTCCGCTGTCAGGCAAAACGAACCATTCTCGTCCGTTTGTGTAGGATGACGATGGAGAATTCTCGCTGCTCCATCAGGGTCGGAAACGACCTTACTGACACATTCGATACCAAAAAATTATTTAGGCAAGGCGATCCGCAGTCATGTGACTTCTTCAATCTGATTCTTAAGAGGATTGTGCAAAACTCACGAGCCGACACCAGATGCACAATTTTAAAAATCTGTACACCTACTATCATACGCCGACGATATTGACATATTTGGTAGGACCCAACGTGATGTCATAGCCACGTTTGCTAGAACAGAGAAGGAAGCGGCAAAAATTGGTTTAGCAGTAAATGAAAACAAGACGAAGTATATGCTGTCAACACGAAAGGACACACAACATCGACGAATTGGACAGACCGTCAACAATGACAGATATAACTTTGAGGTAGTACGGAACTTTGTCTATCTCGGCACCGCTATTAACTCTGACAACAACATCTCGTCAGAGATTAAACGAAGAATTGCTCTTGCCAACCGCTCTTTCTTCGGGCTAAGAAGGCAATTCAGTAGTAAAGCCCTCACTCGAACTACTAAGGAGATCTTATATAAGACCCTGATCATCCCAGTCCTGCTCTACAGCGCTGAAACATGGACCGTTTCAAAAGCGGATGAAGAAATCCTTGGTCGATTTGAGAGGAACATTGTTCGAAAAATCTTCGGTCCCGTTAGCGTTGACGGGCTATGGAGACGAAGATTCAACCAAGAACTATACGAGCAGCACAGCGACATGCCCCTGGTCAAAAAAAACTCCGCGTTGGACGTTTGAGATGGCTAGGACATGTAGAACGAATGGACACCAATACTCCGGCTCGTAGAGCCTTCGATTCCGAGTCAGACTTCGAACGTAGTAGAGGAAGACCTCGCCTTAAGTGGCGCACACAAGTAGAAACCGGCCTCAACCAACTTGGAGTGCGCAACTGGAGGCAGTTAGCTAAGGGCCGGGCTAATTGGAGAGGCATGTTGATTGAGGCCCAGGTTCATTCTGGACTGTAGCGCCACTTAAGTAAGTAGTACACCCTACGTTGTTTTTTGTTCGAACCTTACAAGATTTTGATAAACTGTCTGAACAATATGTTACGACAATTTCAATTTAAAATGTTCATTGCCACAAAACCCACATTTTAGGGATATCAGTTTTAATGATGGGATGGGATAGGGTATAAAACAATCCACACAGTGGATTTGTAGCCTTCTCATATGTTTTTTGTTTAGTATTATATTTATATTTGTTTTATTTTTAATTTTGATTTGATTTGTTTAAGAGTTTTTTTTGTAAGCAGTAGATCTGCTTTCAAGTGCTTCGCTTGCATATTTCGTGTGGCGGGTCGGTGTTGGGTTGTGATAACTGCCGACCCTTTAAATATCTGCGTCCCGCTGATTACTCTATGGACAGGGCAACGAACTCAGATTTCCTTCGGGTTGTCGTGGCAAAGGACGTGGAATTTGTCTTCGTCGATCGGATAGGCGGAGCTCTTTGATATTGACGTTTCCGTCGATTTTTCTCCAGAATATACAGATAATGGTAATGATAGAAGAGTTAAGGTTTCTATTCAAAATATTAATGAGCTCGATGTTCCTCGTTTAGGTCATGTACGAATTCCAAGTTAGGTTTAACCCTGTTGCTTGTCACATTGGCCAGGACTGGAGGAAGTGCCTGCAGACTGATTGCCATTTTGCTGGGGTACGTCTTCTCATTTATGTGGACTGTGTCGTTGTCCAGCTGTAACAGGTAGGTACCTACTAAAGGAATAGATGAATTTATTTTTATTTAAAATTATTCCATTGAATTTTGTCAAGAAAATCGTGTTTTCTCCAATCAGTTCGACTTCTTCTGCATTAGTTGTCCTATAGTTGCGAATCGCGTTACCAACCTTGAGGATTCTGGGTAAGCAAGAGTCTTCTGGAAGTTCCTCTAAGACGTTTTCCTCGCACACGGATGTGTTACCTATATTAAGACATTTCCCGTTAAGTCCGTACGTCTTGTCATGGCTAATAAGAAGTCGTGAGAAGTCTAAGTCAATTTTTCTACCTTTTTTTATCGCTGCACGGGCCGTAACTAGGTGATACACCTCCGGTTCCGTTTTTGGTATGGACAGGACCTATAGCATTAATGTCCCATTGCAGTAAACTGAAGGTCGGCCTCATCCGATAGCTTCTATAACGTTTTGATAAGGCAATGTTTCTAGCTCGTTTACAATAGTATTGATTTCTTCTGAGTACAAAAGATTGCTGTTAAAAATGCCATTCTTAGCCATTTGGCAAGCTCTTACTATTTCATCAACCCCTTCCTTTAGAAGATTTATATTATCCAGTAAGTCATGTCTTAGTTGGTTCGTCAATTTTTTATGGCCTTCAATTATTTTGTTAATTTTCCCTGTAATCTCAGGAGGCGTGTCAAATAGTTTTTCGTTAATTGCGTATTGTCGGTTGTTGTTATGTGTGATGTCTGTTTGGTTTTCTATAAGCTATCCCAGTCAGCTGCGTCAGGAGATCCACCTACCCATTTCCAAGCTGTTACTATTCAATTTATCGACCAAATTTTCCTGACCTTACGTCCCGGAGTTCGTTAAAGCGATCTTTGATTAGATCAAAATGGTACCCCAAAATGGGACGTGCTTCTTTGTCCTTAACATGTTCAAGCATCAGTCGTTCAGTTTCTTTTATAAGCATGTCATATTTTGTCAAATCAATGATATGTATCAATTTAAAAAAAAAAACGTTTGTCACCTAAGCGTTTCCCTCCTTAATCGTCGCAATCGGAGATTCGTAGGCGAAGATATGCAGAGTCTGCATGGAAGAGGAAAGAACTACTAATCTGTAATATAATCAAGGTTTACTATAAAATGAAGTTCACAAATTAATCTTAAGATATAAATTAAAATACTTAATGTGATTACATTATGTAGATCACTTGAACCTTCAATTACGATTTTCAAATTAATTTCATTCTCGTTTCTATATTCATTTACTTTAAGTATATTAATTAATTGTTTATACATTTGTGTATATTTAATTTTTTTAAGCCAATAATTTCGTCCCTAGATACCCGACGAGGTAGAAAAATTCAATTATTTAATATTTTTTAGGTGAGCCCTATGGATTTTTTTACCGCTTAATATTGTTACTGTTACACGGTAACAACATTGTCTTTTCTTCACAATTTCCACAATTTTCCATATATTGGCTTATGTTTACGTTTTATCCATTTTACAGCATTGTAGACTATATCACCGGGACGGTTACTTCTTGGGACCACTCTTTTCAGATTTTTCCTTACATTCCTAGCTTTCATATTCCTTTTAATTATTCCTCTAAGATCATTATTAATCTTTGAACGGATGTTTAAAAGATTATAATTGACTCTCTGCGACCTATTGAAGAATACGCCCGTAGGCTTTCTGTTAGTGACAGAATGTACGGTGTTGTTATACCGGTCAAGAGCCACATAGAGAAGTTCTTTGACTTTAAAACCTGAGTGTTCTAACTTAAGACAACGATATATCTCCAGGCTTGTAGAATGAACTCTCTCAATTTGGCCATTAACCTCGCTTCTATGAGATGGTGTTAGGTACAATTTTACTCAAGAATTCTTGATCAGGTTCAGTACAATTGGGCTAAGAAAACATCTTTCATTGTCCGTGACCAAACCCAAATGGACTGTAAAATAGTGCAGAATTTTTACCACCTTGGATCGTATATGAATAACTGATCTGTCTTTAATATGGAAAAAAATTTAAAATTTTGAGAACTTATCGACAATGGTCAGAAATTTTTCATTTTAAATCTCCATTATGTCCATGTGTATTATTTCACACGGATACCTAGGAATAGGTGTAGTTTCTAGTTCAGGATTAGCGAGATGCCTGTCATATTTATTAACTTTACAGATCTCACAGGAAGCAACAAATCTTCTTATTTTATCCTGATTTTATACCTTCTGAAATTCTCTACATAGACATCTTGGAGCATTCCTAGATGATCTTCGGGCATTTTTACTCCATTGATTACATTTGGGTTCAAGTTCTCTTTCAAGACTTCTGAGAGTTTAATCTTGTCTAGCTTCCTCTTAGATATATAATGGCGATGATAGCCGGGATATGGTTCCTCGTGAGAACAGAGGTCAATGCCAATCCTGAAAATTATTTGATTCCTAAATACTAGTTAATGGGAGCCTCAACGTGCGGTATCAAATCCGAACTGTCCTGCTCAGCTTTGTGCATAGTACAGGAATCCCCTTGGTCGAAGGATTTTTCGCACGATCCTTCCTCGGTGGTACCTGTTTCAGCCTCGTCTGTCCTTACGCTTAGTCCCTCGTCAGCGGATTCCGTATATGTTTGTGTTTGTCCTTCGTCCGCTGTGTCTGACTCTATTTCTGTCGGTATGTTAGCTGTATCTGTCCGAGAAGAAATGGAATTTGAAGTTGAAAGGTGATTAACCTCAGTTCGGAGTCGCATCAGCCACAAAGTTCGATTTACCTCCATTCGAGATTTCCAACAATTGAGCTTTGCATTGTAATTTCTATTAATGAGTATGAAGGTCAAAGGTTGGTGATCAGTATATATTCTGATCTTTTTTGCACCATAAAGATAATTTTGCAGATTATCAAGTGCCCAAACTATGGCACGTACTTCCTTTTCATTTGTGCATAAGCTTCTTCCGCTCTGTTTAGAGAACGGGAGATGAAAGAAATTGGTCTGTCTTTACCGGGTTCGCCTTGGGACAGAAGTTTCGAAAGCTTTAAGGCCTTCGTCGTGGAGGCGATTAGGAACCTTCTTAGATTGATTGGCTCTTACCTGTGATAGGTCGCCACACGTTAGGTTCGTTAGAGGTTTTGCAATTTTCGCATAATCTCTAATAAATCTTCTGTAGTAAGATGTAAGTAAGTATTTGGAGGAAGAATGGCCTCAATAGCCTTTGCCTTTCATGGGTTGGGAAGAATACCGAGGTCACCAGATATCCCAAAAACTCTACGCTCGTATCTAAAAAGTATGTCTTTTCTAGATTTATTTTTAGTCCAGCTTCATGGACTTTTGAAAAACCAACTTCTAAATCTCTTACATGGTCATCCACTGTTGTGCTATAGATGATTATATCATCTGTGTAGACATAGCGAATTTTCCCAATCAGCTCTTTCATGACGTCATCTATCATTCTCTGAAAGATGGCCGGGGCATTCTTGAGCCCAAAAGGCAGTCTGACGAATTCAAATTTTCCATTCATTGTGGAGAACGCGGTTTTATGAATTTTGTTTTCCCTCATGGCTATTTGGTGGAAACCAGAGGTCAAATCCAATGTGGTGAACAATTTCGCATCACCAAGACTTGCAAGAGTGTTATTAATATCGGGAAAAGGATAAGTGTCAGAAATGGTCACAGAGTTAAGGCGTATTGCTTTCCGCCGTTGGGTTTAGGATTCTTCGGTACAACCCATATAGGTAAATTATATGGGCTGTTCGATGGTCGAATGATGTTCTCAGTTAGGAGTTCATTACCCTGCCTCTCAACATCTTCCGCAAGCAAGCCGGGTACGGATAACTCTTTGTGAAAATTGGTTCATCCGTTGTAGTTCGTATCTCGGCTCTGACATTGGTTTTCACCTTGTAATAAGATATTGAACCGATTACAAAGAGTTACAAGTTTAAACTTAGAGGCCTCAGAAATGTTTTCGTTAAGTATGATCAGGCAGTTAATGACATCAGAGAATTTATTTTTCAATGGGATTCGAATGTTTGAATTAATTGTCAGTTCTTTCTTTTCTCTGTCGATAATGGCTTTTAATTCCATCAGGGTGTCGTCGCCGATTTTTCCATCGAACGACTCCAGACTTGGAAGGATAAAAAATACATTCGATACATTCGAGTCGCAACCGACGGAAGAGAAGAATTTACCGCGGATTATCTTTTTTACGAGAATTCTACCAGCAATGTAAAAGGGTTTTTGGACAGGGGAAGATTCTGGTGCTAGGGTTGATTTAATAAAATTTATATTTGCACCAGTATCAACGAGAAAGTCTAATATTTTCCCGTCCTGCGTAGCATACTCTACGCTGGAAACGAGGCACCTGCCATAAAAATTTCCTCGTTTTGGGTTTCTTCAGCATTAGACTTACTTGCTAGTTCCTTGGTAGCCTCGATAGGGGACCATATGGTAGAGCCGCTGATGTTTCCTAGGATAGTTGTCCGAATCAGCATCTCCTTTGAATGGGTTACCAGGGTGATTCATGTAATTCACATTCCTGGTTTGGATAGAGCTGTCCAACTCCATCTTAGTTGAGGGCTTCGAGCCTGTTGGTCTTGGCGGTGGATATCGTCTGTCCTGGAAGTTTGCGTTCGGCTTTCCCCTGATTTTTTGGCTTATTTGTTGCAAAATCGCCCTATAAATGGGCTTACCGCAAATGATTTTGTAATCCTCGAGCACCGTTTCCATACTATGCACCCATGATACATAGCGCGCCGGATCGCCCTCGAAAACTTGGAGCTCCTTCATAGAGTCCAGTAGCTTCGAAATCTCCCTTAGTTCAGCTTCATTATTCGGACCTCGTAGAGATTCCCGAGATTCACATGGTTGTTCCTTTGCTGAACCCCCAAACCTAAGTCTTCTACATTTATTATCCTGTTTTCAAAAGAACGTAACTGCCCTATTAGATTTTGAATAGCTGGGTGATCGAATTTCTAATCCTTATCCATGTACCAATGTTACTTTTTTTTTTATATATATTATCTTCTCATAATTTTGTGTGATCTTTTGAGTTTTAAGGGAGAAAAATATGTCTGCAGTAGTGATATAAAATTCAACTTGAGTTCTGACCCTTTTTTTATATATATAAACGTTAACAGTATTCAATCTTCAATTCAGAATTAAAACTAAAAAATAATCTTACTGGACGATTATCAGCTAGCTAATTTTTTTAGTGTTGTCCCGTTGGAATAACTGCTCTTTTCTTGTCTTCACTGGGTCCTTAGAAAGGCTTTTACTTCTTGTTTCAGTGTTGGTGTCATCTCCAGATGACTTCTCGAAAGATTTTAAATTTTTGTTCTTATATTTTCACTTTTATGTTCTTTTTCTTTGTTAAGAACTAAATTCGGCAAGTTATTTTGCATTTATTTTCGTTTACTTCTTTGTCCTCTTTTCTGTTTAAATTATTGATTTAATTCTAAATCTGGGAGGTCCCTGCTGTTTGAATAAAACACTATGTATAAATCGTTATAAATTATATTGTCATTCTTTATTCGCGCACCACCCTCGATACATTCGTTCGCTTCAATCTAAAATCGATAATCTTCAGTTCCCATGCAGATCGCATATGCCTCCATTCGCCCGGATCTCATGTGACGGTTTGAAGGTGCTTGCAAATGTACAAACGGATGCGCGCGAATTACGTTTTTAATAAAACCATTTATTTTTTTGTAATATTGTTTATTGTTTATTTTTTTTTCACTTTATATTTTTTTCTTAATAAGCTGATTTTTATAGCATACAAACTCAATAGGGTCAAATTAACGACTAACTCGTCTGCTTCTTAATTTCTTCGTAGAACCCAAATATATTACTAACAACGCCAAAGCTCGCTCACGATGACAAATGAAGGGTTTAGTCGATGCTTTCGTGAGAGCCCAACATTATCAGTACAGTTCCGCCAATATCCATATGCGTCCACTGATAAGCATCTTCTCCTATTGCTAAGTTGTAAACAAGCTAGAAGTCCCGCGTTGTTGTTTATCATTTCGCCAGCATTGTTAGCATCTCTTTGCGGTTTTTGTTACCAAGCAGAGTTTATTGGTTTGAGCTGGCATTTTATCAGCTCAATGAATTTCTACGTTGATGCATTGGTGATGTTGCTATGTAACTCTTCCCCCCCAAGAATGATCTGAATGAGGGAAGCGATTGAAGATCATGTGTGTGACGATGTTCGTAATTTTGAATAATGCATCTCTTGTTATATGCTGACCTTGACTGTCCGTATCTTGTGAAATATCGCTTCATTGGTATTTAAGGTAGGGAATTAAAGGTTTTGGGTAGGAAGGAAATATAGGATAAGGAAGGTGAAGTATATAATACAAATAAATGTGGGTTCCAATTTTTATTAGAGAAATCAAAAAGTTCAATTAAAAACGAGAAAAAAAATATATATATGTTCATATATTTTAAGCTATATTTTATTCAATAAGGGCACTTCGAACAGATCTTTAAAGCTTTTTACTGAAAACGTTAGCAGACTCAATCATTCCTTTGAAATCAAGAAAATTTCCTTTTTTTTTTATTTTCTGTTTGTGCACTTTTCTTTTAATAGACTGAATAGTTATTTTGAAATTCTTAACAACTTTGTGTGGATTAAATCTAGGGGCCAATTTGTTTCTTCGGTCGTTTAATTCATATATTGTCTCGTTTGGTCCGTAATCAGGTGGTGTAATTCGATTTCGGTTGCGTTTGTTTATAATATTAGTTTTATGGAGTAGACTTCTGGCATGAACTATTTTGAGTAAATTTTCATAATCAGTTATATGTTGTGCCAGATAATCTTGTTCCGTTTGGGTGTTATTTTTAATAGACAACGAATTTGTTTTATTTATATGACCTTTAAGTAACTCGAACGGCGTTAATTTAGTTGTGGAATGGATGCAGTTATTATATGTTAAAACTGCTTCATCTACGACTTCTCCTATAGATTTATTACTACTAGGTTCGCCCAGTGCTCGAAAATCGACCACACATTTTTTTTATATAATTATCTACTATATAGATAAATAAAATTGGTGTAGCTCTGTTTGATTTGAAGCGAATTTGAATGTCTGTCTTTAAATAAAGAAATCTTAAAAATTACTGATCGTAGGTAGGTATTCGTGTCAGTTCTGGAATAGATAGTAACTAACTAATATTGTTCTTAACTTCTATAACGTTGAAAAAACAAAAATAGCACTGAAATGAAACAGATTGCATTACATTTTTTTTCATGCTGTACTTTTATATTTCTTATTCAATAATATTTTTAATTTTTTGCTATGAGATAACAAAATGCGCACAATAGAAGAGTAATAAAATAATAGCATTCTTCTTCCAGTCCAGTCCAGATGTGGCAGAAAAGGTAAGGTACCTGCGACCAAAAAGAGTAAAAAATAATTTTTAAATTTGAAAACAAAATATCTTCATGCCACTGCTCACTGCTAAAACATTCCTACGAAGGCCATACCTTTCCGATTTGAAATTTCGAACGATTGCAAGGAACGGTCCGAAGTTACCACCCTTCTTCAAATTATCCAGCGTAGTTCACCGCTACGATAAACTTGCTGGGCAAGGCAATGAGAAGGAAAGAGAGAAAGTTATTGGCACTAAAATGGTACGGAATGGTACGTATGGTACGGCTTCGCGACGTAACAAATAATCAACTCTATTTCTTTCCCTCTCACGCCTACCCATCAAAGTTCTTTGCCGAGGCATATCTACCTAATATTCCGTCGAAAAAAAAGAAATCAAAATGACTTAACAAAGAATAGGTAATAATTGGCCAAAACCAGGAACAGAGCACAGTGAAACCACAATTATTGTAGGATGGCTATCTAATAATTCGTGTAGGATACAACCGACTTCGAATGACCGGAAGCCAAATGTACTTCCGTTCATCAGACTAATGCAACCACACCTGCGGATAACTTCTCTCCCTCATTCGCTTAACACAAACGAACACGACACACATTCATCCGCCACGCCCCCACACGCCAAACACTTTCGTTTCGGTGAGGTGGCTCAGTGGCTGCTCTATGTATAGTGCTACACTATACAAATAAGGTCAATAATAATAGCCCAACGCAACCACAGAAAATACAATTTTGTACAATATTCGGGCAACATTATGATTACCTATAACTAATAAAAGACAGAGTAGGTATACGTATCCAATCCAATCACCAATACGCGTGCGCATATTCCCTTCTCTTCTTAATTCGCTTAACGCACACCATTCACCCCACACTATGTTAAAGCTACATTAGAGTTATACGCATACACATATAGAAAAGTTCTCTGTGTATGATTCTCTTTTTTTAATTTCTGATTCATACAATAGAAGGAGACAGTCACAGGACTCCGACTGAGCGAAAGAAAAATGTGACTTATCCAATTACCCATACCCAACCCACCCCTGCGCATATACTTTTCTCTCTTTCTTTGCTTAACTCCCATCATTCAAACGTGACACTCGCCGCACAGATAGCTAAGCTATAAAGCTATCTTTCTTTGTATATTTACAATGTTGTTGTTGTAACCAAGGTAATTTAAAAACATTATTTTACCAATTTTGCAATAACTTTTTTGAAATTATAATTCTTTTCGACCGATCTATGAGCTGTACGCTTCAATTTGGTAAAAAAAAAAATGCAATTTTACTTCATTAAATAGGGTAAATATGTTCTGAAAGAAATTGGGTCGGCGATTAATATAGTGGATTCTGTGACTTAATTATTCGAATTATTTCTGTTATGGTTGAATGAAATCGTTCTACTATCGAATTTCCATTTGAACTTTTTGCACATATTGTGTGAAATTTTATGGTAAATAAATTCAAAAAATCTCTAAATATCGAAGATACGAATTCACTGCCATTATCGGCTATTATCTGTTTGGGTATTCCATGGTGGTCAAAATAATGTTTCATGGCTTTTATAAGGCTTATGCTATTTCTAGCTGAAAGAATATAGACACTTGCAAATTTACTAAACTTATCTACTATCGACAAAAAATGGTGTTTTGGAACAGAGTAAATATCGACATGGAGAATATCCATAGGCCTACAAGGTGTTTCGGTCAGCTCAAATTTCAAACGTTCTTTATTTCTTTCGTATTTGTATTTATGACAAATATCGCAAATGTTAATGATGCTTGTGATAGTAGATTTCATGTTAGGAAAATAGTGGGTCCTTTTTAAGTGTTCTAGGTTTTCATTAATCCCCCTATGGTTTAAATGAATGTGATAATCTCTTATGAGTTTTTCCTGTTTATCGATTTCAGTGACATCTTTAAGTAATGAAGTACATCTAACCAATTTACTACGATTGTTGTTATTAAAATATTTTCTATATATTGTTTGTACTTTTTGGAATATATTGTCATCGGTAAGTAACGCTGTAACTCTCTTTGTATTCAAGTGATCTCTCAAAATACGTAAAATAATAGACTCTTCATCAATGTTTTTATATTCGTATATGTACCTTTTCTTTCTCTTGAATAATAAAACAAATTTAGAATTAAGTTTCGTTATCTCATTACTCATTCTAAGGATTATCTGGTTCGAAAATTCATTTAATGGACGCTCAGATATTGGAATTCCATTATCTAGGTTTTCGTTTGCAGAATGAATTGTTGTGAGATTTTCATGTTCGTCTAGGTTATTTTGGATTGAGATTAGATCTAAATTTCTAATTTCTCTAACAGGTTCAACTTGCTCATTTATATTGATTTCTACTCTTGAAAGAGCATCAGCGTTCAAATTTTGAGTACCTTTTTTGTAAGTCACATAATAATCGAATTCTTCAAGTTGAAGTCTCCAGCGAATTAGCTTTGAGTTGGGTTCCTTTAGAGAAAATAGCCAAGTTAATGGCTTATGGTACGTGATTATTTGAAACCTTCTCCCAAAAAGATAAGGACGGAAGTATTTCGTTGCCCAAACTACAGCCAATAGCTCTTTTTCTATTGTACTATAGCTCTCTTCAGTCTTCGATAATGTGCGACTAGCATAGCAATTAGGTTTATCCGAGCCAATAGGACCTTGCGATAATACTGAACCTAATGCCACGTTGCTAGCATCGGTAGTAACATTAAAAGGTTTAGAAAAATCAGGATACTGAAGTATTGGATCATTACATAGAAGAGCTTTGCAAGTCTCAAAGCACTTTATATATTTGTCGTCCAAATTATTTTTTTTATTTTTGCGAAGGCATTCAGTCATTGGCTTTGTCAAATTAGATGGATTATATTGGCTTTGAACATAAGTTGTACTTGAAGATGGCTGATTTGAGTCAAGCATACAATTGGTTTGCATATACACTCTAGACTGTGGATCTTGGTTTATACCAACTCGTCGATCTGAATCGAAAGCAAGGAATTCATTTTCAATACAAGCCGTACTTGTAGATGGTTGATTGGAATGACTTGGAATGTATTCATTTTGCATATAACCCATAGTTTGTAAACTTTCTATGTTATGCATCTGTTCTGGCCTATTAGATGAAGAAGTTCTATTTGTGTTGCCACTATATGTATCCATTGGTTCTGGAGGCGGATACCTATATGTATTGCTCTTACGTGTTTGTCCAGAATTATTATTTTGTCTTAAGTGGATTTGATTGATGTTTGCTGGAATATTGCGATTTTGACCTGGGTTATTGTACTGTGCGGAAATATTTGGATGGAAATTGTTGTTTTGTCTAGTTCTGTCATTCTGTCTAAAATTATTGTTTTCCCTAACTATATTGTAACCTGAATCATGATTGTATTGTGGGTTCTGAGGTGCATTGAATGTATACTGGTTATTTTGATTGTTTGGTCTAATATTTTGGAGTGGCATATTTGAAAAATATCTATTCTGGTTAAGTCTGATTTGCGGATGTTGGTATTGATTGTTGTGAAAATAACTATAATTTTGCTCTTCTAAACAAAAACTTAATGCATTAGCCAATGTTGTCGGTCGCATTGCTCTTATTGTAGACCCTAAAGGCTCCCTTAGACCCGACAAAAAGGTGTTAAGACACATTTCTTGATACAATGTTTTTTTTGCATCCACAACCGACACAATTTTTTCATGGACTTTCACATGATTAATCATCGCCGAAAGAATTTCCGTGATTTTGGAAAAGAATGATTGTACTGTACTTTGGTTTTGCCTTAATTGATGTAAATCTCTAATAAGAGTGGTTTCATTCCTCTTATCAGAGTAATGCACAATAAAATTATTTTTTATGTCTTCCCACTCTACGGCTGTACCATACATATTAACAGCTTCGTTAGCATCACCAACAACCTTGTTTCGAATCGCCCTTATTATAACTTTTTTATAACCTTCATTTTGATCAATCTGTGGCATCAAACTCAATATCAATTCAACATTGCTTATGAAGTCGAAAAGCAAACGAGGATTTCCATCAAACGTTGGAATATCCTTAATTGCATCCGGGATACGTAAACAATTAAAAATATTTATTGGTACGTTATTATCAAAAGACATACTAATTGAACTTTTATCAAAATGATTTACGGTAAATTCCGAATAAATAGAGCAATACTTAATAGTTAAGACTTTTTTATTTAATTTAATTGCTTTTTTTCTCCAACTTGGAGCAAATAACGAAATTCTAATATTTGTATTATATACTGGGAATTTGGATAAACGCAGGAAAGGAGGCATAGGAAACCAAATGAAAGATAAAACACAATTTGGACTTACTTTGTTAATTTATTCATCTGGGAGTATTCAGATTCTTCTAACGATGCCACTTCGATAATCCGTCGAAGTGTGATCGAACGCCGTTTACCAGATATGGTTTATATAGCTACTTTTATAAATTCACTAGAAACACTTGCTGGATTAAGCGACTTCTAACTGCGCCAATTACGTTTTTAATAAAACCATTTATTTTTTTGTAATATTGTGTATTGTTTATTTTTTTCACTTTATATTTTTTTGTTAACAAGCTGATTTTTATAGCATACAAACTCAATAGGGTCAAATTAACGACTAACTCGTCTGCTTCTTAATTTCTTCTTAGAACCCAAATATATTACTACCAACGCCAAAGCTCGCTCACGATGACAAATGAAGGGTTTAGTCGATGCTTTCGTGAGAGTCCAACATTATCAGTACAGTTCCGCCAATATCCATATGCGTCCACTGATAAGCATCTTCTCCTATTGCTAAGTTGTAAACAAGCTAGAAGTCCCGCGTTGTTGTTTATCATTTCGCCAGCATTGTTAGCATCTCTTTGCGGTTTTTGTTACCAAGCAGAGATTATTGGTTTGAGCTGGCATTTTATCAGCTCAATGAATTTCTACGTTGATGCATTGGTGATGTTGCTATGTAACTCGCGCGTCGGATCAGGTATCCAGACATGTATGAACTTGCAAGCGAATGTGCGTGTACTTCGCTTGCATATTTCGTATGGCGGGTCGGTGTTGGGTTGTGATAACTCCATAAATCCGACATTTTAGGGATATTTGTCTTAAGGATGGGGTGGGAATAAGTTCAAAACGATCCACACATATATTTTTAAATAATTTTTCAATAAATTTTTTTTAAGAGCAGAATTAGCGTTTCAACCAGATTAAATTTGAATTTCTTTTAAATGAATTACATACATGTATTTCAAAATTTTTTGAAGTGTTTTGTTTTCCCTAATGGGTGTTTAAGGCCTTTTGATATTGGCGTGTGTAGCGGATGGGCGGGCCGTCCATTGATAGAATAATTTGACATAACGGGACGATATGAACTGACTAATAAGAACTGACAATGATCGACATTTTTCTTTTCTAACTTTACAGGTTGTGGCTGGGGGCGACATTAGGGGCTATCCTCATAGACTTGGCCGGGGGGATACCCATTGGATGTGTAATTAGACATGTGGGGTGGGCAGGCCAACCTTTATCTCGGAAAGATATCAGGAATGATTTTATCGTGTGTAGGGTGGTGTAGGTTCGATATAAATTAGATAAGGTTTATTTTAGGGTTTATTTTACTTCCTAGGATAGCTTAAGTTTATCTTAGGACAGTAAAATTAAAATCGCGGTAAATTACTGATCTTTTTCAGGGGTTGTGGCACAGGTTAGTGATCGGGTTTTCATTTCATTTTTCCAAACAAATTTAGTGTGAAAGCTTAGGTTTGGGGGGGTTGGGCGGGGCAAATTTAGTCTGAAAGCTTACCGTTATTCTCACAGGTAAGATAGGTCCGCTGTGCGGATCATTTAGTGCCCTATCCCATCTTATAGAAAATGTGTGCTTTACATTTTGGGGATATTAATTTTAAGGATGGAATGAGATATTGTATTAAATGATCCACACAGCGGCCTGTAGCCTTCTCATATGGTTATGAATGAAATTGATCGGGCGATAAAATAAATATCTCTCAAGGTATTCCGATATTACCTAACAAACGCATAAAATAAATTTAAATTTAATCGAAGCCCTGGTGCAGATGGTATATCAGCGGTAATGTTAAACAAATGTTTATCGTCTTTTGTCGGTCAATTAAAAATTATATCTAAGTTGTCGTTATTTACTGGAATGTTTTCATTGTTATTATATTACACCAATCTAAAAAAAACATTACGTATACCAAAAATTATAGAAAACTATAGACTTATACCGAAGCTTTCTGCAACTCCTTAATTATTTGAAAACATTGTTAAGGAGAAGCTTTTCTTCTTAGTAAAAGATGTAATCTCGAATAAACATGATGGTTTTATTCGAGGTATATCAGTGTTACCAATTTAACTTTTTTCACTACTTATATATTTAGCAGCTTTGAGGAACGATAACAAGTTGATGTACTCTACATTGACGGCATAACTCATTGACCTATGTCGTTTCTTTCCAAAAATGTTTAACTTGCAGGGATATGTTTTAACTACATGCAAAATCTTTAAATCCCATGTTAGCCTGTACAGGAAACGTTCTACTTAAGGCATGATTTTCGTGGCAACACCGCAATTTTTTGTTTGTTTATCATGAAGGGATCGCTGGAAAGGGTCCAAATGAAGTGTGCTCTTTTTCAAATAATTTTTTTTAAAGCAACATGAAGGACGTCCGGGAGTTGCATTTTCTTATACCCTATCCCATAGGGGTATATTAGTTTTGACATTTAGTTTGTAACATAGTGAAATAATTTAGATAGATATACCTCAAAGTATATGGATCGACTCAAAATCGCTAGCTAAGTCGATTTATCCATGTCTGTCTGACCGTCCGTCCGTCCGCCCATTTATGTGTCACCGATTGTTGGGCCTTAAATTTTGAGCCAGAGTTTTGAAATTTGGTTTACAGACTCTCTATCTGACGAAGCAGAACAAGTGTAAACATTTTTGAAATCCGCCCACTGCCACTCCCTCTATTTAGAAAAACGTAGTTTCAGGCTACGTCATTAAAGATTTTGAAAAAGTGTCTGCACAGCATATCTAGACAATCTTAATATCTATTATTCGTCTTTACAAAGTTTTTCGCCACCCCCACTTTGGGAGCGTTTTCCGTAAAAAACATTTTTCCGTAAAATTTTAAACATTTCGAAAATTAATTTGATGCAAAATAATTGGTGTTATTAATACAAACATTTCTTCCATATTTAATTTTTACCCACGCTCACTTTTTGGAGGCGTTTTCATACAAAAACCATTTGTATAACCTACGACATACCATATGCATGAGAAAAACGTTGTTTTTGGTCGAACCATACAAGTTTTTGATAAACTGTCTGAAAAATATGTTGCTAAAAATTCAAATTTATTTTTTTTGCTATTAAACCCACATTTAAGGATATTAATTTGAAGGATGGGATGGGATAAGCTATTAAACGATTCGCACAGTAAATTGTAGCATTCTCATATGTTTTTAGATAAAAATCACACAATGATAAGGTTTTTGTCATCTTTAATATCTTTAAAAAAGTTTAAGAATATTGAGCCGTATTTTCCTATACGAGGACATTTTTTACCATGTGATAGAGACTAAACAAAAACATAGGAAAAAATAATAACATTATGGACACATTAATGAACGAAATACAAAAACTCAAAGAATCACATAGAGAAAAAGATGAATGCATTTCACAAATGCAAGCACAAATAAACAATTTAGAACAGCAACAACTAAAAAACACGATTGAAATCAAAAAAATTTTACCAACACAAAACGAAAATTTAATTGAAATAGTCAAAGAAATAGGCAAAACAATCAAACAAGAAGTAACAAACACCGATATCTCAGATATATACCGCACGAAAACAAAAAACGTCGAATGATCTTCAATTGTAACAGGTGGCGCAAAAATAACCTTCCGATGTTTTTTGGCTGTAATTTAAAAAAAAAAGAAAAACTTTGATTCTTCTTTTGGATTATTTTTATTTGGACTTTTAATTTTTTTTACATTTAGTCGAGAATATGATGTCATGTTAATGGCCGCCGCCACAGTTGATTGTCATTTGAGCCCTTTTAATGGCATTTTCCATCACTTTGGCCAAAAACCTCCGGCGATAGGTCCTCACATTCTTGACGGATATTGTCTTTAAGAGCTGCAAGAGTCTGAGGCTTGTTGACATAAACCCGCGACTTCAAAAAGCCCCACGAAAAGAAGCCTGGAGCGGTCAAATCAGGCGATCTTGCTGGCCAGTGCAAATCGCCAAAACGGGAGATTAGGCGCCCAGGAAATGTTCAGCATATCGGTTGTGGCACGTTATTATAGATTACGAGATTAAAAGGTTTTCGTAGTAGACTGTTCTATTTACTAAGCAAGCATTATAGTTTAATGCACCTAAGTGTAATATGTGTAATCTGACACTAGAAAATTATAAGAGATAGCAGCGCAGGGGATGTATGGTGGGCTCGGCGTTCGAAGAGCGTGGGTTCGAATCGCCACGGGGTTGGGACTTTCTTTTTTTTTTTTTTTTGTATCTGATATCGGCAAATCTAGCAGGACTATGGCGCGATCAGGTCGTAGCTGTAACTAAGTAGAAAGCAAACCCGCAAAATGGTACGATGCGAGGTTTCATATAGAAGTAGTACTGACAATGACTGGATTAAGAAAAGTGAATTAGAAGAGTGCAGTTCGTCCGGGAAAGTTATTTAAAGTGAGCTAAGGGCAAATTTGAAATTTAAACAAAAAAAAAAAAGTCTAACAGTGAAGTGGAATTGGGGGTAAAAGTGGAGTTTAGACTAGTGCATATTATAAGCCAGGTAACACTTAATGCTAAAGTGATTTTCGAATTGAGGAATAATATGGTTTATTGTTTAGTCTCTGTGATTTTAACAGGACAATAAAAAAAAAAACTGTGGTTGAAGGTTTTTATGCAAGATACTGGACAGCCGGGAAACAGCGAATTCAACACCAGGAACGACACCAAAGACAGTGAAGTGCCACAAATACGACACCTAAGACGAGATACCATATAATAGATCAGCAAGCGGCGGGTTGGAAATAGATCCTCACTTGACGAATAATTACACTCGATGATATCGTAAGTGGTACATGTTTTATGTGTCAGAATAGTGCGCTCTTGCCGTAAGTGGTATATTTTATAAAGTCGCGTCGGTGGGCTCGATGCCAACTACTGTTTGGGTGGGTTGATTCGGTTTTTTTTTAAACAAGAAAAAGACGTCGGTGGGTTGAATGCCAACTATTGTTGGGTTGGGTTGATTCGGTTGTTTAACAAAAAAAAAAAATTCAAATTTGAATTACTGGATAGCTTCGATTAAGGGATAAGGAGTATTCGAACTTTATATTAGTTGTTGTTATTGGTTTTCCTTTATTTTTAAGTAGATTTAAGTCAACTTTTGTAACTAGGATTAAGTTAGTTTGTAAGAAATCTGAATTAAAAGTTAATGAAATAATAATTGTAAATTTTCGTAATTACTAAAATCGAAGAAGCGAATCCCACGATTTATTCACGATTATACGTCCGTGGGTAGTTAAGCGGGAGGTCAATCGTGTGGCGCCCATATTTTTTTTATTTCCACCAGAACTACACGACCATTCTCCGAAGTCGGTCAGGCACCCTTCCACTTAACGACGCAGAGAAGGGAAGAAACGACGGTAACATTTTGGCGCCCAACGTGGGGCAATATATAGCCATATTTAATACATTAATACGCCTTAAGAACGTTATCGTCGGAATAGATATAACGATCGCGATTTTTTTTTATTATTTGGTTTATTGAGTGTTTTTTTTGTGAGTTTAACTTCGTCTTGGTGCTTTTCCGTTGTCGTGTTGTGACGTTGTTGTTGTTGATTATTACCACTAAAATATAAGTTCAAGTACCCATATAAAAAAAACCTTCAACCACAGGGTAGACATCAATTTGAAATGGAAATCAATCGATTGAATTCCGAGGAACTGACGTATGAGCTAGACGTACGTGGGCTGCGGGGCAATGATGTAGATGAGATGAGGAAGATGTTGCGAACTGCACTTAAGAGGGATTCCAGTTTTTTGTTACCAGATTATCCGTTTAGTTTTGAAGAGGACAAGGCAGCGATATACGCAAAGCTAGAAGAGATTCAAAGGCTATGCAATGAATTTGTAGGTGACGAACAATCTTCTGCTTATAAAAAGGTAGTTGCGAAGTCAGAGTGGGTTTTGCGGCGGCTAGGGCGATCACCAGCCAGTTCATCTGAGGAAAAGGCTTTACTTGCCGATGCTAGGATTCAGATAGTAGGCTTACTATCTAATTTAGACATAAAAGCTAGCACAGAGGATCAAAAAGTAGAAGAAGTAGGAGCAGGTGCATCAGAGTACCAAAGGCCACCATCTGTCACTATCAGGAGTAGCAATCGAGATGAGAACTACCCTCAGCCGAATGCAACTTCTTCTCCTATGGCAATGCCTTCACCCATGTACCTACCAACACAAAGAGTACCAGTTATGAAGTGGGGTATAAAATTTAATGGCGATCACACTCAGTCTATAAATAGCTTCTTAGAAAAAGTTGAAGAGTTAAGAGAAGCTAGGAACTATAGTGAGCCTGAGCTTTTTTCTGCGGCCTTCGATTTATTTGAAGGAAAAGCGGCAGTATGGTACAGGGCGTATAAAAAGTCCATCGTTAGCTGGCCTGATTTAGTAGCGAAGTTGAAAACAGAGTTTTTACCGCCAGGGTATGATGACAGACTGTGGGAAGAGATCCGGGGTAGGACGCAGGGAAGAACAGAAACCATAGGGATTTATGTCAGCATTATGCTAGGATTGTTTTCTCGTCTCACTGAACAGTGCTCCGAAGAAATCAAATTACGGTGGATACGAAAGAATATCTCTCCATTTTATCAGACGCAGATGGCGTTGGTAGATATTCCCACGATAGAGAAACTGGTAGAAGTGGGACACCGATTGGAGGCAGTCCGATACCAAGTAGAGAGCTTCGTTCCCCCTCCAACAAGACGCAGTAATACACTTTTAGAGCCTGATCTTGCCTATATAGAATCTTTGGAAGATTCCGAAGTACAGTCCGTAGTTCCATCCCCTCGACGAGTCCCAGTTCCGTCCACCTGCTTCAGATGCAGGCAGCCTGGTCATCTGGCAGCCCAATGTCCCGAGCCAGTACGCTGTTACGGGTGCAATAACGTTGGCTTCATTCGAAGCCGTTGTCCACGTTGTACACCCCAGGCGTCTACGTCGGGAAACACCGTGTCGACTCAGGGGCAGGCGGGTCATTGAGTCGGTCACATGAAGCCGCAATAAAGTCTTCGAATGTATGTGATAAAAGGGGGTCAGGGGAAGGGTTATGTAATTTGTCTCTCGAGTTTATATTGGAGAGGAAGGGTTCTGATAGGCGCCCTTATATAAATGTGGAAATTTATGGTGTAAAATTGTTGGGTTTGTTGGATTCAGGAGCTTCTCGTACGATACTTGGAGGGCCAGGTTGGGAAGCGCTGAGTAGTTTAAACTGTAAATTGTCCAGGGTAGGAGTAGAGAAAGTGACAGTTGCAAATGGTGATGGGGTAGAAGTTACGGGAGGTATTCAAGTGCCAATTAAGGTAGAGAATGCCGTAAAAATTATGGAAGTCCTCGTTATTCCAAAACTGGCACATAGTCTAATATTGGGGGCCGATTTTTGGGAACTTTTTTCTATTATCCCTGATTTAGCTAAGCGTGTCTGGACTTTTGCTGACGAGGTTTGTGAAAGCGAGTGTAGGTCAAATCTTACGGGTATTCAGAAAGCTCACTTGGACCGATTAGTGGAAGGGATTTTCATGTCAATGGGCGAACAGCTTGGCTGCACAAGTCTGGTAGAGCACATTATAAAGACTAGTGCAGAACCTATTAAACAGCGCTATTATCCTGTTTCGCCTGTAGTTCAGGAGCAAATCAATATGGAGGTTGATGACATGCTCAAGACAGGAGTTATAGAACCTTCTTCTAGCCCTTGGTCCTCCCCAATCTTATTAATTAAGAAGAAAGATGGCCGTTATCGTTTTTGCGTTGATTTTCGTAAGCTGAACCAAGTGACCGAACGTGATGCTTACCCGATTCCCTATGTGTCTGCCACTCTTGATAAGTTAAGGAATGCCAAATTTCTATCTTCTCTAGATATCAAGTCTGCATACTGGCAAATTCCAATGGCCGAATCATCTAAGAGATACACCGCGTTCACTATTCCCGGAAAGGGGCTGTATCAATTTCGCCGTATGCCTTTTGGGCTTCACAACGCACCTGCGACTTGGCAACGTTTTATTGATACAGTCATCGGAGCCGACCTTGAACCGAATGTGTTTGTGTATCTTGATGATGTGATTATTGTTTCGGAAACGTTTGAGCAGCATTTAGAAATTCTCAGCATTGTGTTGAGACGCATTCAGGAAGCCGGACTTGTCCTGAGTCGAGACAAATGCGAGTTCTGTAAGGACGAGTTGAAGTATTTGGGGTATGTGGTAAATGCTAATGGCCTTCTCGTAGACCCTGACAAAGTGAAGTGCATGATTGAGTATCCCAGACCAAGCACAGTTACAGGGGTGCGACGATTTGTGGGTATGGTGTCTTGGTATCGACGATTTGTGCCTAATTTTTCTGATCTCATCGCGCCCATAACCGGACTTTTAAAGAAAAAACGCCGATTTATATGGAGCGATGAATGTGAGGACGCATTTCGCGTTTTGAAAGAAAAGTTAGTTACTGCACCCATACTTACATGTCCAAACTTTCAGCTACCATTTACTGTACACACAGATGCTTCCGGCTACGGAATAGGGGCGATTTTGACTCAGGATCAAGGAGACGGGGGTGAGAAGGTGATAAGCTACCTTAGCAGGACATTGACAAGGACGGAACGCAACTATTCCACTACGGAGCGGGAGTGTCTTGCTGTCGTTTGGGCAATCGAGAAACTGCGCCCTTACTTGGAAGGAAGTACGTTTACTGTGGTTACCGATCACCATTCTTTAATCTGGCTTAATAACTTGAAGGACCCACAGGGTAGGTTGGCTCGATGGGCAGTCAAGTTGCAACAATACAGTTTTACTATTATACATAGGAAGGGTAAGGAGCACTTGGTTCCAGACGCCCTATCCAGAACAGCAGAAGAACTAGCGACACTTTCCGTGGTCTCTACGGATCCGTGGTACGTGCGGATGTTAGAGCAGGTTAAACAAACTAGTGCTAAATATCCAGATTGGAAATTATCGGAGGGAGTATTGTTTAAGCATGTGGCCCTGAGATATCCAAAGTTGAGCACATCTGACGATGACCAGTGGAAACAGGTTATTCCAAAGGAAGGAAGAGTAGAAGTCCTTAAAAAATGTCATGATGATATCCTTAGTGGTCATGGGGGAATTCAGAAGACCTTAGATAGGGTAGCTACTAGATATTACTGGCCAAAGATGAAACCTAGTATTGCCCAATATGTGCGGAAATGCAAAGTCTGTCAGACAGTAAAACCGGATTTACGAAAACCTGCAGGGTTAATGGCATCTCGGACAAATATCAGTAGACCATGGGAAATGCTTTGCATGGATTTCATTGGGCCTCTACCAAGATCGACGAAAGGGTATTGTTATATTTTGACAATAGTGGACTTCTTTTCAAAATTTCCTTTGTTTTTCCCAGTCAGGACGGCTACTGCACAGGCGGTGCGTACTATTCTGGAAGAGCAGGTGTTTTTAGTTTTTGGTGTCCCTAAATGGATCGTGTGTGATAATGGGGTGCAATTTAAGAGCAAAGATCTAGCAGATCTTGCAGCTTCTTACAATGTAACCCTCAGTTTTACCGCATTTTATCACCCCCAAGCTAATCCAGCTGAAAGGTACAACCAAACTCTGAAGACTAAGCTTCGTGCCTATATTTCTGAAAACCACCGAACTTGGGATAGTCTTCTCCCGAAATTGGCTTGCGCTATTCGAACGTCAACTCATGAAGTGCTAAAAATATCGCCTTATTTTACCCTATTTGGTAGGGAGATGCAAGTCAAAGGTGATGGGTCTCCCAATCCTACGGATGGTTTTATAGCAGACAGGTCGAGTGACATCCAAGATTTTGCAAAAGCTCTAGGCGAAGTTGTGGAGGATGTAGGGCATAGAATGAAGTTATCCGCGCAAAAATCCGCAGGTTATTATAATCTCCGGCATAGGGACACAAAGTTCTATCCGAAGGACCAAGTTCTTCGAAGAAATTTTGTGTTACCGGACGCAGCCAAATATTTCACGGCGAAACTAGCTCCCAGATATGTTGGCCCCTTTGAGATTATTCGAAAAGTATCACCGTGGACTTATGAGCTAGGGGATACAAATGGGAAAAAGGTCGGTATTTGGCATGCGAAAGATCTTAAGCTCTTTAATAACAAAGAAGACTTGCTATAAAATGTGCAACGAAAACCTTTCGATTGGAAGGGGGGAAATATTATAGATTACGAGATTAAAAGGTTTTCGTAGTAGACTGTTCTATTTACTAAGCAAGCATTATAGTTTAATGCACCTAAGTGTAATATGTGTAATCTGACACTAGAAAATTATAGGAGATAGCAGCGCAGGGGATGTATGGTGGGCTCGGCGTTCGAAGAGCGTGGGTTCGAATCGCCACGGGGTCGGGACTTTCTTTTTTTTTTTTTTTTGTATCTGATATCGGCAAATCTAGCAGGACTATGGCGCGATCAGGTCGTAGCTGTAACTAAGTAGAAAGCAAACCCGCAAAATGGTACGATGCGAGGTTTCATATAGAAGTAGTACTGACAATGACTGGATTAAGAAAAGTGAATTAGAAGAGTGCAGTTCGTCCGGGAAAGTTATTTAAAGTGAGCTAAGGGCAAATTTGAAATTTAAACAAAAAAAAAAAAGTCTAACAGTGAAGTGGAATTGGGGGTAAAAGTGGAGTTTAGACTAGTGCATATTATAAGCCAGGTAACACTTAATGCTAAAGTGATTTTCGAATTGAGGAATAATATGGTTTATTGTTTAGTCTCTGTGATTTTAACAGGACAATAAAAAAAAAAACTGTGGTTGAAGGTTTTTATGCAAGATACTGGACAGCCGGGAAACAGCGAATTCAACACCAGGAACGACACCAAAGACAGTGAAGTGCCACAAATACGACACCTAAGACGAGATACCATATAATAGATCAGCAAGCGGCGGGTTGGAAATAGATCCTCACTTGACGAATAATTACACTCGATGATATCGTAAGTGGTACATGTTTTATGTGTCAGAATAGTGCGCTCTTGCCGTAAGTGGTATATTTTATAAAGTCGCGTCGGTGGGCTCGATGCCAACTACTGTTTGGGTGGGTTGATTCGGTTTTTTTTTAAACAAGAAAAAGACGTCGGTGGGTTGAATGCCAACTATTGTTGGGTTGGGTTGATTCGGTTGTTTAACAAAAAAAAAAAAAATTCAAATTTGAATTACTGGATAGCTTCGATTAAGGGATAAGGAGTATTCGAACTTTATATTAGTTGTTGTTATTGGTTTTCCTTTATTTTTAAGTAGATTTAAGTCAACTTTTGTAACTAGGATTAAGTTAGTTTGTAAGAAATCTGAATTAAAAGTTAATGAAATAATAATTGTAAATTTTCGTAATTACTAAAATCGAAGAAGCGAATCCCACGATTTATTCACGATTATACGTCCGTGGGTAGTTAAGCGGGAGGTCAATCGTGTGGCGCCCATATTTTTTTTATTTCCACCAGAACTACACGACCATTCTCCGAAGTCGGTCAGGCACCCTTCCACTTAACGACGCAGAGAAGGGAAGAAACGACGGTAACAACGTGCAGTGTGTGCCGTTGCACCGTCCTGTTGGAACCCCATGTTTTCCAATCCCAATTCATCAAGTTGCGGCAAAAAGAACTCGTTGATCATTGCTCTGTAGCGCTCACCATTCACAGTAACAGTTTGGCCCGCGACATCTTCGAAGAAAAAAGGTCCGATTACTCCTCCAGCGAAAACAGCACACCATACACATGACTTTGAGCGGGTGTAATGGCTCTTCGTGGGTTACACGCGGATTTTCAGTGCCCAGAAGCGTAAATTTTGCTTATTTACGTACCCGCTAAGATGGAAATGGGCCTCATCACTCATGATTATTTTCGATGAAAAATCATCTTCCTCTTGGTGGTGATTAAGGATGGCTTGAGCGTATGTTAGACGCGATTGGCGGTCAGCAGCTAACAGCTGATAAACCGTCTGGACTTTGTACGCAAACATCTTCAAATATTGTACTGTAAAGACCGTCGACTGATACCCATTTGCGTGGCACGTCGTCTGGTCGATGTCGACGGCGCTTCCATGACATCTTCGGCTACAGCAGCAATATTCTCTGCAGAACGGCTACTCCGGGGTCTGCCACGCCTGGAAGCATCTCGTGTTGTGCCAGTCTCTTCGAGGCGAGCGGCTAAACGTCGCAGTATTTTACCAGTAGGCGTTGGACGGCTAGGAAATCTGCGACGAAATTCACGTGTGCCAAAGTCACCGACCGATTATTGCTCAAATAAATAGTCACCAATATTCCGCGTTCTGGAGCAGTGTAGCGTAACATTGTTTATTAACGTGTATTTCGCATGTGTTTACTACACAAATGTCAAAACAGAACTGACATTTGGGGCCAATCGCAAAATTTATAGCATTTTCTGATAGGAGGATTACTTTTGCGCCACCTTGTAGTTACTTTTAATAACACCATAATAAAGAACTCATTTATGAGTAATGCCCGCGCAAATCGTCCGATGGCAATTGCGAAAATTAAACAATATTTAGATGGCTATGCAAAATTAAACGAGATGCAAAATGTAAACGTTTTCATCAATAATATGCTTACCAATCTAAATAAACAGTTGCTGTGGCAAACAAAGAAGAAAGCAAAAGAAGAAGGTTGGAGATTTGTGTGGGAGAACTCTGGAAAAGTGTTTGCAAGAAGAGAGGAGAGAGCACAAGCTTTGTTTATTCAATGTATGAATGATATTGATAAAATAATACGAAATTAATTTTGAAACACATACACTGAAGCACGATTTTTTTTTTAATGATGGATAATAATGATAACATAGAAGAAAATATAATATTAAACTTAAACTGTATGTCATTTAAAGATTTTGAAGAAGCTAAATTTGAATTAGAAAAAATGAATTTTCGTTGTTTACGTTTAAATATAAGATCGCTAAGAAAAAATTGGAATGTTTTCTATGCAAGTGTGAGTCCGAACATGGAGCATGTAGATGTAATTGCTTAGTGGAAGCAAATATAAATGAAGAAGAAAATGGTTTATATTCTTTAGATGGTTTCTGTGCGGAATTTGAAAATAGAGAAAAAAGAAAGGGTGGAGGTATAGCGATGTTTATCAAAGAACACCTGAATTACGAAAGACTAAACATTGCAAGCGCAACTTATGAAAATCTGACTGTTAAAATTCTCTCTCATCCAAAAGATAAGATTATCAGTGGAATATACAGACCACCAAAGCACAAGGAAAACGAGTTCATTGCGATATCATTACGGGGACTACAAGAGTTGATATAAACGTAGGAAGTGAGACACTAATTGATCACATATTGGTAAACGTATCGGAGCGCAAAATATTTTCGGCTGTAATTGAAAGTGACATATCCGATCACTACAGCACCCTATATGGAGTGTATTGTTACGCATCTATGAACTGCCCCATTTTTTTTGACATTGTTGACAGAAGAAGCAATCGATGTCATGACAAGCCTGTCACTTTTTTTGTTCAGTTTATTTTCGATTGTCATTTTTATTGGAGAGTCTTATAAAGTTTCCCTAAGAGTTGACCTCGTGTATTTTTTGCATCGCTAATTTCTCTAGCCATCGTTTCCTTGAACAGCCTAAAATCCGCGAATTCGCAACATGACTGAAAGCGAACAACCTGAGCCCTCAGTTATTAAAAGTAGCAAAGTAAATCAGCTGATCAGAACAATGAATTGGGAACATATATTGCAACAAAATGACATCAATCAAGTTTTCAACTCGTTAGCTGAAAAAATGGCCGAAATCTATGAAAAATCGACAGTTATTCACAAACAGAAAGCTCGACGTAGACATCGCATCAAGCAGTATCCATCATCCACACGTGCAACAAAGTAGCATCAAATCATCAACCCGAAGCAGTGAGGAGCTCTATTTACTTGGGAAAACTGACCCTATAGAGGTATCGAACTTATTAATCCAGCTAAATGTCCAAAAAGCGCCAGGAGCGGATGGTATTAGAGCAATTGATCTTAAAACAAATGCCGACATCTTTGCCCCTATAATCACCAAGCTCATTAATGTAAGTCTCGAAACCTCGACAATTCCAAAAAAGCTCAAAGAGGCACTTGTTAGACCAATCTACAAGGGAGGAGCCAAAAAAGATATAGCGAATTATCGTCCGATAGCAATACTGCCAGTCATAGAGAAGGCATTGGAGCAAATAGAATCTGATCGTATATGGAAATTTGTTGAGAACAAGAATCTAATATGCAAAAACCAATACGGGTTCCAGAATTGAAAATCCACAAATAAACTTCTTGGTGATTTTTCGAATATAGTCAACAGCAACCTTGCCAAAAGACACCATGTCCTTGTCTTATTTTTAGACTTCAGCAAAGCATTTGACACCCTCGATCACAACAAGTTAATAAATACCCTAAAAGGGATGGGATTACGAGGAAAGCTGATGGAGTGGTTAAGGGACTATCTGACAAGGAGGACCTATCTTGTCAAAATTAAGAACTACTGCAGCACCGAATATGGGGTCCAGTTTGGGGTTCCGTAAGGTTCTAAGCTCGGTCCTCTACTCTTCATACTATACACAAATCGAATGCTGAAATGCCTGAAGAAAAGTGTTCCATTCGCATACGCAGACTACACCGCAATAGTTGTATATCACAAGGATATAAACGAGGCAACGAGGATGATGCAGAACGAGTTCAATGAAATAGGGAAGTCGTGCCATGACAATGGACTTGTGTTGAATGCATCAAAAACAAAAGTAATGCACATTCGCAGTCCTCAATACCCGGCAACAGAAATCAGGCTTAACACATTCAAGTGCTCGAACCAGGTGAACACAGAACTTATAGAAGTAGTGTCTACGTATAAGTACTTAGGTATCACTGTTGACAACAATTTTCTCTGGGAGCCGCACATCAACGATCTGAGGAACAAGCTAAGAGGGTCACTATTTGCGTTAGCTTGTCTGCAACACAAATCAACAGCATGCGTGCAAAAGCAGGTATACCACGCGTTAATTGAATCCAGACTTAGATACGGCATACTAGCTTGGGGAGGGGCGGCGCAGACACATATTCAAAAA
Source organism: Rhingia rostrata (assembly GCA_949824845.1). NCBI lineage: Eukaryota > Metazoa > Arthropoda > Insecta > Diptera > Syrphidae > Rhingia > Rhingia rostrata. The sequence continues at coordinate 86,252,849 of OX463755.1, read as the reverse complement.
TTGCAAAACATTCAAGATCGGGCAATTAAACTCATATCAACAAGAGATGCACAATGTCAATCAGATCTTCAAAATGACTGCAGCGATTGAGTATTATGATGATCAACGATTCCGGATACCAATAAATCATGCCTTTAACACCAGAAGAAGAGCGGAAGGAATGTACCAGCTACCACAGCTCTACAACGCCTACGGCAGAAGACACCTAATGTACACTATTCCTTTTATATTAAATAGTCTTCCCCAGAGCATAAGAAATGTAATTGATGTCAAAAAGAGAAAAAGAAAATTAAAACAATATTTTTTAGAAGATACTCTATAAATCTAAATTCTATTATGGAAATATAAATTCTACAAAAACGAATATAAATACCAATTGGAATCTAATGTAAAGTAACAAAATTATATAGTTAAATAACTCGTATTGAATACAATTGCACATTTTGATGACTAGATAAAAAATTAAATAACACAATCACCTGCAGATAAGCCATGTGGCTTCGCAGGTCTGTATCAAATTGTATTAAATTTAAAAACTGTATGAATAAAAACTAAACTAAACTAAACTTCGAAGTCATAAAACGTTAAATTAAACTTGTGGTGGGTGTACAACTGGGTCGTACGCAACTTTCTTTTTCACAGCGAGTTAATTTGACGTTTTTGTCGAAATGAGATTATACGAACCTTTATTCCGTAATTGAAAGTAATCGGTGTTCATGTGAATAATAATGATTTTCCGTTATTGTCCAAAACTGAAATTTGCGTTTGGGGATAATTGGGATAATGGTGGAACTCATGAAAATAGTAAAAGTTGTATACAAATTGAATTCTATTCAATTTTTCAAAATAGTTTGCGAGAAATTGACAATTTTCTTTATACGGCCTACATAAAAAAATCCGTTATATGGATTTTCTCAAAAAAACTGGGTATGAAATTTTGTTGAAACTAATAAGCTTATTGCATATAAGAAGTTTAATAAAAATCATTTTCCCCGTTTTTCAGAAAATTGTGGTTTTGTTTCATTTTTATATGGTAGGTACCAGTAATAACATGGCTAAAAGCAAACAGAAAAAATTACCTAGAATTATGACCAAAAAAAACGCTGAATATGAAGTTTTTTCATCGTAAAAGTTATGCCGTCCAATCGAAAAATAAGTTGAGAAATGCTTTGATCTTTGCTCTGATTATTCTCCGGCCATTCTAAAAACGAGCGAGGCTATCATTAGAAATGAAAACCCACCCAGACTAACAAACAAAAACCAACTGGGAAGGCTTCAAAAACGATACTGAAAATAATATTCGACTGGGTATATCGCTTAGATCCCCATTAGAACTCGAAATCGCGGTTGACTCCTTTATCGGTACTACGCAAAATCGAAAGCTATAGTCATACCAAGTACCCATGGGAAAAAGAGATTTAGACAAAAAATAAAAGCTCAAAAAAGATGGCATTCGGTGGTCCAGAAAACATTAATTCTTTCGAGACTACAACCAATAGTAATCTAGTAAGATATGCAAGTATTGCCGATCTTGAACGGGAAATAAAAAATGAACGCCTAAAAAAGCTCCGGGTTATGACCCAATATCAGGAGATCTTCGTAAAATGTTGCCTCGACAAGCATTAACTAAAATCCTGTACATTATAAATGCAGCAATTAGATAAGAATACATACCAAGACAGTGGAAGGTCGCGGAAGTGATTATGGTTCTGAAACCAGAAAAATCACCGAATGAAAGAAAATCTTACAGACCTATTTCACTTCTTTCAATAATTTCAAAAGTTTTTGAAAGGATATTACTCGGTCGCTTACATCCCATTATTGATCAGAAACGCCTATTACCTCACCATCAATTTGGGTTTAGAAGTAAACATTCGACTGTGGACCAAGTTCATCGAATTACTGATGTAATTCAGAAAGCTTTCGAAGAAAGGAAAATTTGCTCAGCCGTATTTCTTGGCATATCGCAAGCTTTTGACAAAGTTTGGAATAGAGGCCTTCAATATAAACTAAGACAAGTTCTGCCTGAAAAATTATATAAAATCCTCCTCGTGTGGTATCTTGAGCACAGAAGGAAAGGTCCTTGGCCCACTCTTCTACCTCCTATTTACACGTGATATACCGCAAACAAACGATACAATAGTTGCCATGTTTGCTGACGATATAGCTATACTAGCAGTTGGCACAACAATAGAGGAAACAAATATGAAATTGCAAAACGTTCTTACATATTTTTTACAAATTTTTTGCGCAACAGTCTCGTTAGTACCCAGGGCCGAGCTTTCTCACAACCATTCATGTGTGCGTGTGTACTTCTTGCATGATGGTGGGACCTCCTGTTTTATGCCGACTCCGAACGGCGAATTTTAGGTTAAGCTTTTCTTGACAATTGATACTACTCGGATGATTTGTGAGATCATCACGAGAGGAGGGCCAGTGAAAAAACATTGAGTTGTTGCTACGGCTGGGAATCGAACAAGAACCTTTTGCGCGGCAGTTCATCGCGCTAACCACCGCGCCACTGAGCCCGCGTTATTTTTATTATATTTCGTATAAGCGGACAAACAATTTCCCAGTATTTCTCAATACGGTTCGAGTTCCTTTTGCAAATGAAGTGAAATATCTCGGAATGACACTCGATGCAAAATTAAAATGGAAGTCGCTTGTAAAAAAGAAATGCGAAGAACTTAAAAATAAATACAGAGAGCTGTACTGGTTTCTCGGAAAATATTCGATGCTTAACCTTGATAACAAGCTACTATTATACAGCAAGTGCTAGTGCCGGTCTGGGCATATGGTATACAACTATGAGGTTGTACTAGTGAAACGAATCTATATATTTTACAAACTTTTGAAAACAAAATGTTAAGATCATTCGTCAATGCGCCGTGGTATATATTAGGAATGGTATATATTAGGAATGAGTATGTGCTAATCATTCATAGTGTGCAGACGTGTTTTAATTGTGCTCTCTAAGTTAACTTACTTATAAACAAACGCAATGTCCGAAAAGTGTACTAAGTGCGATAAAATCATAAGCAAAGACTTTATAGTATGCGGCGGTATTTGCGGTTTAAAATTTCATGATTCATGTGTAAATTTATCAGAAAGTGCCTTGAATTTCTTGAAGTCAAGCATAAACTATTCATGGAAGTGCAATGCTTGTGCTAGTGTCCCAGTGCTTGGTTTAGTATGTAAAGTGGCCAATTATGAAAAACTGTTCACATCTTGCATGAGGAAATTAAAACCTTAAAAGAAAGTACAGTGAAAATCAGTCCATCTGACCGAAAACCTAAATCTAACAACGACAAAAATAAATTGCAAAAAAACAAAAACAAGACACAAGTGCATAAAGTAAACACTGCGGTAATCAACACCAATACTGCTTGTGAGAAGCCCACGGTCAGTTCTATCAATGTCACTGACCTACTATCTAACGCTTATTCTCAAGAGGTAACTGAACCAGAAAATCTGCAATGGAATACAGCACAAAACAGGAAAAGGAAAAACAATAAAATTCAGTCAAAGATCATCGGTAAGGACTCCACATACACAGAAGTTGAAGTAATATCTGTTAAGAAATGGCTTCATCTCTCTCGTTTTTCTACAACCACAAAAGCGGATTCGATTCTAGCGTATGCGTTAAAGAAGCTTAGTGTTCCTGTAAATCTTCTCTCCCGCTTTCCCCTTTACAAAAAAGATGCTGATCTGTCGTTACTAAAATTCGTCAATTTTCTCCTTGGTGTTCCTTGATGCATTGAATGCTGATAACTGTCCTTTAAATGAGCTTGTGAGAAATTTTCGTTCATTCCAAATAACGAGAGCGCAGACATCGTGCAAATATAAACAATGAAGTAAATCTTTCTCATTCCTCTTTATTGTTCTCTTCGTCAACTAATGTAATTACTGCTTATTACCAAAATGCTGGTGGAATGAGAACCAAGACCAGCGATGTTTTTTTGCTGTTTCTCTACATGAATACGACATTATTGTCTTCACAGAAACATGGTTGAATGACAACTTCTCAACTGCTGAAATCATTGATAACTACTACACTGTTCATCGTCTTGACCGAACATCAATGAATGGTTGTCAACGTGGCGGGGGAGTACTTATTGCTGTGCGCTCAACACTCACAACTTGTGCTGTTACTCTACCTCATGACGATTTTAAGACAGAACAGCTATGCGTTTCTGTTGATATTGATGACGGCAGCGAGGCAACTGGACGACAAAAATTGTTCTTCATTGTGAGCTACATACCTCCAAAAAGCCCGCTATGTGTGTACGAATGTCATCTAGCGAACATCGATTTCATTGCTGAACAGCTGCTTGAACATCAACTTCTTATTGTTTTGGGCGATTTTAATCTTGGTGATATTAAATGGTCATTTTCAAATGAAGATAAATGTTTAATTCCATATAATTTGAAAACGGAATGTGAGTTCAAGTTTATTGATACTATGTTTACTTTTAATGTATATCAACAAAATTATTGTCATAATTCATTAAATAGAATTCTTGATCTTATATTTGTGGATAATAACTTAAATTGTACAGTCAAAGAAGTTGTATGTCCATTAATTAGAAATTCTTCAACTTAAAGAAGTCTATGATACATTTTTAAGTATATTAGACTATGGATTTTCTCAGTTCGTTCCACTGACTAAGAAAAAACAATATTTTAAGCTACCGTGGCATAATCAAAGGCTGATCAAATTAAAGAACGCTAAAAACAAAGTATATAAATTATTAAAAAAGTCAAAATCTGATTTGGACAAAAAACGTTTTTGCCAATTACGTCGCGAATATGAATTTTTGAACAAGTTCTTGTATAAACAGTATGTTATGAACACTGAATCTTATGTTTCAACGAATCCTAAAGCATTCTGGACATTTTTAAACAACAAAAGAAAGCAGAATGGTGTTCTGCAAAATATGGAATTCGAAGGTACTGTCTCCTGTAGTATTGACTCAACCTGTGAGCTCTTTGCTAAGTTTTTTGAGTCAGTTTATGTCGATCACTCGAATCATTATGTCTCCTCCGATACTAATATAAATCCATGTAATTGCAATATAAGTTTAGGATCACTTAATCTTTCGATAGATGATATTTTGCAAGGCATAACTTATATGAATACTAGCCAAAGTGCAGGTCCAGACCGTATTCCATTTCATGTGCTTAAGCAATGCAATTTATCCTTGTGCCTTCCATTAAAATTAATTTTCAATTTATCCTTAGAGTCTGGGATTTTTTTAGATGAATGGAAATTTTCATTCATAACTCCCATATTTAAAGCTGGATCTCGACAAAAAGTTGAAAATTATCGTGGAATTTCTAAACTTTCAGCTGTTCCTAAATTGTTTGAGTCTATTGTTACAAAAAAACTTTACTTTTCAATAAAGGAACAAATATCATTGCAACAACATGGATTTGTTTCTGGTAGGTCCACATCAACCAACTTGACACTCTTTACAAAATATCTCTTTGACTCTGTGGAGTCAGGATATCAAGTGGATGTTATTTTCACCGACTTCACAAAAGCTTTTGACACAATATGTCATAATATCCTTATTACAAAATTAAAATCATTTGGCATACACTCGATGCTTCTTAAATGGATTTCGAGTTATCTTTCCAATAGGAAGCAGTACGTAAAAATTGGTTTTTCTCAATCTAGGCTCATTGAGGTCTTATCTGGTGTCCCCCAAGGCAGCCATTTAGGGCCTATGCTCTTGAATGTTTTTATTAATGAAATCCCCTCATTGCTTAGTCATGCTAACTGCCTATTGTATGCCGATGTCCTTAAGATCTTTTTGCGTGTTAAAAGTATGTATGATTGTGAACGTCTTCAAAATGATTTAAACAAACTTGTTTATTGGTGTGAGCTTATCACCTGACCTTTAGCATAAATAAATGTCATTCTTTTTCTGTGTATCGTATATTTGTCCCTGTGATTTATGACTACACAATATCCAGAACCTGCATATCTCGTAAAACTGAAATAAAGGATCTTGGTGTGATCTCTGACACGAAACTTTCTTTTTCACTTCATGTGCTGAGTTCTCTAACCCATATGCCCTTAAGTCTGTTTATATGTCTATAGTACGTAGATTCCTTGAATATTGTTCTATGGTCTGGTGTCTAATCTATGCGAATTGTCAAATGCGACTAGAAAGAGTGCAAAAGTCTTTTCTTTCTTTGTTGTAAGACAAATGAAATGGAACCTTGACAGAATGCCGTCTTATTCAACAAAATGTGCGTTAATTGGTTTAGATTCCTTAGAAAAAAGACCAAATGTTCATTGTATACTATTTATTTATGATGTTTTTTCTTATCGTATAATTTATCCCGATATCCTTGAGCAATTTAAGTTATATGCATCAGAAAGAATTCTTCGAACCAGAAATTTGTTATTGAATCCTAGGCATTTTTACAATTATGGTCTTCATGAACCAATAACAAAATGCATAAAACTTTTTAATTCTGTTTGTACTGAAATAGATTTTTGTGATGATAGAATAAAATTTAAACTGTCAATTTTAAATATAAATATATCCTAAAAGATAAATGTTGAACTTTAATAAATCCGTTGATCATTAATAATGTAATTTTTATGAATTAATTTAATTATTTATGTAAATATGTTAAAAAGAAATATTATTTAAATCCAAATCTGTTAGAGTTAAGCTCGGTAGATAAATAAAAAACAAATAAATAAATAAAAAAACAGATCTATGCAAAGATCTGGGTATTCCCGCGGATGAAGATGAAACGAAAAATTTTGCACGCAAACATAAAAAACGTTTATTGGAACACGTTACGCAACGGTCCTCCGAATTCTTGACGAAACAAATTTATTGCGGCGTCTTCAAAGAACTAAGCCCTTATATTTGCCCCAATAATAACAAACCGCTTTATAAATTGCGGAGAGAGCAGAAACCATCACAGGAAAGTTGCCTGCCAAACATTTATTACTCGTGATAAAAAAAAACTGCTAGATAGGTCGCATACTCAGTTGCAATAAAAAATGCGCGAGTGCGCAAAACCCTCCTCCGTGGCTAATCTTGGCTCACAACATAGTATAGTCCGTACCAAAACAGTTGGCCAACGGTCGATTGCGCAGAGAGAGGATTTAAGAGAACAAAAATGACGCGAAAGAGATCTAATCACTAAGCGTTTTTGTCTGTAATTTACAATGCGTAACCCAACTTTACAGTGCTTAGAACTAAAATGCTGTTGAATATCTAAATAAACTTAATTTTTTATTATGAGGTCGACTTTTATACATTTCTACCTAGAAGTCCGATTGTATTTGAAAGGGTTCCCAACCCTTTTTATGGTTGAACATTTCGTGGTTTAGCGCTAGGTACCCGTATGGGTGGTGTGCTTAATTAGCATTAATTTTACGACATGATTAGTGTTTGCATTTGGTTACCTGTAGGGGCAAGGAATAAATTTGTTGCCTGGTTTTTTATAGTTTTTTTTAGATTTTTTTTAGAGTTTTTTATTTTAAGATAACGCATATATATTTAGATTTCCTATTTGGTATTCACTTTCACGAAAACAAAAGCATTGCTAGGACATAAGTTTATTAAAATAAAATAAATTGTCATGGATCTTTCAAGAAAAGGAAAACCAATAGGAAGTCTAGGACTTTACTTTGCGTGCCAATATCAGTACCTACATGATCAATATGCAAGACACAATTAATAATGATCAACGAAAGCATAATGAGCAAATAGGGTTTAAATCTAAAACCGTACACCTTCATATAGACACAGTCACACAATCAATTCATGTGCAATGTTTTGCTTAATCTATACGACCGTGATCACATCATACTCCTACAAAGAACCGACAAGACAAAAAATGAAACAATATATTTTCCTCCAAGTAAAGTTGACATATAATGGTCTATATTTTTCCTCCGCTCCTAATTTCAGTATAAACGAAGTATAAACGAAGAAACCACCCTCAGTGAGATCGCGACAGCGATCTTGAACACGAGGCAGGGTATACGTCGTTTTTTATTATGGCTCTGCCCATTTTCGTCTCTTTATGCTTGTTTTTGCAATTTTAAGAGATTGTAAAACACATTTTAAGAGACCTGCGCAGTAGAATGGCCAACTGTTTTGGTACGCACTATATGAGTTATTTCAGCTTGACATGCTAAATTGTAATTTTTCACATGTACTCTTTATTTGACTAATACCTAACCTATAATGTTTTTTTCTCTAGATAACGGTTTTTTCCAAGGTTTTGAGTTCATCTCCCTTTTTCTCTCAATTTGTTTGTTTTTTTTTCTTCTATTTTTCTTTATTGTCTTGAATGCGTTACTCATTTAGGTTTCTACCGCAAATGAAAAGGCACTCCTATTGAAAATTTGCGCGCAAAGTTCATTGTGATGAAACACTACCCGTTATATATTTTCAGTGAATAGTTGTGTGCTAAACAAAAGTTTGCAAAATGGATAACAACGAAAGTGATTTTGAGTACCTTTCAGCAGCAGCTGTTTCTAGGTAATCAAGTTTTAACAGGGCTTATAATAGAATTTAAATAAATGACTATAACGATTTTGTCTACAAGTTGGCTTATAATGATCAGCAGATATATTTTAGGCGACTTCTTGAAGTAATCGGCTCCGATTCAGAGGGAGAACCAGATGAAGGTGATGCAGATGGCGATCCTGAAGACAGCTTTCTGCCTTAGCCTGCAGAAGCAAACGTTCCAGGAAGCAGTAGAAAAATAGAAGTGGAGATAGAAGATGATGATGATGTGGAAGATGAAGATAAGGAAATATCAGGTGACAGGCATTTTGTGCATACTTGGGTATTTTGTTAGTCGTGGGCTGCCACCGATATAATTACGAGACAGTGGCTCAACTTTGGAAAAGCAATGCGCTTCCTCTATATCGAGCAACAATGTTGGTCAGGCGATTCAAGGCCATTTCGCGATTTATACGGTTTGATTCGGATGCCACACGAACAGCCCGGATGGCCACTGATAGAGCAGCCCCTATTCGTGATATCTTCGATATGATCAACTCAAATTTGAGGCTCAATTTCAGACCGTACGAGTCACTTACAGTGGATGAGCAGTTGTTTCGCTATAGAGGCCACACGAAGTTTACTCAATATATCCCAAGATTTTGGTGGGCTTGTGACTCATCAACAGGATACCCTTTCAACGGGCAAATTTATACCGGGAAGGTGAATGGCAGAAGAGATGTTAGTCAAGGTGAGCGAATAGTTAAAGAACTGGTTGCACCATACAAAAATAGTGGACCAAATGTGACAATGGACAATTTCTTCACAACTCTTCCACTTGCAAACGAATTACTTACCTAGAAATTGACCATTGTCGGAACAGTAAAAAAAACACAAACGCTTCTTACCTCGTGAGTTCAAACCATCGAAAGACCGGGTTCCTTTATCTTCTGAGTTCGGGTTCAGTAAAAATATTGTATTGTGCTCCTATGTACCCAAACAAGATAAGGCTGCTGTGTTGCTCTCAACTTTTCATCGTGACAAGTCTGTTTCCGGGCCCAAGCAGAAACCTGAGATTATCCACTCCTACAATAAGACTAAAGGGGGAGTGGACGCTATGGACAAAATGTTAAGCCAGTACACTGCAAAAAACCTATATGCGCTGAACATAGTCTCACCCAGACAAAATGTGAAAAGTGTCACTTGACAAAATGAATAAATTTATATTATTTGCCTAAGTAATGGCACAAAAACTGTTTTATTCTTTTTATTATTTGCTATGTCTATTTGCATACACACAAAATTGTGGACTTTTCAGCTGTAACAGGTAAATGATACATTTTTAGAGATGAAAATTGAAACATCTACCCGGGTAGATACTGTCCATGTGAAGGTTAAACCTGAAAAAAAGCATAAATAATTCTTTACACAAAAAAAACTCCCCTAATTGGTTGTCCGCCATCACCAGCAACAAGAGAAAAAAAAAATGCAGACAAAAAAAAAAAAAGAGCGAAATCAAAGGGACGAGAAAAGAAAAAAAAACTGAATGGAGAATGATAAAAAACACAAACACGATGAAAGCTTAATTATTTACATGAACTAAATTCAAAACCAAATTTAAAACGCGAAATCAAAGAAAAACAAAAAACAAACGAAAAAGATGCCCCACGTTGGGCGCCAATTTGCTACGAAAATTCCTATGTGAGCGAACTGTAAAACACAACTTCTCGTAGGTTCGGATTTCGTGTTCACACGAAACTCAAAAAAATTGTTTGAACACCACGTAATTTTCGGGAAATTACGAAACCTGAAAATTAAAAGAAAGAAAAAAAAACGATGAAAAAAAAAATATTTTACCCACGCTATGATATGGGGATGGTGCGCCCATCCCCATATCTTGGTGGTTGATACTAAGTATATCAACCAAGGAAAAATGGCGGACCACGAAGATGGCCCCCGAACGAAATTTTCTCCCGAAATTTAACAAAAGAAATTAATTTAACAAGGCTCGCGTGTCCTGTCTTTCCTCGGTAATTACTGTCGGCCGCGGAACAACCAACTAAATTAACACTATTCTACACTACTCGATTTTTCACTTCTTCCTGAGTGGACTCCTCTGTCGCACTAGCTATACCTGTTATTGGTTGCATTACCACAAAGAAAAAGGGGACCGAAATGATTTAAATGGAATTAAAGAGTGAGCCTTGTTGCGGTAAAATTTACCGCGACAACTTTAATAATTTCTTTCGCTCCTAACCAAGTGTCAACAAACGCTCCTCCGTCTGTTAAAGTTCCAAATCGCATCAAAGTCACCGTTACCTTTCCCGAATGTTTGTCTGTATATTACCAGAATGTAAGAGGCCTCCGAACTTAAACATCGTCCGTATTTCATAACACTCAAAGCTCCCTTATGACATATTTGCACTTAACGAAACCAATTTGTCTTGCGAGTTCCATAGCAGCGAACTATTCGCCCCGGATTTCGTTGTTTTTCGGAACGATGGCAGTGAGAAAGAAGACAATTCCTCTGATCGCGATGTTCTTTTAGCAATATACCAAAATCTTGACTCAACACTCTTCTCAACCTCGCACACTGTTAGTTTTGAATTTATTTCTGTTAAAATAAGTACACCTGGCGTAGCATCTACATCTTCTGCTGCTACATTCGACATTCCCAGCTTCAAATCATTCCTCAGACAGACAGACAGGAGACACTTTTCACTGATTGTCTTTCCGATTCTGGCCCTTAGCAATGGAGTGGTACTACCAACAATTTAGGTAGACAGCTTGACTTAATCATCTCATCTGACACTGACAACTGTGTTGTCTCTGACAGCAATCACCTTCTATCCAAACTAGACCGTTTTCATCCACCTCTTTTCCTCTCCCTTTTTTTATGGCAATATTATTAATACTCCACACACTTCTAAATCTTATAGTTTAAACTTCCATAAAACCGACTTTATTAAATTAAACAACCTACTCGGCAACGTCAACTTCAACGATGTTTTTGAAAACCCGAGTATTAATATAGATGCTGCTGTAACGACGTTCTACTGCAAAGTGTTTAACTGTTTTAATCAATCAGTCCCTTTTATGGTAGAAAGAATACTTCCAATTCACTACCTTGGTTCACCATAGAGTTACTATCACTTTGTAACACAAGAAACAAACTCTGACGACTTTAAATTACTTGAATTACTCCTGTGCAACCTCCCATTTTAACGACCTCTGCGACTCTCTTTATCACCAATATATAGACCACATGCAACATAGCATAAGCTCTTACTCCAAACGATTTTTGTTGTTTTGTTGGGATGTTGTTGTTCGTAGCTGAGATCGGTATTTTGTACTGGCCTTCGGGTTAGGGGTCAGAGTATACCCGAGGTAAGGCATGCCTGTCGTAGAATGCGAATAAAATCAACTCCCCGTATACCGAGAGTAAAGAGTATACAAAAACAAAAATGCAGTGAGTAAAACAAATAAATTTAATACCCCAGGTGGCAGTTTAGTATCACTGGAAAATCCACCCTCTGCGGAGGTCGGCTCTACGGATTCTGGGGAGAGCCAATTATTGCAATAATTTTGTATCCCATTTCGGGAAAAGCTCAAGGGTAACGAGGTCACCTACATATAGATCTCAAAAAAATATATGTGTCTCAAGCAGCACGACAACACCAGAAGTGTCAGCCCACGAAAAGTGAGATTCAGTGAAAAATAAGAGCCTTAAGGACGAAAACGACGTTCTCGAAAGAGGCTTAACAATGTCGAACTGCTCTGCGGTGAGCTTCGTAAAGATATTCTCCATCTAAAAGAAGAAAATATGACTCTTGAGAGTACATTGAAAAACATCTAACGAGCCAAAACCATGTACAAACTGCCCCGTGAATTTCGTATACTATACGGGTGAAAAAGAACTCAGTCGCGAAACCGATTGGATTCTAAACAAAAGACCGTTAAAAAAAGGAATGCTGTGTCATCTCCTGAAATTATAAACTGGTACAAAAAGATTGTTAAAAAAGTGAAACAGCAGAAAAGAATGCCCTAACCGCCAATTAACGTGATCGGTTTTGACGACTTAAACAAGTTACATGCCATAATAAAATCGTTGGCATTGTCGGACTACGAAGTAACTTCGCTCAGAAAAAATGCATGGAAAGTCTGCGTAAAAGACCCGGAAAGCTACCGTCTGTTATCCCGGAAATAAAAAATGGAAAATAAATCTGAAAGGAAGAAATTTTGAATAAAATTAATGAAATAAAAACAGTATTTAATATTGTTGTAAAAATTGAACCCATGCGCAAGGATTCCAAATTAGTTTCTCAGTGCAAGCGCTGCCAATGGTATAATCATACGCAAAACTACTGTCAAAAAGAACCGAGGTATGTAAAATGTGCCGGAAATCATATGACAGTAGATCGTAGATCAGATAAGAAAACTTCTCCTTTCTGCATCAACTGTAAAGGCATTCACCCTGCAAAACATCGCGGCTGCGAAGTAGATTAGGAGTTGCAAAAAAGACGGAAAAATTTATGAGTATTAATTCACAGAAATTGAATTTAAAAAAGAAAATGCCTCAAAATTTCGATTAAAAATGTGTCGAAGCCAAAGCATGCTATAATTGAAAAACAGACATTTTCACAAACTACGCGGCCATCAGAAATCAGTTCGGATCCTGTTCTTCCAAAACAAACTGTACAAACGTATGACCAAGCTATAGTACCCGATGAAGATAAAAAAAAAATTTCGCCTGACCTAGTGACAAACGCATTTTCGATTATTATTTCAAAACTTGAGGAACAAAGTAAAACGAAAAACTTATTTTTCACAGGCTAGTTGAGCTCGAAAATAGTATTCGCAACAAACGTACCCCACCTTCGACATGAATAGATTTCTTAAAATTCTAAGGTGGAATGCCAATGGCCTTTGGAAAAAACTTGGAGAACTTATATTGTATATGCAAGAAAAAGATATCTAAATCTGTTACATATCCGAAGGTTACCTCGGATATCATGCTCTACATCCATCGAAAAAGGATAGAGGTAGAGCCTCACTATATATTAAAGAGTGTATCGAACATTCGATTGATCTTCAATAAGAAATCGAAACAATGCAAGTAAGCTCTATACAAGTCAGATGCATACAATTCCTTATGAAGATATCTTCTGTTTACTGCCCACCGCGTTGCAAGATTGAGAAAATTGAATTTGAAAACTAGCTTAATTCCCTTGGGCATCGTTTTGTCATCGGAGGGCACTTTAATGCAAAAAATACATTCTGGGGATCTAGATTCATATCACAGAAAGGTAGGATGCTCTACGATATTGGCAGAAAGTACAATACCGAATTTTATTCTACTGGAAAACCAACTTACTGGTCAACTGATGTAACAAAAATACCGGATTTGATCGATTTTTCATCGTAAAAGGTATGCCGTCCAATCGAATAAAAGTTGGAGAATGCTTTGATCTTTGCTCTAGTCGTTCTCCGGTCATTCTAACAACAAGTGAGTTTATCATTAGAAATGAAAACCCACCCAGACTAACAAACGGGAAAACCAACTGGGAAGGCTTCAAAAACGATATTGAAAATAATATTCGACTGGGTGTATCGCTTAGATCCCCATTGGAACTTGAAGTCGTGGTTGACTCCTTTATCGATACCGTTCAAAAAGCAGCATGGAATAATACTCCTCAACATTGCAAAACAGAAAGCTATAGTAATACCAAGTACCCATGGGAAATAAGAGATTTGGTTAGACAAAAAAAGCTCGAAAAATATGGCACCAAACTCGTGCCCCACAAGATAAAACACATCTCAATCGGTTGAGTAACATGCTATCGAATTCGATTGAAAACTTTAAAAACCATGCAGTAGAAACTTATCTGCAAAGCCTAACCGCTGGAAAAGAATCGAATTATTCACGTTGGAAAGCAATTAAAGTTATAAAACGGCAAAAAAACGCTGTGCCACCAATTAGGGTAACTCAAGACGTTTGGGCAAAAAGCGATAAAGAAAAACCAGACGTTTTTACCGCACATCCTGAGGAATCATTTAAACCACTGAATGGTCCCGAAAACAATAATTTATTCGAGACTACAACTGATAGTTATCTAGTTACATATGCAAGTATTGCCGAGCTTAAGCGTGAAATACAGAAATTTAAACCTAAAAAAGCTCCGGGTTATGACCTAATTACAGGTGAACTTCTTAAAATGTTGCCCGAATAGCATTAACTAAACTGCTCTATATTGTAAATGCAGCAATTAAATTAGAATAGATACCAAGACAGTGGAAAGTCGCAGAATTCTCAAACCAGGAAAATCACCGAATGAAATAAAATTTTTGATCGCTTTCACCCCATTATTGTTTAGAAACGCCTTTTACCTGACCATAAATTTGGTTTTAGAAGTAAACATTCGGCGGTGGAGCAAGTTCATCGAATGACTGATGTAATTGAGAAAGTTTGGCATAACCAAATATGAAATTACAAAACGCTCTTAACGAGGTTAATGAATGGCAAAGTCTTGGCATATTGCACTTAACGAGAGCAAATCGATCCATGTAGATTTTTCGTATAAACGGACAAACAATTTGCCAGTATTTATCAATTTATGACCATCAATTTGGTTTTAGAAGTAAACATACGGCGGTGGACCAATACATCGAATTACTGATGTAATTGAGAAAGTTTGGCATAGAGGCCTTCAATGCAAGCTAGGACATGTTCTGCCTGAAAAATTATATAAAATGCTTGAGTCGTGTCTTGAGCATAGACTCTTCCGTGTGAAACTTGGAAACGAATATTAGGATTTCAAAGACATAATAGGGAGTAGTAACCCAAGGAAACGTCCTTGGACCACTCCTGTACCTCCTATTTTCACGCGATATCCCACAAACAAATGATACAATAGTTGCCACGTTTGGCACAACAATTGAGGAAGCAAATATGAAATTACAAAACGCTCTTAACGAGGTTAATGAATGGACAAAGTCTTGGCGGATTGCACTAAACGAGATGAAATCGATCCATGTAGATTTTTCGTATAAACGGACAAACAATTTGCCAGAATTTATTAATAAGGTTCGGATCCCTTTTGCAAATGAAGCGAAATATATCGGAATGACACTCGATGCAAAATTAAAATATAAGTCGCATGTAAAAAAGAAATGCGAAGAACTTGAAAATAAATAACTGTACTGGTTACTCGGAAAATATTCGAAGCTTAACCTTGATAACGAGCTGCTATTATACAAGCAAGTGCTAGAGCCGGTCTGGGCATATGGTATACAACTTCACAGGAAATTTACCTGCCCAAAATTCATTACTCGTGATAATGGAATTGCTGGATAAGTCGCATACTTTGTTGCAAGAGAAATACAAAAAGGGGGTGGTTTTAGTTAAGGTGAAAGTCCCCCTTTAAATTAGGTTGCGGTTCTTTACATTCGACGAAGAACATGCTCCTCTGCGTAATTCTTAAAGCGGTCTTCAATGCTGAATCCATTTCATTGGGTGAAAGCGTCATCGTGTGTGAATACTTGGCGAGTGTGGTTATGAATCGGTGACAATATGCGGAATCCCTGACCAACTTTCTAAGCAAATCGAATTGGTTTTGTCCTTTACCAACGCAATATGTTTGGATGTTCCGTATTTCTTCATCCGTTGTCTTAATAGATGGTTGAGTTGGCGTTTCAAAATCTCAATTAGATCTAAGGAACTCCGGTCCATTCCACCAAAGCGTGTCGTTGCTTAACTCGGATGCCAAAACACCACGTGATGCCATATCGGTGGGATTTTGTTTTGTTGGGATGTAACGCCAGATACTGCAATTGGTCAAACGCTGGATCTCTGCAACCCGTTTATTGGTCGAGTCCGACCAAGCAAAGGTCTTGACGTCTTCCAATTTCAAAATCCTTGCTGTGTAATCCACGAGTACCGCTAACATGACAGCTCCACATAGCTCCAACCTGGGAAGGATTACGGTCTTTAACGGAGCAACTCTTGTTTTCGACATCAAAAGGTGAACATGAATGTTGCCTTCATCACCCAAAACGCGTAAGTATATCACCGCTCCATATGCCTTCTCTGATGCATCACTAAGTCCCCATAACTGCTGCATCAAAATTTTGGTTAATATTTTCAAATCCATTCTATAGGATCGAAGAGTTTGGCAATAGTAGACAGCATGGTTCTTTTCGTTGGGCCTTTCGAGTATACATAGACGTTTTGAAAGGAAAAGGAATCTTCAAGAGGGCACCATCTTTTACCTAGCGTCTTTATTTGTGGACTGGAAACCTGCTCAAACGGTAGAGAAAATATCCTTTCTCTTTGCTCCCCCGGAATATATTCCAATATAGACTCATGGTTAGAAGTCCACTTTCGGAGATTGAAGCCAGCGGATCCCGGCATGCCCCATGCCTCATCCAATGTGTCAGCTCCAGCAATAACATCGTCGACTTACATGCCTTTACGGACAACCTTTGCACCAATAGGATACCGATGTTCTTCGTCTGTTGCAACTCGTTGGATTGTACGATTAGCCAGGTAGGGTGCGCTAGCAGTTCCATAGGTGACGGTCTGCAATCCTTCAGGACAGCGTGGTGTGGAACGAAGTAATGATATGGTGTATGAAGAACATCATCGTTGGCTGCATCAACTTCTGACATCTGCCCCAATGCCAAGCATTCCTTTATACATTTAGACTATTCCCTGTAGGGTCATTATCCTCGGATAATGTCCAGAAGGATGAAGTCCGTAAAAACGTAACTTCCTAGTAGTAGATCCACTGTAGCCGGTTTGTAAGACATATTGTCTGCTAATTCCAAACCGTTGAGGTGTTTCCAGTTGTTGAATGTCAGTTGTTTGGCCGGGAGAAGCCCAGTCAGGGACTTAAATACAAAGGCTCGTGTGCTGGTATCAAATGTAGTGTGCAGAGACGCAAACGTAATGTTAACATACTTGTAACATGTTCCAATGCTGACCTTGCTTCCGTTGACTGGAACCTCCACTTTTGGGGATTTTGGTTTATCCTGGTCGCTTATTTCCAAAGTTCGGTGCTGTTAGGTCCTTCCTTGCCCCAAGTCTTTCCTCCCATAGCTGCTATGTTTAAAATGGTAATTTATGCAACATAATATAATCAGATCCCTCTGCTTAACGGAACCTCGAGACTCTGTAGTGAATGAATGCACTCTGCGGACGTATCGAGTATACTTTTTAGTCCAATTGCATCCTCGGTTTGAATAGTAGGCTGATTAACAAAAATATTTTAATGGGTGTTGACTAATAAGCGTTTGTTATCGTATCGAGAACACAACATCGACCATGCATTTATATAATTGCCCTCGTCAATTTCCAGATACAATAAGCGATAAGCTTCTCCAGACAGACCTGACTTTAAAGAGTGAAGTTTTTGGATTTTTATTAACCCGGAGTTATTGTGAATCATAGATTTAAATTTACTTTTATACTGCCTCCACTTTTCGTATTGTCCCGAAAACACAGGAAGAAACATTACTGGGTGTCGAATAATGTGTTGATTGGAAATAATTGGCGTTTGGTTTTTTTTTAGACATCGATTCTCCAAGCTCATCCAAGCAGTCCAATCCTTATATTCCAGGTAAATTTCTCAAATATTCTCGACTAATACCTCACATGACAAACGATCACTTTCCTCTTCAAGTACTGGCAAAAGATTATCGCTTGTGCTCTTGCTTTGCTGAAACGAATCTTCTACAATAGACAACCGACTGTTTACAATGTTCTTTGTCCACTCAATTTTAACAGACGCAGTAAAACTCTTCAAATCAAGTTTCAGAATTGAAAGATTATTTTTTAAAAGTTCGAGTTCATTTGTGGTACTCATTTTTGGCAATTTGGCAAATAAAACATGGCAAAATGTATAAAAAAAAGGACTAAATTGGCTCACGGACTCACCTTTGTTTTTCTGTTGACACTTCTTTTAGAGTTTTAATAATTGCACGGCGCGAGAAACTGATTAGCATTAAGCCCAAGTGTTATTACACAGCGCGGGATACCGATTTACACAAAAAAAAATACAAGGCATTGTCTTAAAAGAGTTTGTTATCAGTGTAAGTATTGTTTTTAACCTTCTCTTTCCCCCTTCGGGTTAGGGGTCAGAATATACCCGAGGTAAGGCATGCTTGTCGTAGAAGGCGACTAAAATCTACTCGCCGTATACCGAGTAAAAGGAGTATACAAAAACAAAAATGCAATGAGTAATATAAACAAATTGAATACCCCAGTATCACTGGAAAATCCACTCTCTTCGGAGGTCGGCTATTCGGATTCTGGGGAGAGCCAATTATTGCAGTTATTTAACCGTTTCGGGAAAAGCTCAAGGGTAAAGAAGTCACCTACATCTCGATCGCAAAAAAATATATGTGTCTCAAGGAGCTCGACAACAACATAATGTCAGCCCAATAAAAGCGAGATTCAGTGAAAAATAAGAGCCTTAAGGACGAAAACGACGTTCTTCGAACAAGGCTTAACAATGTCGAACTGCTCCGTAAAGAAATTCTTCATCTTAAGGAACAAAATATGACTATAAAGAGTACATTGAAAACATCTAATGAGCCAAAACGATGATCAAACTGCCCCGTTAATTCCGTATACCATTCGGATGAGGAAGGACTCAGTCGCGAAACCGACTGAATTCTAAACAAAAGACTGGTTAATAAAGGGAAAGCTGTATCATCTCTTGAAATTATAAACCAAGGCAAAGATATTGTTTAAAAAGCGAAACAGCTGAAACAACGGCACCGACCGCCAATTAATGTGATCGGTATTAACGACTTTAACAAGTTACATACCTTGATACCAATCGTTAGCATTGTCAGACTACGAAGTAACTTCGCTCAGAGAAAATACATGGAAAGTCTGCGTAAAAGACCCGGAAAGCTACCGTCTGTTATCCCGGAAGCTAAATACCGAAAAAATTTAATGGTATTCATTTGAAAATAAATCTGAAAGGCCTTTACGCGTTGTAGCTAGATGCGTCTTGCTTAAAGTATGAAATTACTAACGATCTGAAAAGCAGGCATTATAAAGTTATAGATGCCGTTAACACTATCAAGCGAGAAAACCAGCAAAACAATGGCGAAGAGAATGTTATTTTCATCGGAGGGGACTTTTATGCAAAACATACATTCTGGTAGAAAGGTAGGATGATTTATAAAGTATGTAGAAAGTACAATACCGAATTTCGTTCTACGGGTAATCCAGCTTACTGGCCAAATGATTTTACAAAAATACCGGATTTGTTCATAGTAAAAGGTATGCCTTCCAATCGAATCAAAGTTGACGAATGCTTTGATCTTTGCTCTGATCATTCTTCGGTCATTCTAACGACGAGCGAGTCAATCATTAGAAATGAAAACCCACCCAGACTAACAAACGGGAAAATCAACCGGGAAGGCTTCAAAAACGGTATTGAAAATAATGTTCGACTTGGTGTATCGCTTAAATCCCCGTTGGAGCTTGAAGTCGTGGCTGACTCCTTTATCGATTCCGTTCAAAAAGCAGCATGGAATAATACTCCTCAACAACGCAAAATAGTGAGCTATGGTAATATCAAGTACCCATGGCAAATAGGAGCTGTCAAATTCGATTAAAAATTTTAAAAACTATGCAGTACAAACTTATCTGCAAAGCCTAACTGCTGGAATAGAATCGAATTACTCAGTTCGGAAAGCAATTAAAGGCATAAAACGGCCAAAAAACGCTGTGCCACCAATTAGGGTTTAGGTAATATTAACTTAATACTAGACAAAAATGCTTAAATCTAACTTATCAATAACATATCTACTTAATCTAACTTATCGGGCGCTGTAAGCTTATAACTAACATTTTTCTTTTGCTTTTCAGCCTAAATTTGTCATTTGTTTCTTATTGTTAATATAAAGACATTTAATTGATTTTTCAAAGAAAAAATTAAAACTTTGAACAGTAACCATTTTTTTTTGTTTTATATAAAAACTTAATCTAGACTAAAACTAACTTAAACTACTTAATACTAGTTAAACCTAACTAACACTACTTAAGACTGCATAACTACTTAAACCTAACTTAGTTATAATCGGGGTGGCAAGCACTCGTTGCATATGCCCCGAGGGTTTGCCATCCCGATTGCGTCATTGGGTCCAGCAAGCATTTATGCAACCATATTAAATAAAATATGGTGCATAAGCCCAGCCCCAGACCTTGTACCTAAATTTAATTTACTTAAGTACTAAGGAGTGGACTAAAAGTCCGCAAAGACCTGAGGAACTGCAGAAATACTTTCCTCGTTTAGCCACCAAAACTCGGTGCGCTGCTTTTCAGCGTCGGTCCTATCGCGATCCGATACCGCCGTGCTAAAGCGGAGGAGCTCCGGGGCATTGTCGACGTACCCATCGCGGACTAGCCGCTTGTCCCGCGCGTCACGGTAGCGATGGTATAAAACCGGGATACCGTTCTTGTCTTGTATTAACCCTAACGAATCAATATAAATGAATGCCTCTGGTGGAATAAAGCCGGACATGAGCGCACTCTCCATGTACATTTCATTGGGGTAATAAGCCCCAAAGATCAGGCTGTTGTCGCTACTCATCGCCCTTGAAGCGTGCCTTCGAGTCACCTTAATTAGGAAATTGTCAATTCTATTCAACTGAGCCCCATTGTATAGAACCTCGTTGCGATAATATTTTATGTACTCGGAGTCCGGCGTTCGGTACAATCCTAAGCAGGATCGGAGACAACGCCTCTCAAACAGCCGTATCCTTTCCATGTAGGATGGTGATACATTAAACCACACGGGACAACCGTAAGCGATGATCGGCCTTATGAGGGCCATGTAGCAAATGACTTTCACCCTTGAATCAAGTTGACTGCTATGAAACAATCTTCTTGTCAGAGCATAAGCCCCCCTAGCCCTGGCCAGACAAGCATCCACATTTTTATTAAAATATAGAAACTTGTCAAGCCAGATGCCAAGGTATTTGACTTCAACATCACGTTGGGTCCTACCAATGATGTCAATATCGTCGGCGTGTGCATGTAGTTGAACAGATTTTTGGAAAATTGTGCCTCTGGTGTTGGCTCATGAGTTTTGCACAATCCTCTCAAGATTCAGATTGAAGAAGTCACATGACAGCGCATCGCCTTGCCTAAATCCTTTTTTGGTATCGAATGTACCAGTGAGGTCGTTTCCGACCCTGATGGAGCAGCGAGAATTCTCCATCGTCATCCTACACAAACGGACATTTAGAATTTTGTATGCGATGTTGAAGAGACTTATGCCTCCTTACTTGGCGCAGTTTAGAGGGTCTCCTTTTTTGTGGATCGGGCAAACGATGCTGCGGTTCCATTCTCCAGGCATAATTTCTTCCGACCAGATTCGGCTTATGAGTTGGTGGATTTTACTTACCAAGTCATCTCCGCCGGCTTTATAAAGCTCGGCGGGAAGGCCGTCATTTCCGGTAGCCTTATTAAGATTCAGTTTGAATATTGCTATCCTCACTTCACTCAGGTCGGGTGGTTGGCAGCTTTCGCTGTCGTTGCCAATGTTGAATGGTTCGTTCTGCCTGACAGCATAATGTTCTTCGTCATCGCCGTTTAACAGTCTGCAGAAATGGTTCTTCCATATCCTCAGCATAGACTGTGTCTCAACTACGATATTTCCTTGTATCCTTAGCTTTGAAGTTTTACACTTTGGTAAAACTTGCGAACGTCTTTCCTGGAGCGGCACCTCTCTATATCCTCGATCGCGCGCTTACTTACTGGTTCCTGCCATACAAAAATCATACATAACCTCAATTTGCTCAAAAACGGCTTTGACGATTTTGATTTAACTTCTTATATGCTATAAGCATATTATTTAAAAAAAACTGCATACCCAGTTTTTTTTTTTTTTTTCGAGAAAATCCATACAACGGCAGTCGCTCTCCAACTCTCGTAGTGGTTAGTTGACTAGATTGTGCGGAAGTATTCTTCAAAGTGATAAAAGTTACTAAGTGGCATTAGCGCTGCCACCCTAGAGATGATTGAGCGCAGTATATATCAGAAAAAAGCGCAGTAGATTGCAATATACCGCAGTAGATTTTACAATATACAAAAACAAAAATGCAACTCATTTAAAATACATTTTATTTACGAATAAAAACAGATACTATCTGGAAACTTAACAATTTTGTACTTCAAAACATACAGTAAAAAAAAATAAACAAACAAAAACAAAACAATTTCTTAAACTAAATTAACAAAAAAACAAATTTCTTAAACTAAATTAACAAAAAAAAACAAATTTCTTAAACTAAATTAACAAAAAATTAGATTTCATACATATGTACCTACATATAATAAATACATATTAAACTAAAAAAAATTAACAAAAAATCACATTTCTTTCATAAAATTCATCATACATTTCTTATATACTCTCCATTTATGAATTTAAATTGATTGAAAAACTCAATAATACCCGGTGAATCTGAGGGAGACCAACAATCTTCTTTCGGGCCTGTTAGCTCTTTAGCTAAAATAATATTTTGAAGCGTATTTGTGCTCAGACTATTCCTTATATCCGTTTTGACTAAGTTGACTATCGAAAATTTCCTTTCAGCAGCTGCGCTGCTATGGGGTAATGAGCATAACAAAAGCATAAATTTTGATAGCTCTGCCAATGCAAGTTCGCCTAGCGCGTTTTTAATTGTAATTGCTCTTGACCAAAACTTTGTTATGTCTAAAGGATCATTGTATTTGTTAACAATATCATTATTACCTAACAAACACCTCCATTGCATATTTAGCACTTCAACATTCTCAGATGAAAATGGAAATTCGTCACAAATTGGTAATATTGATTTCAAAGTACCACCTACTATTTGGCTTACATCTAAATACTTAAGCAGTTGTAATTTTTTGTTATTGAAATCAAACCGTTTCGCAATTTGCTTGCATAATTCCTTGTAAAACTTTAATAAATTATTTTGAACATCGACTATATCATCTTCAACAAAATCATTTGAATTAACATTGAGATACTGTTCAAATTGAATGCCAAAGAACATATCAGAAAGTGGCATATACAAGGCAGAATCTTCAACATTAACATTTACGCTTATCATATCAAGCTTAATAAAATTTTTGAGTATTTCAAGGTACAAATCTTGCATTACTTGATGAAGCAAATGAATTTGTGTAAATTCGCTTTGAAAAAGTTTATTGCTTTTATTAATCAAATTTAATATGTAAGAGAGAAAAAGTAGATATAACTTATTTGTCGAGTTTATTAAAAAACTAGCAATTTCCCTAGTTCTTGAATTTTGGCTTTCGAAAGAATCTAAATTAAAATAATATTGCAACGGTTGCCACTGCTGCAAAAGCCGATTTACGACACTTTCCATGGAAAGCCAACGAGTGGAAGATAAACCTAATATATGGTTGTTTTTCACATCGAAAGATTCTTGGAACTCTTTATATGCACCAATGCGTTTCGGGCTGTGCGCAAAATAGTTGTAAATTGCTTTGATTATCTTTTCAATGTATTCTGGCAATTTGTTTGATGCTGCCGAAGCACATAGATGTAAGGAATGACACGTACATCCAAGAAAAAATAAATTCTTATTGACATCTAGAAACCTGGCTTTTACCCCCGCAATATTACCGGACATAACAGATGCATTATCTGTCGCTAGTCCGATAATATTGGTTAGCGGAATATTTTTTTCTTCGAAAATTAACTTTAGATTTGAAAATATTTCTTGCGAATCCGACAGTTTTAGCTCCAACAATCCAAAGAAATGGTCAGACATTTTGTTTGTCAAAATATTAAAAAATCGAGTTACGATGACTAAACACTTAGTCGAAGAGACATCCGTCGTCTCATCAATTATGATGGAAAACTTATTATTTTTCAATTGCTCAGCAATTAATGACTGCGAAAATGGTCCAATTATCTGGTTAATCATGGAAGTAGCTTTGGTTCTTCCACATCTAATGGATTTGGCAATTGACGAATCTGGGCAAACAGTGCTTATCAGAGAAGGAAGGGCATCCATGATTGAAATGGATAAATTGCGCTTTGTGCAAAACATTACACACGTAAGTTCCGCTTTTATCTTTAAATTTTCAGAATCGCGAACACTTGTATGTTGAAATAAATTCGGTATGGACATCATTTCATTTGCATTCCTATCTTTTGTTACATGCCTCTCAGAAGTATGGTGTCTGGTAAGATTTTTTTTGTTGTTTTCGAGGGACTTGAAGCAAATCTTACAGAAGCAACTTCCATTGTCGCACTGCAGCCAGGAATATTGTAACTCCCACGAAGTTTTGTATTTTTGTTTATATTTTTTTCGTCTGGAACTTGATGCATTTGTTGTTAGCTCATCTTCTTCATTACTTGAAGATGACTCCGCATCATGATTACTTTTTAAAACAGAGAAATAAAATACATTCAATAGCGTGCGGAGTCGAATTTAGATTATTTTTCTTAATAATAATTATTATAAACATTATTAAAATGATAATAATAATGACTTACAACAATCTTTTGATTGTCCCAGCTTCTGTTATGCGGAGATTTTCATTTTTGTTTGTTTCTGGTTTCCTATTTGCCGGCGAGTCATTGGTTTTGCTACTGCTACCCAAAAATATAATAATTAACTAATCATTAAACACATTAAGACTGCAACAATACCTTGGTTTCCCAGATCTAGTAATGAATTTGTCCATTGTCAAAATAAATAAGCCAAGAAAGAAGAAATACGACCAAGAAACAAGAGAATCAAACGAACACAATCCAATCAACGCAAAAGCAAATGACATATGTGTCAGTTTGATGTTTTTGAGCCGATAGCCGCAAGCTAATGTAAATAGTAGGTGGATGCATTCAAACTGAACATTATTGCGCATTTAGCATCTTGAATGGACGCTTAACTTTTGGGTAACAATCAAAATTCATAAGAGGAGTAGATTCGTTTTGATGCGCAGTAGATTTTTGTTTGGGACTAAGCGCAGTAGAGCTACTGCTATAGGAGTAAAGTGGCAGCTCTCACTGGCAAGTTAGCCAAGTAAGTCATTACATTAGCGTGGAGCAGTGGTGCTATCGCCTGGCTCACAGTCGCTCTCCAACTCTCGTAGTGGTCAGTCGGCTAGTTAAGTGCGGAAGTACATTTCCAAAGTGAAGTAGTGAATAAGTGGCAAGTTAGTGAAGGAATATTTATCGTCCACGTGGAGTAGTGGTGCTATCACCTGACTCAGGAGTGGGAGTCGTGGGTTCGAGCCCAACCAGACCCCAGTACTTTTAAGTTTTTTTCAATTTACACGGTTGAGATAAGACTTAAAGAAGAGTGTTTCGGGCCGAATTACCGGCTATGGAAACCGGTGCGGCGAATGAAGTCCCGCAAGAGGGGGGGAAACAGGTCGCCGACAAACAAACGGCAGAAGCTGGCGATGCCTGCATCGCCATCAACAGCAACAACATCATCGGCATCTGCGACGGCAGGTATGCCAACAAAGCTGGTACCAGCGACAAAAGAGGCTGCACCAACAACAACAGCAGCAGCAACTGATACGGCAACAACCCAAAACGGTGAGATGAGGCGGAGGAAGCTAAATCCGATGCCAAATCTCAATGCAAGGAGATGTATGCAGGTAGCGGAAAATACACCGCTGCCAACAACAATGGAAGAAGAGGAGGAGTGCAACTCTGACCTCGATGAATCCGCGTTTGATGAAGGGGAACCCCGCTACGTTGGCGAGGGAAACCCGTACAAAGAGCTCGCAGAGGTTGACGAAGCGCAGCCTGATGTGAATGATGAGGAGGCCAAGTTGAGCATCCTCATCGCAGAGTTAACGGCTAAACTCGAAAAAATGCGAGAGGCCAGACAAAAAGATGCCCTCGCGGAAAAAGAAAGGAGGCAGAAGCAGAGACAACAAATCGAGCTTAAAGCGAAGCCAATGTTTCAGCAGAATAAACTGCAACCAATGCAGCAACGGTTTGCTATGCAACAACAACATTTGAAGAAGCGACGACAACAGCCGCAACAGCAGCAGCAACAACAGCAGCACCAACGAATGCAGCAACAACAACACCAGCAGCAAAGACAACAGAAGCAGCAGATGCAACCCCCAAAGGAAA
The DNA here is from genome assembly GCA_949824845.1 of Rhingia rostrata. NCBI lineage: Eukaryota > Metazoa > Arthropoda > Insecta > Diptera > Syrphidae > Rhingia > Rhingia rostrata. Next base: position 86,226,220 of record OX463755.1, on the reverse strand, counting down.
AGAGGGAAGAAGTACCCCCCATCAACGTAAGTTACCTCAGTACTAGTGATAGTATTAAATTGTGTAAGAGATACATAAAGGATTTCGCGGTCAAGCATATCTCGCAAAGCATATCTCGCAAAGCACGTGTACTTCACGTACACGCCCAAAACCGAAAAATTAAAAACGATGATTCTTAAGGGAATCGATCCCGCCGCTGTTGATGCGGAGGAGCTCTTAAACGAGCTCAAGTGTTTTGATAGCGACGACCTTAAGTTCGTCGGTGTAAAGCCGTTTTCCGCGGTTAAGGGTAGGGGTGGTAACCGAAGGTTACCATTTTTCCTGGTACAACTAACCCCCAATAGCAAAATCGATAGTCTACGCAGAATCAATCGCGTATACTATCATGCTGTAAAATGGGATAAATTAAAAAGGACAGATCGCATATTGCAACGTATGCGCTGTCAGATGTTCGGGCATGCCGCTTCTAACTGCAACATGCAGATTAGATGTGTTAAGTGCGACGAGGACCACATTTTAAACGAATGTCCTCTAGGTAGCGATAGAGTAGAAGATATGAGCAAGCTCATATGTGTTCTTTGCGGGAATGCGGGGCACCCTGCTAACTATAAGGGATGTCCTGTATTCCAACAGAAAAAGAAGAGTATGCTAGCTCGGAAACAGGCTGTAGAAGAAGAAAGGCGGCTTAAAAGTCGCTCCTTCACAAATAGGGTTGAGCCCAACATGTCCTATGCCCAAATGGCAGCTGGAACGGGTAGCTCCCAGACATTCAACAGGCCTAAGGTTGCTGAAAAAGCACCTGAAGCCGATTTGGATATGAAAAAGTTCTTGCTGTCATTAGATAGCAAGATCGATCAGTTCCAAAAACAACTAAACGAGCAAGCAGCTAGAATAGATCATATCTACTCGATGTTTGCCGTGTCTAGCGCGCCATGAATATGATGAGTACGCTGGATGAGGTAAACTTTAGGATCCTAGCTGTGAATGTTAATTCATTAGTCAGGGTCGAGAGAAGAACCGTCCTTACAAACCTGTTGAAAAACCAACTCCCGGATGTAGTTTTGGTCAGCGAAACTAAGCTAAACCAGAAACACAAATTGGGATACAGCAACTACCATGTAGTGAGAAGAGACCGACCCCACTCCTCCCAAGGGGGTGGGGTCGCTGTCTTATTACGCAAAGGCTTACGCCATAATATTATATATAGCGGGGATGTACGTAGGTTCCAGGTGCTGGAAGCATGCATCGTATGCATTCCTCTCCATAGTCGGAGGAGAATGTATGTGGTGTCGCTTTATGCACCTGAAGCAACTCAACAAACTCAATTTATAGCAGAGCTCGAGGCACTTTTTCGTTGCCTACAGCTTCAATCGGCTGAAAATTATTACTTTCTTGCCGGTGATCTTAACGCTAAGCACGCGGCTTGGGGAAATACAATCGCGAACACTAGAGGTCGACTACTTCAAAATTGGCGGGAGCAAAATATGATTGAGTACAAACTTAGTTTGTACGCGACGGATATCCCATCTTTCCCGAGAGGAAACTCTTTTCTGGACTTAGCGCTTATGGACAATAGACTAGAACTGACAAATAACGCACACGCGCGGAACTGTGTACGAGCATTCGATTACGATAGTGACCACCTCGGCCTCGAGGCCGTATTCAGGATCCCAAACGAGCAAACTCAACTGGAGGAGTTCGACCAAGTCCGCTCTTTCGACTACCGAAGGACGAACTGGCCGCGCTTCGCCAGAGTTGTAAATCGAGAATTACGTTTGAGCGAAATCAACCCACCGACAAACAGAAACCTTACAAACGATGAAATTGACCAAAAATTTACTAAAAATGAATGAGGTCATCACAAGGTCAATGGAACGAGCTATCCCTAAGGCAACTAGTTCTGACGACCAGACGGAGAAGTATCGAACGCCAACAATCGATGCACTCCACAAACACAAAAGCATACTGGTCTCCAGGCTTAAACGGCTGCGTAGACAATTTACTGACAGACAAGACCCGGAGATTCGGACATTGAAGTCGTTGATCAAAAACCTTAAACAGTTAATTTCGGAAAATTACAAAAAATCTGTCAGTTTGTACTGGGGCAAGAAAATTCAGGCTATAAAAACCAGTAGCCCGAATATGTTCCCCCAAATAAATAAAATATTCAGGCGAAAAGATCATAACGACATTCCATGTGTCCGAATTTCCCAAACGACAGAGAACAGACAGACGCTCACGGATGTTGGTATAAATCCGGAAAGTGTTGACTCGAACGACGGTTTTTTCACGATCGAAGATCCTCAAGAGAAGGCGAATTCGATAGGCGCTATCTTCGAGACCGTGTATACGGTGAACAGTCCTGTTCGCCCAAATCGCGATATTGAGGAGAGAGCCTTTCTGAATCACTTTTATCTACGTACCGAACTCCAAGCTTGGCGATCTGAGAATAACGGTTTTACCGTATTCAATGACGAAAACCCTTCAAATGGCATAGTCGCCAAAGCATGATGCTGTTCGTTCAAAAAGATGAACTCCTGGACATCTTCGTATCACTGAAAAATAAAAAGTCGGCGGGAGAGGACGGTGTCCCAAACATCGTATTGAGACACCTGCCAGTGGAAGCAGTCGCTATTTTCACCACGCTGTTTAACAATGCACTGAATAATGCACATTATCCGGTGCACTGGAAAACGGCGGTGGTACATCCTATCCCCAAAAAGGGCAAGGACAAAACAAACCCAGCTAATCTTCGGTCAATAAGCCTTCTGCCGAATGTAAGCAAGGTATTTGAGAAAATAGTCAATAGGGCTCTGCTTAAGTGGGTCGAGGAAAACAAAATTATTCCGGAAAATCAGTTTGGTTTTCGAGCGAGGCATGACACCATTCATGCCGCATCGAAACTAGTGTCCGACATTCAATGGAATAAGTCCAAAAAACAGTGCACAGGGGCCTGTCTGGTTGACTTTGAGAAGGCCTTCGACACCGTATGGTTAGAGGGGCTTTTCTACAAGCTGACCAGACTGGGCATGCGTAAACCCATGCTATATATGATTTATGAAATGCTTATGGGAAAGAAGTTCGTTGTCAAATGTGGCAATGTAACTTCGAGTAAAGTCTTTGAAATTAAAAACGGTTTACAACAGGGGGCGGTTAACTCCCCGATATTGTTTAACATTTATACAAGTGATCTTGAAGGTTCCCTCAGTCACGCTATAGCGTACGCAGATGATCTAGTGGCGTACAGATCAGTTCCGAAAATCGAGGTCATCAACACACTTTTGCAACGTGACTTCGATCACATTAAGGGATATTGCGATGATTGGAAATTGAGGATCAATTTCCAAAAAACCGAAACAATTCTATTCAGGACCCCAGTGCAGAGGGCTTCTTACGATACTAGAAAAAACTGGAAAAAAATTGTGTATCCTGGGACAGCACGGACGGCCGTTGGCGGTGAGAAGTGAAGTCAAATACCTTGGCATCTGGCTTGACAAGTTTCTGTATTTTAACAAAAATGTAGATGCTTGTCTGGCCAGGGCTAGGGGGGCTTATGCTCTGACAAGAAGATTGTTTCATAGCAGTCAACTTGATTCAAGGGTGAAAGTCATTTGCTACATGGCCCTCATAAGGCCGATCATCGCTTACGGTTGTCCCGTGTGGTTTAATGTATCACCATCCTACATGGAAAGGATACGGCTGTTTGAGAGGCGTTGTCTCCGATCCTGCTTAGGATTGTACCGAACGCCGGACTCCGAGTACATAAAATATTATCGCAACGAGGTTCTATACAATGGGGCTCAGTTGAATAGAATTGACAATTTCCTAATTAAGGTGACTCGAAGGCACGCTTCAAGGGCGATGAGTAGCGACAACAGCCTGATCTTTGGGGCTTATTACCCCAATGAAATGTACATGGAGAGTGCGCTCATGTCCGGCTTTATTCCACCAGAGGCATTCATTTATATTGATTCGTTAGGGTTAATACAAGACAGGAACGGTATCCCGGTTTTATACCATCGCTACCGTGACGCGCGGGACAAGCGGCTAGTCCGCGATGGGTACGTCGACAATGCCCCGGAGCTCCTCCGCTTTAGCACGGCGGTATCGGATCGCGATAGGACCGACGCTGAAAAGCAGCGCACCGAGTTTTGGTGGCTAAACGAGGAAAGTATTTCTGCAGTTCCTCAGGTCTTTGCGGACTTTTAGTCCACTCCTTAGTACTTAAGTAAATTAAATTTAGGTACAAGGTCTGGGGCTGGGCTTATGCACCATATTTTATTTAATAGTGGTGCTATCGCCTGGCTCACAGTCGCTCTCCAACTCTCGTAGTGGTCAGTCGGCTAGTTAAGTGCGGAAGTACATTTCCAAAGTGAAGTAGTGAATAAGTGGCAAGTTAGTGAAGGAATATTTATCGTCCACGTGGAGTAGTGGTGCTATCACCTGACTCAGGAGTGGGAGTCGTGGGTTCGAGCCCAACCAGACCCCAGTACTTTTAAGTTTTTTTCAATTTACACGGTTGAGATAAGACTTAAAGAAGAGTGTTTCGGGCCGAATTACCGGCTATGGAAACCGGTGCGGCGAATGAAGTCCCGCAAGAGGGGGGGAAACAGGTCGCCGACAAACAAACGGCAGAAGCTGGCGATGCCTGCATCGCCATCAACAGCAACAACATCATCGGCATCTGCGACGGCAGGTATGCCAACAAAGCTGGTACCAGCGACAAAAGAGGCTGCACCAACAACAACAGCAGCAGCAACTGATACGGCAACAACCCAAAACGGTGAGATGAGGCGGAGGAAGCTAAATCCGATGCCAAATCTCAATGCAAGGAGATGTATGCAGGTAGCGGAAAATACACCGCTGCCAACAACAATGGAAGAAGAGGAGGAGTGCAACTCTGACCTCGATGAATCCGCGTTTGATGAAGGGGAACCCCGCTACGTTGGCGAGGGAAACCCGTACAAAGAGCTCGCAGAGGTTGACGAAGCGCAGCCTGATGTGAATGATGAGGAGGCCAAGTTGAGCATCCTCATCGCAGAGTTAACGGCTAAACTCGAAAAAATGCGAGAGGCCAGACAAAAAGATGCCCTCGCGGAAAAAGAAAGGAGGCAGAAGCAGAGACAACAAATCGAGCTTAAAGCGAAGCCAATGTTTCAGCAGAATAAACTGCAACCAATGCAGCAACGGTTTGCTATGCAACAACAACATTTGAAGAAGCGACGACAACAGCCGCAACAGCAGCAGCAACAACAGCAGCACCAACGAATGCAGCAACAACAACACCAGCAGCAAAGACAACAGAAGCAGCAGATGCAACCCCCAAAGGAAAAGAGGGAAGAAGTACCCCCCATCAACGTAAGTTACCTCAGTACTAGTGATAGTATTAAATTGTGTAAGAGATACATAAAGGATTTCGCGGTCAAGCATATCTCGCAAAGCATATCTCGCAAAGCACGTGTACTTCACGTACACGCCCAAAACCGAAAAATTAAAAACGATGATTCTTAAGGGAATCGATCCCGCCGCTGTTGATGCGGAGGAGCTCTTAAACGAGCTCAAGTGTTTTGATAGCGACGACCTTAAGTTCGTCGGTGTAAAGCCGTTTTCCGCGGTTAAGGGTAGGGGTGGTAACCGAAGGTTACCATTTTTCCTGGTACAACTAACCCCCAATAGCAAAATCGATAGTCTACGCAGAATCAATCGCGTATACTATCATGCTGTACAATGGGATAAATTAAAAAGGACAGATCGCATATTGCAATGTATGCGCTGTCAGATGTTCGGGCATGCCGCTTCTAACTGCAACATGCAGATTAGATGTGTTAAGTGCGACGAGGACCACATTTTAAACGAATGTCCTCTAGGTAGCGATAGAGTAGAAGATATGAGCAAGCTCATATGTGTTCTTTGCGGGAATGCGGGGCACCCTGCTAACTATAAGGGATGTCCTGTATTCCAACAGAAAAAGAAGAGTATGCTAGCTCGGAAACAGGCTGTAGAAGAAGAAAGGCGGCTTAAAAGTCGCTCCTTCACAAATAGGGTTGAGCCCAACATGTCCTATGCCCAAATGGCAGCTGGAACGGGTAGCTCCCAGACATTAAACAGGCCTAAGGTTGCTGAAAAAGCACCTGAAGCCGATTTGGATATGAAAAAGTTCTTGCTGTCATTAGATAGCAAGATCGATCAGTTCCAAAAACAACTAAACGAGCAAGCAGCTAGAATAGATCATATCTACTCGATGTTTGCCGTGTCTAGCGCGCCATGAATATGATGAGTACGCTGGATGAGGTAAACTTTAGGATCCTAGCTGTGAATGTTAATTCATTAGTCAGGGTCGAGAGAAGAACCGTCCTTACAAACCTGTTGAAAAACCAACTCCCGGATGTAGTTTTGGTCAGCGAAACTAAGCTAAACCAGAAACACAAATTGGGATACAGCAACTACCATGTAGTGAGAAGAGACCGACCCCACTCCTCCCAAGGGGGTGGGGTCGCTGTCTTATTACGCAAAGGCTTACGCCATAATATTATATATAGCGGGGATGTACGTAGGTTCCAGGTGCTGGAAGCATGCATCGTATGCATTCCTCTCCATAGTCGGAGGAGAATGTATGTGGTGTCGCTTTATGCACCTGAAGCAACTCAACAAACTCAATTTATAGCAGAGCTCGAGGCACTTTTTCGTTGCCTACAGCTTCAATCGGCTGAAAATTATTACTTTCTTGCCGGTGATCTTAACGCTAAGCACGCGGCTTGGGGAAATACAATCGCGAACACTAGAGGTCGACTACTTCAAAATTGGCGGGAGCAAAATATGATTGAGTACAAACTTAGTTTGTACGCGACGGATATCCCATCTTTCCCGAGAGGAAACTCTTTTCTGGACTTAGCGCTTATGGACAATAGACTAGAACTGACAAATAACGCACACGCGCGGAACTGTGTACGAGCATTCGATTACGATAGTGACCACCTCGGCCTCGAGGCCGTATTCAGGATCCCAAACGAGCAAACTCAACTGGAGGAGTTCGACCAAGTCCGCTCTTTCGACTACCGAAGGACGAACTGGCCGCGCTTCGCCAGAGTTGTAAATCGAGAATTACGTTTGAGCGAAATCAACCCACCGACAAACAGAAACCTTACAAACGATGAAATTGACCAAAAATTTACTAAAAATGAATGAGGTCATCACAAGGTCAATGGAACGAGCTATCCCTAAGGCAACTAGTTCTGACGACCAGACGGAGAAGTATCGAACGCCAACAATCGATGCACTCCACAAACACAAAAGCATACTGGTCTCCAGGCTTAAACGGCTGCGTAGACAATTTACTGACAGACAAGACCCGGAGATTCGGACATTGAAGTCGTTGATCAAAAACCTTAAACAGTTAATTTCGGAAAATTACAAAAAATCTGTCAGTTTGTACTGGGGCAAGAAAATTCAGGCTATAAAAACCAGTAGCCCGAATATGTTCCCCCAAATAAATAAAATATTCAGGCGAAAAGATCATAACGACATTCCATGTGTCCGAATTTCCCAAACGACAGAGAACAGACAGACGCTCACGGATGTTGGTATAAATCCGGAAAGTGTTGACTCGAACGACGGTTTTTTCACGATCGAAGATCCTCAAGAGAAGGCGAATTCGATAGGCGCTATCTTCGAGACCGTGTATACGGTGAACAGTCCTGTTCGCCCAAATCGCGATATTGAGGAGAGAGCCTTTCTGAATCACTTTTATCTACGTACCGAACTCCAAGCTTGGCGATCTGAGAATAACGGTTTTACCGTATTCAATGACGAAAACCCTTCAAATGGCATAGTCGCCAAAGCATGATGCTGTTCGTTCAAAAAGATGAACTCCTGGACATCTTCGTATCACTGAAAAATAAAAAGTCGGCGGGAGAGGACGGTGTCCCAAACATCGTATTGAGACACCTGCCAGTGGAAGCAGTCGCTATTTTCACCACGCTGTTTAACAATGCACTGAATAATGCACATTATCCGGTGCACTGGAAAACGGCGGTGGTACATCCTATCCCCAAAAAGGGCAAGGACAAAACAAACCCAGCTAATCTTCGGTCAATAAGCCTTCTGCCGAATGTAAGCAAGGTATTTGAGAAAATAGTCAATAGGGCTCTGCGGAAAATCAGTTTGGTTTTCGAGCGAGGCATGACACCATTCATGCCGCATCGAAACTAGTGTCCGACATTCAATGGAATAAGTCCAAAAAACAGTGCACAGGGGCCTGTCTGGTTGACTTTGAGAAGGCCTTCGACACCGTATGGTTAGAGGGGCTTTTCTACAAGCTGACCAGACTGGGCATGCGTAAACCCATGCTATATATGATTTATGAAATGCTTATGGGAAAGAAGTTCGTTGTCAAATGTGGCAATGTAACTTCGAGTAAAGTCTTTGAAATTAAAAACGGTTTACAACAGGGGGCGGTTAACTCCCCGATATTGTTTAACATTTATACAAGTGATCTTGAAGGTTCCCTCAGTCACGCTATAGCGTACGCAGATGATCTAGTGGCGTACAGATCAGGTCCGAAAATCGAGGTCATCAACACACTTTTGCAACGTGACTTCGATCACATTAAGGGATATTGCGATGATTGGAAATTGAGGATCAATTTCCAAAAAACCGAAACAATTCTATTCAGGACCCCAGTGCAGAGGGCTTCTTACGATACTAGAAAAAACTGGAAAAAATTGTGTATCCTGGGACAGCACGGACGGCCGTTGGCGGTGAGAAGTGAAGTCAAATACCTTGGCATCTGGCTTGACAAGTTTCTGTATTTTAACAAAAATGTAGATGCTTGTCTGGCCAGGGCTAGGGGGGCTTATGCTCTGACAAGAAGATTGTTTCATAGCAGTCAACTTGATTCAAGGGTGAAAGTCATTTGCTACATGGCCCTCATAAGGCCGATCATCGCTTACGGTTGTCCCGTGTGGTTTAATGTATCACCATCCTACATGGAAAGGATACGGCTGTTTGAGAGGCGTTGTCTCCGATCCTGCTTAGGATTGTACCGAACGCCGGACTCCGAGTACATAAAATATTATCGCAACGAGGTTCTATACAATGGGGCTCAGTTGAATAGAATTGACAATTTCCTAATTAAGGTGACTCGAAGGCACGCTTCAAGGGCGATGAGTAGCGACAACAGCCTGATCTTTGGGGCTTATTACCCCAATGAAATGTACATGGAGAGTGCGCTCATGTCCGGCTTTATTCCACCAGAGGCATTCATTTATATTGATTCGTTAGGGTTAATACAAGACAGGAACGGTATCCCGGTTTTATACCATCGCTACCGTGACGCGCGGGACAAGCGGCTAGTCCGCGATGGGTACGTCGACAATGCCCCGGAGCTCCTCCGCTTTAGCACGGCGGTATCGGATCGCGATAGGACCGACGCTGAAAAGCAGCGCACCGAGTTTTGGTGGCTAAACGAGGAAAGTATTTCTGCAGTTCCTCAGGTCTTTGCGGACTTTTAGTCCACTCCTTAGTACTTAAGTAAATTAAATTTAGGTACAAGGTCTGGGGCTGGGCTTATGCACCATATTTTATTTAATATGGTTGCATAAATGCTTGCTGGACCCAATGACGCAATCGGGATGGCAAACCCTCGGGGCATATGCAACGAGTGCTTGCCACCCCGATTATAACTAAGTTAGGTTTAAGTAGTTATGCAGTCTTAAGTAGTGTTAGTTAGGTTTAACTAGTATTAAGTAGTTTAAGTTAGTTTTAGTCTAGATTAAGTTTTTATATAAAACAAAAAAAAATGGTTACTGTTCAAAGTTTTAATTTTTTCTTTGAAAAATCAATTAAATGTCTTTATATTAACAATAAGAAACAAATGACAAATTTAGGCTGAAAAGCAAAAGAAAAATGTTAGTTATAAGCTTACAGCGCCCGATAAGTTAGATTAAGTAGATATGTTATTGATAAGTTAGATTTAAGCATATTTGTCTAGTATTAAGTTAATATTTTAAGTAAATAAAAAATGAATTAAAAAGTGAAAAAAAAAGAAAAAAGTCCATACAACGGATTTTTGCATATAGGCCATATAAAGAAAATTGTCAATTTCTCGCAAACTATTTTGCATATAGGCCATGTGAAGAAAATTGTCAATTTCTCGCAAACTATTTTGCCACATTGAATGAGATTTGATTTGTATACTACAATTACAGTTTTTATGAGTAGCGTGCAACTGGTTTTGGCCCAAATATGACTCAAAAATTCCAAATTGTTAGGAATGTCAAATTAACTCACTATGAAAGAAAAAGTTGCGCACCCAGTCATGTACCCACCACGAGTTTTTATTGTTTTTTTAATTATGTTTTGATAAACTGGTGATTGTCTTTTCCAGATTGCACACATACTGTCACTTGTAATTGGAGATCCGTGTTTCGATTTTTGTACTTCCTTTGTTCGCGTCCGTCATATTATAAAACAGTATTTTACCAACGTCATAACTCGAGAGTATATTTGCGAATGAATTTTTAAAACTTCAACTTTAACAATCGTTTAGATGCTAGATGCTTTAAGCTGCAAACATAGTTAAGAACTTAATATATATATATATTCTCTCAACAGTAACATAGAGAAATAATTGAACTAGGTATACCTCAAAGTATATGGGTCGACTCAGTGTGAAGGGGATCGCACCAGCGACCGTTTAATATCCACATAGCAATGCATCCATTCGTGCTCGATATTTGACACTCACGTATGCATGGGCATAAAGTATTTTATAGCCGACCGGTAATAAACATATGAGTACACAATAAGCACACGCCAGAAAGTGTATCATATGTTTGTTGCGAGCTCAGCATTAGAAGTCCGCTGCAGTGAGTGTGTTTGGATATTGGATTGTGCAAGAGGGACAATTCTCTGAATGTCCGGGCGTTAAACCCTAAATATGCATATGAGGCAATCGAACACCGAGAGGTCAGCGATCGATGTACGATGGATATGTACAATGGATCTGTTCGATAGAACAAAAGAAATTGTGTATTAATACCAAACAAATTTATTAATAAAATCAGTCTTGAAACTTACTCTCGACTCTCAACTTATTTTCACTGCGGCCGTAACTGGCCATACTCTTTCGGCGAGCTGCGCCTTAAAACCAGTAGCGTGCTGCGCTTTAAACAGCTTAGGGCTGAATAGGTATTAATCTGGTAGACATTTACAACTTTACATCAGAATCGATAGCTGATTCGATATTTTAGCCACATCCGGAGTGCCTCAAGGCAGCCGTCTTGGTCCGTTGATATTTATTTTGTATATAAATTACGTTGATAGTATCGCTGAAAAGTCATATTTATCTGTTGATGCCGTTGACATAAAAATCTTTAGGCACATTTCCTCTTCCTCTGACTCTTACCCACTTCAAAGAGATTTAAACAACTTTTCAACTAGGTGCCAAAAAAAACATCCTGGAGCTAGCTCAATGGCATCAAATGTCAGACCCTGACATACACCCGTAAGCGCCTCCCATCAGACGCGAGATCTTATTTAATATTTGGTGAGCTTGTACCTAATTTGCTTTTCATGCGTGATCTGGGTGTTATCTGTAACAGAGAACTTAACTTTCGCTCTCATATTGATAATATCATCAGCAGAGCCTTATGTCCTCCTCATCTACCATTACTCCTTACCATTTTTTCTAAACATGAGAAGACTTCAATCCACTGAGCGGATCGTTTTATACCCTATCCTATTGCATCCTTAAAATTACTATCCCCAAAATATGGGCTTTATGACGATGATGTATAGAAAATGTCATTGTCGCAACATATTGTTGAGACAGTTTATGAAAATCTTGTATGGTTCGGTAAAATCAACGTTTTTTGGCTGGTCATGCTATGAAATAGTGAATACACATGGTTTTTGTATGAAAACGCCTCTAAAAAGTGGGCTTGGGTTAAAAAAAAATATATATATAAGTTATAACTGTAAAAGAAGATAAACGAATATTTTAACTCATAATATGTTTTTATCAGAGAAGTCAGATATCATATTCATATAATATCCGACTCACATCCTATCTATCAGAGAAGCCCCGTACGTAATTAAAAATAAAACGATAAGGCGATCAATAAATGCACGTCGACAGAAATTATAAACAAAGATAAACGAATAAGAAGTCAGATATCATATTCATATTATATCCGACTCACATCCTATCTATCAGAAACACAAGTCATTAAAAATAAAACGATAAGACGATCAATAAATGCACGTCGACAGAAATTATAAACAAAGATAAACGAATAAGAAGTCAGATATCATATTCATATTATATCCGACTCACATCCTATCTATCAGAAACACATGTCAATAAATACTGGTCATCTGCGATGTTCCAGTTAGTTCTTAAACACCATCTACAGTGAACTCAATAAATCAGAGCTCAGCTCTGAATAATCATTTTTAAAAAGTGTTTTAGTTAAAAAGCATTTTAAATTGGCGCAGTCGGTAGGATACTCTTTTACATATGAGTATCCTTTGCAAAAAACAACCTACAAAATATTTTTAAAAATCGATCAACCCACGTAAGGGAAAAAGTCAGTATCGGTAGTAAAATATTTAAACCGCTATAGTGAAATTAAATTCCTTTGTAATAAACTCGATGCAAAAGAGTATTAATACGTTCGAAATAATAACTAACGACGGTATATTAAATCAATAGTTAAAAGTGAATAACGGTACAAACATTGATCCAAAAACACTCAAAACCATTGCAAATATAATTCAGTGAAAATAAAAAAAAACAAAACCTATAACGAAAATAAAGACTCTTAAAATTACTTCAGTGAATACATTTAATCAGTTAATAGTTCACGTCAACACACATGACCATACTACGAATTCCATAAAGGAAACTGATTTTCAAATAATGAAAAAAATATATATATAATGCTGTAAAAACAACAGATGAGCCTCATAAAAAATTCAAGGAAACAAAGAAGAATAACCCCAAGTATACGGGCGAAGAGTCATCTACCGAAGAAGAAGATACACACTTAAATAAAATAAGAAACACACCCATACCCGAATATTGTAAGTCTAACTTAGAATTTAAAAATATCAAAATAAATAAAAATATTGTAGAACCAAATTTAACAAATAAAAATATTACAAGTGAAAATATTGTAAATAGGTTGCCCAACCTTAAATCAGAAAAACCAAATAACAAAATGTCTCTAACACTAACTCTCGATCCATTAAAGTATATCGAGAAATTGAATACTTTTGATGGACGAAGAGAGGACTTATATACATTTATAGTAAACATAGATGGCATTATACCAACATTAGAAAAATATAATGACCAAAGTCAACAAATGTGTATTAATATCCTGAAGTCTAAACTAATTGGTAAAGCCAAAAGGTGCATAGAGATTCATGCCCATCTAACTACATGGGTAGATATCAAAGCACTACTCATTTCAAATTTTGGAGGTTACAAAAGTTCCTTCCAATTGTATGACGAGTTACGACAAACTCCGTACAAAGGTAGTGTAATGAACTTTTATAATGACATCCAAAGGACACTGTGTGAACTGAACCAAAAAACAATTCAGGAAGAGAAACAATCTGAAATCCCTCACAATACTGAAATAGCCCTGAACATTTTCAAAGAACGTTTACCTGTTCATATGAGAACAGTTCTATTTGCCTTAAAACCATCAAATCTACAAGAAGCTTTACACGAGCTCACGCAAGCAGGTTTTATAGACGATAAATCTGAATTGACTCCTAAAAAATTATTAGAAACCCCTAAAGTTACAACTAACCCTAAACATTACCAAAACCAAAACAATTTTATTCCCAAAAGTCCACTACACATTAAACCCCCATTTAATCATAATCCCAATCCAAATTACAAGGGAAATAACTATAACCCAAATCATAAACCCCCATCTAGGCAACACCAACCCATGGATATAGATCCAACGTCAAGTCAGCTCAAAAAAGTAACCGTAAATTATAATGAAAAAGATAAAAATAATCAGGATTTTTTCGGTAACAGCCTCGGAAACCTATCCATCAGAGGAGACAATAAACTCCCCTTTGTTAAGTTAGAAAAAAACAACCAAATACTTAGACTACTAATAGACACAGGTGCAACTAATAGTCTAATTAACAACGAAAAAGCACCAACCCAGTTTATAAAAACTAGAAATTCCCCATTGGAAATAAAAACGGTAGGAACTCCTATCTTTATAGACAAGGAATTAATAATTCCAAAGGAAAAATTTATTTTCCACGTAAAGGAAGACTGCATCTTCCAAATATATAATTTTAATGACCACTTTGACGGTCTAATAGGAAATAACATACTATTTCCAAATAATGCAGAAATAAATTTCAAAAGTACAATTTTGAAGTTAAACAACCAAGAAGTTCCACTCTTCTTTTCCAAAGAAGAAGAATTGGAATACCAAAACGAAATTAGTCATTTGGAAAAAATGATCCCAGATTCAACGCTGTTCGAAAATTTGGAACAACAGAGAATTGATCATCTAAATGATGAAGAACGTAAAAGTTTAATGAAACTTCTAAAAGAGAACAAAGTGGCAGACGCCCTTTCCAGAATCAAGCTAAATGAAATAAACGCTTTAGAGTTAGTTTCAACTCAACACTCAAACGAGTCAGATAGCTCCAATTTGGTCCCAATTACAGAAAAACCTCTAAATGTTTTTATCAGACAAATAATCGTCGAAAAAGGAGAACAAGATGACGAAATCATCACGTTTCCTTTCAATAAACGAAGGATAAAAATTATTAGCAAACATTTTTTAAACAAAAAAATTTCGGAATCAGATACCAATCACAGGAACGCCATTTTTATGAAAGACGACAGATCATTTCTCGACTTTCAAAATTATTGAAAGAATAATAATAACAATCAAAATCTAGTTAGAACTAAAACATTCTTAGAAGACATATATGAACTCCCAGATATGGAAGAAATCATATACAAAGTACACAACGAGTTTAATCATATAGGTATAGAGAAACTTTACCTTGAACTCAAAAGAAAGTATTATTATCCGAATCTAAAAACAATCATAACCAAGATAACAAACAATTGCGATCTATGTAATTTAAAAATAGAACGCAACCCTATCAAATTACCTTACGAAAAAACTGAGACCCCAAACGGTCCTCACATTCATTATCATATTGACATCTGAAAAGCAAAAATCAGAAAGACATCCTAAACGCGTTAGAAAAAACATTTAGTTATATGTCTCACCCAGAAAGAATAACATTAGATAATGATCCCACTTTCAAAACCTATTAAGAATTACTTTCAAGAGAAACAGATTCTAACACACTTCTCAACTCCTTATAGGCACACTGGTAACTCTGACGTCGAAAGACTCCACAGTACTTTTAATGAACATATCAGGTTGCTGGAAAAAACTGAAAATATTTTCGACTTAGTCGTAAAAACTATTAAGAATTATTTTCAAGAGAAACAGATTCTAACACACTTCTCAACTCCTTATAGGCACACTGGTAACTCTGACGTCGAACGACTCCACAGTACTTTTAATGAACATATCAGGTTGCTGGAAAAAAATGAAAATATTTTCGACTTAGTCGTAAAAACTATAAATAATTATAACAAAACTGTTCATTTAACAACCAAGGAAAAACCAAACGATATACACCTAGGCAAGATAGATAACAAAATAGTATTCAGTAGAATTGAAAAAACAAAAATTAAAGTTTTAGAAAAACTTAATAAAAACAGAATAGACACAGAAATGGATCCAAACTTTACAAAAATAAATAACCCAGAAAATGTTAATAAACTGAGAACGAAACACAAGAAAGTAAAGGTAATAAAAGTAAAAGAAAAGAAAATATTAATCAAACCACATCTTAGGAAGCAAACCTTGCATAAGGATCAGTTCCGAAAAAGAAAGAAACATACAAAACCCCACAATGAAGATAACAATAGTGATTCTCTCTTTAATAACCTTAGTGAAATCTAATATCGAAATAACAAAGATAGATAGAGAATTCCATCTTCTACAGGAAGAACAAGTAAAACTAATCAATAATTATGAAATGATCTTACGTTTAATAAACCTGACAGAATGTCAAATACTAATAGAACAATTAAAAAACCAATACCAAATTTTACCCGATAAAAATGATCAACCGAAACAAAAGCTAGATACCTTAGAAATTAAACTACAAACAATAATTCCCCGCCATATTATACACAAAAGAGGTTTAATTAATATTATAGGAAAAGGAATGAAATTTGTCTATGGAACAGTGGATGATGACGATAGGGAAAGCATAGAACAAAGCCTAAAAGCACTTGAAGAAAATAACGAAGAACTACTAAAAAAACAACAACAAACAAGTAAAGATTAATCAACAATTTAATGAACAGTTCTTGCAACTTAATGACATATTCAAACAAAGTTATAAATTATTAAATAGATGAAAAACAGTCCAAAATGACATTAACGCCTTACGCATGGAAATGGAATACAACAAAAATTTAGTAGAAGTACAGGAAATAATAGAAAAAATTAATAATATCATCATGACTAGTAGAACTGGTGTACTAACACAAGACATACTGACTGTACAAGAGATATTCGATTACGAAATAAATTTTGAAAAACTTAAGGAATTGAAAATAGCTTTGGCAACCTACAATGAGAATCTACTAATTATCCTAAGTATCCCTAACTTTAATGATTAATTATTCAATAAACTATACCTACAAACTTTTCCAGTAAAAGAAAGAATAATTAAAATACCTAATAATGAATTATTAGAATTTAATAAAACCTTATATACTATGACTAAAGAAATAAAACATCTACATCAAATTAAAGATAATTGTATTGAAAATCTATTAAAAAACAGTATAAATTTAGAATGCGAAACGGAAACGTTTACAGAAGAAAATTCAATCATAGAAAAAGAAAAATATCTAATAATAAAGAACTTACAAAAAGAAAAAGTAAAACAAAGTTGTAACAACCTAGATTATGTTTTAGAGGTTAATTATATACTAAAACTAGAAAACTGTAAAATAAAAATAAAAAATAAAATCTATAACAAAAAATTGTACCAGAGTAATTATAAAAAAAATACCATTATTAAATTATAACTTCTCAGAATTATATTATAAAAATCTGAACTTTCGATCAATTGAAAACATTGAAACGTTAGAATCTAGAATACATAAAAAACATATAACCTTTAACATTGTATCGTTTGCAATTGTAATAATTATCATAACTTTTGTTATTATATATTTAAAAATAAAATTAAAAAATAGAAAATCTGTTACAAATGTAAACCTTCCATCGGTCACTTTCAAGCCGATAAAAGATTCTAAAGAGGGAGGAGTTATAACTGTAAAAGAAGATAAACGAATATTTTAACTCATAATATGTTTTTATCAGAGAAGTCAGATATCATATTCATATTATATCCGACTCACATCCTATTTATCAGAAACACAAGTCATTAAAAATAAAACGATAAGACGATCAATAAATGCACGTCGACAGAAATTATAAACAAAGATAAACGAATAAGAAGTCAGATATCATATTCATATTATATCCGACTCACATCCTATCTATCAGAAACACAAGTCAATAAATACTGGTCATCTGCGATGTTCCAGTTAGTTCTTAAACACCATCTACAGTGAACTCAATAAATCAGAGCTCAGCACTGAATAATCATTTTTAAAAAGTGTTTTAGTTAAAAAGCATTTTAAATTTATATATATATAATGTTGCATGTAACAAATTTCATTATTTTAGCGCAAAATTTAAGGCCCGAAAACCGGTTTCCTACAGACGGACGGACGGACGGACGAACGGGCGAACGGACAGACAGACATGGCTTAATCGACTCAGCTAGCGATTCTGATATGTAATACCCCAGGTGGCAATCTAGTTTCACTGGAAAATCCACCATATTCGGAGGTCGGCTCTACGGATTCTCGGGAGAGCCAATTATTGCAATTTTGTAACCCTTTCGGAAAAAGTTCAGAGTTACGAGTTCATTACATTTGGACCTCGAAAACTTATAAGCGTCTTTAGGAGCTCGAGAACGTCAGAAGTATCGGCTCACGAAAAACGAGACTCAGAGAAAATAAAAGCCTTGAGGACGAAAACGACGTTCTTCGAACTAGGCTAAACGAAGTCGAACTGCTCTGCGAAGAGCTTTGGAAAGAAATTCTCCACCTTAAGGATGAAAACATGGCCCTAAATAGTTCATTAAAATTAACTGCCCGGTTATATCAGAATACCATACCGACGAAGAAGAACTCAGTCATGAATCGACTGAATTCTAAAGAAAAGACCGGTGAAAAAAGGAAGGCTATATCCTCACCTGAATTAATAAACCACGATAAAGAGAGTACGAATAAAGTGAAACAGCTAAAACAACGGCCCCACCGCCAATTAATGTGATCGGCATAGACGACTATAACAAGTTGCATACCTTGATGAAATCGTTATCATTATCAGGCTACCAAGTAACTTCATTAAAATATAGTACATGGATAGTCTGCGTAAAAGATCCAAAAAGTTAAAGTCTATTATCTCGAAAGCTAAATATCGATAAATTGAATGGTATTCATTTGAGAATAAATGAATGGCGTTGTAGCCAGAAGGTTACATGCATCGTGCCTCAAGGATGACATAGTTAGCGTTCTGAAAAACAAACAATATAAAGTTATAGGTGCCGTTAACATTGTCAAGCGAAACAAACAGCAAAAAGAGGGTGAGAAAATTTAATAAAACGCGCTCTGCCTTTACTTATACTAGCTTTCTCAGTTCTTAAACCGAATTGTCTTAATTGTTCGCCCTCGGGAAACTCAAGGATGAATGCCTCAGAATATCGGCTGTGGCTCGAGGAGTGAGTGCCGTTACTCCGTCCTGTTGGAACCACATGTCCTACAGTCCTAATTCGTCCAATTGCGGCAAAAAAATACTCGGTAAACATGGCCCTATAGCGCGTACCGTCCACTGTTGCCGTTTGACCAGCAGCATTCTCGAAAAAAAGTGGCCCGATAATTCCTCCAGCGTGAACAGCGCACCATGCAGTAATTTTGAGCTAAAGAGTTGCAAAATTAAATTTAACTAAGAAAAAACCTAAAAGTTCGTCTAAACTTATCTCAGCCAAAGCGGGCAACAATCGAAAAACAAAAAATTAAACAAATAGCTCGGTCAACAGAAACACGATCGGATCTTGTAAATCCAAAACCAATGTACAAACTTATGCCCACGCTACAGTATCCGATAAAAATATTTCACCAGACCCCGTTTCCATCATTTTTTCGATTATTCTTTCAAAACCTGAGGACAAAGCGAAACGAATAAACTTATTTTCGACAGTCTAGTAAAGCTTGAAAATTGTTTTCGCAACAGAGGTAATCTACCTTCAATATGGAAAGATTTCTTAAAATTCTTAAGTGGAATGCCAACTACCTTTGGCAGAAACTTGGAGAACTTCAATTATTTAATTCTCACTAAAAGATTAAAGGTTATTTTGATTATCATGATCTACATACATAAAACAAGGCTAGAGGTGGAGCATCACTTTATATAAAAGAGTGTATCGAACATTCGGTTGATTTTAAATTAGAATTCGAAACAATGCAAGTTCGTTCTATACAAGTCAAAAGCAGACAATCATTTCTGAAGATATCTTCTATTTACTGCCCACCACGATGCAAGGTTGAGAAAATTGACTTTGAAAACTAGCTTAATTCCCTTGGACAGCGTTTTGACATCGGAGGGGACTTTAGATGCATATCACAGAAAGTTAGGATGCTTTACGATGTTGGTAGAAAGTACAATACCAATTTTCTACGAAAAAACCAACTTACTGGCCAAATAATGTTACAAAAATATCGGATTTGATCGATTTTTTATCGTAAAAGGTATGCCGTCCAATCGAATAAAAGTTGAGGAATGCTTTGATCTTTGCTCTGGTGGCTCTCCGGTCATTCTAACAACGAGCCAGTCTATCATGAGAAATGAAAACCCTACCAGACTAACAAACGGGAAGGCTGTTGGAACCACATGTCCTAAAGTCTTCATTCGTCCAATTGCGGCAAAAACAAACTCGGTAAACATGGCCCCATAGCAAGCACCATCCACTGTTGTAGTTTGACCAGAGGAGTTCTCGAAAAAAATGGCCCGATGACTCTGTAGCGATTACTAACATAATTCAGCGGCAACACTCAACCTCGAAGCTACCGTACCATTCGAGGCACCATCTTATTGCATAAACAGTATTCCCAACTTAAGAATGTGCATTGTACATACACATGGACTAGACACATGAAGTAGTTGTCTTCAGTGACATTATAATAATTTTTATGTAGTCTTTTTGTAACCGCGAACCTTCACACCTCGTTTTCCTTAAAGTAAACTAGCGTCGTCGAAACCATAGAATTATTGTTAGTTATTAAGATTATTTTTGAAATAAAAGGTTGAACTTATAACGAAAGAATGTTCTTCTCTTAATTCGCTAAAACTAAATACTAAATACCGAAACTGCAGCGTAAACAGCGCACCATGCAGTAATTTTGAGTGGGTGTAATGGCGTCTCGTGCATTACTCGTGCTACGAAAATCCCTATGGCGATCTGTCAAAACAGATCATTCACCCGAAGGTTCGCAACTTCTCGTATGTGTATTACGAGAGCCCAGTCGACTCAGCGTGCGGGGTGGGTTTCAAGTTTCGTGTTCACACGAACTAAAACAACGTTTTTCTACTGCATATAGTATGACATAGGGTATACAAATGGATTTTGTATGAAAACACCTCCAAAAAGTGGACGTGGGTACAAATGAAGTATGAATAATGTATGGAATAAAAGTTCTTCTATATATCATTTTTACCCAGGTACACTTTTTAGAGGCGTTTGTATACCCTACGCCATACCATATGCAGTAGTAAAACGTTGTCTTTGGTCGAACCATACAAGTTTTTGATAAACTGTCTGAACAATATGTTGAGACAATTTCAATTTTAATATTTCTTTGTCATAAAACCCACATTTAAGGAATATGAATTTTAAGGATGGAATGGGATAGGGTATCAAACGATAAACGCAGTGGATTGTAGCCTTCCTATATGTTTTTTGTTTTTAAATTCCGTCCTGGGTTCGTCGATTCGTCGATTCGGCGGTCCCTCTGTCCGTACTGGTCTCTCCAGCCTAAACCAGCATTATTAATCAAAATAAATATTATTGCGTATTTTCGCCAAATTATTGAAAACGTCAGATAAACTCATTGTGAAAGAGAAACTGGCGTACGACCCAGTCGTGATTTTCTGGTATTTTCCAGAATTGAAAACTCCGTTAAGGGCTAATTGGGCCAAAATCAGTTATGTGGACCCCATTAAAACAGCAAAGTAGTATATTACCTAAATTTCTTTATATGGTCTAAAAGCAAAAATCCGTTAAATGGATTTTGTCGAAACTAATATGCTTATAATACATATGAGTTTTATCAAAATCGTTAGTGCCGTATTTGAAAAAAAATTAGGTTATGTAAAAAAAAATAAATAAATTTATGGCGCAACAGGCTCGTTAGTACCCAGGCCTAGCTTTTTTCTCACAACCACTCATGTGTGAGTGTGTACTTCTTTAAACGATGGCGGGACCTCCTGTTTTATGCCGAATCCGAACGGCTAAGTTGAGAAAAGCTATTCATGACAATTGATACTACTCGGATGATTTGTCAGATCATCACGAGAGGAGGGCCAGTGAAAAATCATTTTGGTGTTGCTACGGCTGGGAATCGAACCCAGACTTTCTGCGCGGCATTTCAACGCACTAACAATCGCGCCACTGAGCCCGTCAGGTTAGGTTATGTATCATTTTTATATGGCAGGTACCGGTAATAACATGGCTAAAAGCAAAAAAAAAAAATAGCCCAGAATTATGGCCAAAAAAAAAATAAAGCTGGATATGAAGTTTGAAGAAAATCGTTTAGGCTGGAGAGACCAGTACAGACAGACGGACCGAATAACCGACGGACGGAATTCTAACAAAAAAAAAACAACACTGTTTTGGTTTCGGCTATCATCGTAATATTAGAATTAACCAAAATCTCGGGGTCGAAAATGTTCACGAAAACAACATCTTTCTTTCTCTTTGTAAGGGAAAGTTAAAAATGGCTTAGAATTATAATTGAATCAATAATGATTTGTTCAACTGCCCTCAACTGCTACAAAGCAGACATTCCTGCCATCCAGGAAATAAGATGGGATGGGCCGGGCAAGAAGAGAATGAAAAACTGTGACATCTTCTACGGACCGTGTATTAGTGTGCAGAAACAGCGAGTATTCGGATGCGGATTTGTTATAAGAGCCAGACTTAGGCAAGTAGTCTTATATTGCCAAGACATAAGCGAACGCATTGCAACAATCCGCATCAAGGCCAAATTCGCAAACATAAGCCTTATATGCGCTGACGGCCCAACGTAGGAAAAAGATGATATTGCTAAGGAACTGCTTCTATGAGCTCCTTAACAAAACCTATGAGCGACTACAGAAATACGATGCTAAAATCGTGCTGGGAGATTTTAACCCAAAGGTAGGAAGAGAAGACATATTCAGCAGTATTGTCGGAAAACATAGCCTACACGACAACACGTCTTGTAGCGGATTGAAGCTATTTGACTTCGTTGCGGAACGAAATGCCACTATAGCCAGCATCGATATCCATAAGGGGACATGGCGGTCTCCAGATCAACGAACGGTCAATCAAATTGATCACATAGCGATAGACAAGCGCCACGCATCCAGTATTCCGAACATTCCAATTAGCTAAAGAATGTCCGAACATTCCAATTAGCTAACGTCGACTCAGACCACTACCAAGGTCGGTGTTGCAGCCAAGGTTAGAATGCGGATGTCCACCACGCCACAACAATCGAAAGACTGCAATCGCAAGAGACCTCCAAGACCTTTGCGCAATGCGTATCTCTAAGCCTCTCGATTAACACCATACCACCAGAATCGAATGTCGAAGAACAATGGAAACGATGCCAACAAGCCATTAGATCAGCCGCAACTGATGTGTTAGGTTTCTCGCGCCCACCAGCAAGAAACCCCTGGTTTGATGAGGAATGCCGACAGATGCTCGCAGCCAAGAGCGAGGCCTACAAGGCTAAGCTGCAGGTGAAGACGAGAGCTGCCCTTGAGCTCTATAGGCAGAGAAGAAGCGATGAACACTGGCCTTTTAGAAAGAAGAAAAAGGAGCAAGAAAAACGCGCGATCAAGGATATAGAGAGGTGCCACTCCAGGAAAGATGTTCGCAAGTTTTACCAAAATGTAAAACGTCAAAGCCAAGGATACAAGGTTCGAACCGAATCCTGTCGAGATGAACAAGGAAATATCGTAGTTGAGACACAGTCTATGCTGAGGATATGGAAGTACCACTTCTGCAGACTGTTAAACTGCGATGACGAACAACATTCCATTGTCAGGCAGAACGAACCATTCAATTTTAGCAACGACAGCGAAAACTGCCCACCCGACCTGAATGAAGTGAGGATAGCAATATCTGAACTGAAGCTTAATAAGGCTGTCGGAAATGACGGCCTTCCCGCCGAGCTTTATAAAGCCGGTGGAGATGACTTGGTAAGTAACATCCACCAACTCATAAGCTAAATCTGGTCGGAAGAAAGTATGCCTGAAGAATGGAACCTCAGCATCGGTTGTCCGATCCACAAAAGAGGAGACCCTCTAAACTGCGCCTACAAGATCCTATCTGCCGTAATATTTGAACGCTTTAAACCAACAACCTGATCGGCCCTTATCAGTGTGGTTTTAGGCCAGGAAAGTCCACAACCGATAAAATCTTCACATTCGGCAGGTCCTGGAAAAACCCCAAAAAGTCCAAATCGATATCCACCACCTATTCATCGATTTCAAAGCCGCATACGACAGCATTTATAGACACGGAATATACAGAGCCATGTCTAGTTTTGTTATACCGCCCAAACTAGTCCGTTTGTGAAGGATGACTATGGAGAATTCTCGCTGCTCCATCAGAGTCCTCACCGAAACATTCGATAAAAAAAAGGAATTAGGCAAGGCGATGCGCTGTCATGGACTTCTTCAATCTGATTCATGAGAGGACTGTACGAAACTCACAAGCCAACACCAGAAGCACAGTTTTCCAAAAATCTTCGGGCTTCGAGCCGTTTCTTCGGGCTAAGAATGCAATTCTGTAGTAAATCCCTCCCTCTCACTATGGAGATCTTATATAAGACACTGATCATCCCGAGCGCTGAAGCATGCGAAAATCCCTGTGGGGATCTGTGAAACACAGATGACTCACCCGAAGATTCGCAACTTCTCGTATGTGTACTAGAGAGCCCCGTTGACTCAGCGTGCCTGATGGGTTCGAGTGTTCACACGGAACTCTAAGAAATTTTTGGACGCCACGTATTTTTCGGAAAATTACAAAACCTGAAAATTAAGGAAAGCAAAAAAAAAATGAAATGAAAGAAAATATTTTATCCACGTTATGATGTGGGGGTGGTGCGCCAAATTAAATTTTATTATGACGAACTTGGTGGTTGATGTTAAGTATATCAACAAAGGAAAATGGCGGACCACGAAGATGGCCCCGAACAAAATTTTCTCCCGAAATTTAACAAACAGATTAATTTAAAACGGGTCTCGTGTCCCGTCTTTTCTCGGGAATTTCTATCGGACAGGGAAGAATCAACTGATTTTGCACTATTCTGCACTACTCGAATTTTCACTATTAAAACTGTACTTATCTTTTTCTTTATTTTCCTCCTTTCTTCATCCGCTCTTCTGTTCTTCTTGCCTTTTTCGAAAAAAAAAAACAATTTTAAAACACCATCGGAATCACTACTTTCTCCGAAGCAGTGGGCTTTGAGGAATTAGGAAAAATTAACTGTCAAAAAAAAAACATTTCCGCGAAATATGTTGGTGGTTCCGCGTTCAGATTTTGGGGTCTGGGATTTTCTTTCGGGTGCCATGTTCACATTATTTTTGGTTTTGCTGGGCTCTAGGCCTTGATTTCGTTGTCGCTGGTGCTTGGTCAGTCTTCACCGTCCCTTTTTTTTTCATTCAATCAATTAATCAACTTTATTGATTTTTCATAAAATATTACAAATTTTAATTTAAATCTGCAAAGCCTAATCGGCTTGTCTGCAGAAGACTGTTTACAAAAATGATTTTATATAATTTCAAGTGAGTTTTAAAATAGTCTCTTCAAAATTTGTTATTATTATTTTTTTTTATTTATTTATTACTTAATTAAAAGGATTTAGCTTTTTTAATTAATGCTGGTTTTGTTAAGTTCCTTATTTCTATTGGAAGATCGTTCAAAATTGTGAGGATTGTAACCTCATATTTCCTGCGGCCGTATTCATTCCAGTATCTCGGGATTGTGAGTTGATTTTGTTGTCTTCTCCTGGTGTTATATGCTTGTTGAGTTTTAAGTTTGTATGTATCGTCGTTGTGAAAGTTTGATATTATTTCAAGTTTGTGCAGTTGTGTGATATCTAGCAGTTTTATATCTTCGTCGATGAGTCGTCTGTAGTAGTGTTTTCCTAATTTCGATTGGTATACAATCTTTTGAAGTTTACGGTGTATATTTTCAAGACTGGATATTTGGGGAGCCTTACCCCACGCGAGTACCATATCTTATATGTCATTCCGCTAGTCCAAAGTAACACTGTCTTAGAACATTTGCTGGACAATGGTAGCTGAGGTGAAACAAAGCATATGCACTATGTCTTAATTTGTTTGTTAGTTCTTTTATGTGGGTACTCCATTTTAAGTTGTAGTCTAGAGTGATACCGAGGTATTTGTATTTTGACACATTTCCTATCATCTCCGAACAGTTGTCATTGTTATCCAGATTGAGGTAATCTCTTGCTGCATGAATACATTTAGCTTCGTGTATTTTTATTTATATTTTGTGTTTTAAAATATGTGGTGGTCGAATGTGCATGACTTTAGTCTTTTTTGCATTGATAATTAAACCATGGTCATGGCACCACGCCGTTACTGCATCAAATTCCTTTTGCATGATTGCCTCTGCTTTCTCAATATGTCTATGGCTCACTATAATTGCCGTATCGTCGGCATATGCATTTACTGTTTACTTTACTGTTTTTGAGTAATGATAGCAAATCATTTACATATATGATAAATAAAAGCGGACCCAGTTTTGATCCTTGTGGAACTCCATAGATTGAGTTCTCATGTTCGCTGTAATGTTCGCCAATTTTTACACTGAATTTTCTTACCTATTCGTGAAATCTCCTAGCAATCTGTTTATGCTTTTATTTTTTCGGAATCCAAATGGATTTCCATCTAGTAGTTTGTATTTTTCTAAATAAGTATGTAGCCTCCTCGTGACAATTTCTTCAAGTACTTTGTCTATCGCTGGCAAAATGGAAATTGGTCTATAATTCAGTATATCATTTTTTTGCCACCTTTGTGTATTGGGTGCACAACTGATGTCTTTAGCGAAGATGGAACTATTGACTGCTCGAGGCTCTTTCTTACTATTTCAGTTATAACCGGGCATAGTTTGCTGGCATTGTTTTTTAAGTCCTTAGGTCTTATGCCATCTCTTCCTGCCGATTTTTGTTCGTTAAGTGAACTTAGCACATTTTCAACTTCTGGCATGGTAACTTCTTCTATAAATATAGAATGTTGCGAGCTGTTTATTGGACCATGTGTTGGTTATTTCTGAGGTAAGTCTTGTTGCAAACATGTTTACAAGTTCACCCAGAATTAATGTGTTTGCGAAGTTTTTTTGTAGTGTTTCATCCAGATTGCTTATCTTTTTCCCAAGAATTGAGTTTACTATTTTTCAGGTTTCTCTAGGATTAGATTTTGCTTCACTGAATTTATTTTTATAGTATCTGGTCTTGATGTAGTTAATTTTTTTGTTAACTCATTTCGGAATTTTTTGTATTCTTTTTCGTAGTCCTGATTTCTTTTGTTGTTTTTGAATCTTCTGTATAGCCTATCTCTTTCTCTGCATGCAATTTGTATTTCGATGGTCACCCAAGCATGTTCAGTTTTTCTTTTCTTTTCTTCGATTGTTACCGTTGATAAGTCAACGGCGTTATTAAATTTTTGTATAAAGTTCTCGTAAAAATCATTTACTTCAGTGAAATTGTAAATTTCATCCCAATTTTGTTTAGCAATCTCTTGCGAAAGAATTTTATTCATAATTTGTTTTTGTTTTTCATTTTGAATCAGTCCTTCTCTTTCATTGCTCAGAAGCGCGGTATATATTGCATAGTGATTAGATATATTTATTTCTACCACTGCGGATTTAATCATATTGTTTTGTGTGCGTATTAAGCAGTGATCAATCAAAGTTTTAGAATTTATTTTTGTATCAACTCTTGTATCTGACATTATTGTATTTATCAGTCCTTTGATGATATCATTGGTAGATAATTACCGACACCAGTATCATTCAATTTGTTAATATTGATATTAAAATATCCTATAATATTTAGACTTTTTTTTGTTATTAATTTCTTCTATATTGTTGCTTATCTCTTGGATAAATTGGTTTACATTAATTTTTGGTGGTCTATATACTGCCATTTTTGCACCTTCAAATTGCTCTCGCTTGGTGTTCAGTATAATACTTTCGTAGTTTGAAGTTTCATATATTACTCTTTCATACATAATGTTATCTCTTACAAAAATAGCTATTCCTCCTCCCTTTATGTTTTGCCTGTTACAAAATTCAGAGTTAAATTCATCAATTTAAAAAAAATTGTTTTCCTCCACTTTAATATTAATTTCCGATTAAACAAATATATCAACATATTTCAAAATATTATTTATAATTATTAAAAATTCATTCCAATTTTAGATCTTAGCGATCTTATATTTAAGAAAAAACATGAAAGTTCGTTTATATTGCTTATATAGCTGTTGATTTCTTCACTTGTTTTCAGAGTTTTAAATTCTATATTTTTAATTACATTTATTTCATTTTCCATTGTGGTGTTTTATTTTTGTTCGCCATTGTAGTTAAAAAATAAGAGAGTAACAATGCTTTTTTATGCTATCCTATCAACCTCATCTTCGGTCTCTATCTCATTGATCTCTCCTCCATCATTCTTTCTTGCAAGAATTTTATTACTCCTAAACCAAACTGACAGCCGCTTGCCATTTTGACAGCTGTCGGATAATGTGACAGCTGCCCTCCATGCCATCGTACTTTTTTCTTACGTTTGCGCCAATAATGCGGTGGCGAAAACAATTTGTTGATGTGTAGGTTCCAGGGATCGTCCTCCCTCACTCATCGATCTATTCGCGTGAGTCTCCCTAATCTCCCTAGGGCTGCACCGATCAGAGTTGGGCAATCTTCTCCTTGAGTGGACTTCTCTGTCGAACTCATTATACATATTATTGGTTACATTACCTGATCTGAAGGTCGTGGGCCAGTGGCTGATGGAACTCTGGCTGCCCGCCACTTCCTTTAAAGTCTGGATTTGCAACCGCGAAGAAAAGAGCGAACGAAGCGGTAAAATTTACGTAACAACATTTCGGTCCAACGAAGAACTATACGAGCTGTACAGCGACATGCCCCTGGTCAAAAAACTCCGCATTGGACGTTTAAGATGGATAGGACATGAAGAACGAATGGACACCAATACTCCGGCTCGCAGAGTCTTCGATTCCCAGCCAGACGTCGGACGCAGTAGAGGAAGACCTGGCCTTAAGTGGCGCGCACAATTAGAAACCGACCTTAACCATCTTGGAGTGCGCAACTGGAGGCAGTTAGCTGAGGACCGGGAGAGGCATGGTGGTTGAGGCCCAGGCTCATTCCGGACTGTAGCGCCATTTAAGTAAGTTATTAAGTATGTAAGAACTATAAATTGTAAAGCTTATTCCTTAGAAAATCCATTTTTTGCAGCACCTAATTTATGGTGCATAAACCGTCTGAACAGTTTTCAGCAACACACACTTTTTGGAGTTATTTGTTACTAGGATACGGTGGGATAGGGTATTGAACTGTTCGCACAGTGGATTGTAGCCTGAGTATATCAAAAAGTAGATTTGTGCTAATAATACAATCAAATTTTTCGCTTATGTTTTTATCTTTGTATACATATAGATAGTTTAAATTAATATTCGAATTATAGGTCAGATAAATAAGTCTAATCTACATGTAACAGTATTTAGCATTTGAATTCGGAGGTGATTGAATATGACCTAGGTTCATTTGTTCTCCATGTAATCTTCATCATCTTCAGTCCCGAAAATTTCTCCATCTTCATCCGGTGTCAATTGATCCAGATTAATGTTTAAAAATGTTGACACTTGATCTGGCGTAAGCTGCTCCAAGATATCATCGGTAAGCGGGCCGTCATCTTCATCGTCTTGTTCATCAATACTCAGAGTAGTAACTGGTTTTATATTTGTGTCCAAATCATCAGCATTCGTGGCAAACATCTTGTGACACATATTGGCTTCCTTTAAGCAAATTTGGAATGGTATCCAATGCCTATCCTCAGAATCACTTATCTCAACTTTTGGAGAGTCTTTAAATAGCGAAATAGATGCTGCTCTAGCCTGTTGATTAACAATAGCGATTGTAGCAACAACAAGTATTAAAAAGCTTAATTTTGAAGCCATTGCAATGTTTTGTCAAGTGCGATATGAGTTCATTCTCGAAATATTGGGGTATATATACACAAAATTTATTGTACTGTTGTTTATCTCTGTCGTATTAGGTACAAGATATCAAATAGCATTTCTGTGCATTGTTATATATGGGTTACATCATGCATGTTATTTTGACACATGAGTAAATAAATTGTAATTGTTAGTGAAGTTACGCATTAGATCTTTAGTGAAACAGATGTGCATGACATTGTGAAAATGCTCAAAATAATAGGGAGTACACGATAGAGAGAACAAAAAAGTACAACTTCTGATGTGCTGAAATAACTTCTTTATAAATTTGCAAGTAAAAAGTAAAAAGGTAGTTTAAATCTGTTCTTTCAATTTTTAATATCAAAACACCCACTAATAAAGCTGCGTCGTATGCAACTTTCTCTTTCACAGAGTTGGGCGTTAGATCAAATCCCTAGCATGAGATAATCTAATGATATTCATAATTTGGCCAAAATACACAATAGGTAATAGACATTTCGATTATTGATGCTAAAAATGATATGAATAATGTCGAAATGGGATTAAACGAACGTTGATTCCGAATTGAAAGGAATCGATGTCCATGTGAATAATAATGATTTTCCGTTATTGCCCAAACCGGGAATTTCTTATATATATTTATAAAATAAATTTCATTCCATTTGGCCAGACAGTTAGCGAGAAATTGATGCAAAAATCCTTTACATGGATTTTCTCGAAAACAAACTGGGTATGCAGTTTTTTTGGAACTAACATACTAATTATATATATGAAGATTAAACAAAATCGTAAGAGTCGTTTTAGAGAAAATTGATGTTATGTATAATTTTTATATGGCAGGTACCAGTAATAACATGACAAAAAGCAAACGAAAAAAATGGCCTAGAATTATAACCAAAACAACGCCGTATACGAAGTTTGAAGAAAATCAGTCAAGTCAAAATCTCGAGGTCGAAAATTTTCACAAAAACAATATCTTTCTCTTTGTAGGAGAAAGTTAAAAACTGAAAACAACAAATTTTTTTTTGCTTTAAAGTGTTCAAAAATATCCTTGCTTCATTAATATTCAAAATAAACAGTTACAGCCGTATTCATAAACGTAAATAAAGTGTGGATTATCTTCAATCAATGGATTAAGTGAGAAATCTTATTAATAAAAAAATATTAAAGTAAATCAACGTTAATAAACATAAAATTAACTAACTTCCCGAAGTAGGTGAATTAATTGAAAATTGACGGAAAATTGACGTCAATTAATATCTCACTGTTGTTTATTTTTTAGTCAAAAAAGAAATTACTTTGTAAAAAGGATAAAGTTGTTAAAAGTGGATTTTCCAAAAATTTATGCAGTTCTTATTCACTGGATCAATGAAGTCCACTACCAGTTCCATTTGGTGCCGGAAACATTCCTCATGTATGTAGTAGTTATTAATTTTTGATTATTAACATTTAAAAAAATATTTTTTCAAGAGACAGAAGTCTCGTTTTAATCACTGCTTACCAAATTCTGACAATACAATTTTACTTATCAACTATTTATATGATTTCATTAATATAATTTAGATGATGTCAGCATATCAGGTTGTTGTGCCAGACGGATATATGATCCGTATCCGCTGCAGATAACCAGCGCTCAGGTAGATGCATTGGCGTGTGTACTGGTTTATGATGACTATGTTAAATGTTGTTTGGTAACTCTTCCCTCCTTTAAGTCCACGCCCCGTGGATCAGAAATTAAGTTTAATGGCTTGCTGCTGCATAGGGTCATTCATCTGTGGTGGTGCTGTTGATAACTTTATTTGGAGCTGGTTGTCCTCCTTCTTATATCAACTTTTAACAATCAAGGTTACAATGATAATTATAAAAAGAAAGATGATAACATCTGAAATGATTGAAACATGATTAATTAGAGAAAATGTATGCAATTTTTTATAATTTTATATCCTTAACTGTCTGGTTAGCTCGAAGGATCGGCGTTAGTAACTGATGCATAGTGACTTCTTCGTTGGATTATTCTTGATTGTTGATAGCGATGGAGTCATTGTCGAATTGGGAAGGTATCATTCAATGTTTTGGTCTCGTTCTGGTGTCTTAGGTCTCTATAGAAGTTAGTCAGAAAGATGATGTTATCGTTGATGAGTTCAATTACCTCTTTTTTGAAAAATGGTAATCACGGCATTCGTTCCTTTTAAAAGTTGACTGATACAATGGTCTGAAGTAATTTTTTGAATTTGGTTCTCTCTTCATAATACTACGTCACGGATTTTAGTGCAATGTTCCTTGATTCAATGCTGTTCGTCATGATTTACAAGTAATTAATTAGTCTCCAGGTGTATTCTTCTGTTGTCTTTTACTGTTGATCTAATTAAAAGATGATTAAATTCCTTTATTTTAGTTTTTGGTAGTGCCAGAGAATATAGCAAAGTTGAGTCTTTTTGTAGTACTATTGGTTCAGCGTATTCAATAGCTTCGACCTCATTGTTGTAAGGGAGGGTTTCCATTTGTGCAATTATCTTCTGAATTTCTGCTGTGTTTAAAAGGTTTGTGTTGATGATTCCTTTTTTAGCCAGCTGGACTGCTATGACGATTTCGTTGACTTCGTCTTTTATTATGGAGAGCTTGTTATATAACATCTGTTCATATTGGTCTATTCCTGTGGTATCGATTTTTTGGATGATCTTATTGTAATTATCCAATATTCCTTGAGTTACATCAGCAATGCGTTTATTGATTTGATATGGATTGTTATTGTTTTCGATTATGACGTTTTGAGTTCTTAGAAGACTGTCCCAGTCTGTCGCGTCTGGAGATCCAGCGATCCACTTCCATGCGGATCCAATCCAGTCGATCGACCTGGCTTTCCTTAGTCCTTTTCCATGCAGCTTTTTTAGTAGTTCCTCGATCAGATGAAGCTGGTAGAGCATTTGAGGCCTGAGTATGCTAGACTTGTTTATTCTTGTTTCTATTATAGCTGTAAGACTGCTGATGATTTTCCTTTGATTTTTACGGATGAGCTCTGTTAAATCTTCGTTTACCTTTTCCTGGAAATCAATTAAGTTTTTGTAACTAATCCTTTGCACTTTACCGAGGAAAACATCGCTCGGCTTTCTCTTCGTGACAGAGTGTATCGAGTTGTTGTAGCAATCAACTGCGATGTTTATCAATTCTTTTGTAGTGAAGTCAGGGTATTCTTTCCTCAAGCACCTGGTCATTTGGATTACTGTCGAATGGACTTCAATTGTACCATTAACCTCGCTTTTTTGTGTTGGTGTTAAATATATTTGGACTCCTAGTGTTTTGATGTTATTAGCAATTATAGGACTGATGAAACTACTCTCGTTGTCCATAACTAGAATTTTAGGTACCGAAAAGTAATGTCGAATTTTTATTAGTTTGCTTCTCAAGTATAAGGCGGATTTTTCCTTGATTTGGAAGAATTTCGTAAATTTAGTGAATTTGTCAATACAAGTGATACATTTTTGGTGATCTATTTCGAAAAGTTCTATGTGCAGAATCTCCGAGAGATATGTGGGGATGCTTGGAATTCAGGCTTCAAAGAATGGTGGTCATATTTATTGGAACTGCATATGTCACAATTCCTAGTGTATTTTTTTATTAGGTTGCTCATTCGCGGGAAGTAATATTTTTCCAATATTTGATCTTTATTCTCTTTGTGGTTTCGATGAGCCCTACTGTGTTCTTCTTGGATGACTCTTAATTGGTTGTTTTCATTTGCCAAGTCTTCGACTACCCTCTGTGTTATGCGACTTTTGAACTTGCTAAAGTTTTCTATGTAGGTTTCCTGTAGTAGTTGTATGTATTCTTCGGGAATTTTGATGCCGTTGATAATATTAGGATTAAGTTTCTCCTTTAGTACCTGTATAAGGTTCTCTTTGTTTAATACTGGTAATCCGATGGTAGTTTTGGTGAGGCTCCTCATAAATTCAAATTTCAGTTCCTACACTGAAGATTTATTGATTTTTAAATACGTTAATTGGAGCTTCGCAGTGAGAAATTAAGTCTGATCTATCTTCTTCTGCACTGTGCATTGTTGCTGCACTGGAGGAGGTCAAATTGTTTACCTCTGTCTTTAGTCTAGATAATGCGTCAGTAAAATTTGTCTTTCCTGGGTTATAGACTAGCTCATAGTTATATTCCTCGATTCTTGATTTCCATCGCTTTAGCTTAGCATTAGTATTTCTACTGCTAAGAGCGAATGTCAAGGGCTGATGGTCGCTTAAGATTTTAATCTTCTTGGCTCCGTATAAGTAGTTACGTAAGTTGTCTAGAGTCCAGATAATCGCCAACATCTCCTTCTCATTGGTGGCGTAATGTTCTCCTGTTTTATTGAGTGATCTAGAGATTGGTCTGTCTATTCCGATATCACTCTGAGAAAGTACCGCACCGATTGCTGTATTTGAAGCGTCCGTTGTTAAAATGAAGGGTCGTTCGAAATCAGGAAAAATCAGTATTCCAGGGGATGTTAATAGTTCTTTTAGGGTGTTAAAGGATTTAAGTTCCTCTGCGTTTAATTCAATTTTGATTTGTTTTTGAAGGGTTGGCTCTAATTTGAGCCTTCTCTCCCCTCGTAAGATTTGTCAAGGGCTTTGCTACTTTTGCAAAGTCTCTTATGAATCTTCTATAGTAGGAGGCAAGGCCAAGAAATCCCTTAAGATCTTTAAGGTTTTCCGGTTGTCTAATATTTTTCATTGCCTGTATTTTTCTGGGATCTGGCTTAATGCCCTGGCTTGTTATCAGATATCGCAGAAACTCCGTTTCTTCTTTTAGGAATTCTGTTTTATCTAAGTTAACCCTGAGATTCGCCTTTTCTAGTTTTGTAAATATACTTTCAATATTTTTGAGGTGACCCTCCTCGTCTTCTCCGAGTATAATTATATACCTATATACACAAAACAACTCTTCCCTATTTCCTCATGCAAAACGTCGTCTATTGTTCGTTGAAAAATGGCCGGGGCATTCATTAAACCGAATGGAAGTCTAGTAAATTCGAACTTGCCATTCATTGTTGAAAATGTAGTTTTTGGTATATCCGATTTCTTCATTTTGATTTGATGAAACCCTGACGTGAGATATAGGGTTGTGAAATACCTTGATTTTCCTTAACTAGCAATAGTACTTGAAATATCAGGAATCGGATATGTATCAGGTACTGTAACGGCGTTAATACATTTGTAATCTATGACTATTCGACTATTCTGAATTTTCTTTCTCCCGAAGCGTCCATCTTCTTTGGAACAATCCTGATCTCTAATTTCTATGTTGTATACCTGGGTGGATCGTTTTTCTTTTAGTGGAATTTGTCCACTAAAACCTGTCTTGTTAGGACAAATCTATCTACATCCATCCGTTGGTTTTGCTTATTTGGTTGTATGTTATAAGCTTTGATCCTCTGTTGTATTGGTAGGGGTTTTGGAGGTAAATATTGCCTATTAGGTTCTCGTTGATTATTAAATATTTGATTTATAGGGGCGGAGACAGTGTTCGTCGAGTCGCTTTTGTGAATTGAGACATTTCTAAAATTCAGATTCTGTACTTCTAAATTGAATAATTAACATTTTTGAATAATTAACATTTTATAAATATCGCCGTTTAAACCTCTTATGAATACATCTAGAGAACGATTTCTATAATTTTCTGTGAGTGCATTTACCGTTTCTGCTGAGTAGTCTTCAGCTTTTATTTTATTTATTATTAAAGAAAGCTGGTGATTCACACTCGCATAAAATTCATCGAGGGTCGAACCTTTTTGTGACATGATATTCAGTTGGTGTTCGAACGTCCTTATATCTCGCTTGTCGGCTTAATGGAGGGATAGACACTTTTTACTAGACGCCCAGTCCTCATCAAATATATTGTATGATATGAGGGCTGTATACTTTGAAGTATAGATCTATAAATTGGTTTATTTTGGACTACTGCGTAGTCCTTAAGTATGTTCTCCACGGTATGTACACAAGAAAGGTACTGAACTGGATTGCCATCGAAAACTTGGAATTCTCTAACGCAGTCCGGGAGTTTCTTTATCTCTTTCAGATCTTGTTCAGTTAGCGAAGGTTGAACATTTACTAGATTTAGATTTTTGTTGCTAGAAACTGTGGTTTCTAAAGCACCTGATCTGAGTTCAATCTTTTTTACAATCTCGATTTGGGCATACACTGCACCAGTTAATTGGCGAATTACATCCTGTATATCTTCCATTGTTTATATTTAAATAATTTGTAATGGCCTATTTCCCGCTTATTGTTTTTAGTTTTTATAAGCTAGTTTAGAAAATTATGCTCTAAGCAACGTTAAGATTAAGTTCTTAAGATATTATAATGAAAACTGAACTCACATGAGTATGGCAGCAATTTTCATGTTGGTTTTGAGAAATCCTTCAGCTATGTTTGGCGATGTTTAACTTCGGATGATCCGTATTCCTCCTTTTTGGCTCAGGCCTACTATTGGTACGAAATCACTCACTTGTTTCTGTCTTGCGGAAAAAAATCATGTATTATTTTCGGATACACTCGCGACACTTAATTTGTCTTTCCGGGTGGCACTCACGACAATTTTATTTGGCGTTGTTCTAATGGTTAGCGCTCGCGAAAGTGTTAGTTATTAGCTCACGACAATTTTATTTGGCGTTGTTCTAATGGTTAACGCTCGCGATAGTGTTATATTTTTGACTTTTTTTTGTTTGCTCTTCCGACGGTTAGCTATTAACACGACATACGTTTGTTCTTACGTATATAAACGCGGGTGTCTGCTCGGGCGCCAGTTGTAAATTTTTGATTATTAACATTTAAAAAAATATTTTTTTCAAGAGATAGAAGTCTCACTTTAATCACTGCTTACTAAATTCTGACAATACAATTTTGCTTATCAACTATTTATATGATTTCAATATTATAATTTAGATGATGTCGGCATATCAGGTTGTTGTGCCAGACGGATATACGATCCGTATCCGCTGCAGATAACCAGCGCGTGGGCTGATTCAGGTAGATGCATTGGCGTGTGTACTGGTTTATGCTGACTATGTTAAATGTTGTTTGATAACTTAGAAATAATCCAACGATACCAAAAATCGTACAAGAACACTTTACGCCAGCACTAATTGTAGTTGGTTGGCGTAACTGAGTTGTTTATCGCCTCCAAGTATGAGAAGCTATTCCCGCCTGCTATCGGCGATTTTTTTTATATTAAAGATGATACAAAGGTGCAGGGGTTGGAAATTTAAGTAAAAATCATGAAGACCCTCGACTGCAATTTCGCCCGTCCAATATCAAACCCACCTCTTCTATTTGTAGACAGTTTTCAACCCATAGAAGACACCAATGGTATTTAACTAGAACCCAACACTCGAATTTCTACTTACGCTATAGGGCCGATCATCTCGAACCCATTACCCAGCAGATTGTCACCATTGCCCGAAATGTACCAGCCACCAAGTCGTCCCTTTCGTGCTATGTTTACGTTAAACCTGATGAAATTGACAAAAACACACGCCGCTTATGGTTAATTATGATTTATTATTAATAAAATAACACCACAATAACTAACTACAATCATACTAATTGAACACACAGTAATTCTTAAAAATGAAAATAACAAATGGTGCTCTTTGTCAGGTGATTTTGTAAGGTGGGCCACAACCTGTTTTCAATCACTGGTGAAACACAGACGGACGGACGGACTGACAGACATGGCTTTGAGGTAAAACTAATTACTATTCTCTATGTTACAAACTATGTATCAACACTAATATACCCCTATGGGCTAGGGTATAAACAAATGAGAAGGCTAAAATTCTCTAAGCGGATTATTGAAAACCCTATCCCATCCCATCCTTAAAATAAATATCCACAAAATGTCGGCTTTATGGCGTTGAAATATACAAAATCTCATTGTCAGAACATACTGCTTAGACAGTTTATCAAAACATTTTATGGTTCTACAAAAATCAACGTTTTTCGATTGGTTATGCTATGGTTTTGGTATGAAAACGCCTTCAAAAAGTGGGCTTGGTTAAATTGACGTATAGAATATCACAATTTTCATTTTATTTTATTAATTTTTACCATTACCAATAATTTTGCATCAAATTTTGAAATGTTTAAAATTTTACCAGAAAAACGTTTTGCGTTTCTGCGTAGCAGACAAAGTATAATCATTAATGTTGTCTAGATATGGAGTTCAGACATTCTCGTACGGGTTTGGCCTAAAACTAGGTTTTTCTAAAAAGGAGGCGTGGTGGTAGGCGGATTTCAAAATTGTTTACACTTGTTCTGCTGGGATCAACAGCAAGCACGTGTACCAACATTCATTATTCTAGTTCAAAATTGAAGGCCCAAAAACTGGTGACGTACGGACGGACGGACAGACATGGCTAAATCGACGCAGTTATCGGATCTGAGCCGATCCACATACCTTAAGCTATATCTAGGTAAATAATTTCTCAATGTTACAATCTATGTATCAACACTCTAATACCCCTATGTAATAGGGTATAACAATGTAGAGAAAAGTATCTAAAAAGTGGGCGTGGATGAAAATTATTGAAGTACGAAATGTACTTCCGAAGTATTTGTATCAAATGTTCTTCGAATTTCTTTCAAATTTTGACAAAAGGGTTTTTTTTAGTAAAAACGCACCCGAAAATAGGGCGTGGCTAAAAACTTACTGCATATGTTCTTCAGACACTTTTACAACGTTCCCAAGCGTTTGGCCAAAATAACGTTTTTGCGTAGAGTAGGCGTAGCAATGGGCGGATTTAAAAAAATTTGACACTTGTTCTGCTTCGTCCAATAGGAATTTTATATCCCCAATTTCGTCAATTTCACAAGGCTAGATCGACTCGGCTAGCGATTCTGAGTCAATCCATATACTTCGAGGTATATCTGAAAATACAAATACAAATTTTTGGCGCAACGGGCTCGTTAGTATCCAGAGCCGAGATTTCTCACAACCATTCATGTATGCGTGTGTACTTCTAACATGATGGCAGGACCTCCTATTTTATGCCGACGCCGAACACCGAATTTGAGATAAGCGTTCCTTGAAAAATCATTTAGGTGTTGCTACGGTTGCCTTCTGCACGGCTGTTCATTGCACCAACCATCGTCACCAAATGTTTTGCCTTAAATATCAGAATCGCTATCTGAGTCGATTTGGTCATATCTGTCTGTCCGTCCGCCCATTCGTCCGTCTATCTATGTGTCACCGATTTTTGGGCCTTAAATTTTGAGCTAGAGTTTTAAAATTTGGTATACAGACTCTCTGTCCGACGAAGCAGGACCAGTGTAAAAATTTTTGAAATCCGCCGACTGCCACGTACTTTTTTTTAGAAAAACTTTGTTCGAGGCCAAGCCATTAGAGATATTGAAAAAGTGTCTGAACAAGATATTGACACAAACTAAATGTCTATATTTCGTCTTTACAAAGCTTTTTGCCACGTCAGTTTTTGAGGGCGTTTTCAGTAAAAAACATTTTTTGTTAAAATTTTAAACATTTCGAAAATATATAAAATTTTGATGCAAATTCTTTGGTTCTGTTAGTATAGGCCAAACCGTGAGAGATTTTGAAAAAAAATCAAAAGAACATATCTAGACAGTCCTTATTCCTATATTTTGATCATACAAAGTTTTTTGCCACGCCTTTTTTTTGGGGCGTTTTCAGTAAAAAAAACATTTCCAGTAAAATTTTACACATATTTTCTATACATTATTTTAACCCACGCCCACTTTTTGGAGGCGTTTTCTTACAAAAACCATTTCTATACACTACCTCATAGTATAACCAAGCGAAAAATGATTTTTATTGTGGAACCAAAAATGATTTTGATAAACTGTCCGAACAATATGTTCATACAATGACATTTTCTATATTTCATCGCCAAAACCCACGCCCACTTTTTGGAGGCGTTTTCATACAAAATCCATTTGTATACCCTACGTTGTTTTTGGTCGAACCAACCAAGATTTTGATAAGCTGTCTGAACAATATGTTGCGACAATTTCATTTTTAAATTTTCATTGCCATAAAACCCACATTTAAGGGATATCAATTTTAAGGATGGGATGGGATGGGTATAAAACGATCCACACACTGGATTGTAGCCTTCTTATATGTTTATACCCTATCCCATAGCGGTATATTAGTTTTGATACATAGTTTGTGACATAGCGAAATAATTTAGCTAGGTATACCTTAAAGTATATGGATCAACTCAGAATCGATAGCTGAGTCGATTAAGCCATGTCTGTCCGTCCGTCCTTCCGAACGTCACCAGTTCTTGGGCCTTAAATGTTGAGCTACAATTTAACAGTTTAAGTTTATTTATTTAGTTTAGTTTAAACTATTTACATTTTCATAATTTACATTTGTACATAATTGATTTTTTTTTTTTTTAATAATAATTGTGAATATACGTATTGGTAATATACTAGTGTTGTGATCTAACAAATTGGATAACATTTATTTTATATGTGTTTAAATTAATTTCGTTTTTAGTTTGAGCGTTTAAGCTGTTAAATAATTTGAATCCTTTATATATAAGGGAATTTTGGGTATTTGCATGAAGAAAATTAGGAAGTCTAAGATCATTTCTGTTCCTTAGAGAATATGGTTGAAGGTCTCTTATAAATTGTATGTAGTCAAGTAAATAATTTAGCATAAGTTTGTTTACAATTTTGAATACAAACAGTAAAGGAATTTAGTTCTTATAAAATTAAAAAATTAATCCCGCACCACTGGGTTATAAAATGAAAGTCCAATTTACGTTATAATAAGTCTTCTCTTTATTACTCGCCGACTTCGACTGACTACAATATTTCTTAATACCTAAAACCTAACTTCGCTTGACCTTGGTTCCCACGCAGACCCATTGCCGTAATCTCGCACCTGGAGTGCGCAAGTTGACACCGTTCGTCGTGAAGCGCATAACGGATGCGCATGTATGAATAAATTGCAGCGCAATCATTTTTTTATCGTCAGGTGAATAGCCGATCGTGTTAACTGCCGCCCCCTTAAATGTCTGCGTCCCGCAGATCTATCGCTGAGCATGTGGAACAGGTTAGGTTACCGCCAGGTTGTTGAACTTCCTCTGATCGTGGAGCTGGGCGGGGAGTTCGTTTCCGGTGAAAGGACAGGCGAAGTTCCGGGATGTTGACCTTTCCGTAGATCTTTTTCCAGAGTAGGCAGGTGGCGATAACTATAACTACAGCAATAAGGATTTCTGTAATGATAGAAGAATTAAGATTTCCTTTTAAGGTTTTGATGTGCTCAATATTCTTGATACTGATATCGTGCACAAATTCCAGGTCAGGCTTGATTCTCCTGCTGGTTATATTGGCCAGGACGGCAGGGAGCGCTTGTAGCCTTGAGGCAGACCCACCGAAGTATGTCTGACCCTTGATGGTGACTGTATCGTTGTCCAGTTGGATGATATAGGTACCTTCTAGGGGAATAGAAGAACTTTTACATAAAATTGAACCATTGAAATTTGTCACAAAGATTGTGTTTTCCCCAATAAGCTCGATGACTTCTTCGTTAGTGTTTTTGAAGTCGCAGGCTGCGGTGCCACCCTTGAGGATCCTGGGTAGGCATGTGTCTTCTGCTAATTTCTTTAAAGTGCTACCCTCGCAAACCGATGTTTTTCCCGTGTGGAAGCATTTACCCTCAAGTCCGTAAGTCATGTCGTGATAACCTAGAGTCGATTTGTCTCCCATCTCTGATTGCCGCACGAGCGTTTACCAAGTGGAAAATGTTACTCCCAACCTTGGGGATTGCTAGGACATACAGCAATATAGTTCCATTGCTATATACAGAGGGCCGTCCGTACTATACCGCTTCTACGAAGTTTTGATAAGGTAGAGTTTCCAGCTCGTTAATGATAGTGTTAATCTCCTCAGAGTCCAGTGTGTTGCTATTAACTATTCCGGTCTTGGCCATTTGGCAGGCTCTAACTATTTCGTTAACTCCCTCTTTAAGTATATTACTTTGTTAAGTAAGTCGTGTCTTAGTCTTTCCGCTTCTTCTCCTTGTAAGGCATTATTATAGCCATCGATCATTCTGTTAATTTTGTTCATAACCTCGTGCGTCGCGTCGAAGAGTCTTTCGTTAATTTTGTATTGGTCGTTATTGTTGTCTATTATGTCTGCTTGCGCTTGTAAGAGTTTGTCCCAGTCAGTTGCATCGGGGGAACCTGCTAGCCATTTCCAGGCGCTACCTATCCAGTCGATAGATCGAGCCCGTCTCACATTTGGTTCACCAAGTTCCCTTAGCCGAACCTTTACTTGGTTCAGATGATAGGTTAGTACCAGCTGCGTTTCCTGATCTGCCACATGCTTTGCAGCCAGCTGTTCGGAACGTTCAATGAGAGCGCTAAATTTGTTTAGGTCAATGACATGGATTAGCTTGAAGTAGCCATTTATCACCCAGGCGTTGCCCTCCTTAATGGTCACGATTGGTGATTTGTACTCGAAAATGTGCAGGGGCTGCACAGGAACCAAGAAAACT
Organism: Rhingia rostrata; assembly: GCA_949824845.1. NCBI lineage: Eukaryota > Metazoa > Arthropoda > Insecta > Diptera > Syrphidae > Rhingia > Rhingia rostrata. The sequence goes on along the minus strand of OX463755.1, from coordinate 86,183,966 downwards.
AAACTGTAATATAGTTTCATTAATTTAATTACTTTATTTATTAGTTAACTACAAAATTGGACTTAAATAGCTGGTATGCTAAAAGGAAGAATTCATGATATACATTTTTATCTTATTTTAGCGTATTCTTCTTGTTATTTTCTACTTCTTGTAGGACAGGAGGGAATCATTCCCTTTTTTTTTTTATTCTTTTTTTTTTTATATATGAGCTTTTGTTTAATATTTTTTTAAGTTTCTTAAGTGAGCTTTGTGAATCCTTTTGCCACTAGCCGTAGTAATTGTTACGCGGTTGTCCTTTGCGACAATTTCTTTTCGATACAATGGTTTATTTTTTCCCTTAATGCATTTCACGGCAACGTACATTACCTCACCCTCACAGTACTTTCTGGGCGCATTCTTTTTTAGATTTAACCTCACATTCCTAGCCTCCATATTCCTCTTAATAATACCTCGCAGGTCGTTATTGATCTTAGAGCGAATGTTCAGAAGGTTTTGGTAATTAACCCTCTGAGATCGGTTAAAGAAAACATCGGTAGGTTTCCGTTTAGTTACAGAATGTATGGTATCATTATAGCGATCTACTGCTATCTCGACTAGTTCTTTAACCCCTAGATCGGAATTCTCGGCTCTAAGGTAAATTTCTAATATCGTGGAATGGACCCTTTCTATTTGCCCATTCACTTCGCTTCGGTAGGAGGGGGTCAGATAGAGCTTGACGCCTAAAGTTCTTATAAAGTTTAATATTATCGGGCTAAGGAAGCCCCTTTCGTTATCTGTGACAACGATCTGCGGTACAGTGAAGTAGTGTAAGATTTTAATCAGCTTTGATCGGATGCAGATAGAGGATTTTTCTTTAACGTGGAAGAATTTCGAAAATTTTGAAAATTTGTCAACGACAGTTAGGAATTTCTTGTTCTGAATTTCCATGATATCCATGTGAAGTATTTCGCATGGATATTTGGGGGGTGGTGTTGCTTGAAATTCAGGAGTCAATGGGTATCTGTCATACTTGTTTGAGCTGCAGATTTCGCACAAGGCAGCGAACTTCCTAACCTGAGACATCATCTGTGGAAAATAGAATTTTTTCAGAATTTGCTCCTTGTTCTCCCTAGGAGCGCGATGGGCTCGTCTATGTTCCATTTCTATTATAACCTGTTTGCGCTCCGCATTGGCAACATCCTCGATAATCCTCTGAGTGACCCGTATCCTATAGTTACCAAAGTTCTCTAGACAAACATCTTGAAGCAAGCTAAGGTAACTCTCCGGGATCTTAATTCCGTTTACTACCCTCGGGTTAAGTTTTTCTTTTAGTATGTTCACAAGACTGTCACGATGTAACCTGGTTGTTGAAATATAATGCCGATGGTAACCAGGGCCGATTCCATATGATGCAACCGCTGTTGTTTACGAGGGTAATAATTATCAGACCTCGGTTCCCGTTTGAACCGGTTGTTAGGCCCATTCATGTTATTACAGTTTCTGGATTGGACAGAGCTGTCTACTTCCATCTTAACTAGGGGCCTCGGGTCCCCTGGTCCCGACGATGTGGATGGCCCGCCTTGGAATCCTGCATTCCAAGGGTGATATTGGCGCTGTCCGAAACCATCGTTCGAAAACCTATTCGGGTTTCTTGCAGGCAAAGGAGGGCCCCTCTCATTTTTGAAGTTATAGTGCACGGGGGAGGATATAACGTTCTGTGCTTGCACATGCACAGTATTACTCCTAAAATTGAGGTTCTGCATTTCGAGACAAGCAGAATAGGCCTCAGGGAGCGTTCTTGGTCTCTGGATCATAAGGAGCCTCGAAAGGTCCCCATTTAGTCCTCGCACGAAGACGTCCAATGCACGATTGCGGTAAGCTTCTACCAAGGCATTCATCGTCGCGGCGGAGTGTGATTCTGACCGAATCTTGTTTATGACAAGTGAGAACTGATGGTTTACGGTGGCGTAAAAGTCATCGACACGAGAGCCACCTTACTTCAGCTGATTTAGCTGGTGTTCGAGTGTCCTTATGTCCCTCTTGTCTGCGTAATGCGGAGAAAGGACCATTTTGATTTCCGTCCACACGTCGTCGAACACGTTATATGAGACGAGGGCAAAATCGGCCTTCCCCCTAATTTTCTGCCTGATATGTTGGAGGATAGCCCTGGGCTTATTACGAACGATCGCGTAGTCCCTGAGGACTGTTTCGACACTATGTACCCAGGATACATAGTGAACCGGATTACCTTCAAATATCTGGAGCTCCTTTACTGAGTCCGGCAGTTTCGAAATTTCTTTTAACTCGGCCTCGTTGTTCGGACCTCGTAACTGTTCTTGGATTTCGGGTTGCTGGGCTGCTGGTACTCCCAAGCCTATTCTATTTTCAATGGAACTAAGCCGCCTTATTACATCGTGAATTTCCTGTCTCGAATCCCCCTGCTCAATGCGAGCGATTCGGGACTCTAATCCTTTTAATTGTTCGAGAACCGAATTGATGGCTCCCGTTAACTGAGTCACTGAATTCTTAAGTTCGTCCATTCTAATAACAACAGACAGTAAGTGAGAGTGTAAAAATACCGTGAAATGAGCCTTTTAAAATGTTAAATAAACTGACTAGTGGCAGAAGTTAGTTTAGATTTACTCTTTTCATAAATTTCACAGTTGAATCTATTAATATCAATTTCATATAGTTAGTTCGATTTTCTAATCTTGTTTGATCAACTTGATTTTGTTAAAACTCAGTTTAATAATTTCCCTGGATGCCTGCTAAGCGCTCCACCTTAAATTTTCGGGGTAGTCACCTGGAAGGCTCGTATGGATCCGGTTTAGTCGTAATGCAACTATGTCTGCAGCGACCTACTGAGGTACGAGTGTCTTCACTAAGAATAATGTTAAATAATCATTCAGTGAACCAGCCCCTTTTTTCTTGGGAGTTGGCCCCTAGGCATAAATGTTTTCTTAAATTCGTTACTGAGTGGGTAATTTCTTTTCACAAAATTTTCTTATGTACTAGGCATAGATGCTTTTCATGAATTTATTACCAAAAAGGCAATTTTCTATAAATAAATTTTACTGATACTTTTCTTAACTTATAGCTTACTATACTCCTAAAATGATTGGTAACATCTTCCGGATGTTGTCTTCGGAGTTGTTCCTTATCTTCCTTGTTCTTCTTTATATTCAGCTTTAACTTCATTGGACGACCTTTCCAATGGTGATTTCAACTTCCTCGCTCAGTCCGTTGATGCGTAGGTTTCCTACAGTTCTCTGACTTTAATTTCACTTTCACATCTACTTATTGATTGCACAGTATTTAACCTTTTAATTTCGTATTTTTCCGATGTTGGCTTTACTCTAACATTTGTTTTTTGAATGCACAGTATCTTTAGCACTAACTTTCGTAACTTTTTCTGACGTTGACTTTACTCTAGCATTTGTTTCTAGAATGCACAGTATCTTAGCACTATTCTTCAATTTTTACATTTAGCTCTTAGTATTCACTTGCTCTTAGGTTTGGTCCTAACTTTACACGTCAGGTCCCTGCTCGGGCGCCAGTAAATGAATTTAGTCCTTATAAAATTAAAAAATTAACCCCGCGCGAATCTTTGATTCGCGCACCACTGACTACAATATTTCTTAATACCTAAAACCTAACTTCGCTTGACCTTGGTTCCCACGCAGACCCATTGCCGTAATCTCGCATCTGGAGTGCGCAAGTTGACACCATTCGTCGTGAAGCGCATAACGGATGCGCGTGTATGAAAAAAATGCAGCGCAATCATTTTTTTATCGTCAGGTGAATAGCCGATCGTGTTAACTCAAACACTAAAACATTCATAACAATTCTTTGCTTAACAGAAAGCCACTTCAACGAGTTCAACATAAAACGGATTGACATATATCTATTGCACTTTAAAATACATCGCATGGCTTTGTTTTGTAATTTTTGCAATCTTAAGATTTTACTCTCATTACATAGAAACAAAATGGTGGAACAATACTAGAAATGAGGTTTTACAATGACATTATATAATTATATAATTATGAAATTTGGTATACGCGTTTGTTGTTGCTCCCAACAGAACAACTGTAAACATTTTTAAAATCCTCCCACTGCCACGCCCGCTTTTTAGAAAAACACAGTTTTAGGCTAAACCGTTTCAAAATTTTAAAACAATGCCTGAACAACATATCTAGGCAATTCTTATGTCAATATGTCGCCTATACAACGTTTTTTGCCACGCCTACTGTTTGAAGGCGTTTTCGTTAGAAAAAACCTTATTCGGTAAAATTTTAAAAATTTCGAAAAAAATGTTGATGCAAAATCATTGGTTCTGTTAATGTAAACATTTCTTCTATATATTATTTTAACCACGCCCACTTTTTGGAGGCGCTTTCATACAAAAACCATTTCTATACACTACCTCATTGAATAACCAGTCCAAAAACGGTGGTTTTTGTCGTACCATAAATGATTTTGATAAACAGTCTGAACAATATGCTATGACAATGGCATTTTCTACATTTCATCGCCATAAATCCGACATTTTGGGGATATTTTAAGGATGGGATGGGATAGGGTACAAAACTATCCACATAGTGGATTGAAGCATTCTCATATGTTTTTGGAGATGTTTTCTTACAAAAACAATTGGTATACCCTACGCAGGAGAAAAACGTTGATTTTGGTCGAACCATACAAGTTTTTGATAAACTGTTTGTACAAGGTGTTGCTACAATTTCAATTTTCTCATATGTTTATACCCTATACCATAGGGGTATAATAGTTTTTATACATAGTTTGTAACATAATGAAATAATTTAGCTAGGTATACATCAAAGTATATAGATCGACTCAGAATCGATAGCTGAGTCGATTAAGCCATGTCTGTCCGTCCAACCGTCAGTACGTCAACAGTTTTTGGGCGTTAAATTTGAGCTGGAATGATGAAATTTTTTTTTCGGTAAAATTTAAAACATTTTGAAAAAAATTGTGATGCAAAATAATTAATATAACTAATATAAACATTTGTTACATACGTCATTTTTACCCATGAATACTTTTTGAAGGCGATTTCATACAAAATCCATTTGTATACCCTACCATGTTTTGTTTCCAACCATACAAGATTTTGATAAACTGTGTGAACAATATGTTGCGACAATTTCAATTTTAAATTTTCATTGCCATGAAACCTACATTTAAGGGATACCAATTTTAAGGATGGAACGGGATATGGTATAAACCGATCCACACAGCCTTGTCATATGTTTATACCCTATCCCATAGGGGTATATTAGTTTTGATACATAGTTTATAACATAATGAATTAATTTAGCAAGGTATACATTAAAGTATATCGATCGACTCAGAATCGATAGCTGAGTCGATTTAACCATGTCTGTCTGTCCGAAATTTGGTACCCGTGTTTGTTGTTCCGCCCAGCAGAACAAAAGTAAAACTTTTTGAAATCCCCCAACTGCCACACACGCTTTTCAGAAAAATGTAGTTTTAGACAAAGCCGTTAGAGATTTTGAAAAAAAAATCGAAAGAACACATCCTAATATTTATATTTTGTTGATACGTAGATTTTTTTTGCCACGCCCGCTTTTTGGGTGCCTTTTTAGTAAAAAACGTTTCACGGTAACATTTTAGACATTTGGAAAAAAAATGTTATGCAAAATCATTGGTTCTGGTAATATGAACATTTCTTCTATATATCATTTTAACGCACGACCACTTTTTGGAGGCGTTTTCTTACAAATACCATTTCTATAGACTACCTCATGGCATAACCAGGCGAAAAACGGTGTTTTTTGTCGAACCATAAATGATTTTGATAAACAGTCTGAACAATATGTTTTGACAATAACATTTTCTATATTTCATCGCCATAAATCCAACATTTTGATGATAATGTCTTATGGGTTGGGTGGGATAGGATACAAAACAATCCACACAGCGGATTGTAGCCTTCTCATATGTTTTTTATATATATTTCTGATCCCTTCTATTATTTGAATTTTGATTTTTGATAGAGTAGTTTTAATTAATATTAGACGCAGGATTTTTCTTTTTGGTTAGATTTTTTTCTTTAAATAAATTATAAATTGTCGTGATTATAATTGTGGTTGAAATTCTGTTTATTTAACAATGTGTGAACAAAACTTCTTCGCTGGTGGTGTGTAGGCGGTGGGCGGGCCAACTTTTGGTGCAGTGACAGTGACATGAAGTGACCTTGACGAACGTAGACAGGACATGACGTGACTTTTGTTTTAAATTACTGATTGCGACTGTGGAGTGATTAAGGGGCTATTCCTCGTGAAATCGGCCTAGGCATCACACAAAGGGGTGGGAAGGCAATACTCTGCCAACAACAATCGGCATATTTCGGTATTGTATCGAATCGATATATACTGGGATTTGTTTGATCGGCTTAGGTTAGTTGATAGATTTTAGAAAAAGTTTAAAAAGAAAGGTATTTTCCTTTTTTTTTAATTAGTGTTACTTAGTTATTAAATTCCGCGGATATTTTCCCAGTCTTTTTCAAGTATATTGGCAAAGGCATTTCAAAATTTCAATTTCCTCTTTATGCCCTATCACATAGGGGCATATCAGTTTTTATACATAGTTTGTGACATAGAGAAGTAAGTGAGCTATGTATAACTCAAAGTATATGGGTCGACTCAGAATCGATAGCTGAGTCGATTAAGCCATATCTGTCTGTCCGTCCGTTTGTTTATATGTATCTTACCGGTTTTTGGCCTTAAATTTTGAGCTAGGATAATGAAATTTGGTACATGTGGTCCTTGTACGTGCTGTTCGAACAGATGTAAACATTTCTGAAATCGATTTACTGCCAAAAAAAATTTCAATAAAAATTTGATGCAAAATAATTGTTTTTGGTAATGTATACATTTCTTCCATATAAAAATTTTTACTTACGCCCACTTTTTGAACGCGTTTTCATACAAAAACTTACAAACTTAGCAGGAGAAAAACGAACCATACAAGATCCACTATATTAATCGCCGACCCAATTTCTTTCAGAACATATTTACCCTATTTAATGAAGTAAAATTGCATTTTTTTTTTACCAAATTGAAGCGTACAGCTCATAGATCGGTCGAAAAGAATTATAATTTCAAAAAAGTTATTGCAAAATTGGTAAAATAATGTTTTTAAATTACCTTGGTTACAACAACAACATTGTAAATATACAAAGAAAGATAGCTTTATAGCTTAGCTATCTGTGCGGCGAGTGTCACGTTTGAATGATGGGAGTTAAGCAAAGAAAGAGAGAAAAGTATATGCGCAGGGGTGGGTTGGGTATGGGTAATTGGATAAGTCACATTTTTCTTTCGCTCAGTCGGAGTCCTGTGACTGTCTCCTTCTATTGTATGAATCAGAAATTAAAAAAAGAGAATCATACACAGAGAACTTTTCTATATGTGTATGCGTATAACTCTAATGTAGCTTTAACATAGTGTGGGGTGAATGGTGTGCGTTAAGCGAATTAAGTAGAGAAGGGAATATGCGCACGCGTATTGGTGATTGGATTGGATACGTATACCTACTCTGTCTTTTATAAGTTATAGGTAATCATAATGTTGCCCGAATATTGTACAAAATTGTATTTTCTGTGGTTGCGTTGGGCTATTATTATTGACCTTATTTGTATAGTGTAGCACTATACATAGAGCAGCCACTGAGCCACCTCACCGAAACGAAAGTGTTTGGCGTGTGGGGGCGTGGCGGATGAATGTGTGGCGTGTTCGTTTGTGTTAAGCGAATGAGGGAGAGAAGTTATCCGCAGGTGTGGTTGCATTAGTCTGATGAACGGAAGTACATTTGGCTTCCGGTCATTCGAAGTCGGTTGTATCCTACACGAATTATTAGATAGCCATCCTACAATAATTGTGGTTTCACTGTGCTCTGATCCTGGTTTTGGCCAATTATTACCTATTCTTTGTTAAGTCATTTTGATTTTTATTTTTTTCGACGGAATATTAGGTAGATATGCCTCGGCAAAGAACTTTGATGGGTAGGCGTGAGAGGGAAAGAAATAGAGTTGATTATTTGTTACGTCGCGAAGCCGTACCATACGTACCATTCCGTACCATTTTAGTGCCAATATCTTTCTCTCTTTCCTTCTCATTGCCTTGCCCAGCAAGTTTATCGTAGCGGTGAACTACGCTTTTTTTGTTTTCAAATTTAAAAATTATTTTTTACTCTTTTTGGTCTCAGGTACCTTACCTTTTCTGCCACATCTGGACTGGACTGGAAGAAGAATGCTATTATTTTATTACTCTTCTATTGTGCGCATTTTGTTATCTCATAGCAAAAAATTAAAAATATTATTGAATAAGAAATATAAAAGTACAGCATGAAAAAAAATTTAATGCAATCTGTTTCATTTCAGTGCTATTTTTGTTTTTTCAACGTTATAGAAGTTAAGAACAATATTAGTTAGTAATTTTACGATCAGTAATTTTTAAGATTTCTTTATTTAAAGACAGACATTCAAATTCGCTTCAAATCAAACAGAGCTACACCAATTTTATTTATCTATATAGTAGATAATTATATAAAAAAAATGTGTGGTCGATTTTCGAGCACTGGGCGAACCTAGTTTTAATAAATTCTCTGAAGAATATGTTGCGACAATATCAATTTTAATATTTCTTTGCCGTAAAACACACATTTTAGGGATATTAATCTAAACGATGGGATGGGAACGATAAACACAGGGATAAACTGTCTGAGCGATATGTTGCGACAATTTCAATTTTAAATTTTCATTGCCATAAAACCCACAATTAAGGGATATCAATTTTAAGGATGGATGGATGGATCCACACAGTGGATTGTAGCCTTCTCATATGTTTATACCCTATCCCATAGGGATATATTAGTTTTGACATGAAGTTTGTAACATAGTGAAATAATTTCGCTAGCTATACCTCAAAGTATATGGATCGAATCAGAATCGCTAGCTGAGTCGAGTAAGCCATGTCTGTTTGTCCGTCCGTCTGTGTCACCGATTTTTGGGCCTTAGATTTAGAGCTAGAGCTTTGAAATTTGGTATACAGATTCTCTTTCCAACGAGGCAGAACAGAAGTAAAAATTTTTGAAATCCACCCACTGCCACGCCCCCTTTTTAGATAAACGTAGTTGTAGGCAAGAAGAAATCTAGACAATTATAGTGTCTATATTTCGTCTTTTCAAAGTTTTTTGGCGCGCCCACTTTTTGGGGGCGTTTTCAGTACAAAACGTTTTTCGGTAAAATTTCAAACATTTCGAAAAATATTTTGATGCCAAATCATTTTATGATAGTATAAATATTTAGAGGCGTTTTCATACAAAACCCATTTTTTTTACCTTACGCCATATTATATGCAGCAGAAAAAGGTTGTTTTTGGTCGAACATACTAGATATTGATAAACTGTCTTAACAATATGTTGCGACAATTTCAATTTGAATATATCGTTGACATAAAATCCACATTGAAGGGATATTTCTTTTAAGGAAAGAATGGGACAGGGTATAAAACAATCCACACAATGGATTGTAGCCTTCTCATATAGCCTCATATAGCCTTATTTACATACAAAGTTTTTTGCTACGCCCAATTTTTGGGGCGTTTTCAGTAAAAAATGTTTTTCGGAAAACAGCTTTTGGTAAAGTTAACATTTCTCCCATATATCATTTTTACCCACGCCCACTCTTTGAACGCGTTTTCATACAAAAACCATTTTTATAACTTAGCCATGCCATATGCAAGAGAAAATTTTATTTTTTGGTCGAACCATAAAAGTTTTTGATAAACTGTCTGAACAATATGTTGCTACGATTTCAATTTTGATATTTCTTTGCAATAAAATTCACATTTAAGGGATATTTATTTAAAGGATGGGATGGGATAGGGTACAAAATGATCCACACAGTTGATTGTAGCCTTCTCTTAAGTTTTTTTCAGGTCTTAAAGTGAATTTTTTTGGAAAGAAAGGAAAGTAGCTGTGGCAAAGTGTGGAAAAGTGAAGGTGGATTTGTAACACGAAGAAACAAGTGCATGAGGACAGTAATAACTTGTACGTGCTGTTCGAACAAGTGTTAAAACTTTTGAAATCCGCCCACTACCACGCCCTCTTTTTAGTAAAACCTAATTTTGGGCCAAACTTTTTGGGGGTGTTTTTAGTAAAAAACGTTTTTCGTTAAAATTTTAAAAATTGCGAAAAGATTTGATGCAAAATAAATGGTTTTGGCATTGTAAACATTTCACCATATATCATTTTTACCCATACCCACTTTTGGGAGACGTTTTATATATTTCGATATTTCTTTTAAGGAAAGAATGGGACAGGGTATAAAACAATCCACACAATGGATTGTAGCCTTCTCATATAGCCTCATATAGCCTTATTTACATACAAAGTTTTTTGCTACGCCCAATTTTTAGGGCGTTTTCAGTAAAAAATGTTTTTCGGAAAACAGCTTTTGGTAAAGTTAACATTTCTCCCATATATCATTTTTACCCACGCCCACTCTTTGAACGCGTTTTCATACAAAAACCATTTTTATAACTTAGCCATACCATATGCAGGAGAAAAACGTTGTTTTTGGTCGAACCATATAAGTTTTTGATAAAGTGTCTGAACAATATGCTGCTTCAATTTCAATTTTAATATTTCTTTGCCATAAAACCCACATTTAAGGGATATAAATTTAAAGGATGGGATGTAGCCTTCTCATATGTTTATACCCTGTCCCATAAAGGTCTTTAAATTATAATACACGGTTTGTAACATAGTGAATTAATTTAGCTAGGTATATCTCAAAGTATATGGATAGACTCAGTATCGTTAGCTGAGTCGATTAAGCCATGTATGTCTGCCCGTCCGTCCGTCTGTAGGTAACCGGTTTTTGGGCTGGGATTTTGAGCTAGGATAATGAAATTTCGAACATGTGTTAAAACTTTTAAAATCCCCCCGCTGCTACGCCCTCTTGTTAGTAAAATAAAATTTTAGGCCAAACTTTTTGGGGCGTTTTTAGTAAAAAACCTTTTCGTTAAAAAAAATTGGTTTTGGTAATGTAAACATTTCTTCCATATATCATTTTTATGTACGCCTACTTTTTGGAGATATTTTGTGAAAACGACATTTTTCTATTTTTTCAACAAAAATCCAACATTTTTGGGATATTAATTTAAAGTATGTGATGGGATAGGGTATTTAACGATCCGCACAGCGGATTGTAGTCTTCTCATATGTTTATTCCCTATCCAATAGGGGTATATTAGTTTGGATACATAGTTAGTAACATAGTGAAATAATCTAGCTAGGTATACCTCAAAGTATTTGGATCGACTCAGAATCGCCAGCTGAGTCGATTAAGCCATGTCTGTTCTTCTATCCGTCCGTACGTCACAAGTTTTTGGGCTTTAAATTTTGAGAATGATGAAACTTAGTGCACGTGCTTGTTGTTGCTCCCAGCAGAACATGTGTACACATTTTTGAAATCCGCTTACTGCCACGCCCTCTTTTCAGAAAAATATAGTTTTATGCCAAACCGTAAGAGATTCTGATAAAATGTCCAAACGACATATTTATACAATCATTATGTCTATGTTTTGTTCGTACAAAGTTTTTTGCCACGCCCACTTTTTGGGTTTTTTTTTTAAATTTTGTTTGAAAAATTTTAAACATTTCGAAAAAAATGGTGATGCATAATGATTGGTTCTTTTAACATTAACATTTCTTCCATATATCTTTTTAAGCCACGCCCACCTTATGTCTATATCTCGTCTATACAAACTTTTTTGCCACGCCCAATTTTCGGTGGCGTTTTCAGAAAAAAAAAACTTTTTCGTCAAGACTTTAAACATTTCGGAAAAGATGCAAAATCAATCGTTATGGTAATATAAATATTTCTTTCATATATTATTTTAACCCACGCCCACTTTTTGGATGCCTTTTCATACAAAATCTTTGTATACACTACTTCATAGCGTAACCAGGCGCAAATCATTGTTTTTTGTCGAACCAGGAAAGATTTTGACATTCTGTCTGAACAATATGTTATGATTATGACTTTTGCCATATTTCATCGCCATTGATCCGACATTTTGGGGATATTTGTTTTAAGGATGGGATGGGAAGGGGTAGTGGACTGTAGCCTTCTCAGATGTTTATACCATATCCCATAGGGGTGTATAAGTTTTGACATTAGGTTTGAAAAATAGTGAAATAATTTTGCTAGATATGCCCTTAAAAGTATATGGATCGACTCAGAATCGCTAGCTAAGTTGATCTAGCCATGTCTGCCCGTCCGTCCGTCCATCCGTCCGTCTGTGTGTCACCAATTTTTGGGCCTTCAATTTTGAGCTAGAGTTTTGCAATTTGGCATATAGTGTAAACATTTTTGAAATTCGCTCATTTTTACGCCCAATTTTTAGAAAAAAAGCGTTGTTTTAGGGCAAACCAATAGATATTTTGAAAAAGAATCTGAACAAGATATCTAGACAATATTTATGTTTATATTTCGTCGATGCAAAGTTTTTTGCCACTCCCACTTTTTGGGGGCATTTTCAGTCAAAAACTTTTTTGGAATATTTTAAATATTTCGAAAAACAAATGGTGATGCAAAATCATTGGATCTATTAATATAAACTTTTCTTCCATATATCATTCCGGCATAACTATACTTTAGCTGCCTTTCAATTTTTGCACTTTTTTTTTTATTAATCGATTCGTCTCTGCGCACTGATCATTTATATGCTTTAAAAAATTGTCGCTCCCGTTTAGTTTAAAAGTTATTAACAAAACAAAATTGCACTTTTTGGGTTATAATCCCATACAAATTGTTTGTAGTTTGACACTTCATTTATTTTTTTTTCTGCTGCGGTGTACGCAGCATTGCCATGTTGAAAAAAACATACCAAATAAAAATATTTTAACAAAAAGAAATGTTGACTAAGGCGCCTGCCTGACGACTTTAAATACCCTGAGCGGAGCAACGAAGTTGCGTGAGCGTGGACTGTCCACAGAAAGAGAGTTGAAATCCTTTGTTCCCGCGAAGCGGGCCACGCAGAGTACCGCTTAATAGAAAAACTGTTGACTTAGGCGCCTGCCTGACGACTTTAAATACCCTGAGCGGAGCAACGAAGTTGCGTGAGCGTGGACTGTCCACAGAAAGAGAGTTGAAATCCTTTGTTCCCGCGAAGCGGGCCACGCAGAGTACCGCTTTATAGAAAAACTGTTGACTTAAGCGCCTGCCTGACGACTTTAAATACCCTGAGCGGAGCAACGAAGTTGCGTGAGCGTGGACTGTCCACAGAAAGAGAGTTGAAATCCTTTGTTCCCGCGAAGCGGGCCACGCAGAGTACCGCTTAATAGAAAAACTGTTGACTTAGGCGCCTGCCTGACGACTTTAAATACCCTGAGCGGAGCAACGAAGTTGCGTGAGCGTGGACTGTCCACAGAAAGAGAGTTGAAATCCTTTGTTCCCGCGAAGCGGGCCACGCAGAGTACCGCTTAATAGAAAAACTGTTGACTTAGGCGCCTGCCTGACGACTTTAAATACCCTGAGCGGAGCAACGAAGTTGCGTGAGCGTGGACTGTCCACAGAAAGAGAGTTGAAATCCTTTGTTCCCGCGAAGCGGGCCACGCAGAGTACCGGTTAACAGAAAAACTGTTGAGTTAGGATTTAATTTATTTATTATATTATACTAATTTATGATGAATCGTCAGAATCATTAGAACATGGTTCTGGAATTGCTTCTTGCCCGTTGTATAGTTTGCCGGCACATTTAAAAAATTCTTCGAGGGGGTCTAAATTTTCGTTACGGCATTTTTTTAAGATATTTTATTTAGTCATTTTTTATTATTAATTAATGATTGTTAATAATTTTTTTTAAATTTTTTACATTTTTTACATTTCTTTACATTTTGGGATTTTTTTTTCTATCTTGCAATGCTCCATTGGAGTGTTTTTTTTCATATTTATCATTCAGCTATGTGTGAACTGTCAAAAGCTGGTTGATTTCTATAGGGATTTTTGGAAATTTCATTATTTAATAACTTTTGAACTAATTGAGAGCGACAAAAAAAAATTGCTAAATTTTTAGCTTAATTTAGTGAGTGGAACAAAAAAAAAAAAAGTGAAAAAAGTGATTGGAAGCTAAAGTAACAATGTTCCATCATTCCAAGCCATGCTCACTTTTTGGAGGCGTTTTCATACAAAAACCATTTTAATACATTACCTCATAGCATAACCAGGCGAAAAACAGTGTTTTTTTGTCGAACAATAAATGATTTTGATAATCAGCCTGAATAATATGTTATGACAATAACGTTTTCTATATATTTTCATCGCCATAAATCCGACAATTTGGGGATATTTGTCTTAAGGATAGGATGGCATAGGGTACAGAACGATCCACACAGTGGATTGTAGCCTTCTCATATGTTTTTATACCGTATCCCATAGGGGTATATTAGTTTTGACATTAAGTTCGTAATATAATGATATAATTACGGGATATTTGATTTAAGGATGGGATGGGATAGGGTCTAAAACGCTCCACAGTGGGATGTAGCCTTCTTAATTGTTTTTATTCTGACATTAAGTTTGTAACATATTGATTAAATTTGGCAGATATACCTCAAAGTATGTGGATCGACTCAGAATCGCTAGCTTAGTCGATATAGAAAAAAAATTTGATGCAAAATCAATCGATGTGGTAATATACATATTTCTTTTATATATTATTTTAACCCACGCCCACTTTTTGGAGGCGTTTTCATACAACATCCATTTGTATACACTACATTGTTTTGTTTCGAACCATACAAGATTTTGATAAGCAGTCTGAACAATTTGTTGCGACAATTTCAATTTTATATTTTCATTGCCATAAAACCCACAATTAAGGGATATCAATTTTAAGGATGGATGGATGGATCCACACAGTGGATTGTAGCCCCTCATATGTTTATACCCTATCCCATAGGGGTATATTAGTTTGGATACATAGTTAGTAACATAGTGAAATAATCTAGCTAGGTATACCTCAAAGTATTTGGATCGACTCAGAATCGCCAGCTGAGTCGATTAAGCCATGTCTGTTCTTCTATCCGTCCGTACGTCACCAGTTTTTGGGCTTTAAATTTTGAGAATGATAAAACTTGGTGCACGTGCTTGTTGTTGCTCCCAGCAGAACATGTGTACACATTTTTGAAATCCGCTTACTGCCACGCCCTCTTTTCAGAAAAACATAGTTTTATGCCAAACCGTTAGAGATTCTGAAAAAATGTCCAAACAACACATCTATACAATCATTATGTCTATGTTTTGTTCGTACAAAGTTTTTTGCCACGCCCACTTTTTGGGTTTTTTTTTTTAATTTTGTTTGAAAAATTTTAAACATTTAGAAAAAAATGGTGATGCAAAATGATTGGTTCTTTTAACATTAACATTTCTTCCATATCTCTTTTTAAGCCACGAACACCTTATGTCTATATCTCGTCTATACAAACTATTTTGCCACGCCCAATTTTTGGTGGCGTTTTCAGAAAAAAAAAAACTTTTTCGTCAAGACTTTAAACATTTCGAAAAAGTTTTCGATGCAAAATCAATCCTTATGGTAACATAAATATTTCTTTTATATATTATTTTAACCCACGTCCACTTTTTGGATGCCTTTTCATAAAAAATCTTTGTATACACTACTTCATAGCGTAACCAGACGCAAATCATTGTTTTTTGTCGAACCAGGAAAGATTTTGACATTCTGTCTGCACAATATGTTATGATTATGACTTTTGCCATATTTCATCGCCATTGATCCGACATTTTGGGGATATTTGTTTTAAGGATGGGATGGGAAGGGGTAGTGGACTGTAGCCTTCTCAGATGTTTATACCATATCCCATAGGGGTATATAAGTTTTGACATTAGGTTTGTAAAATAGTGAAATAATTTTGCTAGATATACCCTTAAAAGTATATGGATCGACTCAGAATCGCTAGCTAAGTTGATCTAGCCATGTCTGTCCGTCCGTCCGTCCATCCGTCCGTCCATCCGTCCGTCTGTGTGTCACCAATTTTTGGGCCTTAAATTTTGAGCTACAGTTTTGCAATTTGGCATATAGTGTAAACATTTTTGAAATTCGCTCATTTTTACGCCCAATTTTTAGAAAAAAAAACGTTGTAGGGCAAACCAATAGATATTTTGAAAAAGAGTCTGAACAAGATATCTAGACAATCTTTATGTTTATATTTCGTCGATGCAAAGTTATTTGCCACTCCCACTTTTTGGGGGCATTTTCAGTCAAAAACTTTTTTGGAATATTTTAAATATTTCGAAAAACAAATGGTGATGCAAAATCATTGGATCTATTAATATAAACTTTTCTTCCATATATCATTCCAAGCCATGCTCACTTTTTTGGAGGCGTTTTCATACAAAAACCATTTTAGTACATTACCTCATAGCATAACCAGGCGAAAAACAATGTTTTTTTGTCGAACAATAAATGATTTTAATAATCAGCCTGAATAATATGTTATGACAATAACGTTTTCTATATATTTTCATCGCCATAAGTCCGACAATCTGGGGATATTTGTCTTAAGGATAGGATGGCATAGGGTACAAAACGATCCACACAGTGGATTGTAGCCTTCTCATATCTTTTTATACCGTATCCCATAGGGGTATATTAGTTTTGACATTAAGTTCGTAATATAATGATATAATTTCGGGATATTTTATTTAAGGATGGGATGGGATAGGGTCTAAAACGCTCCACAGTGGGTTGTAGCCTTCTTAATTGTTTTTATTCTGACATTAAGTTTGTAACATATTGATTAAATTTGGTAGATATACCTCAAAGTATATGGATCGACTCAGAATCGCTAGCTTAGTCGATATAGAAAAAAAATTTTATGCAAAATCAATCGTTGTGGTAATATATATATTTCTTTTATATATTATTTTAACCCACGCCCACTTTTTTAAGGCGTTTTCATACAACATCCATTTGTATACACTACATTGTTTTGTTTCGAACCATACAAGATTTTGATAAGCAGTCTGAACAATTTGTTGCGACAATTTCAATTTTAAATTTTCATTGCCATGAAACCCACATTTAAGGGATATCAATTTTAAGGATGGAATGGGATAGGGTATAAACCGATCCACACAGTTGATTGAAGCCTTCTAATATAGCCTCATATAGCCTTCTGCCCACACAAAGTTTTTTGCTACGCCCAATTTTTGGGGCGTTTTCAGTAAAAAATCTCTTTCGGTAAAGTTTTTTTAAAATTTCGATAAAACAGTTTTTGGTAATGTAAACATTTCTTCCATATATAAGGACATGACGTGACTTTTGTTTTAAATTACTGATTGCGACTGTGGAGTGATTAAGGGGCTATTCCTCGTGAAATCGGCCTAGCCATCACACAAAGGGGTGGGAAGGCAATACTCTGCCAACAACAATCGGCATATTTCGGTATTGTATCGAATCGATATATACTGGGATTTGTTTGATCGGCTTAGGTTAGTTGATAGATTTTAGAAAAAGTTTAAAAAGAAAGGTATTTTCCTTTTTTTTTAATTAGCGTTACTTAGTTATTTAGTTCCGCGGATATTTTCCCAGTCTTTTTCAAGTGTATTGGCAAAGGCAGTTCAAAATTTCAATTTCCTCTTTATACCCTATCCCATAGGGGTATATCAGTTTTTATACATAGTTTGTGACATAGAGAAGTAAGTGAGCTATGTATAACTCAAAGTATATGGGTCGACTCAGAATCGATAGCTGAGTCGATTAAGCCATATCTGTCTGTCCGTCCGTTTGTTTATATGTATCTTACCGGTTTTTGGCCATAAATTTTGAGCTAGGATAATGAAATTTGGTACATGTGGTCCTTGTACGTGCTGTTCGAACAGATGTAAACATTTCTGAAATCGGTTTACTGCCACGCCCCCTTTTTTGGAAAAACCGTTTAAGATTTTGAAGAAGTGTCTGAACAACATATCTAGGCAATCCTAATGTCAATATTTCGTCCATAAAAAGTTTTTTACAACGCCCTTTTTTTGGCGGCGTTTTCAGTAACACATATTTTTCGGTAAAATTTTTAAAAATTTCAATAAAAATTTGATGCAAAATAATTGTTTTTGGTAATGTATACATTTCTTCCATATAAACATTTTTACTTACGCCCACTTTTTGAACGCGTTTTCATACAAAAACTTACAAACTTAGCAGGAGAAAAACGAACCATACAAGATTTTAATAAATTCTCTGAAGAATATGTTGCAACAATATCAATTTTAATATTTCTTTGCCGTAAAACACACATTTTAGGGATATTAATCTAAACGATGGGATGGGAACGATCAACACAGGGATAAACTGTCTGAGCAATATGTTGCGACAATTTCAATTTTATATTTTCATTGCCATAAAACCCACAATTAAGGGATATCAATTTTAAGGATGGATGGATGGATCCACACAGTGGATTGTAGCCCCTCATATGTTTATACCCTATCCCATAGGGGTATATTAGTTTTGACATGAAGTTTGTAACATAGTGGAATAATTTCGCTAGCTATACCTCAAAGTATATGGATCGACTCAGAATCGCTAGCTGAGTCGAGTAAGCCATGTCTGTTTGTCCGTCCGTCCGTCCGTCTGTGTCACCGATTTTTGGGCCTTAGATTTGGAGCTAGAGCTTTGAAATTTGGTATACAGATTCTCTTTCCAACGAGGAAGAACAAAAGTAAAAATTTTTGAAATCCGCCCACTGCCACGCCCCCTTTTTAGATAAACGTAGTTGTAGGCAAAACCATTAGAGTTTTTGACAAAACGTTTGAACAAGAAATCTAGACAATTATAGTGTCTATATTTCGTCTTTTCAAAGTTTTTTGGCACGCCCACTTTTTGGGGGCGTTTTCAGTAATTTTCGGTAATTTCAAACATTTCGAAAAATATTTTGATGCGAAATCATTTTATGAAAGTTAAATATTTAGAGGCGTTTTCATTAAAAACCCATTTTTTGTACCCTACGCCATATTATATGCAGCAGAAAAAGGTTGTTTTTGGTCGAACATACTAGATATTGATAAACTGTCTGAACTATATGTTGCGACAATTTCAATTTTAATATATCGTTGACATAAAATCCACATCGAAGGGATATTTATTTTAAGGAAAGAATGGGACAGGGTATAAAACAATCCACACAATGGATTGTAGCCTTCTCATATAGCCTCATATAGCCTTATTTACATACAAAGTTTTTTGCTACGCCCAATTTTTAGGGCGTTTTCAGTCAAAAATGTTTTTCGGAAAACAGCTTTTGGTAAAGTTAACATTTCTCCCATATACCATTTTTACCCACGCCCACTCTTTGAACGCGTTTTCATACAAAAACCATTTTTATAACTTAGCCATACCATATGCAAGAGAAAAATGTTATTTTTTGGTCGAACCATAAAAGTTTTTGATAAACTGTCTGAACAATATGTTGCTACGATTTCAATTTTAATATTTCTTTGCAATAAAATTTACATTTAAGGGATATTTATTTAAAGGATGGGATGGGATAGGGTACAAAATGATCCACACAGTTGATTTTTGAAATTCGCTCATTTTTACCCCCAATTTTTAGAAAAAAAGCGTAGTTGTAGAGCAAACCAATAGATATTTTGAAAAAGAGTCTGAACAAGATATCTAGACAATCTTTATGTTTATATTTCGTCGATGCAAAGTTTTTTGCCACTCCCACTTTTTGGGGGCATTTTCAGTCAAAAACTTTTTTGGAATATTTTAAATATTTCGAAAAACAAATGGTGATGCAAAATCATTGGATCTATTAATATAAACTTTTCTTCCATATATCATTCCAAGCCATGCTCACTTTTTGGAGGCGTTTTCATACAAAAACCATTTTAATACATTACCTCATAGCATAACCAGGCGAAAAACAGTGTTTTCTTGTCGAACAATAAATGATTTTGATAATCAGCCTGAATAATATGTTATGACAATAACGTTTTCTATACATTTTCATCGCCATAAATCCGACAATTTGGGGATATTTGTCTTAAGGATAGGATGGCATAGGGTACAGAACGATCCACACAGTGGATTGTAGCCTTCTCATATGTTTTTATACCGTATCCCATAAAGGTATATTAGTTTTGACATTAAGTTCGTAATATAATGATATAATTTCGGGATATTTGATTTAAGGATGGGATGGGATAGGGTCTAAAACGCTCCACAGTGGGTTGTAGCCTTCTTAATTGTTTTTATTCTGGGATAGGGTACAAAATGATCCACACAGTTGATTGTAGCCTTCTCTTAAGTTTTTTTTAGGTTTTAAAGTAAATTTTTTTGGGAAGAAAGGAAAGTAGCTGTGGCAAAGTGTGGAAAAGTGAAGGTGGATTTGTAACTCGAAGAAACTTTTGAAATCCGCCCACTACCACGCCCTCTTTTTACTAGAACCTAATTTTGGGCCAAACTTTTTTATGGGTGTTTTATAGTAAAAAACGTTTTTCGTTAAAATTTTAAAAATTTCGAAAAAGATTTGATGCAAAATAAATGGTTTTGGCATTGTTAACATTTCACCATATATCATTTTTACCCATACCCACTTTTTGGAGACGTTTTCATACTAAGTTCATTTGTATACCATACAACATACCATATGCAGGAGAAAAACGTTGTTTTTGGTCGAACCATATAAGTTTTTGATAAAGTGTCTGAACAATATGCTGCTTCAATTTCAATTTTAATATTTCTTTGCCATAAAACCCACATTTAAGGGATATAAATTTAAAGGATGGGATGTAGCCTTCTCATATGTTTATACCCTGTCCCATAAAGGTCTTTAAATTATAATACACGGTTTGTAACATAGTGAATTAATTTAGCTAGGTATATCTCAAAGTATATGGATAGACTCAGTATCGTTAGCTGAGTCGATTAAGCCATGTATGTCTGCCCGTCCGTCCGTCTGTAGGTAACCGGTTTTTGGGCTGGGTTTTTGAGCTAGGATAATGAAATTTCGAACATGTGTTAAAACTTTGAAAATCCGCCCGCTGCTACGCCCTCTTGTTAGTAAAATAAAATTTTAGGCCAAACTTTTTGGGGCGTTTTTAGTAAAAAACCTTTTCGTTAAAAAAAAATTGGTTTTGGTAATGTAAACATTTCTTCCATATATCATTTTTATGTACGCCTACTTTTTGGAGATATTTTGTGAAAACGACATTTTTCTATTTTTTCAACAAAAATCCAACATTTTTGGGATATTAATTTAAAGTATGTGATGGGATAGGGTATTTAACGATCCGCACAGCGGATTGTAGTCTTCTCATATGTTTATTCCCTATCCAATAGGGGTAAATTAGTTTGGATACATAGTTAGTAACATAGTGAAATAATCTAGCTAGGTATACCTCAAAGTATTTGGATCGACTCAGAATCGCCAGCTGAGTCGATTAAGCCATGTCTGTTCTTCTATCCGTCCGTACGTCACAAGTTTTTGGGCTTTAAATTTTGAGAATGATGAAACTTAGTGCACGTGCTTGTTGTTGCTCCCAGCAGAACATGTGTACACATTTTTGAAATCCGCTTACTGCCACGCCCTCTTTTCAGAAAAACATAGTTTTATGCCAAACCGTAAGAGATTCTGAAAAAATGTCCAAACAACATATCTATACAATCATTATGTCTATGTTTTGTTCGTACAAAGTTTTTTGCCACGCCCACTTTTTGGGTTTTTTTTTTAAATTTTGTTTGAAAAATTTTAAACATTTCGAAAAAAATGGTGATGCATATTGATTGGTTCTTTTAACATTAACATTTCTTCCATATATCTTTTTAAGCCACGCCCACCTTATGTCTATATCTCGTCTATACAAACTATTTTGCCACGCCCAATTTTCGGTGGCGTTTTCAGAAAAAAAAAACTTTTTCGTCAAGACTTTAAACATTTCGAAAAAGATGCAAAATCAATCGTTATGGTAATATAAATATTTCTTTCATATATTATTTTAACCCACGCCCACTTTTTGGATGCCTTTTCATACAAAATCTTTGTATACACTACTTCATAGCGTAACCAGGCGCAAATCATTGTTTTTTGTCGAACCAGGAAAGATTTTGACATTCTGTCTGAACAATATGTTATGATTATGACTTTTGCAATATTTCATCGCCATTGATCCGACATTTTGGGGATATTTGTTTTAAGGATGGGATGGGAAGGGGTAGTGGACTGTAGCCTTCTTAGATGTTTATACCATATCCCATAGGGGTGTATAAGTTTTGACATTAGGTTTGTAAAATAGTGAAACAATTTTGCTAGATATGCCCTTAAAAGTATATGGATCGACTCAGAATCGCTAGCTAAGTTGATCTAGCCATGTCTGCCCGTCCGTCCGTCCATCCGTCCGTCTGTGTGTCACCAATTTTTGGGCCTTCAATTTTGAGCTAGAGTTTTGCAATTTGGCATATAGTGTAAACATTTTTGAAATTCGCTCATTTTTACGCCCAATTTTTAGAAAAAAAGCGTTGTTTTAGGGCAAACCAATAGATATTTTGAAAAAGAATCTGAACAAGATATCTAGACAATCTTTATGTTTATATTTCGTCGATGCAAAGTTTTTTGCCACTCCCACTTTTTGGGGGCATTTTCAGTCAAAAAATTTTTTGGAATATTTTAAATATTTCGAAAAACAAATGGTGATGCAAAATCATTGGATCTATTAATAAAAACTTTTCTTCCATATATCATTCCAAGCCATGCTCACTTTTTGGAGGCGTTTTCATACAAAAACCATTTTAATACATTACCTCATAGCATAACCAGGCGAAAAACAGTGTTTTTTTGTCGAACAATAAATGATTTTGATAATCAGCCTGAGTAATATGTTATGACAAAAACGTTTTCTACATATTTTCATCGCCATAAATCCGACAATTTGGGGATATTTGTCTTAAGGATAGGATGGCATAGGGTACAAAACGATCCACACAGTGGATTGTAGCCTTCTCATATGTTTTCATACCGTATCCCATAGGGGTATATTAGTTTTGACATTAAGTTCGTAATATAATGACAAAATTTCGGGATATTTGATTTAAGGATGGGATTTGATAGGGTCTAAAACGCTCCACAGTGTGTTGTAGCCTTCTTAATTGTTTTTATTCTGACATTAAGTTTGTAACATATTGATTAAATTTGGTAGATATTCCTCAAAGTATATGGATCGACTCAGAATCGCTAGCTTAGTCGATTTAGAAAAAAAATCTATGCAAAATCAAGCGTTGTGGTAATATACACATTTCTTTTATATATTATTTTAACCCACGCCCACTTTTTGGAGGCGTTTTCATACAACATCCATTTGTATACCCTAGGATATTAACCGGATAGGGTGAAGCCTTCTAATATAGCCTCATATAGCCTTCTGCCCATACAAAGTTTTTTGCTACGCCCAATTTTTGGTGCGTTTTCAGTAAAAATCTCTTTCGGTAAAATTTTTAAAATTTCGATAAAAAGTTTTTGGTAATGTTAACATTTCTTCCATATATCAATTTTATCCACGCCCACTTTTTGAACGCGTTTTCATACAAAAACCATTTTTATAACTTAGCCATACCATATGGAGGAGAAAAATGTTGTTTTTGGTCGAACCATAAAAGTTTTTGATAAACTATCTGAACAATATGTTGCTAAAATTTCAATTTTAATATTTCTTTGCAGTAAAATTCACATTTAAGGGATATTTATTTAAAGGATGGGATTGGATAGAGTACAAAACGATTCACACAGTTGGTTCAAACTTTCTCTTATGTTTTTTTTTCCGGTTTTAAAGTGAATTTTTTCGTGAAGAAAGGAAAGTAGCTGTGGCCAAGTGTTGAAAAGTGAAAGTGGATTTTTAACACGAAGAAACAAGTGCTTGAGGACAGTAATTACTTGTATGTTCTGTTCGAACAAGTATTAAAACTTTTTAAATCCGCCCACTGCCACGCCCTCTTTTTAGTAAAACCTAATTTTGGGCCAAACTTTTTGGGGCGGTTGTAGTAAAAAACGTTTTTCGTTAAAATTTTAATAATTTCGAAAAAAAATTGATGCAAAATAAATGGTTTTGGCATTGTAAACATTTCACCATATATCATTTTTACCCATGCCCACTTTTTGGAGACGTTTTCGTACCAAAACCATTTGTATACCATACGCCATACCTGTTGATTCCTCTGACGTCACAACAAGTCATATTAGCGAATACCCACCACACTATAGCGAATACACCCACTATTGAACACAGCCACTACCGAATGCATCCACCCTAATGAAATTTCCCTATTTTGGAATTGTTGTCAAATTGAAATGTCAATGTCAATATGAATTTCGAATAAAACATACACTCTTTATAACGTAAACGAAACGGTCGCATTTTATTACGTACACCAGTTAATACGGAATTTAACTATTTGCAGTTGTGAACAGTATTTGTCAGTTCAAGTCCCGAACATTTTGGTCCTTCGAGCCGGATTTTAATAATCGCACCCTTAACGTTTTTCTTTGTTCACTTACTGCAATCGGTACTTTGATAACAATTTGCATACACATAATTGTATCAACTTCGATTCAATTTCAATTTCAATTTAATTACTCTTAGTTGCAAAGTAAATGCAAGAATAATAAATTTGGACAAATTCAATTGAACATTCTGGAACGGAGCTAAAGGCTTTCTACTCTGGACGTTGGACTTGGACATCAAGCTGCTGAATATTGTGTGCTGTGAGTGCATCTCAACTGGAGCTGCTGTACATTTTGTGTGCGTCTCATCCGGAAGCTGCTGAAAATTGTGTGTGCTGCATTTGCGTCTTCATCAAGGAGGATATTCACGTGAGTACATATATTCGTATTCATATATTCGCTGTAAGAAATCAGAGTGTTACATAAATTAAAGTTAAAATATGAAGCCAAACAAATTAAGTAGGCTACTTACTCAACTTGAGAAAGACATTTTGAATTTCGGCAAAAGAGGTTCGGCTACTAGGACGGCAAATTATTTGGCAGGCCGTTTGCAAATGTTGGAAAAATCCATAGAGTCAGCGGAGAGTGCGTATGAAGTGTGTTTAGGTGGTTTGTCAGATGGTGAGGAGGACAAATGTTCTGAGGTGGAGGAGGTTTTCGAAAAATTTCGCGAATTGTACTTTGAGTATAGAGCAAATCTGCTTGATGCAATGGATAAAGTGCAGACAAAGGAAACCAAGGCCGACGTCACCGAAACCCAGTTAAACACCATGTGATGCAAGTGGTATAGGGTATGGAGGTGTTCTCCTTCAAAAACAAAAAGATAATCAATTTCATCCCGTTTTCTACTTTTCAAAGCGTGCGACAGAGATTGAAAGTAGATACCACAGCTATGAACTGGAAACTTTATCTATTATTTACGCTCTAAGAAGATTTAATATATATCTCATAGGAATACCATTTAAAATAGTGACCGATTGTTAAGCGCTAACACTAAATCTTAAGAAAAAATCTCTTAATCCGTGTATTTCTCTTTGGGCACTAGAGCTACAAAACTTCGAATGTAACATAGAACACCGCAAAGGAAATACGATGACTCATGTCGATGCTCTAAGTAGATCTTTTAACATCCTTCACGTCGACGAAGAATCTTTTGAGTTTGTGTTGGCAGCAGGACAGAGGCAAGATCCTAAAACACTTAATATTGTTCGAGAACTAGAAAAGTCAGAAAACCGGTTTTATGAAATGATAGATGGTTTGATATACCGTAAGACTAGGGACAAAGTTCTGTTCTATGTTCCTATACACATGGAGGAACAGGTCATCCGCACCCACCATGAAGCTATGTGCCATTTAGGCGTAGATAAGTGCTTTGATCATCTTTCAGGGTGTTACTGGTTTCCAAAAATGCCCTTTGATACTTTGCACATTGGCCACTTAGGTCCCTTGTCAGCATCAAATAAAAAACACCTACTCCGCATTATTGATGGGTTTACAAAATTTGTTAAACTCTTTCCGGTTAAGACAACACAAAGTAAAGAAGCTATAAGTTGTTTAAGGTCATATTTCGAAAATTATTCTAGACCAAATAGAATCATTTCCGATCGTTGAACTTCTTTCACGTCAAAAGAATTTTCTGATTTTTTGAGTGCAAACAACATTCAACACATTAAGGTCGCCACCCATTCCCCTCAATCTAATGGTCAAATAGAAAGAATCAATAGGGTTCTTGTCCCTATGCTAGCTAAAGAATGTGATTCCCATACAAAGAGTACATGGGATAAAAACATAGCAAAAATCGAATTTGCTCTAAACAACACTTTAAACCGAAGCACAGGTTTTTCGCCAAGTACTCTATTATTCGGAACAAATCAAAAAGGGGAGCTTTGTGAACGAGTTAGAGAATTTATAAATAGTAGGACAAATGGAAAAATTGTCGACTTAGGGAAAGTTAGAATGATTGCTCGACAAAACATCGAAAGAGGCCAAACTTTGAACAAGATTTATTATGACAAACGTCACAAAAAACCGCAGGTATATAAGCAGGGAGACTTTGTAATGATTAAGAATGTTATAAGCACTCCAGGAATCAACAAAAAATTATTCGCAAAATATCGGGGCCCGTACGAGGAAGAGAAAGTTCTTCCAAACGATAGATACCTCATTAAAGATATCGATGGCCTACAACTAACGCGATTACCCTATAAGGGAGTTTCCTCTCCGGCGAATATGAGACCATTCTCGATGAAATTGTCTGAGTCGGAGAACTATGATGACGTCGTCGAAAGTGGAGATCTTGATCAGTCTGATAGCCTACATTAAGTAGTTAACAAAATAAGAATTTCGTTTGCTAAAGAACTCATAAATTTTAAGAACCAAACCATTTGCTACAATATTATCAATTTTATCAATGTAATTTTCGTTATGTTATTATTGTTAGTTATGTTAATTAAAAGTAATATGTAATAGTTAGTTATGTTAATTATGTTATATTAATTAAAAGGTATATGTAATCGGGGAGATTACTTGATCAGGTTGGTCGAACTGTAGCCTAATTTATCATCTGATGATATTTTTTTTAGCGTCACTGTTACGCATATCATAAACATAATGCGTGCGATCATATTTAAACGCATACTGCATACATCATCGCCAAACCGATCGAACCATCTAACCGAACTACTTCCAGTCTATTTACATAAGTTTTACTGTACTTCTATTTTCTATATAAGTGTGTTCAACATAAATTGTGAAGACAGTTTTACTTCAGTTATTAAAGCGATTTCTACAAACGAACCTCTGCGTTGTTTATCAAAGTTCTCCTACAAACTTTATGTCACTCGCGAAACACGTTTATTTTATACGCTAAACTTTTTACGTTTATTTTGCTCGGGAAACTATTTACGTTTTATTAAGCTCGGGCGCCAGTTAGATTCAAGTGCGCGGAAAACAATAAAAAAAAACAAATTAAAATATTTTCATTGAACTTGTGTCCACTTTATTAGTCAGGTATATTTATTGTAAAAGAGTGCAGCGTTGTCAAATGTTGACTGTGGGAAAAGCAGCGTCAGCGTCTAGGTTGAAAGTTACACTTGCGATTACCTTTCTGGCGTGTGAGGTCTTTGTGCCGGATGTATGGGCATTGCCTTTTATTGAGAACTCAACTTATGGGGTGATAACTTATATTAACTTGGTTGTTGATGTTAATTGTCCGACAACCAGTGTGACGTTTTTTTAGATTTACTTATGAGAGTGAGAGAGTGCATTGTAATTAATGCCTATTGACACTGTACATTTGACATTTAGTTTCTTTAATTAATTTCCCGTGTTTACTTCGTTCGTTTCGGTTTCTACGAGTTTTACGTGAATAAAATTCGTGAACGTACGCGCGAGTAACATACCCAGATACAACGGTCATTCCCCAAAACCAAACAGAGCAACAACACCAAAAGCTAATGTCAACAATCAACCACAAAATGTAAGCCAAGCATACCGATCAGCAATTACTTTTCCAATCGATGACAATACTAGGAATATAGGTCAAGTCGACTACGCAGTGTCATCAGAAAATCAATATAAAAGGGAAAACCAATGCGGAAGCCAGCGACCAGTAATACGTATTCCATTACCGACAACTGCAGCGACGCTAAGGACGGCGGGTTGTCGCTAATGTAGATTAATTTAAGTTATTTAAGTTTCAATAAAATACGTAAGGTCCACAGTGACCAAGCCAATAAAGCGGATATAATAAAAAAATCATATAGAGTTTTTTTTTTAATCTCGCTCGGCGCGGCATATATTTCTCGCGCGAGTTAATCTTTTGTTTTGTCAATCGGTCATATATAAACTAGTCATCTGAGATAATCGTTATAATTTTTGATACCTATCTCGATGACTATTTCAATCTGCCGATTTGCCGTGCCTCAATGTCAAATGTGTTTAGTGTCTATATTATGTTACAATTTTTTACAATTTTGTGTTTTTCTGTTCTGGTGTTGATTAGTGTTGTTTAGTGTTATCATATTTATTGGATTTGTTGGGAACCAACATGCTCCCCGCCTTCAGCGACGAAGTTTCAACGATCCATCCTTTCGTAGAGCTCGGCATCATCACTTTGCTTTGGGTAGTGTATTGTTGTTGTGAAATGGCAGGTTGGCCTGGCCTCTTCTTATCTCGTTGTCGGCTCCTTTGAAGTTTGTACCACAATCGCTAAAGAGATTAGCGCACGTCCCTCTTCTTGCTACAAATCTTCTAAAGGCGGCTGTAAGGGCGGGTGTACTCAAATCGGATACAAGTTCAATATCTATAGACTTTGTTTATAGACATACAAATACGGCTATATATCCTTTTGCGACCTTGTTACATCGCCCTTTCCATAGCTTTATTTCTATGGGCCCTGCATAATCGAATCCCGTATTTAGAAAAGGTCTGCAGCATTGGACTCGTTCCACTGGGAGGCTGCCCATTAGTTGCTGCTGTATTTTAGCCTTGTGACCATGACATCGAACGCATTTGTGGATCGTGGATTTTATCAATCTTTTTATGTTTGTGATCCAATATGTGTTACGTGTTTCTGCCATCATCATTTATAGACCTCCGTGCAGGGTTCGCTGATGGATGTCGCTGACAATTAGTTTTGAGACATGGTGCGAATCTGTCAGTATTACAGGATGACGCTGACTAAAGGGAAGTGCCGAATTTGTTAATAGACCTCCTGCACGCAGTAATCCTTCGGAGTCGAGAAACGGATTTAAGCTGATAAGTTTGCTACCTTTGGAGATGATTTTGTTTGACCTCAATGAATTGATGTCTTCTGAAAATAGCTCTTCCTGTACCAGCTTGATGAGCTTGTCATGCGCTGAGCTTAGTTCATTGGGGCTTATGGGGTGTATGTCTATTGGTTTTTTGTTTTTTTGTATTTTTTAGGTTATGGAAGTATCTTCGCCATATAGATACATTGCGAATGAGTCGTCGTAACGTAGAGTATTGCTCAAAATATGTTTTGTCAATCATCAGACCGTGTGCTACGACAAGTGTGAAAAGAGACCATGGGTGAGGTTTGTTTGATAGAAGCTGTCTTGTATATCAGCTTGGTTACATGTTTTCTTTAATTCCAGATCTGTGTCGATTGGAATTGCAGCTGGTAGCTCAGGAAGAGAGTAATTTTGTAAAAATTTGGGACCATACCACCATAGCTGATCGTTAATGAGCTCTCTGGTAGACGTCCTCGTGAGCATATGTCAGCAGGATTATCTTTTGATGTGACGTGTCTCCAAATCGTAGGGCTGGTGAGCATTTTTTTTCAGGATTATTGAATTGCATTGCCCGTGATATGAGCCGCAGAAGCTTTGCTAAGAGTAACGCTGCACACAGTTCTAGCCTTGGAAGGGAGATGCATTATACTGGTGCTACTCTTGTCTTCGATGCGAGGATGTGTATTTGTTCTTCGTTCTTTTTGATGATCCCATCATAAACTACAGCTGCATAAGTTTTCTCAGAGGCATCGCTAAAACCGTGCAATTGCACCTGATCAGAGTCTTCATAATGAATCCATCTTGGTATTTGGATTGTCTCTAGCGCCATAAACCCATTGCGTAGCTTCACCCAAAGATCTTTCGTCTCTGTAGCAATTGGGGTGTCCCAGCCCAACTCTTTAAGCCAGAGCTGTTGAAGAATCAGTTTTGCCTTGATGATACAAAGCGAGATCCACCCAAGAGGATCGAAAAGACGTGCTATATCAGCTAACACAGAGCGTTTGGTGTATGTCTTTACTGCAGGTAAACTGATTTTGAAATTGAATGTATCTTGTGCCGGGTGCCATCGAATGCCGAGGGTTTTGATGGCATCTGTAGAGTCTAAATTCAGAGGAAGATTTATTTCTCTTTCCTTTTCAGGTATCTGCTGTAAAACTCTTGTCGAGTTGCTCGCCCAGTTGAGCGGAAATCCCGCGGATATCAAAATTTTCATGACATCTTGTTGGAGTTGGATTGCGTCGGAATCGTTGTTTGATCCGTAAATGAGATCATCCACGTAGAAACCTTTGGTGAGTGTCTTGGTAACGTGGGGATGCGAGTTCTTTACATCGACCGCTAGCTGATGTAATGTTCGAACTGCAAGGAATGGTGCTGATGCAGTGCCAAATGTGACTGTTTTCAGCACGAATGTCTTAATAGGGCTTGAACTCTTAGATCTCCATAATATCAGCTGATAAGGGGTATCAGCAGGTACCATCCAAATTTGCCTGTACATCATACTGATGTCAGCCACAAATGCCACCTTGAATTTCCTCCATCTTGCCAGCAATTCTATAATATCTGCTTGCAAGCGTGGACCAACCATCAAGTTGTCGTTGAGGGATTCTCCCTTCGACGTTTTGCACGACGCATCATACACCACGCAAAGTTTTCTAGTGGTGCTCGCCTCTTAAAAGACTGCGTGATGCGGCAAAAAATAATGCTAACCTGTGGAGGTGTGCATATCGTTGAACAATTCTTCCATGTGCCCTTGTGTGAGATACTCTTCGATGCATTCAGTGTATCTCTCCTTAAGCTTCTGATTCGTGGCCAGTCGTTTCTCAATCTAAAAGTATCTGGCTAATGCAGGTCTCATTGAATTACCGAGATCTGGACGGCTATCGTTCTTAAATGGTAACTGAACTTCGTACCTACCGTCGCACATACGTCGATTTTAGGAATTTAGGTGGTCAAAAATATTTTTTGATTTTTAGCTTTATTTTATCATTTAGTATTGTTATTTGTGTAATAAGCATGTTTTACTGAACAAAAACGCAAATAATTTAACAAAAATCAAGAATATTTCCATATTTTTATTATATAAATAGTTATAACATTTTTTATTGCATGTATTTCAAAATATTATATAATGTAATAATATAATAATAAATAATTAACGCTTTACGCATCAGGTATAAGCTTAATCAAATATAATAATGAATTAATTATTTATTCCTCACTTTCTGCCTCTGATATATCAGACTCTGTGTTTGGTTCAGCTGGTAGTAACATATTTATTGTTTCTGGACAAAATGATCTTCCTTTGATGCTTTTTTTTGTTTGTCTAATACTGCTTAATAGTGGATCTGAAGTCAACAATAATCTATTGTAAACATCAAGGTTGCATTGCTCCCTTGAAAATTTTCTAGCATAATTTTCCCGATATAATCGAAAATGCTTATTTCTTGCTTCGGCGGCCTCCTCCGACAACTGTCCTATTGGCAATAATGCATTTTCAATAATATCTGCGCCATGAATTAATATTTTATGCATAGTCGGAGTCATGGGATGCCACCCGTAGAGATCACAATACAATCTGGCCGTTGTCATAGCATACTCATCAAATTGTTTGGTGTCTATTTTATGTCCACTTGAAATAGTTTCCAATATAACTTTTAATCTATAGATCAGATTAAAATCAACTTTTGTTATATCAGCAGCCAATTGCGGGTTTTTAAAAAAATCTCCTACTTGTATTGCCATCATTGGTATTGCCGAAATTAGCTTTCGGCATGTCTACCAACAATCCAGTTTCAACGCGAAATCTTTCTTGAATATTTCTTTTTGTTTGTGCTTCTAACTCTTTTTCTTCTTTCGATCTCTTTTGTCTATACTTTTTTACGGGTAATTTGTACGACAGATGTAAAACGCTTTCGAAAAATCGAATCCTGGCGTGTAGTACAGATAGTCCAAATTCAATAGCTTTGGAACTTGTCTGTAATTTTTCAGTCAGATTATTAAAATCTTTTGATGTGGCTCCACAAATATAACACTTACTCGTGGATTTGGTATCAGTTGCAGCATTGCAAACCTTGCCATCGACCATTGTCATCTTAAATATCTGTTTAAAGATAAATTTGCTCTCATGAAATATAATTTCTGTAGGCGTCAACTTTTTAATAGCATCTTCAACATAACTTATTTCCTCCTTTGTTACATCCATAGTTTCTTTAATAAACCGAAACCTTATTGGTCTACAATATCTAGGCGAAGATGGTGCAGGGTTTTGCCATATAATTTTGTTTCCTTCTTTTCCACAAGCTATTCTAAGAGGAACAAAAGAGCTCAGAAACATATTGGAGTCTGTGTCTCTGGCATCTTCGAATCTTTGCTTATATTTAGCCTGTTGTGATCCGTCACAACCCCACTTACAAATTATTTCTAATGAATTCCGTTCATTATCGTTAAGGGAATGCACTTTATTAAATTTAAACGAAAAAAATTATTTTATTTTTGTATGACTTCCAATCTTAAAAAAAATGTAATTTGGACATCCGCGGTCATCCGCACCTAAAATATGTGTCGTAAGCTAGCCTTATATGTAAAATATATAAAACTACAAAAAATATTACGCGAGAGAATGCGATAATATAACTAAATCATGTTTGAACAAGAAAATTAACAAAGAAATATTTTCCTTACATAACCTCTTTTAAAATTGAACCGTTACTATAAAATGAAGTTAACACACTTTAAATATATTAGAATATAACAACTCTTACCTGAATTACTTAAATCCATCACAATCCTTGCGAAATATCAAGTAGAAAACACAAAAAAAAATTTCTTTAATTTCGTCAACTGAGATCGCTAAGAACAATAACATACAATTAGCGCGAAGATCAAGTTCGAACTGCGGGTGCAAGCACACCTAGCATGTTTGGTAGGTGGGAGAGGCGAATTCTTGCTACTGGTGTATTTCTCTCTCTATTTTAGCTTCTATTGGTTAATAACCTTTTCTTTTAAAAAATTGACTTATGGCCGGCTAGTTTTTAATAATCGACGTATGTGGTCGTCTCTTCGTTTACAGGTTCTTCGGAAATGTTGTTCGCACATTTCTTCTTCCTGCGTAAACTTTCTTTCTTCCAGAACTTCTTCTATCTCCCAGAACCTTTCAGTTGTCTGCCTAAGAAGTTAAAGTTATCCACTATATTAATCGCCGACTCAATTTCTTTCAGAACATATTTACCCTATTTAATGAAGTAAAATTGCATTTTTTTTTTACCAAATTGAAGCGTACAGCTCATAGATCGGTCGAAAAGAATTATAATTTCAAAAAAGTTATTGCAAAATTGGTAAAATAATGTTTTTAAATTACCTTGGTTACAACAACAACATTGTAAATATACAAAGAAAGATAGCTTTATAGCTTAGCTATCTGTGCGGCGAGTGTCACGTTTGAATGATGGGAGTTAAGCAAAGAAAGAGAGAAAAGTATATGCGCAGGGGTGGGTTGGGTATGGGTAATTGGATAAGTCACATTTTTCTTTCGCTCAGTCGGAGTCCTGTGACTGTCTCCTTCTATTGTATGAATCAGAAATTAAAAAAAGAGAATCATACACAGAGAACTTTTCTATATGTGTATGCGTATAACTCTAATGTAGCTTTAACATAGTGTGGGGTGAATGGTGTGCGTTAAGCGAATTAAGAAGAGAAGGGAATATGCGCACGCGTATTGGTGATTGGATTGGATACGTATACCTACTCTGTCTTTTATTAGTTATAGGTAATCATAATGTTGCCCGAATATTGTACAAAATTGTATTTTCTGTGGTTGCGTTGGGCTATTATTATTGACCTTATTTGTATAGTGTAGCACTATACATAGAGCAGCCACTGAGCCACCTCACCGAAACGAAAGTGTTTGGCGTGTGGGGGCGTGGCGGATGAATGTGTGTCGTGTTCGTTTGTGTTAAGCGAATGAGGGAGAGAAGTTATCCGCAGGTGTGGTTGCATTAGTCTGATGAACGGAAGTACATTTGGCTTCCGGTCATTCGAAGTCGGTTGTATCCTACACGAATTATTAGATAGCCATCCTACAATAATTGTGGTTTCACTGTGCTCTGTTCCTGGTTTTGGCCAATTATTACCTATTCTTTGTTAAGTCATTTTGATTTCTTTTTTTTCGACGGAATATTAGGTAGATATGCCTCGGCAAAGAACTTTGACGGGTAGGCGTGAGAGGGAAAGAAATAGAGTTGATTATTTGTTACGTCGCGAAGCCGTACCATACGTACCATTCCGTACCATTTTAGTGCCAATATCTTTCTCTCTTTCCTTCTCATTGCCTTGCCCAGCAAGTTTATCGTAGCGGTGAACTACGCTGGATAATTTGAAGAAGGGTGGTAACTTCGGACCGTTCCTTGCAATCGTTCGAAATTTCAAATCGGAAAGGTATGGCCTTCGTAGGAATGTTTTAGCAGTGAGCAGTGGCATGAAGATATTTTGTTTTCAAATTTAAAAATTATTTTTTACTCTTTTTGGTCGCAGGTACCTTACCTTTTCTGCCACATCTGGACTGGACTGGAAGAAGAATGCTATTATTTTATTACTCTTCTATTGTGCGCATTTTGTTATCTCATAGCAAAAAATTAAAAATATTATTGAATAAGAAATATAAAAGTACAGCATGAAAAAAAATGTAATGCAATCTGTTTCATTTCAGTGCTATTTTTGTTTTTTCAACGTTATAGAAGTTAAGAACAATATTAGTTAGTTACTATCTATTCCAGAACTGACACGAATACCTACCTACGATCAGTAATTTTTAAGATTTCTTTATTTAAAGACAGACATTCAAATTCGCTTCAAATCAAACAGAGCTACACCAATTTTATTTATCTATATAGTAGATAATTATATAAAAAAAATGTGTGGTCGATTTTCGAGCACTGGGCGAACCTAGTTTTGAATTATTCTACCACTACCTTCAACAGAGTTGTTGGTGTTTCCCGTAAGAATCCACCTTAATTCGGTACATTTAGCTACTGGAGCTCCCTTTTCTCCCATCAGCATATCAATCTTTCCCGGTGTGCCGAACGAGGGATCGGCTAATTCGAGGTTCATCAGATGGGTCCAACCATTAGTTTTCAATTGGTGTGTGGGTAGGATGGACGTTAAGTGTTTAAATACAAATGCCTTGACACAGAGAGAAGATGATGGCTTTACTAAAAGCAAATTGTGACTTCAACTTGGTATTTTGATACGCCTGTTGAAGTCTGTCCTAAGCCTGTGACTTGTGCTGAAGTCTTTTGCCTCTTCAGGTTAAGCAACTGAGAGACATTTTCAGTGACAAATGTCGCTTCAGAGCCAGGGTCAATCAATGCCCTTAAGATGTAAGAACTGCCATTCTGAGCCATGACCTTGACCAGTGCAGTAGCTAACAATGCTTTCGATTGTATTTTATTAAAGTGGGTGTTAATGTTGTACTGTTGGTTCGGAATCGGATTCGGTTGGTTTTGTGTTTGTACCCCCTATGTGCACATAAGATTTTGCGATGTTGAAGGTTGTTGGAGATCTTGTTTCATTGCATAGGGAATCGATTTGGAATCGCTGATGTATTGATGACATTATTCGTCCCAATATAGTTGTTGGGAAAAGAGTGGAGACATTGTTGGCAATAATGATTTTGCACATTTTGATGTTTCTGATGTTGAACATATTGTGGCGTATTTTGTGGAGTATTTTGTGGATTATTTTGTGGAGTATTTTGTGGTGACCCATCAATGTGAAGCAGCGTGTGATGCTTTGATTTGCATTTAAAACATCGATTGATGCTAGCTCAATTGTTCACTTGATGATCGTTCCCACATGGGTACGAAACACATGGAATTTTGTGTAATTAACTCTTTTCGCAATTTGATGCTCAAGTTTAAATTTTTTTTTGCAATGACATATGCTATGTGCGCCAATGCAGATTCGACAGAGAAATTGTTTGTTTTCGATTTTTGCCTTAATGTGGTAACTGTTAGATGATGCTTTTCGAAAGGATGTCGATTGAAATTGTTGTTTCGAAACTGTGTGCATTTGTCTTCAAGCGGATCCGCCGCGTTACTAACAATTTCGATATGTTAACTCTTAACACATTTAAATGTTTCATCAACGTCTGTTGAACACGCGTTCACATAACCCCTTGATTTACGCGCTTCGGTCTGATTTTTGTATTCTGCAAAATCCGCGGATAATTCTTCGAGAATACGTTCTTGTCTTTCTATGGACTTGACCAGTTTCGACATGATTATTCTTTTAAATCACTCTATTATTTAAATATTAGGATGTATGTATTAGGTTTAAGTATATTAGGTTTAAATATATTAGGTTTAAGTATTTAGTTAATATACGTAGATATTAAAATGTATTTGAATTGCAAAAAAGGTTTGATAAAAGGAAATAATTTCCTACCTTAAATTGCTTTTGCAACCGTAACTTTAGTATCGGTAACTCTCAGTTACAGTTGCAGAAGGCTTGGCGTTGCACAGTTTTCCTTATTGTGATTGTTGACCGTTGTAATTTAACTTGCAGGTGTTGTACCGCTTTCAGGCTGTTGGGTGGTTGTACCGCTTTCAGTTTTACCGCTTTCAGTTATACCGCTTGAAGAAAGTTGTACAGCTTGTAGATCACTGTACCACTATGATGTCGTTTGGCAGAAATCGTTGACTCGTTGGTATTGAGTATTTACAACATGAAATAAATTGTATATTAGCAAAAGATAAAAGCGTACTAAAGGAAAATTTTCCTACCTTAATTTGCTTTTGCAACTGCAACTTCAGTACCGGTGACTATGAGTTACAGTTGCAGAAGGCTTTTTTGTTGCACAGATTCTAGCTGTGATTGATGCTGTTGGGCACTTTCACTTCACTTGCAGATTGCTGTACTGCTTTCAGACCGTTGTACCACTTGTGGATCGATGTACCACTATGAATCCGTTGTATGCAGGATCGATATACCAGTATGAATCCGTTGGATGACTCGTTGTATTCTTAAATTGCTTTTGTAATTGCAACTTCAGTATAAAATACTTTGAGTTACAGTTGCAGAAATCTTTGCGTTGCACAATTCCTCACTGCGATTGATGAACGTTGAATAATCCTTTGAATCGTCCTCCGTTTGGCACTCCGTTGATGATCGGGTTGCTTCACTTCAATCAAATGTTCTTTATATATGAAATATACTTTTCCATTTTCACTTTCTATAACACAATTGGAATTGCTATTTGGCCGCGGTTAAATTAAAAAAAACAAAAGGTTCGAAGGACCATGTTCTAAGCTAAGATGAACTTAGAAATATTTGTTACAAGATAGTTGTCTTGTAACAAAGCGTTAACGAAAGATTCGCGATTGAAAACTCGACACTCATTTTCTCGTTATATGATGTTGATCGGTTGACTATGAGATGACAAGTGTTTGTAATTTGTTCACACTAGTTCCCATGAAGCTTCGCCGTTGATCGCTACTGTACATGAAACATTGTTTCATTTCCAAAATTATTCGGTCAGTGCACTTTAGCCGTGAACTTGAATTTTGATTTATTTATTTACTAAACGTTATTTTTTGCTTCATGAGAACTATGTATGATTACATGTGTGTGTGACCTATTCTATTAATGCCCCCTATGTAACGTGAGGGTTAGAAGTGGTGCATATACTATACAATGCATTCTCTCCTTATCTCCTTATATATTAACTTGGTTGTTGATGTTAATTGTCGAACAACCAGTGTGACGTTTTTAAGATTTACTTATGAGAGTGAAAGAGTGCATTGTAATGCTTATTGACACTGTACATTTGACATTTAGTTTCTTAAATTAATTTCCCGTGTTTACTTCGTTCGTTTCGGTTTCTACGAGTTTTACGTGAATAAAATTCGTGAACGCACGCGCGCGAGATAATCTTTTGTTTTGTCAATCGGTCACATTTAAACTAGTCATCTGAGATATTCGTTATAATTTTTGATACCTATCTCGATGACTATTTCAATCTGACGATTTGCCGTGCCTCAATGTCAAATGTGTTTAGTGCTAACATTTTGTTACACTTTTTTACAATTTTCAATTTTGTGTTTTTCTGTTCTGGTGTTGATTAGTGTTGTTTAGTGTTGTTTAGTGTTATCATCTTTATTGGATTTGTTGGGAACCAACAAAAACTAAGACCAATAGATTTCATTTCAAAATTTTTTTAGTAGAGTGGACATACAAACATTAGCAGACAAATTCAAACGAGACAAGGAGGTTAGGACAAACATTAGGAATAATAAAAAAGCGACCAGATTTGAACAATGCTTGGACACACACAGTTCGACATAGAACAGTTGTGAAAAGCAAACCGAAATATAAAAAGCTTATAAAGTTTACAAGACGAGGTAATTATGTAATTGATAAATCAACAAATAGGAACACAAAATACTATAGGAAACAGCTTAAACGACGATATCAATATCAGCATTTATAATTCATTGATTTTTTTCTCATTACTTTATTGGCTAAATTTCTACAGAGTATTAATTCTTTCATATATCTGGAATTTATTAATGAAAGTATGTAATTGAAGTTATTCTAATTTTACAAGGATTATGAGAGATTGCCTTATCCAAAAAGTTAAAAATAAAGTAAAAAAAAAGTAAAAACTGAATGTTTCTTTGCAAAAATCAAGATAATTAATAAGCAAAGATGTTATTAATATAAAAAGTTAATTTTGATTTAAACTATTAAGAATTATTCACATGTAATTGAAAACGAAGTAAACGATATTATAAGTTTTAATTTAAGGAAAAAAATATTAACATTAGTATAGTATTTACTTATAAATGATATTTTGTTCTATAAATTTTTGTATACCAGGTTACATAATACTATTATTGTAATTCGTAAATTTTGGATACCACATTTCAGAAGTCATTTAAACGCTTACTCAATCAGATAATATAAAGAGCCACTTCGCTTCCACACTCGTCATTTTGCATAATCAAACTCGATGTGTGCAAGAGAAATTGGTCAAACTAAGATCTCTTCAACATTATCTTCTGAGAAGATAAATGTGGAGAGTTTGAGTTTAGCGTAAGAAAAGCTTCGCTGGCAGTTAGTTTTAAGTCTGGCTTCGGTGACGAATATTAACCACGCACTATTACCTCGTTGTAATAAAATTAAAAAAATACCAAAGGACAGGTTTGTTTTATTTGACCAAACGTAATTAAAAACAACGTTTTTGCCTGGTTATGCTATGAGGTAGTGTATAGGAATGGTTGTTGTATAAAAAAAACCCTCCAAAAAGTGTGCGTGGGTTAAAATGATATATAGAATAAATGTTTATATTACCATAACCAATTATTTTATTATTATTTCATTTTGGTGAAGTGAAATAAGGCCAAATTTTTTCGCTTTCATCACTATACTGGCAAACGTGGCTATAACGTCACGTTGAGTCCTACCTATGATGTCAATATCGTCGGCGTATGCTGGTAGTAGAACCGATTTTTGAAAAATTGTTTCATTGTTGTAGGCTCAGGAGTTTCGCACAATCGTCTCAAGAATCAAACTGAAGAAGTTACATGACAGCGCATCGTCTTTCATTAATGCTTTTTTGTTATCGAATGTGTCAAATAAATCGCGCGTATGCGTTACTTTATACAACTAATCAGTATGCAATGTGACCACTTTAAAAATATATAATGGTCATATTCATTACAATTAGTGTCTAAAACAGTCTAATGTAATCAACAGTCACTAATGATGCACATTTTGGTTGGGGTAGTTACAAGACTACATAGATTCATTCTATTATGTAAGAATGAATAACGTGTATTCTCTTATATACCATTAAGGTAGTGAAAAACTATGGCATACAGACAAAGCAAATGGAAGGCATCCCCACAATAAGCGCTAAGTTTCGTAATTAAAGTTTAAATAATTAATTGAATAGTTGTCTATTTTGTCTATTATAGCAGAAAGCAGCAACGACTCTTTTGACTCTTCATATATTTGCCTCCTGGAGTTGAATTTCTTAGCATGTCACAGTCGTTAAATGCAATTGGCTGCCACCTAAGTGGAAGATGGCTCGTATGTAATGAAACCATAGCAGATGCATACTAAACATCTTGTCTTTAACTTATGATGTATCCCATATCTGTGAGGATATTTTTACTATGGACGACCTTTAATAAAGGCGCGTTCAGATGAAGTTTATATATTTATATGCACAGCCGTTCTGAGACATATCTTATTTGTTATTAAAAATGTTGGTCCAAAAGTTCTCCGGATAATACTATGCTTCGGAACGAATAATTTCGTCTTATGCGAATGCGTCTGATGCTAGAAAAGAAAAACTTTTTAATGGAATTCTCACATTACTCTGACAGATTTTACAGATTATCTTCTCATCGGGGAAGAATTATACTCATCCCATACCACAAGGTTCAAATTGTAATTAAAAGCATTATGAGAAGGCTACAACCCACTGTGTGGTTCGTTTTGTACCCTATCCCATCCCTTAGGACAAATGTCCCCAAAATGAAGGATTTGTGGCGATGAAATATACCAAATGTCATTATCATAACAAATTGTTCAGAATGCTTATCAAAATCAATTTATTGGAAAACCAGGTTAAATCATATCTGAAATTGAAACTTGCATATTGCATGCTGCTTCATGAAAGGCTTCATGGAACGTTGAATGATAACTTAAGAATTAAAAATGCTTCTAAAGATAACTCTGAGTTAGGTGAAAAACTTTTCGACATAATTAATATTTATAGCAATACTGTACATTCGACAACAAAACTAAGACCAATAGATTTCATTTCAACAAATTTTAGTAGAGAGGACATACAAACATTAGCAGGCAAATTCAAACGAGACAAGGAGGTTAGGACAAACATTAGGAATAACAAAAAAGCTAACAGATTTGAACAATGCTTGGACACAGTTCAAAATAGAACAGTTGTTAAAAGCAAACCAAAATATAAAAAGCTTATAAAATTTACAAGAGAAGGTAATTATGTTATTGATAAATCAACAAATAGGAACACAGAATCTATAGGAAACAGCTTAAACGACGATATCAATAATATTTATATTTATAATTCAGTGAATTTTTTCTCATTTATTGGCTCCATTTCTACAGAGTATTATTTCTTTCACATATCTGGAATTTATTAATGAAAGTATGTAATTGAAGGTATTTTAAAATTTCAAGGATTGTGAGAGGTTGTTATCGAGATTGCCTTATCCAAAAAGTTAAAAATAAAATAAAATAAAAGTAAAAACGAAATGTTTCTTTGCAAAAATATGGATAATTAATCAGC
Source organism: Rhingia rostrata (assembly GCA_949824845.1). NCBI lineage: Eukaryota > Metazoa > Arthropoda > Insecta > Diptera > Syrphidae > Rhingia > Rhingia rostrata. The sequence continues at coordinate 86,142,335 of OX463755.1, read as the reverse complement.
AAACATGTTATGAAAATCAAAAGATTATTTTGATTTAAACTATTAAGAATTATTCACATATATTTGAAAACGAAATAAACGATATTATAAATTTTAATTTAAGGAAAAAATATTAACATCAATATAATTTTTACTTATAAATTATATTTTGTTCTATAAATTTTTGTATACCTAGTTACGTAATACTATTAATGTAATTCGTAAATTTTGGAAACCAAAATACTTTGGTGGGGGAGGTGTTAGATAATAATGATACATTTCAGAAGTTATTTAAACGCTTACTCCATCAGAGAATATAAAGAGACACTTCGTTTCCACACTCGTCATTTTGCATAATCAAACTCGATGTGTGTAAGCGAAATTGGTCAAACAAAAATCTCTCCAACATTATTTTCTGAGAAGATAAAGGTGGAGTGTTAGAGTTAGAGTTTAGCGATTAGCGTAAGAAAAGCTTCGCTTGCAGTTAGCTTTAATTCTGGCTTCGGTGACGAATGTTAACCACGCATTATTACCTCGTTGTAATAAAATTAAATTAAAATACAAAAGGACAGATTTGTTTTATTTGGCCAAAGACTTAAATACGTAATTAAAAACAACGTTTTTGCCTGGTTATGCTATGAGGTAGTGTGCAGGAATGGTTGTTGCATAAAAAAAAAACCCCTCCAAAAAGTGTGCGTGGGTTAAAATGATATATATAATAAATGTTTATATTACCATAACCAATTATTTCATTATTATTTCATTTTGGTAAAATGAAATAAGGTCAAATATGCAGTTTTAATGTTATATTTGCCAATTGTGACGTTCTGTTCAATCCGTCAATGTGTACATAGTCTTACCCTCATTCACTGCTAAACACATTTTTGTCGCTTTCTTCACTATACTGGCAAAAGCGGCTATGACGTCACGTTGAGTCCTACCTATGATGTCAATAACGTCGGCGTATGCTAGTAGTTGAACCGATTTTTGGAAAACTGTGCCATTGTTGTTGGCTCGGGAGTTTTGCACAATCCTCTCAAGAATCAAACTGAAGAAGTTACATGACAGCGCATCGCCTTTCATTTATGTTTTTTTGCTATCGAATGTGTCAAATAAATCGCGCGTATGCGTTAGTCTATATACTTTATACAACTAATCAGTATGCAATGTGACCACTTTAAAAATATATAATGGTCATACTCATTACAATTAGTGTCTAAAACAGTCCAATGCAATCAGTTCTAATGAACAACGGTCGCTAATGATGTACATTTTGGTTGCGGTAATTACAAGACTACATGGATTCATTCTATTATGTAAGAATGAATAACGTGTATTCTCTTATTTACCATTAAGGTAGTGAAAAACTATGGCATACAGACAAAGCAAAAGGAAGGCATTACCACAATAATCGATAAGTTTCGTAATTAAAGTTTAAATTATTAATTGAATAGTTGTCTATTTTGTCTATTATAGCAGAAAGCAGCAACGACTCTTTTGACTTTTCATATATTTGCCTTCTGAAGTTGAATTTCTTAGCATGTCACAGTCGTTAAAAGCAATTGGATGCCACCTAAGTGGAAGATGGCTCCTATGTAATGAGACCATAGCAGATGCATACTAAACACCTTGTCTTTAACTTATGATGTATCCAATATCTGTGAGGATATTTTTACTATGGACGAGCTTTTATAAAAGCGCGTTCAGATGAAGTTATTTATATGCACAGCCATCCTGAGACATAACTTATTTGTTATTGAAAATGTTGGTCCAAAAGTTCTCCGGATAATACAATGCCTCGGAACGAATAATTACATCTTATGTGAATGCGTCTGATGCTAGAAAAGAAAAACTTTTTAATGGAATTCTCACTTAACTCTGACAGATTTTACAGATTATCTTCGCATCGGGGAAGAATTATACTCATCCCACACCACAAGGTTCAAATTGTAATAAAAAACATATGAGAAGGCTACAATCCACTATGTGGATCGTTTTGTACCCTATCCCATCAATTATGACAAATGTCCCCAAAATGAAGGATTTGTGGCGATGAAATATACCAAATGTCATTATCATAACATATTGTTCAGAATGTTTATCGAAATCAATTTCTTGGAAAACCAGGTAAAATCATACAATCATACAATCAATTCTTAAAACAAAACCACATAATATTCCATCAAGTAACAGCGTCACTTAAGACTGGAAATGGCTACATCATGGAACGTTGAATGAGCACTTATGACTGGAAATTCCGACATTGAAATGCTTCATGGAACGTTGAATGAACACTTAAGAATTAAAAATGCTTCTAAAGATAACTCTGAGTTAGGCGAAAAACTTTTCGACATAATAAATATTTATAGCAATACTATACATTCGACAACAAAACTAAGACCAATAGATTTAATTTCAAAAACTTTTAGTAGAGAGGACATGCAAACACTAGCAGACAAGTTCAGTCGAGACAAGAAGGTTAGGACAAACATTAGGAATAACAAAAAAGCTAACAGATTTGAACAATGCTTGGACACAGTTAAAAATAGAACAGCTGTGAAAAGCAAACCAAAATATAAAAAGCTTATAATATTTACAAGAGAAGGTAATTACGTTATTGATAAATCAACAAATAGGAACACAGAATACTATAGGAAACAGCTTAAACGACGATATCAATATCAGTATTTATAATTCAGTGAATTTTTTTCTCATTTATTGGCTCCATTTCTACAGAGTATTATTTCTTTCATATATCTGGAATTTATTAATAAAAGTATGTAATTGAAGCTATTTGAAAACTTCAAGGATTGTGAGAGGTTGTCATCGAGATTGCCTTATCCAAAAAGTTAAAAATAAAATAAAATAAAAGTAAAAACGAAATGTTTCTTTGCAAAAATTTAGATAATTAATCAGCAAACATGTTATGAAAATCAAAACATTATTTTGATTTAAACTATTAAGAATTATTCACATGTATTTGAAAACGAAATAAACGATATTATAAATTTTAATTTAAGGAAAAATATTAACATCAATATAGTTTTTACTTATAAATGATATTTTGTTCTATAAATTTGTGTATACCTAGTTATTTAATAGCATTATTGTAATTCGTAAATTTTGGAGACCAAAATACTTTGGTGGGGGAGGTGTTAGATAATAATGCTACATTGCAGAAGTTGTTTAAACGCTTACTCCATCAGATAATATAAAGAGCCACTTCGCTTCCACACTCGTCATTTTGCATAATCAAACTCGATGTGTGCAAGAGAAATTGGTCAAACTAAGATCTCTTCAACATTATCTTCTGAGAAGATAAACGTGGAGAGTTTGAGTTTAGCGTTTAGCGTAAGAAAAGCTTCGCTGGCAGTTAGTTTTAAGTCTGGCTTCGGTGACGAATGTTAACCACGCATTATTACCTAGTTGTAATAAAATTAAATTAAAATACCAAAGGACAGATTTGTTTTATTCAGCCAAAGACTTATATACGTAATTGCCTGGTTATGCTATGAGGTAGTGTATAGGAATGGTTGTTGTATAAAAAAAACCCTCCAAAAAGTGTGCGTGGGTTAAAATGATATATAGAATAAATGTTTATATTACCATAACCAATTATTTTATTATTATCTCATTTTGGTAAAGTAAAATAAAGCCAAATTTGCAGTTTTAATGTTATATTTATTAATGGTGACGTTCTGTTCAATCCGTCAATGTGTACTTAGTCTTACCCTCATTCACTGCTAAACACATTTTTGTCGCTTTCTTCACTATACTGGCAAACGTGGCTATGACCTCACGTTGAGCTCTACCTATGATGTCAATATCGTCGTCGTATGCTAGGAGTTGAACCGATTTTTGGAAAATTGTGCCATTGTTGTTGGCTCAGGAGTTTCGCACAATCCTCTCAAGAATCAAACTGAAGAAGTTACATGACAGCGCATCGCCTTTCATTAATGCTTTTTTGTTATCGAATGTGTCAAATAAATCGCGAGTATGCGTGCGTCTATTTACTTTATACAACTAATCAGTATGCAATGTGATCACTTTAAAAATATGTAATGGTCATACTCATTACAATTAGTGTCTAAAACAGTACAATGCAATCAGTTCTAATGAACAACAGTCGCTAATGATGTACATTTTGGTTGCGGTAATTACAAGACTACATAGATTCATTCCATTATATAAGAATGAATAACAGACAAAGCAAAAGGAAGGCATCCCCACAAAAAGCGCTAAGTTTCGTAATTAAAGTTTAAATTATTAATTGAATGGTTGTCTGTTTTGTCTATTATAGCCGAAAGCAGCAACGACTCTTTTGACTGTTCATATATTAGCCTTCTCGAGTTGCAGGTGTTGCGAATTTGAATTTCTTAGCATGTCACAGTCATTAAAGGCAATTGGCTGCCACCTAAGTGGAAGATGGCACGTGCGTAATGTAACCATAGCAGATGCATACTTAACACCTTCTATTTAACTTATGATGTATCCCATATCTGTGAGGATATTTTTTACTATGGACAACCTTTAATAGAGGCGCGTTCAGATGCAGCTATTTGTTATTAAAAATGTTGGTCCAAAAATTCCCCGGATAATACTATGCTTCGGAACGAGTAATTTCATCTTATGCCAATGCGTCTGATGATAGAAAAGAAAAACTTTTTAATGGAATTCTCACTTTACTCTGACAGATTTTACAGATTATCTTCGCATCGGGGAAGAATTTTACTCATCCCATACCACAAGGTTCAAATTGTAATAAAAAACATATGACAATATATTTATTTCATCTATAAGTACATTTTACTTTCTTAGACTAGAATGATATAGTAATATTATATATAAAATTAAGTAAAACATAATCTTTATTATTTAATTGCTTCGAAAATCTTAATCTTAAAAGCATTTCTGCTCAAATTAAGGTCGATTGCATTCGCATATTGGTTAAAATAAAGACATGCGTTTGTGACAGGTTCATTACGACCATAATTTGTTTCATGTCTTGGTATGGCAAAATAACACTGCAGCCTAGGTCTAAGTGGACGTGCTGGAACATAAACATTAAACAAAGATAGTAAGGGGATGCAATCAATATGACCCGTAACAACATCCCTTGCAAGTGAAATAAAGAAGAATTTCCTTCTTGTATAAAGAGGTTGTAATTTTATAAGAGCGCATCTATTTACATAAGGTGGCAAAGGCAGAGACCAATTTAACTTACGAAGAACAAACCGAGTAAATCTTTTTTGAATTTTTTCAATACGAATCATGCTATTATTATATCATGGACACCAAACTACGCAGAAATATTCGAGTATAGGTCTAACAAAACTAATAAAAAGCGATTTCAATGTGTATGGGCAGCGAAAATCATTTGAATTTCGAAAAAGGAACCCAAGCATAGAATTTCCTTTGGAAATAATGTAATCAAAATGCATTTTAAAATCTAATTTTGAATCTAAAATTACTCCTAAATCTGTTTGATTAAAAACTCTTTTAAGAGCAGTGTTTGAGATCGTGTAATCAAAGATAATAGGATAATGACACCTTGTGAACGTAAGGACAGAACACTTAGATATATTAAATGGCAATTTGTTTATATCACACCAATTTGATAAGTTACTAATATCTTTTTGTAGGGCGATACAATCCGACAAGGAATTTACCATTTTATATATTTTAACATCGTCGGCAAACATTAGACACTTTGAAAAAGTTATTTGTGAGGGCAAGTCATTTATAAAAAGAAGAAATAAGAGAGGTCCCAGGTGGCTACCTTGAGGTACACCGGAAAAATTAAATATTTTTCTAGATTTGCTTGAACCAATTTTAACAAACTGAGCTCTATTTGTTAAGTAACATTCAATCCACTTTAATAAATTAGAATGAAAACCTAGCATTTTAAGTTTTTGAACTAAAATTGAGTGGTTTACTCTGTCAAAAGCTTTTGAAAAATCCGTAAATATAACATCTACTTGTTTCCTATTTTCCATGCTATTAGTGCAAAAATTTGTCAACAGGGATAGATTTGTGGAAGTGGATCTTCCACTCATAAACCCATGCTGAAATATTGAAATGTGATTTCGAACCATAACATATAATCTTTTTTTGACAAGTGATTCAAAGACCTTTGGGATCAATTGTAGTTTGGCAATGGGTCTGTAGTTTTCTATACATTGCTTGGATCCTGATTTATGTATGGGCGTTATGAATGAAAACTTCCAACAATCTAAAAATATCCCAGAATCTAGAGACGCATTAAAAATTTGTTCAAGAGGTTTTAATAGATTAAACCTACACATCTTTACGAACATTGCTGGAATGTTATCCGGTACAATGCTAAGATTGGTGTCTAAGTTACCTAGTTCATTGAGAATTTCATCTTTTGTTAATCTTATTGAACCAATGTCAACAATTTTAGAGACATTCAATGCATTTATCGACTTTAAAGAATCCAAAGAAAAGTTTGATTGAAAGAACGATGCAAACATGTTACATATATTAGAAAGATCGCTACTAACTTTAGTTTTATACGACATATTAGCAGGAATCCCAAATGATTTCCTTTTAACATTTTGTACCCTATCCCATACCATCCTTAAGACAAATGTCCCGAAAATGAAGGATTTATGGCGATAAAATATAGCAAATGTCATTATCATAACATATTGTTTAGACTGTTATTAAAATCATTTATGGTTCGACAAAAAACACCGTTTTTCGTGCATAGTAAAAGTTTTTGTATGAAAACGAATCCAAAAAGTGGGCGACATATATAATTATAAAATTTATTGAAGAAATGTTTATATTAACAGAACCAATGATTTTGCATCACAATTTTTATCGAAATGTTTAAAATTTTTCCGAAAAACGTTTTTACTAAAAACGCCCACAAAAAAAGGGGTGGCAAAAAACTTTGTATAAACAAAATAAAGACATTATTGTCTAGATATCCTGTTGAGACACTTTTTCAGTATCTCTAACGGTTTGGCCTAAAACAATTGTAAAGGCGACGGCAAATAACACAAACAAATTTAATATGTATTTATTAAATGTATTTATTAAAGGAGCTAACTATTGTAGTAACAAAATCTCAAAAGGCAGAAGGCCAAGAATTCAATTTATAAATGACAATACAAAAAATAGACGATCGTTGTTCGTTCGTTGTCGTTCGTTCGTTCGTTCGTTTTCTTTTGGTATGTTTTCTCTATCCCGTCTATCGGCTGACTGAGATACTTTTGACTGCGATACTCTTGAGATACTCGCCACCTGGATGTCATCGTTATTAATTAAATAAGGGTGGGTAAAAGATTAGGGTGTCAACATTCCTCCCCCCGTGAATCAATCGAGTAGTGTTTTCTGTGAGTATCCAGCCCTACCAATAAAGTCAAACTCTAAGAATCCACGCTTTGTTCATATCACCTCCAAAGACGACTCCAAGCCTTTGTCATCTATCAGTGTTTTCATTTTGAAAAAAACCATTGACTCTATCAGTACACAATACGAAAAGATTTCACAACTAAGAGATGGTTCTATTCTCATCCTCACAAAAGACCAAAACATTGCCGACAAATTTATTACATCAAAAGCCCTAGATAAAATCTGTCCAGTTAATATAAAACTACACGCAAACCTTAATCTGTCCAAGGGAATCGCATATGCACCTTGCCTGATAAACGTCCCCGAGTCAGAAATAGTGTCTGAACTGAAAAGTGAAAATGTTACAGACGTGTACAAATTCACAAAACTGCATGATATAAAGGAATACCTACAGGCCTCATGATTTTCACTTTCAATTTATTTTCAATTCCAAACACTATCGAAATTGGTTGGTACAAGACTAAAGTTACTGAATATATTCCCAACCCAATGCGTTGTAGACAGTGTCAATTACTTGGACACACAATAAAATGGTGTAAGCGTGCAGCTGCCTGCGAAACCTGTAATTACCCCCCTCACAATGACACAAGCTGCACCCGCACTCTATGCGCAAATTGTTCCGGACCACATCCTGCTTCTGCCAAAACATGCCCAAAGTACATACAAAGTAAAGAGACTCTCGAAATTAAAACCAAAAACAAATGCAGCTTAGCTGAAGCTAGGCGCATTCACAAAGAGCGAAACCCGTTTATCATTTCTCCATCATCCGATCTCTACTCAGAGAAACTTAGACAACCACCTCCACAGCAAAATACCGCAAATAAAGAAAATCAAACCGTCCCTAAATTGCAAAAAAACAATTCAACATCCTTTCACAACACAGTGTATTGTGCATCATCGTCAAACACCATACACAAGAAAACTCACTCTGTAAATTTAACTTCTCCTGAAAGAGAAAAGTCTCCACAAGTCTACAAACCAGAATCTGAAAATGTAAAAACTCAATCCCTAAACACTCAAGCAAGTAAAAACTTAAGTCAAATCGAAAAAAACCTTAAATAAAAACACAACTACAACTACCCTAAATAATATATGTTCCAACAACACTCTTTTAAATCTCTCTTGTCTATCAGACAATCAAATCACTATGACTATTGATGAAAATGACAGCTCTTAAGAAAACTATTTTTAACACCACAACCCGCGCCACCGTTGGTTTTTTTTTTTTTTTTTTTTTTTCTCCGTGGGCTGGTGGAAATCTTCATAGACACTATGAGCACGTGCCCAAAGTAGTGTGAGATTTTTACTCACTAAAACCACCACCCATTTGGTATTTCTATTGCAACTAAGTATTCGACTTATCCAGCAATTTTTTTATCACGATTATATAATATGTTTGGCAGGTAACTTTCCTTTGAGAGTTCCTGCTTTTCCGCAATTATAGCGCGGTTTGTTATTATCGGGCCAAATCTAAGGGTTTAGTTCTTTGAAGACGCCGCAATATATTTGTTTCGTCAAGAATTTGGAGGACTGTTGTGTTAACGTGTCCTAATAAACGTTTTTTATGTTTTCGTGCAAAATTTTTTGTTTCATCTTTAACCGCGGGAATACCCAGATCTCTGCGTAGATCTTCGTTCCTTACGTACCACGGCGCATTGACGAATGATCTTAACATTTTGTTTTCAAAAGTTTGTAAAATGTTTAGATTCGTTTCACTGGTACAACCCCATAGTTGTATACCATATGTCCAAACCGGTTTTAGCACTTGCTTGTATAATAGCAGCTTGTTATCAAGGTTAAGCTTCGAATATTTTCCGAGCAACCAGTACAGTTCTCTGTATTTATTCTTAAGTTCTTCGCATTTCTTTTTTACATGCGACTTCCATTTTAATTTTGCATCGAGTGTCATACCGAGATATTTCGCTTCATTTGCAAACGGGACTCGAACCGTATTTAGAAATACAGGCAAATTGTTTGTCCGTTTATACGAAAAATCTACATGGATCGATTTGCTCTCATTAAGTGCAATCCGCCAGGATTTAGTCCATTCATTAACCTCGTTAAGAGCGTTTTGTAATTTAATATTTGTTTCCTCTATTGTTGTGGCAACTGCTAGTATAGCAGTATCGTCAGCAAACGTTGCAACTATTGTATCGTTTGTTTGTGGGATATCACGAGTGAATATGAGGTACAGGATTGGTCCAAGGACGCTTCCTTGCGGTACACCTGCCGTTATTTCTTTGAACTCGGAATATTCGCTTCCAAGTTTCACACGGAAGAGTCTATGCTCAAGATACGACACGAGGATTTTATATAATTGTTCTGGCAAAACTTGACTTAGTTTATAAGTAAGGCCTTTGTGCCACACCTTGTCAAAAGCTTGCGACACGTCAAGAAATACGGCTGAACAAATTTTCTTTTCTTCGAAAGCTTTCTCAATTACATCTGTAATTCGATGTACTTGGTCCACCGTTGAATGTTTACTTCTAAACCCAAATTGATGGTCAGGTAAAAGACGTTTCTGTTCAATTATGGGGTGTAAGCGACCGAGTAATATCCGTTCAAAAACTTTTGAAATTATTGGAAGAAGTGAAATAGGCCTGTAAGATTTTATTTCATTCGGTGATTTTCCTGGTTTTAGAACCATAATCACTTCCGCGACTTTCCACTGTCTTGGTATGTATTCTAATCTGATTGCTGCATTTATAATAAAAAGAAGCTTAGTTAATGCTTTCCGAGGCAACATTTTAAGAAGTTCTCCTGTAATCAGGTCATAACCCGGAGCTTTTTTAGGCTTTAGTTTCTGTATTTCCCGTTTAAGCTCGGCAATACTTGCATATCTTACTATGTTTTTATCGGTTGTACTCTCGAATATATTAATGTTTTCATTTTGCGCCGGACCATCAAATGGCTTAAATGTTTCCTCAAGATGTGAGGCAAAAACGTCAGCTTTTTCCTTATCGCTCTTTGCCCATACGTCTTGAGTTACCCTAATGGGCGGCACAGCGATTTTTGGCCGTTTTATGACTCTGATTGCTTTCCAGAGCGAATAATTCGATTCCTTTCCAGCGGTTAGGCTTTGCAGATAAGTTTCTACTGAATGGTTTTTAAAGTATTTAATCGAATTTGATAGCAAATTACTCAACCGATTGAGATGTGTTTTATCTTGCGGGGCACGAGTTTGGTGCCATCTTTTACGAGCTTTTCTTTTTTGTCTTACTAAATCTTGTATTTCACGGGGGTACTTAATTTTACTATAGCTCACTATTTTGTTCTGTTGAGGAGTATTATTCCATGCTGCTTTTTGGATGGTATTGATAAATGAGTCAACAGCGACTTCGAGTTCCAATGGGGTTCTAAGCGATACACCCAGTCGGATATTATTTTCAATATCGTTTTTGAAACCTTCCCAGTTGGTTTTCGCGTTTGTTAATCTGGGTGGTTTTTCATTTATAATCAGTGACTCGCTCATTGTTAAAATGACTGGAGAATGATCAGAGGAAAGATCAAAGCATTCTTCAACTTTGATTCGATTGGACGGCAGACCTTTTACAATAAAAAAATCGATCAAATCCGGTATTTTTCTAGCATCAGTTGGCCAGTAAGTTGGTTTTCCCGTAGAATGAAATTCGGTATTGTACTTTCTACCTATATCATAAAGCATCCTACCCTTCTGTGATATGCATCTAGATCCCCAGAATGTATGTTTTGCATTAAAGTCCCCTCCGATGACAAAACGTTGTCCAAGGGAATTAAGCAAGTTTTCAAAGTCAATTTTCTCAACCTTGCATCGTGGTGGGCAGTAAATAGACGATATCTTCAGAAAGGATTGTCTGCTTTTGACTTGTATAGAGCTAACTTGCATTGTATCGATTTCTAGTTTAAGATCAATCGAATGTTCGATACACTCTTTTATATATAGTGAGGCTCCACCTCTAGCCTTATTCGATGGATGTAGAGCATGATAGTCGAGGTAACCTTTTATTTTTAAGTTCGAATTACTCTTTGCGTGAGTTTCGGATATTAAACAGATGTCTATATCTTTTTCCTGCATAAATAATTCAAGTTCTCCAAGTTTTTGCCAAAGGCCATTGGCATTCCACGTAAGAATTTTAAGCAATCTATTCATGTTAGAGGTGGGGTACTTCTATTGCGAATACTATTTTCGAGCCTAACGAGCCTGTCAAAAATAAGTTTATTCGTTTTGCTTTGTTCCTCAAGTTTTGAAAGAATAATCGAAAATACATTTGAAACTGGGTCAGGTGAGATATTTTTTTGGGCGTTATTGGATACTGTGGCTTGAGCATACGTTTGTACATTTGGTTTTGGATGTACAAGATCCGAACGGATATCTGATGGCCGCGTAGTTTGTGGACATTTAGGTTCTTCGATTATGGCCTGCTTTTTCTTCGACATATTTATAACACCAGGTGGAAACCTGCCTTCTGCCTGTACATGGCACAGTACAGGTACCAAGTCAGCTTCCACCACCTCTAATGATCTCAAAATTCTGCAATGGAACATGAATGGTTATTTAAATAACTACCATGGACTCCAATTGCTTATAAAAGAATTAAATCCACACATTATTTCTCTTCAAGAAACACACATTAAAAAAAACCTACAACCATTTCCCCCCAAAAAATACTCATCTGTTTTCCATAATCTAACTTGCAATACAACCTCAAAACAAGGTACATGCATCCTTGTTCACAAAGGAATCCGATATTAAACGACGGACGTCCCACTCACCTTTCGACTCACGGAACACTGTCTCATGTTGATCTTACCCTTCTTTCCCCGCACCTTACTCAAAGATCATCTTGGGAGGTCTCCGATGACTTAAATGGTAGCGACCATTTTCCAATTCTTACCTCAATCTCCCTAGGGAGAAATGATAATTTACTAAAGCCGCAATATAAATTTCTAACGGATTTCGCTAAGTGGGACATTTTTCAGGCCGAAATCTCGAAACAGATTTTAGCTAGAGCAACTTCCACCAACATTAACAAAGAAGCCGCTAGCGTCCTTAAGTCAATTCGCTCCGCAGCGAACGCGTCCATTCCTCAGGCAACCAATAAAAACCATTCTAAAACAGTTCCTTGGTGGAATCAAAATCTGGGCAACCTTCGCCAAAAAAAGCAAACCGCATGGAAAGCATTTAAAAAATCACCATCTAACTCAAATTTAATCTCATATCGCAAAGCGAATGCACAGTTTCGTAAAGCTGCAAAAATGGAAAAAGCCACTAGCTTTTATCAATTTACTGGTGAAATAAATCAGAATTCAACCCCCAAGAAAATGTGGTCAGATATTAGAAGCCTGACAGGAAATTTCGTCCCCCACATCATCAAACTTATAAAAACAGATTCAAATAACCTTACCAGCGTCCACGAAATAAACGAGTTTTTTGCTAATTCTTGGGAAAAATGCCAAGATGACTCAAACTTCCACGAGAAGTATATTAATGAAAAATACGACTGTTTAAATAAATCTAAACTGAAATATAGCACATTTCCTTCAACTAAAATAATCGAAACCCCAATAAATCTCTTAGAGCTTGAAAATAGCTTAAGATCTACCAAAGGTAAGACTCCGGGTTTTGACAGAATATCTTATATAATGTTTAATAACAGCCCCCCTTGTTTGAAAACAAGGTTGCTATCTCTCTTCAACAAAATTTTCGAAAGTGGTATAATCCCGCAAACATTTAAAGTGGCTAAAATTGTGCCAATTCCAAAACCCAACAAAGACAGCACTTCTATTAAAGGCTATCGCCCAATATCGTTTCTTCCTTGCATCTCAAAAATCTTGGAAAAGATAATTGCAATGCGTATAGCTTGGTGGCTAGAAAAGAACAATTTTATTGACAAAAACCAAACAGCCTTCAAGAAAGGAAGAGGCACCCAAGACTCGCTCTTACATATGGATACGTTCATATCTTCAGCTCTTTCAGAGAAAAACCACGTATCGATTCTTTCAATCGATTTCGAACAAGCCTTCGACAAAATTGGCCCACACATTATTTTAAACCAACTAACAAAATGGAAAATTGGTACGAAAATCTTCAATTTTGTAAAAGCTTTTCTTACCAATCGTAAATTTCGAGTTAAAACTAACAATATTTGCTCTGCTATTCATAACTCAAAAAACGGCATCCCCCAAGGATCGCCATTATCAGTAACCTTATTCATAATAGCTTTTAATGAAATAAGTAGAATTGTTCGTACGCACTCACAAATAAGCCACATTCTTTACGCTGATGACTTAATCTTGTTTTCTAAATTAAAAGACTTACAAAATCTAGCAACTATTTTTTCAAGAATAATGGTAAATTTATCCGAATGGGGCGAGAAATCGGGCCCAAACATTTCACTTGATAAATGCGAACTATTACATATTTGCAAAAAACATAAGTGCCAAATAAATATTCAAGGAGTAAACTTCAATAATATTAGTATCAAAAATGTAAACTATTCTAAGATCCTAGGCATTATCTTTGATTCGAAATATAATTTTAAGGAACATTGTATTAATTTAAGAAAGAGCCTCACTACCAGGGTCAACTTAGTAAAGTATATTTCTTCAAAAAAAAGCAATTGTAATATTAACACTACCCTTAATATTGTTGAATCTATCATTTTATCAAAAATCGATTACGGCCTACCAATCTACGGGAAATGTTCAAAAACATCTCTGCAACTTGTTTCAACACCATACCACACCGCCGTTAGAACCTGTCTAGGAGCTTTCCGTACAACCCCAATTAAAAACATTTTAACAGAAGCAGGTCTTCTTAATTTAACAGACAGAATTGAATATTTTAACCTGGCAGATCATTTCAAAAGCTTTTTCACCCTTCACATCACCTGTTCATAATGACATCAAAAACCTATTAAAACGCAAAAAAATACCGAAATACCCATCAGCCTTACAAAAATCACTCTACTCGGCAGAAAATCTGAACATCCTAATCACAGACAACAGACCAAAAATCAATCTTCCCCCGTGGCATCTTCCAAATAACTCTACGATCACTCACCTCGAAAAACTTAAAAAAGCTTCTACCAACAATATAATATACAACTCAATGTTTCTAGAGATAAAAGAAGACTACGTTATGCAAGGATGGAAACTTCTATTTACCGATGCTTCCAAAACGAACGAGGGAACTTCATTCGCTGTTGTCAACGAATTGGGTTCTATTATCAGTAAGGGCTTGTTACATCCCACCTCATCAATTTTTACCGCCGAAGCTTTCGCAATACTCAAAGCTATTCAAGCTGCAAACAATTTCAAAGCAATTATTTTTACTGATAGCCTGTCATCCATAAAAGCAATTAAAAACATTAACAATCGCTCAAATATAGTTTTAGACATCCGTGACAAACTCATTGCGAAGAAAAACAAGTTAAGAATAGCATGGGTACCTGGACATGCTGATATCATAGGAAATGAAAAAGCGGATGCAGAAGCGAAATTGGCACTCAACGAACCTCTTATATCTTTCTACCAATTCAATAAAAAAGATCTGAAGAAATATCTGAAAACTTGTATGAACAGCAAAAAGACGAATAAGTGGATGGAATACCAACACATATATTCGACAATCAATCCAACCTCTACTAAGCCAATATTCCCGTCTAACCTACCAAGGTCAATGGTTAGAACTTACACAAGGCTGAGAATGGGACACACCAACACAACTCATAAACAACTCATTAGCAAGGAACATCCATCTGTTTGCGATTTTTGCGACGATAGGCCAACATTAACTGTACTACACATTCTGCAGTGTGAAACAATAAATTCATTATCGAATACTATTTCTGGTAAAAAATTCCAAGAATTACTTACAGACATATCATATGACAACATAAAGTATGTAAATGAAATCATCTTAAAACTAGGCTTACTTATTTAGTTTATTTAATTTTAACTAGCCGAAAGCCCTGGTAGCTAGTGCTTTATTCTTATTATTGATTATGTAATTGACTTATATATCAATAAAGTTATAATAATAATAATAATAATAATAATAATAATAAAATGATCCCTGAGTTGTCTTCACTTCGGCCACACGGACGTGACCATCTTTGGCAGGAAAAACTTGTATAATTCCTCCCTTTTTCCACTGGCTTCTAGGTAGACTGGGATCACAAATGATTACTAAATCGTTGACTTGAAGTGGAGTGGTCTTGTCATGCCATTTAGGTCGCTGAAGGAGTTGAGGCAGGTACTCAATAACCCATCTTTTCCATAGACGATCCTTTAAGTTTTGAGCAATTCGCCATTGCTTTTTGAGGCAGATTTCTGTGCCAGGTGGTTGTGGAGTCTGCGTAGAATTAACACAGCTTATCAAAAAGTGGTTAGGAGTGATTGGCTCATCCTCTTCAGCCAATAGGGGAATATCTGTCAGCGGCCGAGAGTTAATAATATTTTCTGCTTCAATCAATACGCTCCTAAGCGTCTCAACTCTCGGCGATATTTCATGTAAAGTCTTGGATAGCAGGCGTTTAACAATTTGTATTAGGCGTTCCCAACATCCGCCTGAGCTAGGATTTAGCGGACAGTTGAAAATCCATTCGATGTTGTGCTTCGTTACTTCATCGTTAATTCGATCGGTATCTAATAGACGTGCGGACTGTTTAAGTTCTTTTTGGGCCCCAATAAAATTCGTGCGTTGTCACTACGAATTCTCTTCGGAGTACCACGTCGATTGATAAAATTTCGAAGGCAAACAATAAAGGCGTCGGTTGACAAATTTTCTGCTAGCTCCAAATGCGCAGCCCTTATTGTCAAGCAAGTAAAAATTACGGCCCATCTCTTCTCTCGACGCCGGCCAATGGAAACATTAAAGGGGCCCACACAAGTCGACACCTGTGTACGTGAAAGGGCGAACGTAAGGTGTCACTCGGTCTTCAGGTAATTGTCCCATAAAAGGTGGAATAGGTTTGGCTCTATCGATTTGACAATGTTGACTGTTATGTCGCACGGCTTTCAATACTGCTTTGATATGTGGGATCCAGCATTTTTGTCTTGTCTCGTTTATTGTCACGGCTGTATTTTGATGGTAAAAATTTAAGTGAAAGTTGATCACGATCAGCTCCATATTTCTATGTCTTTGTGGCAAAACTACAGGTCGTCTGGCTTCAAAAGGTAAGCAAAAAGCTTCGTCCATTCGACCATGAACTCTTAGTAGACCTTCATCATCCAAATATGGCGAAAGAGAATAGATCGAACTGGCTTTCGAAATTGTTCTCAATCGTTTTAAGGCATCTATTTCCTCATGAAAAACTTCATTTTGGACAATCTGACATAGGTATTTTTCAGCATTATCAAGATCCTTGGCAGTAAGTTGACTTTTTTAATGTATATTACTGCTTAGCTGCTTTTTCACAAGGCTTCGAAATCGTATCACCCAGGCAGTAGTCGTTCGCTTGAGTTTTAAATATGAAGAAAATCTATTAAAATCAATGAAATCATTACTTGCCTTAAGGTGGAATAGTGCACAAGTTTTAATTTCCTCTTCTAGCTCTTCTGGAGGTGGTTCTAATTGTGATGTTGGCCAATATTTTTCTTCAGAATTTAAAAAAGCAGGACCCCTTATCCACGAACTGTTTGTTTCAAATGTAGGTGGTATTTTGGGACGAGTTGCAGCATCGGCAGTGTTTTGCTAGTGGGAACACATCGCCACTGACTGGGACTGGTACTGGTTATTATTTCAGCTACGCGATGTCCAACAAAAGGTTTATACTTTCTTCCAGGTGAGTAGATCCAGTGAAGCACTGTTTGCGAATCACTCCAAAGAAAAACACGATCCACCTTCACTTCGTGGTTTCGGCAAATCATTTTTTGAAGACGTACCCCCAGTACGGCAGCTTGAAGCTCTAATCTGGGCACTGACATCAGCTTCATTTTTTTTATAATTTGCGCGCACTCAAGGGGTTATGAATACCCTTTATATGTTTTAGCACAGTGCGGGCGTTAAGGAAATTAGGGATAACAAGAAAGGAGATACCGATGCACATTGGTTTTAAATGTCTGTAAGTTATAATGGAAAGGAAAAACAGAGTTTGGTAGAGAATTCCACATTCGTGTTGTTCGGTTTATGTATGAATCTCTATATTTCATCGTACGTCCGAAGATAGGCTTGTGGCTTGTGGGGCTGTACGTGTTTTTCCCATGACGAAGGCAACATCTACTCCGTTTGAACATTCGATGCGAAAATATCCAACTGCGGAAAAGGCAACTTGACTTGCATCAACGAATATATGTAGATCCAGTTTGACAGCAACCAATAAACTCGGCGAGTAACAGCGATTTATCTTGAACTCTTTTACGTTCTGGAATTCTCTCTTTGTCTGCAATTCAGATGGAATGGGATCGTCCCACTCGAGGTTGTACTTCCATGTATGTTGCACCAACATTTTTGAAAAATCCAAGAATCAGCTAGCAGGCCATATGGATTGAAGACAGCCATTATTATGCCAAGTAATTCACGCTTTGTTGGAGCTCTAACTTCTTGTAATACTTCTTGTGGGATCCGGTGGAACTTGGTCTGGAACCGAAAGGTGTCTGTAGAAGTATCCCAGAACATGTCGTTCCATAGTAATGCAAATACCTTTTTGGCGACTGGTACCATTTAAAGTTGTTTCCAAGAGGTTAGAATTAGTTATGAAACTTCTTAAATTGAAACCAGCTTCGGCATTTATGTTTACGACTTGACGGCAAATTCTCTCGGCTTCTTGTTCTGATGAAAAGCTTACTACGAAGTCGTCAACATAATGTTTTTCCTTAACAGCTGTTGCGGCTTCAGGAAACTGTTGTAGATAATATTCAGCATTTCGATTCTTTACATATTCCGCACTGCAAGGCGAGCACACGGCTCCAAAAATCATTAAGGTCATCACATATTGCTGAATGGGCTGTCTACAATCACCGTCTCTCCAAAGGAATCGTTGCGCGTGTTGATCGGCGACATGTATCTTTATTTGTGAAAACATTTCACATATATCAGCAGCTACTTCTATGAATTCTTATCTAAACTGAAGAAGAATATTAATCAATGGTTTTGCTTGTTCCGGACCCTTAAGTATAGTCCGTCCCATAAAAGAAGAAAGATCCCAACATGCGCAGTAGCAATTTATTTAAGGGAAATTTTCTCTTTTAAGGTTTTTTGATCGCATGAAATTGTTAATGCTTTTCTGTACTTTATCTTTTTTGCAGCGATATTGGAAAACGTAATTGTTTTATTATTGATACGTGTTTTAACTGTCATTGAGTTTCACCAATAAATTATTGTAGTAACTCATGAAAAAAGTTTCATGCACGAAGTAGAACATTACATTCAACAAAATAAAGAAATAATGAAAAATATCAAAATTGACATAAAATAATGTGAAGCAAAGAAAATGAATACGTATCAAAAAAAGATATTGTTTGAAAAAATAAATAGTTGAGATTTTATTTGGAGTTATAAATAGAGTTTTTTTCATAAAAAGTTTTTTGTTTTATAAATAGTGGATAATATTAATCGGAATCCGTTGTGTCGGTTTCAAAATCATCTCCATCAGATGAATCATCTGCTGCGTGTATAACAATTCTTTCAGTTAATCTATCCCATGCAATTTCTGCGCGATGATATTCATCTTCTGTGCGTATTGCTTTTTCACAAACAGAGTTCCAATTTTCCGTAGTTATTTTGTTGAATTCTTCTTCCGCAATATTTTTGACATCGTCCAGTTTAAAAGTTGTATTTCTTGCTGCTACTCTGCTTTTTACTATTCCCCATATATTTTCTATAGGATTTAGGTCCGGATGATAAGGGTGTAATCGTAAGACTTCATGGCCTGCACTCCTAATGATGTCATCAATTTGAAGCTTTCGGGAGGACTTGTTTTGTTTTACTGATCCATACAGCTGTACTTTGCAGCTAGCTGGTTGGTGAGGTATTTTGTTTTCGGATAGCCATTTAATCATATCAGCCTTTAATGATGACGAGTTGGGGACAGTACCATCAATTTTATTGTGATATGTTGCATTGTCCATAACAATAACTGACGGTTCTTCTAAGTTACAAAGAACTTGTTCCCTTAACCATTTTGAAAAGTTTTCGTAGTTCATCTCATTATGGTAGTCACCAGTCTTGCTTCCAGATTTAAAAAGCAGTAGTCCATTTCTAACAAATCCTCCTTTTCCACCAGCATGAGCTATAATCAACCGTGATCCTTTGGAAATATTTGACTTTAAGCCGTCCAAGCTGCCATCTGTCCAAGTATTGGGTCGAGTATGTGTGCTATGAATATAACTTTCATCTATATAAATAATTGCGTAGCCTTTCTCTCGGAATTCTCGTACTTGGGCAATATACTCGTAGCGTTTAAGTTTTATATCCGTTCATTCGCATAAAATTCTTCGGTTGTTCTCTGTTTTTTTTAAATCTGTATCCATTGTATTGTAAAACCCTGTGTAAAGATGATCGGCTCATTTTAATCTGCAAATCCGAAGCTATTCGTTGATTCAGTGCATTTAGTGTAATTATCATTTTTTCTTCTTTATGAAAATTTTGAATTATTCTTTTCATTACGCTGATGTCAAAGTTGTCCAGTCCGGTGACATAATGGTTGTGAGGTCCTTTTTTTTGGACTTCTGACTGTACCGCTTCTTTCTTACTCTTTAAAAATCCTCCATATTGAGCTTCTGGATACTCCTGTTATATAACGTTGTTTATGTTTTATAACGTTGATGATAACCGCTCGTGTTTGCTTGCTTATTGATTTTCCTTTGCCAATAGAATCCATAATGTTGTTTTAAGATGTATTTTGGTTTACTGACAAAAAATGAATTCCTGCTAAAAAGCTAATACTTGCATTTTTATATAAGTTTGACATGTTTCCTGGCATTCGAAAACTTTCATACCTATGACGTTTTTTTTAAAGTTAAACTAGGTATAGGTGGTAAAGATCATACGAGTCGTAAAAGAAAATAAAAAAATTATAATTTTTGATATGAGGTTTTTTTTTAAGTTATAATAGGTATAGTGTGGTAAAGGTCAAACAAGTCATAAAAGAAAAGAAAAAAATTATAAAATCATGCAAAAACGCGTAAAAATATACCTTTTATTCACTTGAAAACATGGGTTTTATAAAGTTGTATCCGGCAAGACGGGTCTATTTTAAGTGAGTAAAAAAACCCATCTTTTCTCAATTAACCTAAAAATCGACCTGCCTACCTGCATTCGTGCCCATTCACAAAGTATAATGGAAATTCCATTTTAACCCTTTTTAATAGTTGTTACTCAAAGCTCTGGCTTTCATTAATACATTTTTGAGAAGTGCAACACCCAGCAAATTTCCCTTTTCTTTGGGGTGGGTAAAGTGTATCTATTGCATGCGCCAACGACGGTTCAGTGTGGTGAATCAGTCATTCCTCGATCGTCGATCGAGAGAGATGTTTTCGCAAGCAGGGGTTTGCTTGCTTTATGAAATGTGCACACATTTTTTTTAGCTGTAGTTTTTGTTGGAAAAGTAGTTTTGCTTTATCTAAGAGAATAAAATCCCTGATGTGAAGAGACCTGCGCAAGATATTTTTAGGTACTTTGGGACGGGCTATAACATGGAGTTCAAAGAGACATCATTAATAGTGGCGGCAGCATCAAATACTATTCGAAGTTTCTCCGGCTTATGTGGACTTTGAATGGCGATTTTTTTTTTTTTTTTGGGGGGGGGTTCGCTCCAAGGAAAAATCATCGAAAGACATTGCAGAGATTTTATCGCGAGGGAACCTTCTGCAATAGTGAGGGACTTTAACCCGATCTAAAAAAACCTCCCGAAGACTGACTTTTGTATGTCTTCAAGGAATCGCACCAAGTCGTTAGACTAATCAGCAATTTATTTTTCACATGTATTATATTTTATAAAAATATAAATTTTAAAAGAAATTCCGACGTTGGTCGGATTTCTATGAGTTTTGTTTGAAATTGTACTTAAGTTTCAGTATTTCTTTTTTTTTATATATATATCTTTAGCTACATAGGTCAGGGGTTTAACCCGACTTAATCTCATGACTATATTGTCGGTTCTTAAAAGCTGTGCTATTTCTAAATTAACATGGCTGAGAAGCCTATCTCTGTGTCTTAGAGCTACTTTTTAGCTTCATCTTCAACCATTTCAATATATAGATCTCAATGTAGATCGGTGTTACGTATGTACCACGGTGCGTTAACTATGCTCCGTGGTACTTTGTTTTGGAAGGTTTGTATTCTTAGTAAGTTTGTCTTGCATGTGCATGCCCACAGCTGGAGCCCGTATTCCACTGGTTTAAGAATTTGCTTACATAGCAATAATTTATTGTAGTTGGATAAGGGTGAGTACCTCCCAATAAGCCAATACATTTTACTGTAGCGGATGTTTAACTCATTTTTTTTTTCTTTACATGTGCTTTCCAGCGCAGTTTGGCGTCTAGAGTCATCCCTTAATATTTAGCTGTATTTGAATATTCCACTACATTACTATTTATGTATACTGGAATGTGTGTTACATTTTTTAACGTAAAATTTATATGAACTGACTTCAGGTCATTTAATCTGATCTGCCAATTTTTAGTCCATTCTGAGATATTGTTTTGTGCCTTTTGAAGTTTTTTTGTAGCGATTTATCTTGAACTCTTTTACGTTCTGGAATTCTCTCCACCAGGCAATCCACTTTGTCTGCAATTCAGATGGAATGGGATCGTCCCACTCGAGGTTGTACTTCCATGTATGTTGCACCAACATTTTTGAAAAATCCAAGAATCAGCTAGCAGGCCATATGGATCGAAGACAGCCATTATTATGCCAAGTAATTCACGCTTTGTTGGAGCTCTAACTTCTTGTAATACTTTTTGTGGGATCCGGTGGAACTTGGTCTGGAACCGAAAGGTGTCTGTAGAAGTATCCCAGAACATTCCAGGACTTTATCTGCTGATGCTTGTCGTTCCATAGTAATGCAAATACCTTTTTGGCGACTGGTACCATTTAAAGTTGTTTCCAAGAAGTTAGAATTAGTTATGAAACTCCTTAAATTGAAACCAGCTTCGGCATTTATGTTTACGACTTGACGGCAAATTCTCTCGGTTTCTTGTTCTGATGAAAAGCTTACTACGAAGTCGTCAACATAATGTTTTTCCTTAACAGCTGTTGCGGCTTCAGGAAACTGTTGTAGATAATATTCAGCATTTCGATTCTTTACATATTCCGCACTGCAAGGCGAGCACACGGCTCCAAAAATCATTAAGGTCATCACATATTGCTGAATGGGCTGTCTACAATCACCGTCTCTCCAAAGGAATCGTTGCGCGTGTTGATCGGCGACATGTATCTTTATTTGTGAAAACATTTCACATATATCAGCAGCTACTTCTATGAATTCTTATCTAAACTGAAGAAGAATATTAATCAATGGTTTTGCTTGTTCCGGACCCTTAAGTATAGTCCGTCCCATAAAAGAAGAAAGATCCCAACATGCGCAGTAGCAATTTATTTAAGGGAAATTTTCTCTTTTAAGGTTTTTTGATCGCATGAAATTGTTAATGCTTTTCTGTACTTTATCTTTTTTGCAGCGATATTGGAAAACGTAATTGTTTTATTATTGATACGTGTTTTAACTGTCATTGAGTTTCACCAATAAATTATTGTAGTAACTCATGAAAAAAGTTTCATGCACGAAGTAGAACATTACATTCAACAAAATAAAGAAATAATGAAAAATATCAAAATTGACATAAAATAATGTGAAGCAAAGAAAATGAATACGTATCAAAAAAAGATATTGTTTGAAAAAATAAATAGTTGAGATTTTATTTGGAGTTATAAATAGTGTTTTTTTCATAAAAAGTTATTTGTTTTATAAATATGTAGTGGATAATATTAATCGGAATCCGTTGTGTCGGTTTCAAAATCATCTCCATCAGATGAATCATCTGCTGCCTGTATAACAATTCTTTCAGTTAATCTATCCCATGCAATTTCTGCGCGATGATATTCATCTTCTGTGCGTATTGCTTTTTCACAAACAGAGTTCCAATTTTCCGTAGTTATTTTGTTGAATTCTTCTTCCGCAATATTTTTGACATCATCCAGTTTAAAAGTTGTATTTCTTGCTGCTACTCTGCTTTTTACTATTCCCCATATATTTTCTATAGGATTTAGGTCCGGATGATAAGGGTGTAATCGTAAGACTTCATGGCCTGCACTCCTAATGATGTCATCATTTTGAAGCTTTCGGGAGGACTTGTTTTGTTTTACTGATCCATATAGCTGTACTTTGCAGCTAGCTGGTTGGTGAGGTATTTTGTTTTCGGATAGCCATTTAATCATATCAGCCTTTAATGATGACGAGTTGGGGACAGTACCATCAATTTTATTGTGATATGTTGCATTGTCCATAACAATAACTGACGGTTCTTCTAAGTTACAAAGAACTTGTTCCCTTAACCATTTTGAAAAGTTTTCGTAGTTCATCTCATTATGGTAGTCACCAGTCTTGCTTCCAGATTTAAAAAGCAGTAGTCCATTTCTAACAAATCCTCCTTTTCCACCAGCATGAGCTATAATCAACCGTGATCCTTTGGAAATATTTGACTTTAAGCCGTCCAAGCTGCCATCTGTCCAAGTATTGGGTCGAGTATGTGTGCTATGAATATAACTTTCATCTATATAAATAATTGCGTAGCCTTTCTCTCGGAATTCTCGTACTTGGGCAATATACTCGTAGCGTTTAAGTTTTATATCCGTTCGTTCGCATAAAATTCTTCGGTTGTTCTCTGTTTTTTTTAAATCTGTATCCATTGTATTGTAAAACCCTGTGTAAAGATGATCGGCTCATTTTGATCTGCAAATCCGAAGCTATTCGTTGATTCAGTGCATTTAGTGTAATTATCATTTTTTCTTCTTTATGAAAATTTTGAATTATTCTTTTCATTACGCTGATGTCAAAGTTGTCCAGTCCGGTGACATAATGGTTGTGAGGTCCTTTTTTTTGGACTTCTGACTGTACCGCTTCTTTCTTACTCTTTAAAAATCCTCCATATTGAGCTTCTGGATACTCCTGTTATTTTGGATGCTTCATCAATAAATTTCCAGCGCTGAACTCTCAAATGTGTTTCGGCCTTCTCCATCTCATGTTTTATAACGTTGATGATAACCGCTCGTGTTTGCTTGCTTATTGATTTTCCTTTGCCAATAGAATCCATAATGTTGTTTTAAGATGTATTTTGGTTTACTGACAAAAAATGAATGCCTGCTAAAAAAGCTAATACTTGCCTTTTTATATAAGTTTGACATGTTTCCTGGCATTCGAAAACTTTCATACCTATGACGTTTTTTTTTAAGTTAAACTAGGTATAGGTGGTAAAGATCATACGAGTCGTAAAAGAAAATAAAAAAATTATAATTTTTGCATGTTTCCTAGCACTTGTAAAATTTAATATGAGGTTTTTTTTTAAGTTATAATAGGTATAGTGTGGTAAAGGTCAAACAAGTCATAAAAGAAAAGAAAAAAATTATAAAATCATGCAAAAACGCGTAAAAATATACCTTTTATTCACTTGAAAACATGGGTTTTATAAAGTTGTATCCGGCAAGACGGGTCTATTTTAAGTGAGTAAAAAAACCCATCTTTTCTCAATTAACCTAAAAATCGACCTGCCTACCTGCATTCGTGCCCATTCACAAAGTATAATGGAAATTCCATTTTAACCCTTTTTAATAGTTGTTACTCAAAGCTCTGGCTTTCATTAATACATTTTTGAGAAGTGCAACACCCAGCAAATTTCCCTTTTCTTTGGGGTGGGTAAAGTGTATCTATTGCATGCGCCAACGACGGTTCAGTGTGGTGAATCAGTCATTCCTCGATCGTCGATCGAGAGAGATGTTTTCGCAAGCAGGGGTTTGCTTGCTTTATGAAATGTGCACACATTTTTTTTAGCTGTAGTTTTTGTTGGAAAAGTAGTTTTGCTTTCTCTAAGAGAATAAAATCCCTGATGTGAAGAGACCTGCGCAAGATATTTTCAGGTACTTTGGGACGGGCTATAACATGGAGTTCAAAGAGACATCATTAATAGTGGCGGCAGCATCAAATACTATTCGAAGTTTCTCCGGCTTATGTGGACTTTGAATGGCGAATTTTTTTTTTTTTTTTGGGGGGGGGGTTCGCTCGAAGGAAAAATCATCGAAAGACATTGCAGAGATTTTATCGCGAGGGAACCTTCTGCAATAGTGAGGGACCTTAACCCGATCTAAAAAAACCTCCCGAAGACTGACTTTTGTATGTCTTCAAGGAATCGCACCTAGTCGTTAGACTAATCAGCAATTTATTTTTCACATGTATTATATTTTATAAAAATATAAATTTTAAAAGAAATTCCGACGTTGGTCGGATTTCTATGAGTTTTGTTTGAAATTGTACTTAAGTTTCAGTATTTCTTTTTTTTTATATATATATCTTTAGCTACATAGGTCAGGGGTTTAACCCGACTTAATCTCATGACTATATTGTCGGTTCTTAAAAGCTGTGCTATTTCTAAATTAACATGGCTGAGAAGCCTATCTCTGTGTCTTAGAGCTACTTTTTTAGCTTCATCTTCAACCATTTCAATATATAGATCTCAATGTAGATCGGTGTTACGTATGTACCACGGTGCGTTAACTATGCTCCGTGGTACTTTGTTTTGGAAGGTTTGTATTCTTAGTAAGTTTGTCTTGCATGTGCATGCCCACAGCTGGAGCCCATATTCCACTGGTTTAAGAATTTGCTTATATAGCAATAATTTATTGTAGTTGGATAAGGGTGAGTATCTCCCAATAAGCCAATACATTTTACTGTAGCGGATGTTTAACTCATTTTTTTTTCTTTACATGTGCTTTCCAGCGCAGTTTGGCGTCTAGAGTCATCCCTTAATATTTAGCTGTATTTGAATATTCCACTACATTACTATTTATGTATACTGGAATGTGTGTTACATTTTTTAACGTAAAATTTATATGAACTGACTTCAGGTCATTTAATCTGATCTGCCAATTTTTAGTCCATTCTGAGATATTGTTTTGTGCCTTTTGAAGTTTTTTTGTAGCTGTTTCGACAGTTTCTCCTACAGAAAGTATAGCAGTATCATCTGCAAAGGTAGCTAGAGTGATTTCGTCACTTTCTGGTAGACCACTAGTGAATAGGAGATATAGTACTGGACCTAAGACACTGCCTTGAGGTACACCAGCCTTAATTCCTCTTAATGTTGAGTACGTTGTTTCTTGTTTAATTCTGAAAAATCGCTGTAGAATATACGACTCCAGTATTTTTGAATACTGCTTCGGCAGTTGCTTGTGTAATTTATGGATCAATCCTTCGTGCCATACTTTGTTGAAAGCTTGTGATATATCAAGAAATACTGTAGAGCATACTTTTTTCTCTTTATTCCTGAACCCAAATTGATGGCTCGATACTGCGATTTGTCTACATTAATATTTTGCAGGCGTTTTACAGCATCTTCTCGAATAGCTTGGACAACATTGGTAGTATCGATATTGGCTTATATGAGGTGACTTCGCTAGGTGGTTTACCTGTTTTTGGAATCATAATAACCTCCCCGACCTTCCATATGTTTGGCACATATCTTAATCTAAATACAGCGTTTATGATCAGTATTTTTTTTGAGATTTTTTATTTTTTTTTTTAGTGCCTCATTTCTGAATTCAATTATTGATTTTCTGAGTTTACTATTTAGCCTGTTTAGTTTGTTTTTGTCAATTGGAGCCCTTGTTTGTTACCAACGTTTTCTAGCTTTTCATTTTTCTACAATAATTTCACATATTACAGGAGGGTATGAATTTTGTTTTATTTTGTTTTTTTATTTTTGGAGTTGCAGCCCATGCAGCTTTTTGTATATTGAGTGTAAATAATTGCACTGCTTCCTCTATTTGCTCTTCTGTTTCAATAGCTATCATTTGGGTATTTTCTTCCAACTTCTCTCTGAAGTAGCTCCAGTCAGTTAGCTTATTAACTAGTGTGGGACTTTTTTCTTTTATTATTATTTTATCGCCAAGTGTGAAAAGTATTGAAGAGTGATCTGACTGTAGGTCTGGCCCTCCTTCCACATTTATATTATTTGAGGAGATATTTTTTGTTATAAAGAAGTCGACAAGATCTGGGGTTTTATTCCTATCTGTTGGCCAGTAGGTAGGTTTTCCCGCCGAATGATATTTACTGCCACATTCTTTAATCGTTTCAAGTAAAGCTCTTCTTCTAGTATTCGTTAGTCTAGATCCCCAATACTTATTTTTGGCATTAAAATATCCTCCCGCAATAAATCTATTGTGAAATATTTCAAGAAGACTTTTAAAGTCATTTTTCTGTATTCTATAGCTAGGGGAACTGATGCAACTGATATATGGTGTTCAATCTCGTTTTTTATTAAGACTGCAGCCCCTCCTTTTGCACAATTGTGAGGATGTGGGGTGTGATATAGTTTATATCCTTGCAGTTTAAAGTCTGTAGATAATTTTAAATGAGTCTTTGAGATGAGGCATATATCGATTTGGTTAATATCGAGTATTATATTAATGTCTTCCTTGCGATTCTCGATACCATTAGCATTCCATTCAAGGATTTTTATTTTATCCATCATGTTTGTGTTTTTGGTACAGCTCTTTTGTTGCTGCTCTGTCTCTCAAGAATAGATATTCTTTCTAATATTGTTTTATTACATTTCTCCATGGAATCCATTCTATTAAGGATTTGTCTCATTAGGGTTTCCATTGTTTTTATATTATTTTTTTTCAGTTTTTTCAGCTGGTTTTTCTGTGGTTTTTGATGCTACTTGAGCATATTATGTTATTTTTGCACCTGCAGTTGGTTTTGATTTTGTGTCTTTTAAGACTTTTAACTTTTGGGTATTGATTTTTGTTTGGGTGCTTTGTTTTAAGTCCTTTTTGACTTTAGGTGCGTCCATATTAAGTCTGTTGTGAGGCTTCTTTTGCCTCTTGTCTTTAGCAAGTTGGATTTCTGTTGCAACTGTATATCCTCTATAGCTAGCTGGATGATTTTCGTTGCAATTCGCACGTTTTGGCGGTTCATCTTTTTTTTTCATACAGTCTTTAGTATGGTGACTTCCCGCGCATTTTACGCATTTTGAATTTGCGCTGCAGTATTTTTGTGTGTGACCATACTTTTGGCAATTTTTGCATTGTGAAACGAGTTTAGATTTCCTTCCTTAATGTGTGGATTTCAACTTTCATTCCAAGTATGTCTTTTATTCCGTAGATTTTCTTTATGTCTTCGTCATGCTCAAAACTGAGCATAAAGTTTGGAAGTGGTACTTTGCTTTTAAATTTAAGCATATTGACTACTTCTATTATTTTGAACTTTTTCTCTTTTAAGTCTTTTTTAATGCTTTCAGGCGAGCATGAGTACTGTAAATTTTTTACTACTACCTTTATAGGCCTAGATTGCTTACTTTCATAGTACCATTGCACTTTTTTTTGGTTTAGTGTTTTGGTGAGGTTTCTGTACGTTGTCTCTTTAACCACATTAATTTTTATATCATTATTATTAATAAGGGTTGTGCTTTTATTTTATTTTCCTCCAATAATTTGGTTAGGCTTTCATAGTTGTTTATTTGAAGCGCTATGATTGGTGGAGGTTTGATTATTTTTTTAATTTGGTTTCCTTTACCTGGATAAATCTCAATATCTTGACAGCTTTCCATTTGGGATGAGATTTTCGGGGATGTACTCATCTTACGCTTTTTATTTTTATTCCCCATGTGACGATGCCCTTCCGTCTCTTATTTAAGTTCTTCTTCATCGGTTGAGAACTCAACAGTCGGAGCATTTTCTTTTTTCTGGCCGTTGATTTGTTCTTTCAACAATTGCAACTCTTGCTTCAGATTATTTATTTCTCTCAGCAGTGCCTCATTGAGTTGCTTAAACCCATCTCTTTCTTCACAGGCTTTTGAAAATTTAGCCTTAAGGTTTTCATTGTTATCTACCTTTTTAGATGGGGGTGCTCTTTCGACCCTTTTACATCTTCCGAAAGGGTCGCTACTAGGCAATAAATGGTCCCCCCAGAATCCATGGGACCGACCTCAGAAGAGGTTGGACTTACCAGTGTAACTGGCCTACCACCTGGGGTATTCAAATCTTTTGTTTTGTTCATTGCAAGTTCTTTTCTTTTTAACTTTTGTGAAAAGTTTAAACTTTTTGGATTTAAGTCGCCTTTTACGACAGGCATACCTTACCTCGGGAATATTCTACACCCCCCCTATCCCGAAGGGGGAAAATGTGGCAAATACCATACTGGCTCTGTGGTAATCAACTCACCTGGCAATAGGCGCCTTGCATAAGACTTCTCAAAATATTTATTCATTTCCCTACGGTACCGTTCGGCGAATTCGGGATCACGTTGCATCCTCCTTTCTATGTTAACCAGACGTTTCTGTGCCATACCATAACTATCTGGAATCTCAGGCACTTTTTTCTTCCAAAGAAGTCCTGTTTTAAATTTATTACCATCATCAATTCTTTTTGTAGTCGTCTCCAATATTTTTCTGGCTGCAGCATCTTCCTCAGACTCCAATATCGTCGATGTAGCGTTAACTCCAACGTTATCAGTTGAGAAATACTCCGCTACATTCTGATTTAACTCATTCAGTGAACGATGCTCTCGAATATGGAAACTAAAAGAACTCGGGGAGGCAAATGCTGGCGTTGGCCCATAGGCCACCCAACCCAACTTCGTCTTAGCGGCAATCGGTAATGATGCGTCAGACTGGACAATCGTAGATGATGCTCTGAGATGAACATAATCTAATCCAAGCAACATGACAGGTTTGGTAATGGGAACTGTTTTCAAGTGACCAAAATCCGATTTCCGTAATGACTGACCAGGTAGATCTAGGTTGCGGATTGTTCTAATATTCTTGATGGAGAAACGATGTTCTTTCTCATGTCCCTCGATCTCCAGATTGACCTTTAAAGACTGCTCTGATGTTATTTTCTGACCGTAGCACTGTAAAGGCAAACGCTGAGATGGTCCCTTAAGTACGAGTTTATTAGCTGTACGTTCTTCCAATAGTGATACTGCAGATCCTTCATCAAACATTACAAATACATCAGCCTTTCCATTTGGACCAAATAATGTGACTGGCAATATTTTAAACAACTGGCTAGAACACCCAACTGCAGCACGGCAACTGTGCAAACGTCTGGCATTGTCTCTATTTGAAGATTCCTCATGAAGGCTTGGGTGATGGTATCGACGACAACCATCAACTCCACAAGGTTTCTTAGTTCGACAATTCATCGAATTATGTCCTTTACTAAGACAAGAAAAACAACGTTGTTGGCTTTTGACTTTGTCCCATCGTTCCTGGATGGAAATCGACAGCTGAAAATCTTTACAGTTACCCAGTTTGTGGTCTCCTCCACACTGATAGCATTTCGGTTCCCTTTTTGGACTATTTTCATCCGCATGCATTACTCGACGTATCTGTTGTGGTTGTGAACTGGCTTTTATCATGGCTTGACTTGACAATGAAATCAACTCAACAATTCTGGCAAGGTCACTCAACCAGATTGAAAAATCATGGATGGTCGGAAATGGCTTTATGGCAGCGGCATGTCTTACCCATTCGAACTGTTTATTTGTTGGTAATTTCAACACAAGCTGTTCCAAAAGCGACGGGTTTGATAAATGTTGGTGGCAGTTTGCATATGTAAGAAATGCAACTAGATTGCGTACCTTCGTCGAGAATGAAATGATTTGTTCCACTTTGGCTTCACTGATGGATGGAAATTGTTGTATCTTACTCATATATGGATATATTGACATGGACTCGACTGAATCTTTGGCCGGACCAATTAACATCTCTGTAGTCGCATTAGACTATGCCTGCTTTTGTACCTAAAGGCGTCAGTTGTTGTCGCATTAGATTATGCCTGTTGTTGTACCTAAAGGCGTCAGTTGTATCTCTAAAACTTGCGAGGAATAACGGCCATTCTTCTGTTTTATGATTAGATGGTCCAGGCGTTGAAAACTGTACTGGCAATGAAGATGAATTTAAACATGGTGGTACATACCCTGATGCTGACGTTGTCATCTGTCTTGGTGTTTGAATTGACTCGTTCGTTGACGCTGACACTTGAGCTATAGGCGAAGACATTTGTCCATGTATTGACGCTGGCGATTGTCCTGACACTGACATTGGCATTTGTCCTGGTGTCACTAATGCATGAGGCGCTTCGAAGGTTCTCAATTTCTTTTTGACTCTCGGCTGTGTTATTGCGCAGTTCTTGAACAGATACTTTCAGAGCATCAATACTCGACACTAACACGGAAATTAGATCCCTGTCAAAGGATTGCGACGGTGGGGTTTTGTTTACGTTTTCCATTATTGTCACATATAATTCATCATCCGAGGATTGATTTTCCTTGGATCCGCTTCTTAAATTGTACTTTTCCATTTTTGGCGTACGTGACTTCGCACACACAAATAAAACTCCCTCTTATTTCTCGCGTCTTCCGTTGAGATTTTAAAGATACTTTTTTCGGCGTATATATACTTGTCTCTTTCGCTCTCAGCACAGACGAGATAGGAAACAAAAGAAAAACATGTAAAGGCGACGGCAAATAACACAAACAAATTTAATATGTATTTATTAAATGTATATATTAAAGGAGCAAACTATTGTAGTAACAAAATCTCAAAAGGCAGAAGGCCAAGAATTCAATTTATAAATGACAATACAAAAAATAGACGATCGTGGTTCGTTCGTTCGTTTTCTTTTGGTATGTTTTCTCTATTCCGTCTGTCGGTTGACTGAGATACTTTTGACTGCGAAACTCTTGAGATACTCGCCACCTGGATGTCATCGTTATTAATTAAATAATGGTGGGTAAAAGCTTAGGGTGTCAACAACAATGTTTTTTCTGAAAAGGGGCGTGGCAGTGAGCGGATTTCAAAGTTTTTTACACTTCTTCTGCTGGGAGCAACAACAAGCACGTGTACCAAATTTCATCATTCTAGCTAAAAATTTATGGCCATTTTTATACTTATTCTGCTTCGTCGGATAGAGAGTCTGTATACCAAATTTCAAAACTCTAGTTTAAAATGAAATCCCAAAAATCGATGGCACACTGACGGACGGACGGACGGACAGACAGACATGGCTTAGCCGACTCAGCTAGCGATTATGAGTCGATCCATATACTTTGAGGTATATCAAGCGAAATTATTTCACTATGTTACGAACTCAATGTCAAATCTAATATACCAGTATGGGATAGGGTATCAACAGATGAGTAGGCTACAATCCACGGTGTGGATCGTTTTACACCCTATCCCATCCCATCCTTAAAACAAATATCCTCAAAATGTCGGCTTTTTGGCGATGAAATATAGAAAATTTCACTTACAGAACATATTGCTTGGAGAGTTTATCAAAATCATATATGGTTCCACAAAAAACATCATTTTTCGGCTGGTTATGCTATGAGGTAGTGCACAGAAATGGTTTTTGTAAGAAAATGCCTGCAAAAGTAGGCGTGGGTCAAAATGATATATAGATGAAATGTTTATATTCACAGAACCAATGATTTTGAATAAACAAAATATAGGAATTAGTTTTGTCTAGACATGTTATTTTGAATTTTTTTCAAAATCTCTAATGTCTTGGCTTTAAGCTACGTCCAAAAACTGGGGACGTACGGACGGACGGACGATCCATATACTCTGAGGTATATCAAGCGAAATTATTTCACTATGTTACAAACTTAATATCAAAACTAAAAAAACTAATAAACTTATGAGAAGGCTACAATCCAATGCGTGGATCGTTTTATACCCTAACCCATTCCATCCTTTATATTAATATCCCTTAATTGTGGGTTTTATGCCAAAGAAATATTAAAATTGAAATTGTAGCAACATATTGTTCAGACAGTTTATCAAAGATTTGTATGATTCGACCAAAAAAAAAAATTTGTTTCCTTCATATGGTATGGCGAAAGGTATACAAATGGTTTTTGTATGAAAACGTCGACAAAAATTGGGCGTTTGTAAAAATGATATATGGAAGAATTGTTTACATTACCAAAACCAATTATTATGCATAAAATCTTTTTTTCGAATTTATTAAAAACGTTTTTTACTGAAAACGCCCCCAAAAATTAGTCGTGACAAAAAACTTTGTATAGACGCAATATACACATTAGGGTTGTCTAGACATCTTGTTCAGACTCTTTTTCAAAATGTTGAGCGTTTTGGCTTTAAATTAGGTTTTACTAAAAAGGCGGCGTGGCAGTAGGCGGATTTCATACATTTTTCCACTTGTTCGAAGAGCACGTACAACGATCACATATACCAAATTTCAGCAAAACTAATATACCCTTACGGGGTAGGGTATAAACATATGATGCCCCATCCCATCCTATAAATTAATATCCCTTAATTGTAGGTTTTATGGCAAGGAAATATTAAAATTGAAACTGTAGCAACATGTTGCTTAGACAGTTTATCAAAATTGTTCGACCAAAAACTACGGTTTTCTCCTGCATATGGTATGGCTTATAGGGTATACAAATTGTTTCTGTATGAAAACGTCTCCAAAAATTGAGTGTGGGTAAAAATGATATACGGAAGAAATGTTTACATTACCAAACCAATTTTTTTTTCTAAATTTTTAAAATTTTGCCGAAAAACGTTCATTACTGAAAAAAACTTTGTACGTTTTCAAAATTTTGAACGGTTTGGCTTAATTTAAGGTTTTACGAAATAGGAGGCATGGTAGTAGGCGGCTTTGAAAATTGTTTCCACTTGTTCGATCAACGATCACATAGCTATACCAAATTTTATTATCCTAGCTCAAAATTTAAGGCTCAAAACCGTTTACTTACAGACGGACTTACTGAGGGGCGGACAGACAGACATGGCTTAATCGACTCACCTAGCGAGTCTGAGTCGATCCATAGGGTATACTTTGTGGTATACCTAGCTATGTTACGAACTATGTATCAAAACTAATATGCCATTATGGGATAGGGTATAAACATATGAGAAGGCTACAATCCTCTGTGCGGATCGTTTAGTACACTATCCCATCCCATCCTTAATATAAATATCTCTAAACGAATGGGCGGACAGACAGACATTGCTTAATCGACTCAGCAAGCGATTCTGAGTCGATCCATATTCGTAATTAAAGTTTTAATTATTAATTGCATGGTTGTCTATTTTGTCTATTTTAGCAGAAAGCATCAGCGGCCCTTTTGACTGTTCATATATTTGCCTTCTGGAGTTGCAAGTGTTGCAAATAAGAATTTCTTAGCATGTCAAAGCCGTTAAAAGGCAATTGGTTGCCACCTAAGTGCTCGTGTGTAACGAAACCACAGCAAATGCATACTGAACATCTTGTCCTTAACTTATGATTTATCCCATATCTGTGAGGATATTTACATTATGGACGACCTCTAATAGAGGCGCTTTCTGATGAAGTTATTTATATGCACAGCCCTCCTGAGACATAACTTATTTATTATTAAAAATGTTGGTCCAAAAGTTCTACGGATAATACTATACTTCGGAACGAATAATTTCATCCTATGTGAATGCGTCTGATGCTCTAAAAGAAAAACTAATTAATGGAATTCTCACTTTACTCTGACAGATTTTACAGATTTATTTCGCCTCGGGGGAGAAATATACTCATCCCATACCACAAGGTTCAAATTCTAATAAAAAACATATGAGAATGCTACAATCCACCCTATACCCTATCCCATCCTATCCTTAACACAAATATCCTCAAAATGTTGGCTTTTTGGCGACGATATATAGAAAATGTCATTGTAAGAACATATTGTTCAGACATTTTATCAAAATCATTTATCATTCGACAAAAAAAAACAAAGTTTTTCGCCTGTTCATGCTATAAAAACGCATCCAAAAAGTAGGGTTGGGTTAAAAAAATATAGAAGAAATGTTTATATAACCATAACCAATGATTCTGCATCAATTTTTTTTCAAAATGTTTAAAACTTTGCCGAAAAACGTTTTTAATTGAAAACGTCCCCAAATAGGCGAGTCATAAAACCTTATACGGACAAAATATATATTCAGGTTCATTACATATGTTGTCAGGCACTTTTTTAAACTTCGCTACTGTTTGTCCAATAATAACGTTTTTCTTAAAAGTGGGCGTGGCAGTGGGCGCATTTTGAAAATTGTGTACACCTTTTCGAACAGCACGTACAAGGATCACATGTACCGAATTTCATTATCCTATCTCAAAAGTTAAGATCCAAAAACCGGTTACCTACAGACGGACGGACGGACAGACAGATATGACTTAATCGACTCAGCTAGCGATTCTGAGTCGATCCGTATACTTTGAGGTATATCTATCGGAATTATTTCACTACGTTACAATCTATGTATGAAAACTAATGTACCTACCCCACCTAAGTCGATTAAGAATTCTCTGACGGTCCGTCCTTCGTCCGTCTGTAGGTCACCTAAGTTAAAAAAATTTGTTGCATGATAGTTGTACGTGCTGTTCGAAAAGGTGTACACAATTTTCAAAATGCGCCCACTGTCACGCCCACTTTTTAAAATAATGTTATTTTTGGCCAGATCGTATGGAATTTTGGAAAAATGACTCAACAACAGATGTAGTTAATAATTTTTGAAGGCGTTTTCAGTAAAAACTTTTTTATTTAAAATGTTAATATATTCGAAAAATGTTTTGATGCAAAATCATTGGGTTTAATAAAAAAAATATTTGATCCATAAATCATTGAAACTCACGCCCACTTTTTGGAGAAGTTTTACCACAAAAACATTTCTAAATCCTACGCAACACCATATGCAGGAGAAAAACGATGTTTTTTGTCGAATTATAAAGGATTTTGACCAATATGTTGAAACATTGTCAAATTTATTATATCTTTGCTATAAGGCCCACATTCTCATATATTTATACCCTATCCAATACGGGTATATCAGATATATCTCAAAGAATCGCTAGCTGAGTCTATCTAGCCATTTCTGTCTGTCCGTCGGTTCGTGCGGTCGCATGTGTGTCAACGATTTTTGGGCCTTATATTGTTCAGACAGTTTATCAAAATCTTGTGTGGTTCGAACAAAAACAACGTAGGGTACACAAATGGATTTTGTATGGGGTAAAAATGATGTATGGAACAAATGTTTATACTGCAAATTATACAAATTATTTTGCATCAACATTTTTTTCAAAATGTTTTAAAATTTACGGAAAAAGGTTTTTTTACTGAAAACGCCTTCAAAAAGTAGGCGTAGTTAAAAACTTTGTGTAGACGAAATGCAGACATTAGGATTGTCTAGATATGCTGTTCAGATACATCTTTAAAATTTTAAACGGTTTGGCCTAAAACTACGGCTTTCTATAAAGAGGGCGTGGCAGTGGGCGGATGTTAACACCTGTTCTGCTGGGAGCAACAGCAAATTTCAATCATTCTAGCTCAAAATGTAAGGCCAAAACTGGTGACGTACGGACGGACGGACGGACAGACATGGCTAAATCGACTCAGCTATCGATTCTGAGTCGATCCATATACTTTAAGGTATACCTAGCTTAATTATTTCACTATGTTACAAATTATTTATCAAAACTAATATACCCCT
This sequence comes from Rhingia rostrata, assembly GCA_949824845.1. Lineage (NCBI taxonomy): Eukaryota > Metazoa > Arthropoda > Insecta > Diptera > Syrphidae > Rhingia > Rhingia rostrata. The sequence continues at coordinate 86,105,285 of OX463755.1, read as the reverse complement.
ATGGAATATGGTATAAACATATGAGAAGGCTACAGTCCACTGTGTGGATTCTGTTATTCCCTATCCCATCCCATCCTTAAAACACAAATATCCTAAAAATGTTTTTCTAATGGTTGAAATGATATATAGAAGTAATGTTTATATTAACAGAACCAATGATTTTGCATCAAATTATCATCGACATGTTTAAAATTTTACCGCGAAAAGTTTTTTTTACTGAAAACGCACCCAAAAAGTGGGCGTGGCAAAAAACTTTGTATGAACAAAATATAGGAATTAGGATTGTCTAGATATGTCCCTTAGACATTTTTTTCGAAATCTCTAACGGTTTGGCCTAAGACTACGTTTTTCTGAAAAGGGACGTAGCAGTGGCGGATTTCAAAAATGTTTACATTTGTTCTGCTGGGAGCAACAAAAAACACGTGTACCAAATTTCGTCATATTAGCTCAAAATTTTAGGTCACCAGTTTTGGGCCTTAAATTTTGAGAATGATGAAATTTGGTATACGCGTTTTGAAATCAGCCTACTGCCACGACCCCTTTTTAGAAAAACGCAGGATGGGATATGATAGGGTATAAAATGATTCACACAGTTTATTGTAGCCTTATCATATGTTCCATTTTTTGAAGTTATTAATTTTAAGGATGGGATGGGATAGGGTATTAAATGATCTGCACAGCGGATTATGCCCTTCTTATATGTTTATACATTTTTGAAAGCCGCCCACTGCCACGCGCCCCTTTTTGTAAAAACATAGTTTTAGGCCAAACAATTAGAAAATTTAAAAAACGTCTGAACAAGATATCTAGACAATCTATATGTCTATATTTCGTCTATTCAAAGTTTTTGTGCGACGCCCACTTTTTGGGGGCGTTTTCTGTAAAAAACGTTTTTCGTTAAAATTTTTAAAAATTTCGATAACATTTTTGATGCAAAATCATTGGTTAACATATGAGAAGGCTACAATTCACTGTGTGGATCGTTTTCTACCCTATCTCATCCCATCCTGTGGAAAGGCTTTACATTGGAAGTTTCGGATGACTACGATTTGTAGAATTGATAGGGAATCGACAAGAGTTCAGCGTGCAGAGCAAGTAGCTTAATGGTGACAACTGAATTTTATTAGGTTTCATCATATTATCACTAAGGTTGGATTGGTAAGGAAGATTGGTATCTCTTTACTTTCCTTATCCCTTATCTGCTTTTGCGCTGCTTTGCATTTGTTATGCTATCCAATTTTTTACGCTTTGGAACGATTTTGATGCGAACTATCCTAAAATTTTTCTTAACAATTCGTAACTTCTGTGCTGATCGTGAGATTGAGATTGAGACGGTGCAATGGATGGTTTTTGTGGAAAATGCGAAAGACAATTCAGTAGAAATGATCCATATATAGTTCCGTGTAGCGGTTTCTGCAAGCGGATTTTTCATCGGGCGTGTTGCGAAGGAAAATTGACGGAATATGATGTGGGAAGGCTGCAGGCAAATCGGAACATGGGTTACTATTGTGTAGATTGTTTTGGAACTCCGGCAAAAATTCTAAAACTCTACGAAGTGTTGCTTGAGTCTCAAAAGTCTAAATATGAATTTATGATTGAGGCACGAAAATGCTCTATGTAAACAAAATGAACAAAAAGAGAAAGACGACGTGCGGGTAATTGAAGAAATACGGCTTATTTCTACAAAAATAACGGACTTAAATCAAGAATCTTTTTTGAAAACAAAAGAAAGTGTGAGTGAGAAAAACAGCCAACTAATGGAAAGTGTAAAAAATATATCGATTTCGGTAAACGAAATGAGAAATGATATACGGAAATCTAATAAACAAAGTGCAACAATAGCAGAAAAGAGACAAAACGAATTATTATTTTCTGATATTATAAAATCAAGTGAGCCGTCTGTCCTTGTTTATCCTAAGAAGAAGCAGGCATCAAACGAAACAAGGATGGAAATAAAATCAAAGATTGACCCAACTAATATTAATATAAACAGTGTGGTAAACAAGAACAAGGGCGGGATCGCCATAAAATGTGCAGATAGAGTGTCTAGTGAAAAATTAAAAGATGCAATTAAAGAAACTTTGAAAGAGGACTATAATATCGAAATACCAAAGTTAATTAAACCAAAAGTGTGTATAATGAATTTGGAAAATGATGAGTTAGAGGATCAAATTGTGGGAAAAATAAAGAATCAGAACCCTGAATTAAGAAACAGTGAAATGAAAATAGTGAAGATTTTCAAAAATACAAGTCGGTGGAGAAACCTAAATGTTGTCATTGAACTAGATAGCAACAGTTTCCATGATATATTAAAAATTGGTAAAGTAAAAATTGGATGGGTAAAATGTATAGTTCGAGAGTTTTACAACTTGACAAGGTGTTACAAATGTCAAGGATTTAATCACAAAGCAAATGTTTGTAAAAACAAATTATCCTGTATTAAATGCGGCGAAGAACACAACACAAAGGAATGCACAAATAAAATTATTAAATGTATAAACTGTTCAAAGATTAATGAGAATCTAGGCATGAGCTATAATTGCGAGCATGAGGCGAATGACAAGACTTGTCCTGTATTCATCAAAAAATTTAAAACATTCAAAGATAGAATACAATATAAGCAATTAAAAATGTGTAATAACCTTTACTTGAATATACAAGGCTTAGTCAATAACTTTGATGAAATTGAAAATATAATCGAAACGAATAATTTTGAATTTATATGCTTAACGGAAACTCATCTAACATCGAAAGTTGAAGACAAAGAAATTTTTATCAAAGGGTACTTGACGGTAAGGTGTGATTCAATATCGACACGTACAGGAGGTGTGGTTTTCTATATAAAGGATATATGGCAAATTGATATATTAGAAAACGTATCCATAAACGTAGAATTGTGGTGCTTAGCCCTAAAAATAAAATTTGGAAAGCATAATATGTTGCTGGTGGGACTATACAGATCACCAAGTACATCGGAAAGGTTGTTTTGTGATAAATTTCGGGAGTGTATGGAAAAGCTTCCGTCTAATGAAAGCACAATAATAGTTATGGGAGATTTCAATATAGACTGGTTAAAAAGTGATACATATAAACTACGAATTGAACAAATTATAAATGACAGTGATTTTATTCAATTAGTTAACGAACCCACCAGGATAGCACATACCTCACGAAATACGGGTGATTCAAGAAACATAGGGACAACAACAAGGACTATTGTGGATTACGTGATATCAAACTCAAATAAAGTGCAAGCCAATGTGATAGATATATATAAAATTAGTGATCACGAAAGCATTGAAATAAAGATAGAAATGGATCAATCAGTGAAAAGTGTAAATACAAAAATAGAAACGTTGAAATACAATAAAATTCGCTTCTGTGACCGCGTGTACCTTGGACTCGAAGATTTCGCCAATTTATGGGAAGTTGGGGATGTAAACCTGACTGCAAACATTGTATCGGACTGTTTGAAAACAGCGGTGAATAGTTTGAAATGTATAAGAAATATAAATATTAAGGGAACAAATCCATGGTTCGATAACCAACTTAAAGTAATGAGAAATATGAAAATTTACAAACATAAAAGAGCAGTGTGGTCCAATCTATCAAGTGACTGGGAAAATTTTAGAGTGGCTAGAAATGAGTTTAAATCAGCTATTGATCGAGCAAAAAGTAATTATGTAAACTATAAGATTCAATCTTCTAGTGACCAGAAAACAATGTGGCGAACGATAAAAATGCTAGTACTCAAAGAGCAGAAAAGTGCAATAAAAAGTGTTGTTTTTGATGGTGTGCTAGTAAAAGACTGCGCGATGCTGGCAACAAATTTTAATGTCTTTTTTGTACAAAGTGTCAGTCTATTGAATAGAACTATTCCCAATGTCTCTTACGAAAATATTATTTCAAATGTAAGCACAATATTTAAATTTAAGTCCATAATACCTAATGAGCTAAAAAGTATTTTGAAAAATATGAAAAATAAGAAGGATCCAAATAAGTTAAGTATGAACATGATTTTAGACGCGTTTCACATTATCGGTATGAAATTGTGCGCACTAATAAATAAATCGATGACTGAAGGAGTGTATCCGAACCTATGGAAAGAGGCGATTGTAATACCGATTGCAAAAGTGAATAACCCGAAAGAGCCATCTGATTTTCGTCCTGTTAATATGTTGCCAAATGAAGCTAAAATACTGGAAAAAGTGGTGCAAATTCAACTTCAAAAATATATGGAAGACAATCGATTGTTCGTAGAATGTCAATCTGGGTTCAGAGGCAGGCATAGTTGTGAATCTTTACTAAACATGATCATCGCGGATTGGAAATATGAAGTTCAACAAAATAAGAAGATTGTTGCTGTTTTTATCGACCTAAGAAGAGCTTTTGAGACAATAGACAGGAACATCCTTCTGAACAAGTTACATAAATATGGTATAAGAGATGCAGAATTTAAATGGTTCCAGTCATATTTAAATGAACGCAGGCAAAGAACAAGAGTTGAGGAGGCAATTTCTGAGGCGATAAAAGTTAATTTAGGAGTACCACAAGGATCAGTTTTGGGAGCGCTGCTATTTATTATTTATGTAAATGAAATGCCAAGAGTATCAAAGTACGCTTCAATACAGTTGTTCGCAGATGATGGTCTACTCTACATATCATCAAAAAACGTAAATGAATGTATAGACAAAATAAATAATGATCTAGAAAGCCTTTACAAGTGGTTTCAAATGAACAAACTAAGTCTAAATATAAGTAAAACCAAATGCATGGTCATAAATGGACAACCTGAGGCAGATATTATAATAAATGGTGAAAAAATAGAAGTAATTAATGAAATTAAATATTTAGGAATTGTTATTGATACACGTTTGAATTTTAGCAGTCACATTCAATACATATCAAAAAAAATTAGTAAAAAAATTGGATTCTTTGGAAGAATTAGAAAACGAATACCTCTTGTTAGTGCAATTAATATCTATAATTCAATTATTAAACCTCATTTTGAGTATTGTTCAACAATAATATATTCATCAAACGCAACAATGATGGAAAGATTGCAAAAATTTCAAAATAAAGCTATGAGAATTATTTTAAAATGTCATTGGCTAACACCGACTGTGAATATGTTAAGTGTATTGAAATGGTTAAATGTGAAACAAAGAACAGTAATGAATGTATTAATTTTTGTCTTTAAAATGAAGTCCGGAATGTTGCCTAATTATTTATGTGATAAAATAATGTATGTTGAAAATGTACACAATTATAATGTGAGAAATAGAAATGATATTCGTCTTCCACTATTAAGAACTCAAAACGCCCAAAACAGTGTTTTTTATAAGGGATTTAAGATGTATAATGAATTACCCTCAGAAATCAAAAATGAAACTAATTTAATAAGGTTTAAAAAACACATTATTACGTATGTAAGAAATAATTGTGAAAGATAAATGTATACCATTTTAGTTTTAAGAAAATATATTAAATGTTATAATAGCTTATTACCTGCTAAATAAACACAAATGAAAATGAAATCCTTAAGACAAATATCCCCAAAATATCGATGATATATAGAAAATGTCATTTTCATAACATGTTGTTCAGACTGTTTATCAAAATCATTTTGGGTTCGAAAAAAAAAACACAGTTTTTCGCCTGATTATGCCATGGGGTAGTGAATAGAAATGGTTTTTGTATGAAAACGCCTCCAAAAAGTGGGCGTGGCTTAAAATGATATATGGAAGTATTGTTTATATTAATAGAACCAATGATTTTGCATCAATTTTTTTCGAAATGTTTAAATTTTTTCCGAAAAATGTTTTTTACTAAAAACGCGCCAAACGCTATCCCCTATGGATAGCGTATAAACATATGAAAAGGCTACAATCCTCTGTGTGGATCGTTTAATACCCTATCCCATCCCATCCTTAAAATAGATAACCCTTAAATGTGGGTTTTATCGCAGTAAAAATTTAAAATTGAAATTGTCGCATCATATTGTTCATATAGTTTATCAAAATCTTGTATGGTTCGAACAAAAACAACGTAGGGTACACAAATAGATTTTGTATAGGCGTGGGTAAAAATGATGTATGGAACAAATGTTTGTACTATGAAAACAAATTGTTTTGTATCAACAATTTTTTCGAAATGTTTAAAATTTTACGGAAAAAGGTTTTTTTACTAAAAACGCCTTCAAAAAGTAGACGTAGCAAAAAACTTTGTATGGATGAAATACAGACATTAGGATTGTATAGATATGTTGTTCGGACACTTCTTTAAAATTTTAAACGGTTTGGCCTAAAACTAGGATTTTATAAAAAGTTGTCGTGGCAGTGGGCTGATTTCTAAAAATTTCATCTTTCTCAAAGCTTAAGGCCAAAAACTGGTGACGTACGGACGGACAGACATGGCTAAATCGACTCAGCTATCGATTCTGAGTCGATCCATATACTTAAAGGTATACCTAACTTAATTTTTTCACTATGTTACAAACTATGTATCAAAACTAATATACCCCTATAGGATAGGGTATAAACATATGAGAAGGCTACAATCCACCGTGTGGATCGTTTTTTACCCTATCGCATCCCATCCTTAAAACAAATAAAACAAATATAGAAAATTTCACTGTCAGAACATATTGTTTGGAGAGTTAATCAAAATCGTTTATGATTCCAAAAAAACATAATTTTTCGCCTGGTTATGCTATGAGGTAGTGAATTGAAATGTTTTTTTGTAATTGTTAGAATGATATATAAAAGTAATGTTTATATTAACAGAACCAATGATTTTGCATCAAATTTTCATCGAAATGTTTAAAATTTTACCGAAAAACGTTTTTTACTGAAAGCGTCCCCAAAAAGTGGGCTGGCAAAAACTTTGTATTAACGGTTTGGCCTAAAACGACGTTTTTCTGAAAAGGGGACGTGGCAGTGGGCGGAATTAAAAAATTTTTTCACTTGTTCTGCTGGGAGCAACAACAAACACGTGTACCAAATTTCATCAATCTAGCTCAAAATTTAAGGCCCAAAAACTGGTGACTCTAAATCGCTAAATTGACTCAGCTATCGATTCTGAGTCGATCCATATACTTTGAGGTATACCTAGCTCAAGTATTTCTCTATGTTACAAACTAAGTATCAAAACTAATATACTCCTATGAGATAGGATATACTGGTAATATAAATATTTCTCTATATATCATTTTAACGCACGCCCACTTTTTGGAGGCGTTTTCATACAAAAACCATTTCTATACACTACGTCATAGCATAACCTAGCAAAAATCATCGTTTTTTGTTGAAACATGAAAGATTTTGATAAAATGTCTGAACAATATGTTGCGACAATTTCATAGCCATGTCTGTCCTTCCGTCCGTCCGTCCGTCACCAGTTTTTGGGCCTATGAATGATGGAATTTGGTACACGTGCTTGCTGTTGCTCCCTGCAGAACAATTGTAAAAAATTTTGAGATCATCCCACTGCCACGCCCCCTTTTCTGAAAAACACAGTTTTAGCCCAAACCGTTAGCGATACTCAAAAAATTTCTGTTCATTGTTACCTTGACAATCATAATGTCAATATTTTGTTTACACAAAGTTTTTTGCCACTCCCACGTTTTGGGGGCGTTCTTAGTTAAAAACGTTTTTCGGAAAAATTTTAAAATTTCGAAAAAAATGTTTATGCAAAATCGTTGGTTCTTATAATATAAACATTTCTTCTTAATATCATTTTAAGCCACGCCCACTTTTTGGAGGAATTTTCATACAAAAACCATTACTATACACTACCTCATAGCATAACCAGGCGAAAAATTGTGTTTTTGTCGAGCCATAAATGATTTTGATAAACAGTCTGAACAATATGTTATGACAATGACATTTGCTATATTTCATCGCCATAAATCCTTCATTTTGGGGAGATTTGTTTTAATTTAAACTACTTTTACTAACATGCAGTTCAACTACATCGTAATTTTTATTATAAACTCTACTCATGTGGGTAATAGCCTCACGCATACCGTAGTTCTGTATATGATTAGGTATATGTAATATATTTAATCTACGCAGGTTATAGGAACCTCCCCGGTAATTAAAACCAATAGCACTTAAAGGATCAGGGGCATCAATTTGTCATGATAAAATTTGGTGAAAGAAAACCAAGTTGCTGTTAAGTCTACGTTGAGACAGAGGCAACAACTGTAGTAGTTTAATTCTACACCTATACGGAGGCAAATTATGTAGATCATCCCTTGGTAGTCCTCTCAAAGCAAATCTTATGAATTTACGAACTTCATAGAATGGCGTCCAAACTTGTGAGGCATACTCTAAGTGGGGGCAAACTAGAAAATTATATAGGGAGAGAGTGACATAAAAGTCATTAAACTCTTTTGACCACCTTTTTATAAATCCCAACGTAGAGTTTGATTTATTAACGATAATGTTAATGTGTTTATTAAACTCCATTTTAGGATCAAATAAACACCTAGATCTTTAAAACTATTCACATGACAGAGGATGTGTCCGGACAAATTGTAATTAAAATTAGATGGAACACGTTTTCGTGATAATGTCATATGCTGGCACTTAGTATGGTTCAAATTCAAACCGCTGTTAAGACACCAAATGGTAAAACTATTTAGATCGTTTTGTAGTAAAAGCGAATCGTTTAGATTTCGTACACATTTGAAAATTTTCATGACATCAGCAAATATTAATATTTTGCTATTTCGAATACAAGCTTTTACATTGTTCATTGCAAGTATAAATAAAATTGGTCCTAAATGGCTTCCTTGAGGTACTCCAGATTGAGCAGCGAAAGGTTTGGATTTGGAATCTCAAAATTTTAGTTGGTAAATTCTCAATGAGAGATATGAGTTAACCTAATTTATGAATCCTGGAGGAAATCCATATGCCTTAGGTTTAAAAAGTATGATGTTATGTGATAACTGGTCAAATGCCTTCGAGAAGTCAGTGTATATACAACCAACTTCTTTTTTATTTTCCAAACTATTGGAACAATGATGTATAAAAGTCAGTAGATTTTCGACAGTGGATCGTGGCATAAAATTATATATGGAGAAATGTTTTTATTACCAGAACCAATGATTTTGAGGAATGTTTTTTTTAACGCCCCCAAAAAGTGGGCGTGGCAAAAAATGGTGTATGAACATAGAACTATAGACATTATAATTGTCTAGATATGCTTTATCTGCTCGGAACGACAACAAGCACGTGTACCAAATTTCATCATTCTAGATGAAACGGCTCGGTCCAACGGATCCAACGGTAGCGATTACCACTCGACACACCCAAGAATTTCTACTGCGGAGACGCACAATTCCTACGAGAAGAAAGCAGTTCAACTGTCCGCAAAGCCTATGTCAAAAGGATTTGTGAAATTATCACTTTTCAAATAAGAGAAAGTTAAAAATTACTACCTTTTCTGTGTGGCAGAGCCTGGCATATACTCGCTTTTGTCTCCTATTTCACATCACCAACTCTCAAAGTGAATAAACCTAAATTATACACACAAATATTACTACGATCATGTCTTTTGTATTGCTTCAAAACTTACTTAGAATTAGTAAAAAAACTCCTTCACCAGAATGGTGGTTAAAATTTAAAAATTAACGATTTAAATTTGCTTCGCACAAAAAAAATTCTCAACTGGACATGATTGTGTGGGCTTTCTTGTGAATGCTTCTTTGTGTGGATTTTCCCCTTCACTTGTCTAACTATGCACTATGCACAAACTCCTTCTTTCCTTTTTTGTCAGTGGTCTCGTTTTATAATTAATTATCTTTCCCCACCCTATCATTTTCTTATCTCCCCTATAATTTGATTAAAGCTTTGATTTTGCCCGTTTGTTTGAGTGATTTGTGGTAACTTTAGTTATTGTCATATTGAGTCGTCGGTTAATCATAAATATAAAAACTATACTATAAACATATGAGAAGGCTACAATCCACTGTGTGGATCGTTTTGAACCCTATTCCATCCCATCCTTAAGACAAATATCCCAAAATGTCGGATTTATGGCGATGAAATATAGAAAATATTATTGTCATAGCATATTGTTCAGACTGTTTATCAAAATCATTTATGGTTCGACAAAAAAACCGTTTTTCGCCTGGTTATGCTATGAATAAATGTTTATATTAACAGAACCAATGATTTTGCATCACCATTTTTTTCGAAATGTTTAAAATTTCTCAGAAAAAAGTTTTTTACTAAAAACGCCCCAAAAAGTGGGCTTGGCAAACACGTTGTTTAAACATAATATAGACATTATGATTGTCTAGATATGTTGTTCAGATTTTCAGTATCTCTAACGGTTTGGACCAAAACTATGTTTTGTCGTACCGAATTTCATCGTTCTAGCTCAAAATTTAAGGCCCAAAAGCTGGTGATGTACGGACGGACGGACGGACGGGCGTAAGGACGGACAGCCATGGCTAAATCGACTGAGCTATCGATTCTGAGTCGATCAATATACTTTGAGCTATACCTTTTCTATTATTATTTCTCTATGTTACAAACTATGTATCAAAACTAATATATAAAAGAAAATGTTGTTTAAAGAAACTTAATATACTAAAACTTACGTGGATTTTATTGTCCCCCGAAGTCCTGCCGGCAGCACGTGAAGGAGAGACGTTTTAACAATGCTAATTCAGCTTATAAGCGCAGGAGCAGAAAGCAGTTCAACTGCCCGCAAAGCCTATATCGAAAGGATTTGTGAAATTATCGCTTTTCAAATAAGAGAATGTTAAAAATGACTATCTTTTCGGTGTGGCAGAGCCTGGCGTATACTCGCTTTGGTCTCCTATTTCACATCACCAACTCTCAAAGTGCATAAACCTTAGTTATACATACAATTATTACTACGATCATGTCCTTTGTATTGCTTCAAAACTTACTCAGAATCAGTAAAAAAAACTCCTTCACCAGAATGGTGGTTAAAATTTAAAAATTAACGATTTTAATTTTCTTCGGACAAAAAAAAATTCTCTACTGGACATGATTGTGTGGGCTTTCTTGTGAATGCTTCTTTGTGCAGATTTTCCCCTTCATTTGTCTAGCTACGCACTATGCATAAACTCCTTCTTTGCTTTTGTGTCAGTGGGCTTTATTATTAATAATCTTTTCCCACCCTATCGTTTTCCTTATCATTCCTATAATTTGATTAAATCTTTGATTATGCCCGTTTTATTGAGTGATTTGTTGTAACTTTAGTAATTGTCATATTGAGTAGTCAGTTAATCTTAAATATTAAAACAATACTATAAAAATAAAGCAAATATCATTGTCTAACATATTGTTCAGACTGTTTATCAAAATCATTTATGGTTCGACAAAAAACACCGTTTTTTGCCTGGTTATGCAATGAGGTAGTGTATAGAAATGGTTTTTGTATGAAAACGTCTCCAAAAAGTGGGCGTGGGTTTAAATGACATATAGAAGAAATGTTTATATTACAAAAACCAATTATTTTGCATCAACATTTTTTCGAAATATTAAAATTTTATCGAAAAGCGTTTTTTTTTTTACTAAAAACGACCTCAAAATTAAGCGCGGCAAAAAACGTTGCATACGAAAAATATAGAAATTAAGATTGTCTAGACATGTTCAAAAGACACTTTTTCAAAATCTCTAACGGTTCGACCAAAAACAACATTTCTCTCCTGCATATACATATGGTATACAATGGGTTTTTGTATAAAAACGCCTCCAAAAAGTGGGCGTGGTTAAAAATTATTTGGAAGAAATGTTTATATTACCAAAATTAATTATCAAGCACCAATTTTTTTTCCGAAATGTATAAAGCTTTACCGTAAAAATTTTTTTTACTAAAAACACCCCCAAAAAATTTGTTCCGTATTGAGGCGAATAGGAAATCTTATGTTGGTTTGGGAAAGTTGTTCCACAAACAAGAGGGAAATTCAGTATTGGTGAACTGAGTTCCTTTGAAAAAATGAAAAATTCTGTAATTTGAAATAAAACTCTCGACTTAGAAAACGTTATAAAATAGATTTTAATTGATGATTTGTCTTCCAAAGATGATCGCAGAGTGATTCAACTTTGTTCGGTTGCCTACGAAGAAATCTTCTGGCTTACATTGAACAGCTGTTTTAAATTTGGGTCGTTGACCGATACAGTATTTTTAAGTTAAAATTTTACATTAATGTTTGTAACATGTTATCGAAAATACATACACACAAAATTTATTTGCTCTCTTGATTCTGAACAATTTTACCTTGTCCCTTGTTGTTAGAGCGAGAAGACCGATACCTTCATAAACACATAAAACTATTAAAAGTTCGGTTATGTCTAGTTTGATTGCACTAGAAGAGCGCATCCTACTTATTTAAATGGTTTTAACTAATGTGTGCAACGATCAACTCGTGATGACAACTCGACAATTTGACAGTTCGTCTTTAACTTCGTCGGTGGTCGGTTGGTGGTTGTCGGTTGTCGGTTTTTTTTTTATTTAAGCGTGATTTTGGGTGCATTTCGCGTTCCGATGTTTGTGTAATGAGTCTGGTTTGCTGATAATGATGGCTTTTGAATACATTCCAGCAACCAGGCCATTCTCCAGACATGCGGTTTTTCAACTATTCGATCTTCTTCTTGTTGGATACACAACATGCTCCCCTGCCTTGGACATGATTGACCAATGTGTCCCATGTGTCTCCTCTGGTGTTGTTTTTTTTTTGAGGTTATCGGTGTGTTGATTGTTGTTGTGATGTAATTTGTTAGTCCCATGTTTATGTTGTTGTTGAACAGCAAATTGTTGGTCCCAGATTTGTGTTGTTTGGATGTGATCAATATCTCATTCTTGTTGTATGAAATTGAATTCCGGAAAAGATAAATAATTCAATTAGTGTTTATTAACAAAAAATGAAATAATAAAAAAAATAATAAAAAAATAAAATCTCATAAATATCTGTTTTTGATCTGTGCACTTTAAACCATATTATGTTGATGTTTCGTTGGTGTACATGTACACTGTTGTGATTTTTGTGGGTAAGTTTTAGTAAAACACTGATAGTCTTTATTTTTTTTTTTGATTGTTTATTAAATTATTTTGAGGGGGTTAATGTCTTTGGGTTTATTTTTTTACGCGTCGTTCGATGGGTTCGAAATCGGCAAGGGGGACAATTTAGAGATCGGTCGCTTAAGAACATTTTTCTCTGTTTTTATAGTCACCACGCGCGTTAGACCATCTGCACCGGGATGCAGTTCGAGTACGCGTGCCAGTAACCATGATGATGGGGGAAGATTGTCCTCCTTGACCAGGACTATGTCTCCAACGTTGATGTTTGGCTGCTGTTTAAGCCATTTTGGACGTTGTTGGAGGTGGTGTATGTAGGTGGTACTCCATTGTTTCCAAAATTCCTGTGTCAAACGTTGAATGTACTTCCATCTGTCGAGATTGGTTATCTTCTTTTCCATTAGGTTTCTATCTGGGTGTGCGACGAGCGGAGCTCCGATGAGAAAATGTCCAGGCGTGAGTACTTCTAGGTCATTGGGATCGGAAGTCATCGGACATAATGGTCTCGAATTGAGACATGCTTCAATTTGCGTGAGAAGTGTATTATATTCCTCAAATGTGAGTCTGGACACCCCGATGGTTCTTTTCAGGTGGTGTTTTATTGACTTCACACCAGCCTCCCATAGCCCCCCAAAATGTGGTGATGATGGTGGGTTGAAATGCCATTTTGCGTTGTGTGAGGAGAGACAATCTGAAACTTCGGCTGACCACTCAGCTGAAATGAAACGACTTTCTTTATTCAGTTCCGTGTTCGCTCCCTTGAAGTTTGTGCCACAGTCACGGAACATGTTCGTACATATTCCGCGTCTGGCAATAAATCTCCGAAAGGCTGCTATAAAGGCTGCTGACGTCAGATCGCTGACCAATTCAATGTGAATTGCCTTTGTTGAAAGGCAAAGAAAAACCGCGATATATCCTTTCGATATTTTGTTGCATCTTCCTTTCCACAGCTTTATCTCCACAGGTCCCGCATAATCAACGCCAGTATTTGTAAATGGCCTTAAAATTATCACCCTTTCAAATGGAAGGTTTCCCATAAGTTGCTGTTGCATTTTTGCGTTAAAGCGATGACATCTGACGCAATTGTGGATGGTTGATTTCACGATACGTCTTAGATTGGTGATCCAATATTTCATTCGAATTTCAGCCATCATCAGCTGTTGGCCGCCATTAAGAGTGCGTTGATGCATATCACTTACCACCAATTTCGTAAAGTGGTGTGTGTCCTTTAAAATAATTGGATATTTTTGGGTATAGGGCATTGTAGAGTTCGTAAGACGACCCCCTACCCTTAAAATTTCGTCGGAGTCTAGAAAAGGATTTAAACTTAGTATTTGACTACCCTTAGATAAACCTTTGTTCTCCCTAATTTCTCTTATCTCATTAGTATATGTTTCCTTTTGGGCTAATCGGATGAGCTGATTTTGCGCTGAATTCAACTCATCTGTTGTAATTGGATGGGTTATGAATGTTCTTCGCCTCCCTATGTGTTTGAGATAGTCGAAGTAACGTCGCCAAATAGCAGTGAATCGTATAAGGCGCTTAAGGTTTGAGAAGTGGCCCCAATAATTACCTTTTATTATTGCACACTGACTCACTATTTGAACAAAATTTGTGTGGATTTTTGTCAAATTATCCTTGTAAAATGATGGTGTCTCATATCTCTTAGGCTCCTTTTTTGCCTCCAGATTAGTTTCAGCAAAATGTGTTGCTGGAAGATTACACAAAGAAAAGTTTTTTAAGAATGATGGCCCATGCCACCACATCTCACTTTTCAGAAGTTCCCCCGGTGACAATCCTCGTGAGCCCATATCTGCTGGGTTGTCTTTTGTTCCCACATGTCGCCAAATGTTTGTGTTTGTGAGCGTTTGTATTTCGCTTATGCGATTAGCCACGAATGTTGTTCGCGTTGTTGGATTTCCCTTTATCCAAGCTAGTGTTATCATGGAGTCGGACCATGCAAATATTTCTGGAGCTTCAAATTGCATTGCCCTTGACATCCGATGCAAAAGTTTCGCTAGAAGCAATGCTGCGCAGAGCTCCAAGCGCGGTAGCGATACAACCTTCATCGCTGTTGGTGCGACTCTTGTTTTAGCTGCAAGTAAGTGAATATGTTCGATGCCATCACTTACTATGCGAGCGTAGATAACGGCCGCATACGCCTTCTCAGAAGCGTCGCTGAATCCGTGAATTTGTACTTGGGACGAGTCTGTGTAGTGAATCCAGCGGGGAATTTCGATGTTCTTTAGTGCGCCCAGTTCTTTCCGCAGCTCCGTCCACATCGTTTCAGTGTCTTGGGAAATTGGTGAGTCCCAAGAAAGTTCCTTGATCCATAGTTGTTGCAGTATCAACTTGGCCTTGATAACGCAAGGTGCGATCCATCCCAACGGATCAAACAGACGCGCTATGTCTGCCAAAACGGATCGTTTTGTGAATTTTCGGATCTCAGGTAAATTAATGTTAAAAGTAAAGGTATCCTTCGCTGGATGCCATTGAATTCCAAGAGTTTTGATGGCATCTGGTGAGTTGAAGTTGAGCGGAAGATTAATTTCCCTATCATTTTCAGGAACATTTTCTAAAATTCTTGTGGAGTTACTCGCCCATTTTCGTAAAGGGAACCCAGCGGATTTGAGCGTTGTAATGACGTCTTTCTGTAGCAATACAGCATCCCTTTCGTTGTGCGACCCATAAATTAGATCGTCAACATAAAATCCTTCGGTGAGTACTTTGGATACGTGAGGTTGATCCTGTTCCACGTCTGCAGCTAGTTGATGCAACGTTCGCACCGCTAAATATGGTGCTGAAGCGGTACCAAAAGTAACGGTGTTCAGGCAGTATGTCTTTATCGGCTCCTTATTTGTGGATCTCCATAAGATGAGCTGATAAGGAGTGTCTTCTTCTGCCATCCATATCTGCCGGTACATCATGCTGATGTCCGCTACAAATGCCACCTTGAACTTCCTCCATTTTGCAATTAGATCGATAATATCTGATTGCAGTCTCGGTCCTACCATTAAACGGCCGTTTAATGACACCCCATTGGATGTCTTGCATGAAGCATCGAACACTACGCGCAGTTTCGTGGTAGTGCTTGATTCCTTAAAGACCGCATGGTGGGGAAGATAGTAGTGATCACCGGCAAATGTTTCGATTTCTTCACTTACTTCCTTCATATGCCCTATTTCCGCATATTCATTTATGCAGGTCGAATATGCCATTTTCAAAACATGATTTGTTGCCAATCGTCGTTCGATTTGGAAAAATCTTGCCATGGCTGCTTTCTTTGAATTCCCCAGGATTGGTCGAATTCCATCCTTGAACGGCAACCGCACTTGGTATTTGCCATCCTGTCTACGGAATGTTGTTTCCAGGAAATGTTGTTGACATTTCTGTTCTTCCGGTGTTAACTTCCTGTCATCAAGATCCTCTTCAATTTCCCAGAAACGCTTAAGCTGTGCATCCAAGGAATTAAAATGGTTTTGGACAGTAAAACATTTGGTGTTGGGAATGGTTTGAGTCATTCCGGTGAGTATCCACCCAAATTCGGTCTGTTGTGCGACTGGAGCCCCCTCCTTACCCTTCACTACGCCTTCCAGAATGATGGAACAATACACATCAGCCCCAACCAAGAGGTCAATCTTCCCTGGAACATGATACGCAGGATCCGCTAACTGGAGTTCCGACAGATGAAGCCACTTGTTTCCTTGTAACGGATGAGTTGGCAACATTGACGTTAGCTGCGGAAATACAAATGCCTTGATGTCCAGCGAGAATGAAGAATTTGTGAATGAAAACATTGTGAGGTCGACTTGGTAACTAGCGATCCCCGTTGACGTTTGTCCTAAACCTGTAACATTGGCTGATATTTTATTCCTTTTCAGATTGAGGAGTTGCGTGGCGTTTTCAGTGATGAAGGTGGCCTCAGAACCAGGATCTATCAAGGCCCTAAGAGTGCACTGAGAACCATTGGAAGCAAAAACTTTTACCAAAGCTGTAGCTAATAAGGCCTTGGAACGCATTTGGTTGAAATGCGTATTAACTTGGTGTGATGTTGACGGTTGGTTATCGTCAAATGGAAGGAAATTGTTTGTGTTTTGGACCAAATGGTGTTGGGCATTATAATGTGTATGGTTTTGGGATTGAAATTGGGGATTTGATTGGTGATGAGCTTGGGGTTTTTGATGAGATGCGTTCGTAGAATTGTGACCATTCTGTGCATCAATGTGAAGCAATGTGTGGTGCTTGTGGCTACATTTCTGACACCTGTTGGTGCTGTTGCAACCTGATGCATGATGGTCATAACCTAAGCAGTTGCCGCATACAAAAAGTCGTTTGATGACGTCGGATCGCGTTTTGACGTCCATCTTAGTAAATTGTTTGCAGTGCCGCATCCCATGTGAGGCCTTGCACAACCGACAAAGAAATTTCTTGGATTCTTTTTGAGAATCCACTTGGCACGCCGCGGCAGTGTACTTCCTAAAAGAATTTTGTGGAACAGGTTGTTTTTGGTATCCACTCAATTCTGAAATACTCTCCAAACAACTAAATCGTCCCTCGATAAATGCACTAAATGCTTTCCAATCTGGCAAAACCTTGGAAGTGCCGAGCCTTTCTTCCCAATCGCGTTGAGTTTGAAGTGGTAGCTTATGAAACGTGAGATATATAAGTATCGGATCCCACTTTTCAACTGCTACGTCGAGGTTTGCTAACGCATGGATACACTCGATGGTAGTATCATGTAGCGATTTTAATCCTGTAGCGGATTCGAAATTTAGTTTCTTTTGCTCAATGAGTATTC
Source organism: Rhingia rostrata (assembly GCA_949824845.1). Lineage (NCBI taxonomy): Eukaryota > Metazoa > Arthropoda > Insecta > Diptera > Syrphidae > Rhingia > Rhingia rostrata. Next base: position 86,087,425 of record OX463755.1, on the reverse strand, counting down.
TCAACTGCGTATTAACCAACTTACGTTTATTTTGGTATCTATCAGTGAGAATAGTCCAAGCAGAAGCGAAACTTTTTTCCTCGATATTGAGGTGTTGTATTAGACCAGCCGCTTGGTCGCGAACTGATGTTTTTAAATATTGCATCTTTTGGATATCTGATAAATCCGGGTTGTTTTTTATAAGACTCTCAAAAAGATTAAAAAATTCACACCAATCTTCGAACTTTCCTGAGAATGGTGTGATCTGTATTCTCTGAAGACGAATATCAGACGACGCCCTCGAAGTATTTAATTGAGATGCGTCTAAATGCGATGAATTGTTCTTGGCAAAGAGCGTATCTATTTCATCATGTAGCTGTCCATAAAAAGTGAGATAAATTCGTTTTATTTTTGAAAATGTCTCATCTCCCATGTATTTTTCTTTCAGTGGATCAGCAGCACTATCAATGATCGTAGCATGTGTTTTCTTTGCCCGTTTATACATGTCTTCGATTTCTGCTAAACACGCGGTTAAGAACCCCCTTGACTTACGCGGCACGGAATCGGATTTAAATTCTTCGAAATCTCGAGTGATTTCATTAAGAATTGCATCTTGGCACTCAATGCTTTTTGCTAATTTTGAGTTCGACATTATATTAAACACTTCACTTGTTTTTAGCTTATATAAAATTCTTGATTTATTTTAATTTTATAAAAAAAAAGAAAGGAGAATAAGTTGAATTCCTACCTTTGTTTAGTGTTGCAGTTTTAGGTGTACCGCTTTGTGTCCGTTGTCTTCCTTCAAATCGCTATGCAGTTGCCGTTTGTTGAATCCGTTGGATGGCTGTACTTCACCGTTGAAAGTGGATTTGGCTGAGTCCGTGTTATAGCTGCACTTTCCCGCTTTGGAATCCGTTGCACCACTTCACTTCAAATCCGTTCGTTACGGATGATTTTGAATCGTTGGATACTGTGGCCGATTGACAGTCCGTCGATGATCGGATTGTTAATTTGTTGGATTATTGATCCAATTTAACATCTACCCACAGTACACTTTAATAGTCTTTTATCTATATGTAACACTTTTTCACTTTTCACTGATTCTACTTTACTTAAAAAAAGCTCGAAGGACCATGTTCCGTATTGAGGCGAATAGGAAATCTTATGTTGGTTTGGGAAAGTTGTTCCACAAACAAGAGGGAAATTCAGTATTGGTGAACTGAGTTCCTTTGAAAAAATGAAAAATTCTGTAATTTGAAATAAAACTCTCGACTTAGAAAACGTTATAAAATAGATTTTAATTGATGATTTGTCTTCCAAAGATGATCGCAGAGTGATTCAACTTTGTTCGGTTGCCTACGAAGAAATCTTCTGGCTTACATTGAACAGCTGTTTTAAATTTGGGTCGTTGACCGATACAGTATTTTTAAGTTAAAATTTTACATTAATGTTTGTAACATGTTATCGAAAATACATACACACAAAATTTATTTGCTCTCTTGATTCTGAACAATTTTACCTTGTCCCTTGTTGTTAGAGCGAGAAGACCGATACCTTCATAAACACATAAAACTATTAAAAGTTCGGTTATGTCTAGTTTGATTGCACTAGAAGAGCGCATCCTACTTATTTAAATGGTTTTAACTAATGTGTGCAACGATCAACTCGTGATGACAACTCGACAATTTGACAGTTCGTCTTTAACTTCGTCGGTGGTCGGTTGGTGGTTGTCGGTTGTCGGTTTTTTTTTTATTTAAGCGTGATTTTGGGTGCATTTCGCGTTCCGATGTTTGTGTAATGAGTCTGGTTTGCTGATAATGATGGCTTTTGAATACATTCCAGCAACCAGGCCATTCTCCAGACATGCGGTTTTTCAACTATTCGATCTTCTTCTTGTTGGATACACAACAAAATTTGTTGTATAAACAAAATATAGACATTTTGATTGTCTAGATATGTTGTTCAGACACTTTTCAGTTTCTATAACGGTTTGGATTGAAAGCATAATTTTTTTCGAAAAGGAACGTGGCAGTGGGCAAATTTTAAAAAAAATTACACTTGTTCTGCTGGGAGCAGCAACAAGCACGTGTACCGAAGTTCATCATTCTAGGTCAAAATGTAAGCCCAAAAAATTGGTGACATACATACGGCCCCCAAAAATGCGGCATGGCAAAAAGCTTTGTTTAAACAAAATATACACATTTTGATTGCCTAGATATGTTGTTCAGACACTTTTTCAGTATCTCTAACGGTTTGGCTTAAAACTATGTTTTTCTGAAAATGGGGCGTGGCAGTGGGCGGAATTAAAAAAAAATTACACTTATTCTGCTGGGAGCAACAACAAACACGTCTACCCGATTTCATCATTCTAGCTCAAAATTTAAGACCCAAAACCTGGTGACGGACGGAAGGACGGACGGACAGGCGTACGGACAGACATGGCTAAATCGACTCAGCTATCGATTCTGAGTCGATCCATATACTTTGAGGTATACCTAGCTCAATTGTTTCTCTATGTTACAAACTATGTATCAAAACTAATATACCCTATGGGATAGGGTATAAACATATGAGAAGGCTACAATCCACTGTGTGGATCGTTTTGTACCCTATCCCATCCCATTCTTAAGACAAATATCCCCACAATATCGGATTTATGGCGTAAAAATATAGAAAATGTCATCGTCATAACATATTATTCAGACTGTTTATCAAAATCTTTTATGGTTCGACAAATACAACGTTTTTTGCCTGGTTATGTCATGAGTTAGTGTATAGAAATGGGTTTTGTATGAAACCGCCTCCAAAAAGAGGGCGTGGCTTAAAATGATAAATGGAAGAAATATTAATATGAACAGAACCAATGATTTTGCACCACCATTTTTTTCGAAATGTTTAAAATTTTTCTGAAAAATGTATTTTATCTACTAAAAACGCCCCCAAAAAGTGGGCATGCAAAAACTTTGAATACACAAAATATAGACATTATGATTATCATGATATGTTGTTCAGACACTTTTTCAAAGTTTTAAACGGTTTGGCCTACAATTAAGTTTTACTAAAAAGAGGGCGTCACAGTGGGCGGATTTTAAAAATGTTTACACTTGTTCGAACAGCACGTACAAGGATCACATGTACCAAATTAAATTATCCTAGCTCAAATTTTAAGGCCCAAAAGCTGGTTACATACAGACGGATGGATGGACGGACAGACAGACATGGCTTAGTCGACTCAGCTCAGATTCGCAGATTCTGAGCCGATCCATGTACTTTGTACATGTACCTAGCTTAAATACTTCACTTTGTTACAAACTATGTATCAAAACTAATATAACCCTATGGGATAAGGTATAAATCAATATTTAACAAATGAGAAGGCTACAATCCAATGTGTGGATCGTTTTACACCCTATCCCATCCCATCCTTTTAATTAATATCACTTAAATTTGGGTTTTATAGCAAAGAAATATAAAAAATTAAAATTAAAGTAACATATTGTTCAGACAGTTTATCAAAATCTTGTATGGTTCGACCAAAAACAACGTTTTTCTCCAGCATATGGTATGGCGTAAAGTATACAAATGGTTTTTGTATGAAAACGTCTCCAAAAAGTGGGCTTGGGTAAAAATAACATACTTAAAAATGTTTATATTACCAAATCCATTTATGTTGCATCCATTTTTTCGAAATTTTATACAATTTTACCGAAAAACGTTTTTTTGCTGAAAACGCCCCCAAAAAGTGGGAGTGGCAAAAAGCATTGGATAGATGAAATATAGACATTCAGATTGTCAAAAGACCAAGTAGACTTTAGCTTGCATTCGTTCAATAACGCAGCATTCTCACTTCGGGTATCAGCATTCGTTTTACCTGTGCTCACTACATATCTGCCAACCCATCCGCTTCAAGGAGAAAAATTTTCCACTGGCTGATCCTGCTTATCATATGCCTGGTAAGATCGATTTGTTGCTAGGAGCAGATGTGTACTCTTCAATAATTCTTGAAGGTTTAATAAAGGGACAGGAAGGGTCTCCAGTCCCACAAAAAACTGAATTCGGCTGGATTTTGACAGGAAAGACAACAACGTCTCCAAACATAGCGTGTTTCAATGTCCAGAATCACTTCAGCTCCTTAGAAGCACAACTTAGGCAATTCTGGGAAATTGAAGAAGACCTTGATGACAGGAAACTGTCACCGGAGGAACAAAAATGTCAACAGCATTTCGTACAATCAGTACAATGAAAGGAAGATGGAAGATACCAAGTTCAACTTCCATTTAAAGATGGAATTCGCCCAAACCTGGGGAATTCCAGAAATGCTGCCATTGCAAGATTATTTCAGATTGAAAGAAAACTTTTGTCTGACAGAAGTTTGCAGGAGGCGTACATTAAATGCATCCACGAGTACGCGACATTAGGTCACATGAAGGAGGTTATGGGTACCAATGAAACGGGTGAACATTACTACCTTCCACATCACGCGGTCGTTAAGGATGCATGTAGTACCACAAAACTGCGTATGGTTTTCGATGCATCATGCAAAACGTCCAACGGAGTATCGCTTAACGACTGTCTAATGGTCGGACCAAGTGTTGTGTATTCAAACAGTGTGTGCGACCAAAGTTAATAAGCATGGTAAGTAAAGCACATCCACTATCTCGGGTGCATGTTAGGTCGGAAGAGATTAGTAATGAGTCAGTCATTATTCATACTCTGTAGTCTGTGGCGATCGGGCGTGCGTTGGCGAGCCAGTGAAGTGCAGTGAGAGTAGTGACATAACAAGTGGCGACGAGAGAAAAACTGAGAGCGTAAATCGAAAGTTAGCGGGTACAGAGTAAGTAAATGACCGGTGATATTATATGTTTGTGCAAGTTTTAACACGTTTATGATTAAACGATTTAAATAAGTGTACACAAAGCATGTTATATATTTAATATAATAAGTATATGTAGCAGGCGTAATTTACCTCCATTAAATTGGGAACAAAATGTTTAAGACATACATGAATAGACAAAGAAAATTAAAAATTGGTACAAGGGTGCCCACATTAAATTGTTAACTTGACAAATAAAATGAAATAAAAAGAAAATAAGGCAAATATAAAGAAAGAAATTTTGAAAAAAAAAATGTTTGGTACAAATGTGCCCACATTAAAATGTGAACTGAAAGAATAAAAGAAGTAGCTAGAACAGGAAGAAAATAAAAAATTAAGGAAAATAAAACGGTAAAATCATACCTACATTAAATAGTAAAATGTATACGTAGTATGTTGTTTACGTATTTGATAGTAAATTTGGAATAAATTGATTTGAGTGATGTTGAGAAATAGATGTTCTGTTTCAGGTTTGTCTCTTCCCATTTCTTAATAAAGAAATGTCAAAGTCTGCTTTCACACGTTGACTGTTGAGTCAAGACTTTTTTCGCAGTTCTCTTTGTTAATTTTCTTTCGTGAGTCTCGCGCTTTCACACGACGACTTTTTCTCTTGACTCAAATTTGACATTCCTCTTTTATTCTTTAATTCTGCTTGACGTTGACAACACACTGCGATTTTTCCTTTATTCTAATTTCACATCCCTCATTTATTATTCTGCTTGACAAGGTGTGTATTTTTTTTTTTTTGCTACGAGGCAATTGAATTTTGTATTTATTTTTCAGTTTTAAAAATGAACTACAATTTGCTATCAAATATATTACATTGTGCAGAAAAAGCTATTGAATGCATGGATAGCGACAGCAGTGGAGATGGAGAAATTGCACTGGAGCTTATAAACATCGCCAAAGACGTTTCCAAGGAGTTAGAAGAGAAAAAGAAAAAAAATGTGGATTAAGCCATGGAGGGTGGATAGAGCATCCCAAGGCTCATTTTCTTTTTTAACGAAGTAGCTCCAAGTGCTTGACAAACCGTGTTTTTTCAACTATATACGAATGAACGAGGCAAATTTTCAGTTGCTGTTATCTCTTATAGAAAATGACATAAAAAAAAGACACAGTCATGAGGAAAGCGATTTCACCAGCTGAAAAATTAACAGCAACACTAAGATACCTTGCTACAGGTGAATCTTATAAACGCACAGAATACCAGACTAGGCTTTCGACTTCGTTTTTATCAGAAACTGTGCCTGAAGTGTGTGAAGCTATATGGAAAAATTTAAGAAATATATATTTAAAGGCAAGTTTGAATTTTTTCTTTGAACACAATTGGAACTCATTATTAATATACTTAAAAATAAAATTTAAATTAAAGCATCTTCGTCAAACACACCCTCCATTGACAGTTTTATCAGGTCTGGTTAAGTGAAAGCACTTCTTGCTACATCAGAACTCATGGATGGAGGTCGAATTCTTTGAATGCTCAAAATCTTGACTTTTTTGCCTGCTGAGATTGACGTTTTAAAAGCACTTCCTAAATCCGACGATGAATTTGAATATGCCTCTTTTTGGTGGTAGTGAGATGATGAAGATGTAGAGGGGATGTTTTCAGATTGTTGAGAGGATTGTAGTCTTCTTTTTTCAACATCTTCTTTGACACAATCTCTCAAAATTTGTTGGATCCCCCATGAGGCTTTTCGTTGTATATCCTTATCCTCTATTTGGCTCATCTCATATGCAACCTGCTGGCCCAGCCAGCCGAAAGGTGGCTTCGACGAAGTCTTCTTCCCAAACTCTGAGCAATGTTTTGCAATCGTTTACTGCAATTCGCTGCTGGTGACGTTGTATTTGTTACTTTCACATTAATAACTATACTATTTTTTTTTCAGTTTCCCTCTTCAAAATCAGAATGGGTAAAAATGTGGCTTTCAAAACTTAGAAGACAACTTAATTGATAAAATCACAGAAAAATGTACCTCAGATGAACTTAGGAAAAAAATCTTAACAATTGGGGATAGTATTACATTGGACAAAATTATAACCGAAGCTAACGCACAGGAAACGATTAGTCATCAACTAGAAGGTTACGAAAATAAAGCTAAAACGCAAGAGATATATGAAGTGACACATAAGAGAAATGATCGATTTTTCAGAAAACGACGATATGAGAATCAATATAAAGGAGATGAAGTGAGGTCATGTGGCAGGTGTGGTAGTAGAAGACATTCATCCCAAGATGCTAAATGTCCGGCTAAGGAGAAGAAATGCCATAGCTGTGGGCTTATTGGGCATTTCCGACAGTATTGCAAAGCCCGAATACCACAGAAAAGAAAACTCAGTGAATCTCAAAAAGATTTAAGCCTCAATTTAAAAATGTAACAACAACATACCAACAAAATGTCAATTTCCAATATTTATTTATTATTTTATATAAATTCAATCTGGCAATGCCACACATGTAAAAAACATGCCAACAAATAAATAAATGTAATACTGGCAATACCGCATAAGCTATATTCACCACACGTAAAATACAAGAAAAGCTCTTCTAGCAATTCATAATAAAAGCTCTTTTAAGAAAACACACCATAAAAGCTCTTCAAGCGAACACAGTAAATTGTATAAAAGAAACGACCAGATCAAATAAGAATCACTCTTGATTTGGCCTCTGTTCAGTTCGGTAGAGTTACCTCAGCCTCTGATCAACATTTGAAAGAGTTTTAGTCACAAAATACCATCGGTGTTGCGTTTTATTTTTCCTTACCGGAACAGCGTCGCCGAACCCCCGTCATCTCCGTCGCTTCGGCTGTCATTCCTCCTATTTTGAGCCAACAACTTGCAATTTAGTTTGATTAGCACGGTAGAGCTACCGCAGCCTCTAGTCAACTATTTTTGCTATTTGTTCAAGAACACATAGGGAATACGGCAAACAGCGCATACAGCGGACCTACGGACAATACACACGCATATATTGATATTCCAGCGGTTTGGCTAGCAACGGGTGACACCCTGCTCGTTCACACAGCATACAATTTTGTCACCGTTCCTACAAAAATCGCAGCCTAATATCCAATTAATAATTCATTTTAATACATTGGCGCCCACCTCGAGGCCAAAATTTAATTACATAAATTAAATTGGATCCACGAAGAAGTACCCGTATTGGAGCAAAACAGTGTTCTCGTACAATGGCTACATACACTGAAGAGCAGGTTCAAAAATTGCTCTCTTCACTGATGACTCAGCAAACTCGGAGCGGCAGTTTTAGCAACTGTACCAGTCGATTCGGTGGTGAACGAGACGCAATAATTGTTGAAGAATTTATAGCTACAATAAATTGTTTCAAGGATGTTGAGCATATTTCGGAAGTCGACGCAATTAAAGGATTTCCCCTACTGCTCGAAGGCGATGCTCGAAGTTGGTGGCAAGGCGTTAAATTGGAAGCAAAAACTTGGGTAAATGTTTTGGAACTTCTGAGGAGTGCGTACGCACCAAGCAAACCAGCCTACAGAATCTACCAAGAAATTTTCGACACCAAACAAAAAGCTACAGAAAGCACTGACGATTTTATTTGCAAAAAGAGAGCTCTGTTTGCACAACTGCCTACGCCCAGACCATCAGAAACCATGATGCTTGATCTCGTTTACGGTTTACTACATTTGTCCATCCGTGACGGTGCTCCACGAGAAACCATTGTTTCATTTCAACAGCTTATTGACAAAGCTAGAGCAGTAAAGCACAGTATTTCCGAAAAACGTCAACAGGTCAAAGAAAAAGTTGAAACAAAGCAGCGTTGTAATTTTTGCAATCATCTAGGACATACAATATCCGAATGCAGAAAGAAGCAAAAAGCGGAAGCAGAAGCAGAAAAACAGTCGAGGTCACCTTCAAATCAAGGCATCTTTTGCTACAAATGTAAGGCTCCTGGATTTCTAAGATCCAACTGCCCTTCCTGCAAGGATTTGCCTAAAGGTCCACAAAAGGTTTCATTTAACCTAATAAAAAACACTCTTGGCAGTGATTTACCAACGATCCCTATCACTTCACATGGCGAAAAGGGCATCGCATACATCGACACCGCGGCAAGGACAAGTGTCGCTGGTCGCCATCTATTCGAACATTTATTGCGAAATAAAACCAAATTCACACAGCTGAATGCAAGCGTTACTCTGGCCGATGGTAGTGTTCAACATGATGGGATTTGCATGGCTTCAACTACAATCATTTTTGGAAACCGTTTAAGGTCAATAAATTGTATCGCGCTCCCCAAAGCCAAAGACAATCGAACCCTAATCGGCATAGATTTCCTAGAAGAAAACGGTGTTATTCTGAATTTGGGACAACGATGTTGGTATTTCCAGGATCAACCCAAGAAAACTTTTGATTTCTACGACACCAAAAGCACTATCGAATTTTGTCGTCGCATGAATTAAGTCTTAACATTGAGACAAATTTAATAAATGCGGCAAACATTTTAGAAGATTATTTCACAAAATGGAAAATAAAGCTCAATGCCGATAAGATTCAAACTATCTTTTTTACCAGAAAAAGAAAGCCTTGCTTTTTACCGGCAAACCGAATCAATATATTAGGAAACTCAGTACCCTGGCAAACGTCTGCTAAATATCTAGGCATATATCTCGATAAAAAATTGACATTTAACGAACACATCTCACAGGTTCTTAGAAAGACAAATATCGCTATTAAATTGTTATACCCATTTATCAACAGAAGATCTTTGCTTTCCAAAGAAAACAAATTGATTATATATAAAGTAATATTTCAAGCGATTCGTATGTACGGTTGCCAAGTTTGGGGCAACTGTGCTAAATGCTATGTGAAAAAACTTCAAATATCTCAGAACAAAATCCTGAAAATGATATTTAATCTTCCCTGGCATTACTCCACTTTAGGTCTGCACCAAAAAGCTGGTGTTGATCTGATCTCAAACAGAATACAGAAACTTTCTGAATCATTCCAAATCAGATGCAATATTCCCGATAATCCTCTAATAAATGAACTCAATGTGCTACATCATACGTTTACATGATTCGCTTACCCTTGTAATTTTATTTCATAAATGTTGGTATTGTAATTATGTTAATTAAAATTTACATATTTATTTGTCTATCTATCTGTTAATTTATTTATTTATTCTAATACATATCTATTTGTTCATCTGTTAATTTATTTATCTGTTAATTTATTTATTTGTTCATATTTCTTTTTACTTTTTTTTTGTTTATTTATTTATTTATTTATTTATATATTTATCTGTTTTTTTTATTTATTTATTTATTTGTTTATTTATTTATTTATTTATTTATTTTTCTTGTCCTATATTAAATTTATTGAATTACTTATTAATATACTCTTATATATTTATACTTATTTACTTAATTGATTTTTATATTTCTGTTTTATTTGGCTCACAAAATTACTTCCGTATTAATTCATACATTTATTTATATATCTTTATTAATTTTGCACATATTAATTATTTACTTTATTTATATACATATTTATATATATATATATATATATACATTTTTTTTTTTAATATTAAATGGGGTTTTCTTTTTCGTAGTTTCCTCAATATGTCACTTTTTTGTAAAACCAAACTATGCTTTTACTATGTTAAACAACTTTTTCAGTAGTAAGATTATATACGTTAATCATATCTCTGTGCGAATAATGTAAATTGTGCGATAACAGAATGAAATTTGAAACGAAATAAACATATCTATCTAAAAGCACTATCGTTTCTCCAGCTTTGAGAATGGAACGAGAAATCAACTGTTATAACCAGTGGTTTGGAAACTTGCAGCCAATTTCACCATGTCAGAAGACACCGTCAAGAACAGATCAGGCTTCGAAATCCAAAACTCCTCAAGTTACTCCAGACAAAGATGAAGAACGTTACGGCCCACAGCCTTGGGAAGACATCGCCCAGAATTTTAAAAACAATGAGTACTCACCTCATTCAATAAATTAAATTTTCAGTAGCTCCGTTCGCCCAGAAATCACTCCTGATAGGAACAATCCACAAGGCAGTCTTTTCCCTAAAATGCACAAAGATGATACACCTATGGATACAGAAGATTTTTTTACAGAAATTCTGGCAATCGATATAAAACTCAGAGAAAATGAAGGAACAGAACTCAGCAATGAACAAACCGATGAATTAAGTCTCCTCTCAAAGTTTAGCTCGACATTCGAACCTCCAACCGAGCCGACACCATATGCGGAGCATAAAATTAACACGGGTAACAGTACACCAATCGCTTCAACCCCCTACAGGCTCTCAATCACAAGAAAGAACCAACTTAAGGTTGAAATCGATAAAATGATTGAAAGTGGGATTATCGAAGAGTGCGAATCGCCATGGGCGTCTCCAGTTGTATTAGTACCCAAAAAGGACGGCGGGATACGCGTCTGTATAGACTACCGTAGCCTTAACAAGGTAACTGTTTCCGACTGCTATCCTATGCCCAGAATCGATGACACGATCCAATGTACGAAAAGCACCAAGTTTAAAACTACGCTCGACCTTCAATGTGGTTACTACCAGATAAAAGTGGCAGATGAGGATGTAGAAAAAACTGCGTTTATCACACCATATGGAGTCTACTGTTTCAAGCGAATGCCATTTGGTCTTAAAAATGCACCAGCCACGTTTATGAGATTAATGAATAAATTCCAAGCCAGGCTTATCGCGACAGACATGTGGATCTTGATTTTTATCGACGATTTCATCATTTGTTCTGGAAGTTTTAAAGAACACATAGAGCATCTCACTAAAGTTTTTACACTCCTTAATGAGTTTAAACTGAAAATTAATAGACAAAAGTCGAAATTTGGTTGCGATACTGTAAAATATCTGGAACATCTCATTACCAAGAATAGAATAGAAGTAGATCCAGACAAAACAGCAGCAATCTCACAACGCCGAGAACCAAGAAATATCAAAGAACTCGTTTCATTCTTACAAACTTGTTCTTGGTATCGCCGTTTCGTCAAAAACTTTGCCGGAATATCGAAACCCCTTTCCAACCTTACAAAAAAAAATGTTCCTTGGAAATGGGGACAAGAAGAACAAAATGCATTCGAAAAGCTGAAGACATCTTTAACAACAGCACCAGTCCTGCAACAGGTTTGTGAAGACAAACCCTTTTTCCTAAAAACAGATGCTAGCGGCTACGCAATCGGTGCCGTATTAGTCCAGGGGAGAAGGCAGACGAACACCCAATCGAATATGCTTCAAGGCTCTTGAACAGTGCTGAAAGAAACTATTCGACTACAGAAAGAGAAGCGTTAGCTTTAGTCTGGGCCATCAATAAATTTCGAGGCTATATAGAAGGGTCAAACATCACTTTACTGACAGATCGTCAGCCTCTGAGATGGCTTATGACATTGAAATCCCCAACCGGCAGGCTCGCTAGATGGGCATTGCAGCTGCAGCCATATAATGTGGACATCACATATACTCCCGGTAAAACGAATACAGTTGCTGACATGCTTTCGAGACCACCATGTTCGAATCCAGATCATAGCTCAGAGATATGTGCATAATGTAACGTACAGATTGACATACCTACTAGAAAACCCAACGAGATCCGTCAAGCTCAACTACAGGACGTTGAAATCAAATCCATTATTGAAGCATTTGAACAAAATAATGAAAATTTGCCACGTTGGACTTCTCGTGGCTATATCATGTACGAAGGTGTTCTGTACCGGTTTTCACCTGAGTCAGATGCAGAAGACGCGCAATTAGTATTGGCCGAAGATGAGAAACGATATAACTAAACACATCGGAAACTGCCTAGCCTGCCAAAGATACAAGCCTTCGAATATGAAACCAACTGGTTTGCTGCAGACAATTCCCAGTAACCAACGGTTTGAAATTATAGCAGTTGATCTATTCGGACCCCTACCAAAAACCCAGGAGGGTTACCACTGGATTTTAATAGTAGAAGATATTGCAAGTAGATGGACTGAAATTTTTCCACTACATGAAGCAACCTCTGAAGCAACAATACTACTAAACGAAATATTTCTGAGATACGGCACTCCCCGACGCATGATATCCGATAACGGTACTCAATTCATCTCAGTGTTAATGCAGCAATTGCTACATTGTCTCGGTATACAACAAACACTCACCCCTGTTTATCACCCTGAAGCAAACCCTGTGGAAAGAAGAAATAGGGATATGAAGACGCAACTCGCTATTTTAGTCGGCAACAATCATTCCAGCTGGGCAGATCATCTATCATCGGTGAGATTCGCAATGAATACCTCAAAATGCCAAAGCACTGGATACACACCCGCTTTTTTAACTTTTGGTCGCGAATGCCGGACATTAAACGACGTCAACAACGACATACGCGCAATTGTCGAGTCAGACAATTTGATTCCACAACTATCATCGAAACTACTAGCACTCTCAGAAACACTTAAAAATGCACGCGAAACAACTGAAAGAAGACAGGATCGTAACAAAACCTACGTCGACAAGAAAAGGAGACCTCAGGTCGAGTTGAAGGTCGGCGACGATGTTCTGGTAACAACGCACGTTTTAAGTAAATCTTCCAAAAACATAACATCGAAGTTTGTTCCACGAAGAGACGGCCCATAAAAAATTATCGGCAGGGTCGGCTCATCCACTTACCAAATTGCAAACAAAGATGACCCATCACAAATAGTCGGTACTTACCACACTTCGGCTATTACAACATGTTCCCGAGGCGCCAGAAACTCTGTAAGCGCCGAACCTATCCGAAGACTGCGCAAGAGGGGACGACCGAATAAGAACTAACTCCTGTCACATCATCGGGACGATTTGATGTTCCAGAGGGGGAGATTGTAACAACAACATACCAACAAAATGTCAATTTCCAATATTTATTTATTATTTTATATAAATTCAATCTGCCAATGCCACACATGTAAAATACATGCCAACAAATAAATAAATGTAATACTGGCAATACCGCATAAGCTTTATTCACCACACGTAAAATACAAGAAAAGCTCTTCTAGCAATTCATAATAAAAGCTCTTTTAAGAAAACACACCATAAAAGCTCTTCAAGCGAACACAGTAAATTGTATAAAAGAAACGACCAGATCAAATAAGAATCACTCTTGATTTGGCCTCTGTTCAGTTCGGTAGAGTTACCTCAGCCTCTGATCAACCTTTGAAAGAGTTTTAGTCAGCAAAATACCGTCGGTGTTGCGTTTGCCGCAACAGCGACAGCGTCGCCGAATATTTACTTTTGCGAACCCCCGTCATCTCCGTCGCTTCGGCTGTCATTCTTCCTATTTTGAGCCAACAACTTGCAATTTAGTTTGATTAGCACGGTAGAGCTACCTCAGCCTCTAGTCAACTATTTTTGCTATTTGTTCAAGAACACATAGGGAATACGGCAAACAGCGCATACAGCGGACCCACGGACAATACATACACATAAATTGATATTCCAGCGGTTTGGCTAGCAACGGGTGACACCCTGCTCGTTCACACAGCATACAATTTTGTCACCGTTCCTACAAAAATCGCAGCCTAATATCCAATTAATAATTCATTTTAATACAAGAAGAGTTAAAAAGAGTAATGACGAAATTGATTGCGTGGAAAGTTACAAAACCGAAAAAGACTATGTTTTTCATATAGATGCTGAAGCCACAATTGATTGTATTGTAGGCGGAGTTAAGACCAAAATGTTGATTGATTCAGGATGTGCTTTTAATCTGCTGACAGATAAGACATGGAACATCTGAAAAGTAGTAATGTAAAGGCTTTCAATCAAATTATAAAACCAAACAAATCATTTTTTGTTTATGGCAGTAATACTCCATTAGATATCAAAGGTTCATTTGAGGCTACAATCGAAGTTAATGGAATTAAAGATCAAACTACGTTTTATGTCATTTCCAAAGGTACAAGAGATTTACTTGGAAAAAAATCAGCGACATCCTTAGGGGTTTTAAAAATAGGTATTGATGTAAGTCATATAACCAATAAAGCCTTTCCAAAGTTTAAAAATATTTTGGTAAACATTCCTATTGAAGACTCAATAAAACCAATTTCACAACCCTGCAGGAGAATACCAATACCCTTAGAATGGATTGTAGAAAAAAATTGGAAGAACTAATCCAGTTGGACATAAAAGAAGAAGTTAGTGGTCCTTCAAAATGGGTGTCTCCGATCGTTCCAATTTTGAAGAAAAACGATGAGGTACGGTTGTGCATAGATATGAGACGTGCTAATGCTGCGATTATGCGTAAAAACCATCCATTGCCCACAATGACACAACTTTTGCCAAAATTTCGCAAGGCCACTATTTTCAGTAAATTGGATATAAAAAATGCATATAACGACATTTATTACTATGAAAGGACTTTATCGATATAAACGGTTGATGTTTGGTATCAATTGTGCACCTGAAATTTTCCAAAAAACGCTGGAACGAATGCTAATAGGTTGTGAGGGTGTAATTAATTTCATAGATGATATTTTGATATTTGGGTGCAATGAGGAAGAACATAATAATCGACTTCAAAAGGTTTTAAAGGTACTAAAAGAAAATAATGTCTTATTAAACCAAGAAAAATGTATTTACAAAGTAAACACCATTCAATTTTTGGGACATGAGCTAACACCTATAGGTATACAGCCTTCTACAAAATACGTTGACAGTATTAAAAAATTCAAAGCTCCCACAACATTAGAAGAACTGCAAATTTTTTTGGGATTAGTAAATTTTATTGGCAAGTGGATCCCTAACTTAGCCACAGTAACAGAACCGTTGAAACAACTTTTAAGGAACAAGCAAGGAAGAAATACAAATCTTCACGAATTTTGGTTAGAAGAGCAAGATCAAGCATTTACAGAGCTTAAAAAATCATTAACTAAAATACAATCCCTGGGATACTACGACGAACGACAAAACACAGGTCATTGCAGATGCTAGCCCTGTAGGGCTAGGGGCTGCTCTAACGCAAATAAATTCAAATGGTCCTAGAATAACAGCATTTGGAAACAGAACTTTGACAAGTTGTGAGCGCAGGTATAGTCAAACCGAAAAAGAGGCTCTTGCCTTAGTATGGGCGGTTGAGCACTTCGATATATACCTCTTTTGGCAAAGAATTCGATATAATTACAGACAATAAACCCTTAGAGGTAATCTTTGGTCCCAAATCAAAACAGTGTGCTCGAATTGAAAGATGTTTTTTTTTTTTTTGGTATTCATTTTTATTTTACTTTATCTTAAAACTAACTTACATGCTAGACAAAAATTCGTGAAAAAACTAGCCTACTTATCAACTACATAACTAACTTACTTGCCCTATGCGGGCGCCCTAAATTAAATGATAACAACTTAATTCTAATGCCTTTCGGCCTATTATCTAATAAGTAAATCTAATAGCAATGTAATGATGTTTACCAAGAAACATTTGAGAAAAACTTGGTTTCTTGTATTTTTTTTATTTTATTTAAACTTACATGCTAATTAAAACTACTTATCGACTTACTTAAACTACTTAAAACTACTTACATCTACCTAAATAAAAACTCAAACTTAAAAACTAGAACAGCCACAGCAAGCATTTTTATAATATTTTTGTATTTTTTTTGTATATATAATATTTTTTTTTTTTTTTTGGTGCCACCACGACTGTTTACCTTAACATAAACCTAAACAACTATGCAAGTCGGCCATATATTTTCAAAAGTCAACTAACTATAACTACGTTAACCACCACAACAGGTTCTCCTATTGCAACCTACTCCGGCGGTCCCAATCGGACACACTCCTGCTGAACCGCAGGCGCTCTCCTCCGCCCTGAGTGACGACGTCTCGGTCGTACAGGAGACGCCTATCCACAGTTCGTCGGAAGACGTGGTAGATTAGCGGAAGCGCCGATCTATTCTGTATCAGCCCTCGACTATCCAAATATAGGAAAGCTTCGGGCGGAATAAAGCCGCTTAAACGCGCACTCTCAAAATATTCATCATTGGGATAGAAGGCCCCAAAGATGAGACTATTGGTCGAAGCCATCGCTCTTGCAGCGTGAAACCAAATGAGTTTCACCAGAAAATTGTCTATTCGGTTTATGTTGGCCCCGTTGTATAGGACCTGGTTGGAATAGTATTTTGTGTAGTCAGATACTGATGTTCTGTGAAGTCCAAGGCAGCTCCTCAGACACTGCCTCTCAAACACTCGTATCTTTTCCATTTGAGATGGAAGGCCATCATCGGCCTAATGAGGGCCATGTAGCAAATCACCTTCACCCTGCTGTCAAGACGACTGCTATAAAACAATCGTCTTGTCAGGGCAAATGCTCCCCTAGCTCTCGCCAGAGCAGCATCTACATGTCTTCCGAAATATAGATACTGATCTAACCAGATGCCAAGGTACTTTACTACACTTTTACTCGCCAGTGGCTGTCCGTTTGGTCCAACGATCACCAGCTTTCGCCAGTTCTTTCTCGTATCCCTAGAGGCCCTAGACAACGGTGTCCTAAACAGGATAGTTTCTGATTTCTGAAAGTTGATTTTCAACTTCCAGTCATCACAATATCTCTGGATCTTGTCGAAGTCCCGCTGCAAAAGAGTTCGAATGACTTCGACAGTAGAGGCTGTTCTGTACGCGATAAGATCGTCCGCATACGCAATTGCCTGAGTAAGACTACCTATCATATCACTGGTGTAAATGCTGAAGAGAATCGGCGAGTTTACCGCTCCCTGTTGCAGACCATTCTTAATGAAAAATTCTGTGGTAGAAGTTACATTGCCACTTTTGACAACAAACGTTCTACCAGTCAGCATGTCATGAAGCATATATAGCAGTGGTTTACTTATGCCAAGTCTGGTCAGCTTTAGATAGAGGCCCTCTAACCATACGGTGTCAAAAGCCTTCTCTAAATCAACCAGACATGCACCCGTGCACTGTTTTTTGGCTTTGTTCCATTGTATATCAGAGACGAATTTGGAGGCGGCATGAATACAGTCATGTCTAGCCTTGAAACCAAACTGGTTCTCTGGTATAATATTATTGTCCTCAGACCACTTGAACAGTGCTCGATTGAGAATCTTTTCGAAAACCTTGCTGATACTCGGAAGGAGTCTTATCGACCGGCAATTCGCCGGATTGGAGTTGTCCTTTCCCTTTTTCGGGAGAGGATGAACCACCGCCGTCTTCCAACGTACTGGATAATATGCATTATTCAGCGCGTTGTTGAACAGCGTGGCGTAAATGTCCACAGCTTCAGGTGGTAAGTGTCGCAGTACAATGTTGGATATACCATCGACTCCCGCTGACTTCTTTTTCTTTATGGAATCGAAGTCGCTCGGCGACTATGGCCTTTTCCAAGTTTTCGTCATCAAACCGGGTGAAACCACGGTTCTCAGATCGCCATTGCGTTATGTCGTTTCGGAGATAGAAATGATGGAGTAGGGCATTGTTTTCCAGGACGCGGTTAGGGCGAATGCTATCATTCACCTTATACACTTCCAGACAGCCCCCACTGCCTCCACTTTCTCCTGAGGATCTTCAATAACATAGAAATCGTCGTCGAAGACGGCTACTCCCGGATCAATTCCTGCTGTCAAAAGTATGTTTGTATTGTCAGTTGTTCGTTGGAGCTTAATACACGGAAGGTCGTTATGACCTTTCCTCCTAAAGATCTTATTAATTTGTGGAAACATACAAATTAAACAAATTGATCGATGCCTTCAGTGCTCTAATCTCCGGGTCTCGTGGGTTTGTCAGTCGTCTGTACAAGAGTTTAAGTCTTGTCAGGAGTCCGCTTTTCTGTCTGTGTAGTGCGTCAATGGTCGCGTTTCTGTACGTAGACGTTATGTCATGTTCTTTGTATTTCGGTATCGTCCTGTTCATTGTTCGTTGAATCGCTTCGTCCATTTGTTGTAAGTATTCGTCGATTTCGTTGTTTGTTAGGTTTCTGTTGTTTGGTGGTGAAATGGCCCTCGAACGTAGTTCTCTTGATAAGGCGTTGGTGAAGCGAGGCCAGCGCATCTTACCGTAGTTGTAAGAATGCACAGGAACATACTCCTCCAGCGCCACAAGCTCGTTCGGAAGCTGTATTACGGCGGCGAGTTTGCAGTGATCACTGTCGTACTCAATCGTCCGTAAACAGTTTCGCGGGTGTTGACCTACTCTGTTAGTAACTGTCAGTCTTGTGTCTCGCAGTAAAAGATCCAGGAAAGCACCGCTTCTCGGAAACGATGGCCTATCTGTGCGAGAATGTCGAATGGCTTTACACCTACGAATTCGAGCTCGTCAGTCGCTACTTGGCGAAGCTCACTTAAAAGCGCCTGCTGGTCCGTCAAGGAATCTGTGCCCTTTAAGACAACCGTCTGGCATTTTTCTACTTTCGGAGTATATGTAAAAAAAACTCCGTTGTGGTGTCTGCAAGTAATTGCTTTATAATTTTGTACTGCTCCACTGTTAAGCAGTGGATAGCATGCCTATCTTGACTTAATCTTTTTATTGTGAAATTGTTGCCTATGGCCGACTTACATATTTCAATGGTTTCCTTAAAGTCCATTTTATACGTGTTGATGGGTGGCACTTTTTCTTTTTTCGGCGGCTGTGGCTGCTGCTGTTGCTGCTGCTGCCGCTGTTCCTGTTGTTGTTGCCGCTTCTTCTGCTGCTGTTGTTGTTGTTGTTGAGGCTGCTTCTTTTGTTGCTGGTTTATTGCTTGCTGTTGCTCCTGTTGTTTCGATGGCTGTTGTTGTTGGGTCTGCGGTTGCTGCTGTTGCATATTTTGTGGCTGTCGTTGCATTTTTTGTTGCTTCTTTGGCTGTTGCTGTATTTGTTTTTGTTTTTCTGTAAACTGTGGTTCCTGGGCATTGGGCTTTGTCTCGGTCCTACTGCTTTTGTGTGTCAATACCTTTTTTGGTTGTTGTTGTTGTTGTATTTTTTTGTCGCGGCATTTTTCTTCGTTCTCGCGACGCTCCTGTTGTTTTTGTCTGAGGGCTCTAACCAGCGGTTATATTGGGATTTAATAGTGTTAATTTGCTCCTCAAATGAACTTATTTGCTTGGTTAGAAGCTCCTTCTCCTCCTCTACAATATCATCATCATCCGTTGACAGCACCGCAAACCTGTTGCTATCCTCGG
Source organism: Rhingia rostrata (assembly GCA_949824845.1). Lineage (NCBI taxonomy): Eukaryota > Metazoa > Arthropoda > Insecta > Diptera > Syrphidae > Rhingia > Rhingia rostrata. Next base: position 86,067,426 of record OX463755.1, on the reverse strand, counting down.
TAGTGTACCGTCTTTCCCCTTCATCGGAAATGTACGATACCTTTGCATCATCTGATGGAGAGGCAAGTTGTTGTTGTAATTTTGCTGCGGTTGATGTCGAAGACGTCATCGCCTCAGCAGACAGCGTGGCTGAAGCGGTTTTTGTACGCCGCTTGACCAAATTCGGCGTACAATTTATTTTCTTTTTCCTCTTTGCTATCGTCGGTCCCGTATTTGCTGGGATATCCCCCGTTAGCCTTTCCTGCTCCATTTGGTGGTTTTCCCACTCGATGAAATTTGTAATTTTTCGATTGTGGAAAAAAGCCTCCAACAATTCCTTACTCGTCCGGGATCTGAACCCGACCTCTTGCGCTTGCCCGCCTGTCACCACTACTAGTTTGGCCGCGGACCACTTAACAAAACACGTATTATTTATTTAGATTTTTTTTTTGTAAAAAAAAAATTAAATAAAAAAATGCATACGCCTGGTTGGGAATCGAACCAGGGAACCTCGGAATGCCAGTCGAGTGCTTACTTTTAAATTCATTTTTTATTTCCTTAAAATATTAACTTAATACTAGACAAAAATGCTTAAATCTAACTTATCAATAACATATTTACTTAAACTTAATTATGGCCCTTAGCGGGCGCTGTAAGCTTACATCTAACAGTTTTTATTTTGCCTTTCGGCTTCAAGTTTCTTTTTTTTTATTTTAAAATAAATTTATATTTCAAAGAAAAATTTAAAAAACTTTGATTACCGACAATTTTATATAAAAAAAACTTAATCTACTTAAGACTACTTAATACTACTTAAATACTTAATACTACTTAACTACTTAAGACTACTTAACTACTTAAGATTACTTAACTACTTAAACTTAATTATAATCTGGGTGGCGAGCCCTCGTTGCATATGCCGCGAGGGGTCGCCATCCTGATCGAGTCTTTTGGTCCACAGGCAGCATGCAACCACCCATATTGTACGCCAATATGGAGCACAATCCCCGCCACAGACCTAGTACTAGAATAATTTTTTTAAGAACTAATTATTGGACTAAAAGTCCGCAAAGTCTAGAGGAAGTGCTGAATCACTTCCCTCGTGTAGCCACCAGAATTCGGTGCGCTGCCTTTCGGCCTCGGTCCTATCGCGATCCGATACCGCCGTGCTAAAGCGGAGGAGCTCCGGAGCATTGTCAACGTACCCGTCGCGGATTAGCCGTTTGTCACGCGCGTCACGGTAGCGGTGGTATAAAACCGGGATACCGTTCCTGTCTTGTACCAACCCTAACGAATCGATATAAACAAATGCCTCTGGTGGAATAAAGCCAGACATGAGCGCACTCTCTATATATGTTTCATTGGGGTAATAAGCCCCGAAGATCAGGCTGTTGTCGCTAGCCATCGCCCTTGCAGCGTGCCTTCGATTCACCTTAATTAGGAAATTGTCAACTCTGTTCAACTGGGCCCCATTGTATAGAACCTCGTTCCGATAGTATTTTATGTACTCGGAGTCTGGTGTTCGGTACAACCCTAAGCAGGATCGGAGACAACGCCTCTCGAATAGCCGTATCCTTTCCATGTAGGATGGTGATACATTGAACCACACGGGATAACCGTAAGCGATGATCGGCCTTATGAGGGCCATGTAGCAAATGACTTTCACCCTTGAATTAAGTTGACTGCTATGAAACAATCTTCTTGTCAGAGCATAAGCCCCCCTAGCCCTGGCCAGACAAGCATCCACATTTTTATTAAAATATAGAAACTTGTCAAGCCAGATGCCAAGGTATTTGACTTCACTTCTCACCGCCAACGGCCGTCCATGCTGTCCCATGATACAAAATTTTTTCCAGTTTTTTCTGGTATCGTAAGAAGCCCTCTGCACTGGGGTCCTGAACAGAATTGTTTCGGTTTTTTGGAAATTGATCCTCAATTTCCAATCACCGCAATATCCCTTAATGTGATCGAAGTCACGTTGCAAAAGTATGTTGATGACCTCGATTTTCGGACCTGATCTGTACGCCACTAAATCATCTGCGTACGCTATAGCGTGTCTGAGAGAACCTACAAGATCACTTGTATAAATGTTAAACAATATCGGGGAGTTCACCGCCCCCTGTTGTAAACCGTTTTTAATTTCAAAGACTTTACTCGAAGTTACGTTGCCACATTTGACAACGAACTTCTTTCCCATAAGCATTTCATAAATCATATATAGCATTGGCTTACGCATGCCCAGTCTGGTCAGCTTGTAGAAAAGCCCCTCTAACCATACGGTGTCGAAGGCCTTCTCAAAGTCAACCAGACAGGCCCCTGTGCATTGTCCTTTGGATTTATTCCATTGGATGTCGGAGACTAGTTTCGACGCGGCATGAATGGTGTCATGCCTCGCTCGAAAACCAAACTGATTTTCCGGGATAATTTTATTTTCCTCGACCCACTCAAGCAGAGCCCTATTGACTATTTTCTCAAATACCTTGCTTACATTCGGCAGAAGGCTTATTGACCGAAGATTATCTGGGTTTGTTTTGTCCTTGTCTTTTTTGGGGATAGGATGTACCACCGCCGTTTTCCAGTGCACCGGATAATGTGCATTATTCAGTGCATTGTTAAACAGCGTGGTGAAAATATCGACTGCTTCCACTGGCAGGTGTCTCAATACGACGTTTGGGACACCGTCCACTCCCGCCGACTTTTTATTTTTCAGTGATACGAAGATGTCCAGGAGTTCATCTTTTTGAACGAACAGCATCATGCTATTGGCGACTATGCCATTTGAAGGGTTTTCGTCATTGAATACGGTAAAACCGTTATTCTCAGATCGCCAAGCTTGGAGTTCGGTACGTAGATAAAAGTGATTCAGAAAGGCTCTCTCCTCAATATCGCGATTTGGGCGAACAGGACTGTTCACCGTATACACGGTCTCGAAGATAGCGCCTATCGAATTCGCCTTCTCCTGAGGATCTTCGATCGTGAAAAATCCGTCGTTCGAGTCTACACTTTCCGGACTTATACCGACAGTCGTGAGCGTCTGTCTGTTCTCTGTCGTTTGGGAAATTCGGACACATGGAATGTCATTATGATCTTTTCGCCTGAATATTTTATTTATTTGCGGGAACATATTCGGGCTACTGGTTTTTATAGCCTGAATTTTCTTGCCCCAGTACAAACTTACAGATTTTCTATAATTTTCCGATATTAGCTGTTTAAGGTTTTTGATCAATGACTTCAATGTCCGAATCTCCGGGTCTCGCCTGTCCGTAAATTGTCTCTGCAGCCGTTTAAGCCTGGAGACCAACCTACATTTGTGTTTGTGGAGTGCATCGATTGTTGGCGTTCGATATTTCTCCGTCTGGTCGTCAGAACTAGTTATCTTAGGGATAGCTAGATCCATTGACCTTGTGAGGACCTCATTCATTTTTAGTAAATTTTGGTCAATTTCGTCGTTTGTAAGGTTTCTGTTTGTCGGTGGATCAATTTCGCTCAAACGTAATTCTCGCTTTACAATTCTGGTGAAACGCGGCCAGTTCGTCTTTCGGTAGTCGAAAGAACGCACTTGGTCGAACTCCTCCAGTTGAGTTTGCTCGTTTGGGATCCTGAATACGGCATCAAGTCCGAGGTGGTCACTGTCATCGTAATCGAATGCTCGTACACAGTTCCGCGCATGTTCGTTATTTGTCAGTTCTAGTCTATTGTCCATAAGGGCTAAGTCCAGAAAAGAATTTCCTCTCGGGAAAGACGGGATATCCGTCGCGTACAAACTAAGTTTGTACTCAATCATATTTTGCTCCCTCCAATTTTGAAGCAGTCGACCTCTAGTGTTCGAGATTGCATTTCCCCAAGCCGCGTGCTTAGCGTTAAGATCACCGGCCAAAAAGTAATAATTATCAGCCGATTGAAGCTGTAGGCAACGAAAAAGTGTCTCGAGCTCTGCTATAAATTGAGTTTGTTGAGTTGCTTCAGGTGCATAAAGCGACACCACATACATTCTCCTCCGACTATGGAGAGGAATGCATACGATGCATGCTTCCAACACCTGGAACCTACGTACATCCCCGCTATATATAATGTTATGGCGTAAGCCTTTGCGTAATAAGACAGCGACCCCACCCCCTTGGGAGGAGTGGGGTCGGTCTCTTCTCACTACATGGTAGTTGCTGTATCCCAATTTGTGTTTCTGGTTTAGCTTAGTTTCGCTGACCAAAACTACATCCGGGAGTTGGTTTTTCAACAGGTTTGTAAGGACGGTTCTTCTCTCGACCCTGACTAATGAATTAACATTCACAGCTAGGATCCTAAAGTTTACCTCATCCAGCGTACTCATCATATTCATGGCGCGCTAGACACGGCAAACATCGAGTAGATATGATCTATTCTAGCTGCTTGCTCGTTTAGTTGTTTTTGGAACTGATCGATCTTGCTATCTAATGACAGCAAGAACTTTTTCATATCCAAATCGGCTTCAGGTGCTTTTTCAGCAACCTTAGGCCTGTTTAATGTCTGGGAGCTACCCGTTCCAGCTGCCATTTGGGCATAGGACATGTTGGGCTCAACCCTATTTGTGAAAGAGCGACTTTTAAGCCGCCTTTCTTCTTCTACAGCCTGTTTCCGAGCTAGCATACTCTTCTTTTTCTGTTGGAATACAGGACATCCCTTATAGTTAGCAGGGTGCCCCGCATTCCCGCAAAGAACACATATGAGCTTGCTCATATCTTCTACTCTATCGCTACCTAGAGGACATTCGTTTAAAATGTGGTCCTCGTCGCACTTAACACATCTAATCTGCATGTTGCAGTTAGAAGCGGCATGCCCGAACCTCTGACAGCGCATACATTGCAATATGCGATCTGTCCTTTTTAATTTATCCCATTTTACAGCATGATAGTATACGCGATTGATTCTGCGTAGACTATCGATTTTGCTATTGGGGGTTAGTTGTACCAGGAAAAATGGTAACCTTCGGTTACCACCCCTACCCTTAACCGCGGAAAACGGCTTTACACCGACGAACTTAAGGTCGTCGCTATCAAAACTCTTGAGCTCGTTTAAGAGCTCCTCCGCATCAACAGCGGCGGGATCGATTCCCTTTAGAATCATTGTTTTTAATTTTTCGGTTTTGGGCGTGTACGTGAAGTACTCTGCCTTAACCCCCTCCAGTGCTTTGCGGGCTTTTTTGTAGTCCTCAATACTGTAACATATAATCTTATGATTTTGGGCCGAGATATGCTTGACCGCGAAATCCTTAATGTATCTCTTACATAATTTAATACTATCACTAGTACTGAGGTAACTTACGTTGATGGGGGGTACTTCTTCCCTCTTTTCCTTTGGGGGTTGCATCTGCTGCTTCTGTTGTCTTTGCTGCTGGTGTTGTTGCGGCTGTTGTTGTTGTTGCTGCATTCGTTGGTGCTGCTGTTGTTGCTGCTGCTGTTGCGGCTGTTGTCGTTGCTTCTTCTGCTGTTGCTGTTGCATAGCAAACCGTTGCTGCATTGGTTGCAGTTTATTCTGCTGAAGCATTGGCTTCGCTTTCAGCTCGATTTGTTGTCTCAGCCTCTGCCTCCTTTCTTTTTCCACGAGGGCATCTTTTTGTCTGGCCTCTCGCATTTTTTCGAGTTTAGCCGTCAACTCTGCGATGAGGATGCTCAACTTGGCCTCCTCATCATTCACAGCAGGCTGCGCTTCGTCAACCTCTGCGAGCTCTTTATATGGGTTTCCCTCGCCAACGTAGCGGGGTTCCCCTTCATCAAACGCGGATTCATCGAGGTCCGAGTTGCACTCCTCCTCTTCTTCCATTGTTGTTGGCAGCGGTGTATTTTCCGCTACCTGCATACATCGCCGCACGTTGAGATTAGGTACGGGATTAAGCTTCCTCCGCCTCCCCATTTGGGTTGTTGCCGTTGCACTTTCTGCTGCTGCTGTTGTTGTTGGTACCGCCTCTTTCGTTGTCGCTGGTACCTGCTTTGTTGATGATGTTGTTGCTGTTGATGATGCAGGCATCGCCAGCTTCTGCCTTTTGTTTGTGGGCGACCTACTTCCACCCTCTTGTGGGACTTCTTTCACCGCACCGGTTTCCATAGCCGGTAATTCGGCCGAGACACTCTTCGTTATGTGTTTTCTTCCCGTGTGAGTTGAAAAAAAAACTTAAAAGTACTGGGGTCTGGTTGGGCTCGAACCCACGACTCCCACTCCTGAGTCAGGTGATAGCACCACTACTCCACGTGGACGATAAATATTAATTGGCTTACTTGCCACTTCTTCACTAATTCACAATTGAAAAATACTTCCGCACAGACTACTTAGTCAACTTACCACTACGAGAGTTGGAGAGCGACTGCCAGTCGAGTGCTTTAGCACCGCACCAAATGGTTTATACAATTTAAGTAGGCCAACTTGCCTTTTCAGTATACTAATGTTTACTTTAGGATATTAAAAATCACTTCCGCTAACTTAGTCGACTAACCACTTCAGGAGTTGGAGAGCGACTGATTGAAAGATGGGTATTGAGACTTCAATGGTACAAATTTTAGACCATTTACATACCTGGCAAAAAGAATATAGCAGATCCATTATCTCGTTTATGTGCTTACTCCAAAGCAGCACAAACAGAAGAGGACTCATATGTACATTACGTCATAGAACATTCGAGACCACTCGCTATCTCATTGGATGATAGGTATAACTGCATTTTCCGGTAATGATCCTGATATTTAGAATGTAAAAAGAGGAATATACAACAATGACTGGGACGAATCTATTAAAGGATACAAAATTTTTGAAAATGAGCTTTATTTCTATGAAAATATTTTGCTTAGAGGAAGTAAAATAGTAATACCTACAAAACTTAGAAAGAATGTATTAGATGCCGCCCATGAGGGTCATCCTGGAATGGTAACAATGAAAGGGCGTCTAAGATCTAAAGTCTGGTGGCCACGAATTGATAAAGACGCTGAAAATCTAGTTAAAGCCTGCAAAGGGTGCACTTTAGTTGGTATGCCTTATCCCCCTGCTCCTTTAAAAACACGAGAACTTTCAACAACATCATGGGTGGATATTGCCATAGATTTGTTAGGACCTTTACCTGGTAGCGACTATTTATTTGTAGTTGTAGACTACTATAGTCGATATAAAGAGATAAAATTTTGCAAAACTATTACCAGTTCCCATATCATCAAACTCCTAAGAGAAATATTTAGTCGTTTGGGTTATCCAGTTTCCATAACAGCTGATAATGGAAAACAGTTTGTCAGTGTTGAATTCAAACAATTCCATATTGGCCCCAACAGAATGGCGAGGTTGAAAGACAAAACCGTGATATTCTTAAGAGGGTAAAAATTTGTCAAATTAAAAAAAAAGATATGGCAAATAGCTTGTGGGTATATCTCATGATGTATAATAGCACACCACATACAACCACTGGAAAAACGCCTTCAGAACTGTTCTTTAAACGACAAAATAGAGATAAAATTCCATCATAAGATCATATCCATAGCCAAATAACCGATGTAGATGTAAGAGATCGTGTTAAAGAACAAAAAGACAAGACAAAAAATTACGCAGATAGGAAAAGGAGAGCCGTTGACTCTGATATTAATCAGGGTGATAAAGTTTATGTTAAGGTTATGGAGAAAACAAATAAATTGACTCCAAACTTTAATTCAGCACCTCACACCGTAGAGAGTTGTAAAGGTGGAGACATAATCGTTAAAAATGACGAAACAGGTCAACAATTTAGACGAAATGTACTTCATTTGAAAAAGATAGAGGGAGGGTGGAAAGCTATTCAAGAAAAAGATTGAATGTAGAATCCGACTCTGAAGAAACGTAAAAGATAATTTAGTTTAGTTTCGACCAGAATGGTTAATTGTTTTTGTATAATGTTTAATAATGAAATACTTGATAATAAGAAAATATATATATACATATTTGATTAAACACTTTATTTTGAAAATATAAATCTATTGAAATGTGTAAACAACATTAAAGATATTTCCTTCAATAAATTTAAATTAAAACAAGGAAGAGATGTTGTTTATGCAAACAGTGTGTGCGACCAAAGTTAATAAGCATGATAAGTAAAGCACATCCACTATCTCGGGTGCATGTTAGATCGGAAGAGATTAGTAATGAGTCAGTCATTATTCATACTCTGTGGCGATCGAGCGTGCGTTAGCGAGCCAGTGAAGTGCAGTGAGAGTAGTGACATAACACCAAGGTTTTAACCCGACATAATTGATCTCGTCACGAAGTGGAGAAAGTTCAAAGTGGCACTGGTTGCAGATATTAGCATGATGTATAGGCAGATTTGGATGGCAGCGGACGACATCCATATCAACAAATAGTATGGCGAAACTCACCAGATGAGCAAATAAAGACATATGCGCTAAATAAGGTCACATTCGGAACTGCATCGGCCCCATATTTAGCTGTCCGAACACTGCATCAACTCGCATCAGATGTCGAACACAAGTATCCTCACGTGACGAAGATACTGACGGAGGGATTTTACGTCGACGACCTCATCTATGGGACGAATGACGAAAACGAGGCTATTAATACACAGAGGGATCTTTTGGAAGTCCTGGGATCAGCTGGCTTTCCTTTGCGAAAATGGGCCAGCAATTCGGCAAAGGTATTGGAAAGGGTTCCTGAAAGTGAAAGGGAAATAAATCTGCCCTTAAATTTTGAATCACCTGATGCCATCAAAACACTTGGGATTCAATGGCATCCAGCTAAGGATATGTTCACATTCAAAATAAACATACCTGATGTGAAAAGGTTTACAAAGAGATCAATACTTGCAAATATAGCCCGATTTGATCCACTGGGATGGATTGCCCCTTGTGTTCTAAAGGCAAAATTAATCTTGCAGCAACTTTGGCTCAAGGAATATGCTTGGGACTCATCAATCTCTCCAGAAACTGAACATCAGTGGGTAGAGTTGAGGAAACGATTTACAGTTCTTCAGAACGTCGAAATACCGAGGTGGATTGAGTATACAAACTCAGCACAGGTACAACTGCACGGTTTCAGCGATGCATCTGAAAAGGCCTACGCGGCCGTGATATATGCTCGCATTGTCACCGACGGTAGTGAACACATACATCTGATAGCAGCCAAAACAAGAGTTGCGCCAAAAGCCATCAAGTGCGTATCTTTACCACGGCTTGAACTCTGCGCAGCACAGCTATTAGCCAAGCTGTTACACCGAGTAAAAACGGCAATGCAAATTGATGACGCAGAAATATTTGCATGGTCAGACTCCACCATAACACTGGCGTGGATCAGAGGAAATCCGTCAATTCGCACGACGTTTGTAGAAAACTGGGTTAGTGAAATCCAAACTCTAACAAACAGTATTGTTCGAAGACATGTTGGTACAAAGGAAAATCCAGCAGATATTGGCTCTAGAGGTTTGTTACCACAGGAACTTATTCACAGCCAGATGTGGTGGCATGGGCCACAGTTTCTTCAAAACCACATGTTTCCACAGTTTCGCAAAACCACATGCGATATGGATCTGGAAACAAAACGGGAAAAGATAAATGATCAAAACCAGGGGTCATTGTGTAAGAACAAACTAACAAACTTACATGTGAGCTTTGCACAATCCATATGTCAATGTGCTACCATCAACGATGAGTATCTTCAAGGGTATTCAAACATGAAACGGCTGGTACGCAGTGCAGCGATATTGAGAAGATACTTCCAGTATCTTAGAAATACAGGAAAGAGAAGGCCATTGGCAAGTCATCCAATCACATCGAACGAGCTGGATGCAGCACAAAATCAGCTCATCACACTTGTCCAAATAGAACTATTTCCTAATGAAGTAAGCTCCTTGAGGGAAAATAAAAAGATAAGCAAGGGTAGCCGCATCCTTAACTCAAAGCCATTTCTCGATGATCAAGGATTATTGCGCGTAGGTGGGCGGCTTACAAATTCCCTTATTTCATTCAACAGAAAACATCCAATTATACTTACTGAGTCTCATCACTTCACTAAGTTGGTCATGGAGGACAACAGATGATGATAGCAGAAATCAGAAGCAAATACTGGATTACCAATCTCAAGCGGCTAGTCAAATCAACGATCCACAAATGTGTACGATGCCATCGCTACAATGCTAAAATGCAGCAACAACTGATGGGAAGGCTTCCAAGTGAACGAGTCGAGATTGCACGACCGTTCACAAACACGGGGGTGGATTACGCGGGACCCATTGAGATTAAGCTCTGGAAGGGCAGATGCAACAAAATCGTAAAGGGTTACATAGCCGTTTTCGTTTGTCTAGCTACCAAGGCAATTCATATTGAAGTAGTCAGCGAGCTCACCGCAGCAGCGTTCATAGCAGCCTTTAGGAGGTTCGTCTCGCGAAGAGGCATGTGCTCCAACATGTTCAGTGATTGTGGCACAAATTTTAAGGGGGCAAGCACTGAACTTAACAAGGACAGCAAACACATTTCCAACGAGTAGTCAGCCGAAGTGGCAGCAAGTCTAGCAGCAAGAGGCACCAACTGGCATTTCAACCCGCCATCATCTTCACATTTTGGGGGGCTGTGGGAAGCTGGTGTAAAATCCATAGGACAATAGGTGCCTCGATGCTCACATTCGAGGAGTATGTGACACTACTCGCACAAATCGAGGCATGCATAGGAATTTAATGGAGAAGAAAATTACCAATCTCGATAGGTGGAAGTATATACAACGCCTAACGCAGGAGTTTTGGAAGCAGTGGAGTACGACGTACCTCCATTTGTTCAGCAACGACCAAAATGGCTTCAACAACTACCAAACATTAAAGCCGGAGACATCGTCCTGGTCAAGGAGAATAATCTTCGCCGTCGTCGTGGGTTCTCGCGCGGGTAATTGAACTGCATCCCGGTGCAGACGGTCTCACTCCCGTAGTGACTATCAGGACAGAAAAGGGCGTCCTCAAACGTCGAACGAAACGAAGGGTTCATTGTAACCAAACAAAAAAAATATAGACTAAAAGTGAATTACAAAAAAAAAAAAACATCATCCACGATGCAAGAATAACCACTTGCCACTGAGTTATTGGATAGCCATCTTAACAGCTAATTAATTACATACATTTTTTACATTTTACACAATTATTTGAAAAAACAAAACTAATACAAATTTGTATCTTTCCCGGTGAACACATCAACAACATTGACACACGAGCAACAACAAGAAGGGCAAATCATAAAAGGAGATGAAACCAACCAGCAGTGACCGATCCACAACCTCAAAAACATCAGAAGCAAAACACGTTGAACAACACGTCCAAGGCGGGGAGTATGTTGGATATCCAACAACATGCAAAACGAATTCACGGCACATTAGATGAAGAAGTGATTGTGGAGTGGGCTGGTTGCTAGAATGCACAGTGAATCTCGAAGTGTATTCAACATTACCGGCAAACTAGCCTCAATACACAAATCACTTTGAAATCAAACAACAAACAATAACTCTTCAATTTAAAACAATTAACACGAGCACCACACGCACCGACGGAACAAAATCACGAACTGTCAAATTAATTGATGGTGAAGGTGAGACAAGATGGGAGATGCTCTTCTTACAACAATGCAGTCTAAAGTGGAGGGGTACACTACTTGGCAAGTGAGACAACACAGACCTCTCACTCTAAAAACTAGGCATACAAAAATTGTTTAGAATTCTAAAGAAAGAAGAGCATTGTATATGTGTATTGTAAATGTAAAATGTATTCATGTAATGTTGCACCACTACATCGGCATATCCAATAATGAAATTGATATAGGCCAATGACCCAATTTTCAAACAGCTGCTTTTTTCATAACACAGCTAGAACATTTCATGGTAACTAAATCTTTGAACTATGACTACTCTTCGATCATATTTTGTCAGAGTAACAGCCTTAATAAAGTATCATTTTAAAACGTTTCACTACGAGTTTCATTTTACGAATATCCACAAGTATTCCTCGGTAACGTTCACTCGGTGCATGTTTGAGATCAACCTTTTCAAACTCAACAGTTTCTTCCAATTTCGCTCAATACGGAACACAGACGGACGGACGGACGGACAGACAGACATGGCTTAATCGACTCAGCTAGCGATTCTGAGTCCCTATAAGATAGGGTATTACAAGAAAATACCTAAAACTCCGATTTAAAATGCGTCGAAGCAAAAGCAGGCTATAATTAAAAAACCCACATTTTCAATAGCTGCGCGGCCATCAGAAATCCGTTCGGATCCTGTACATCCAAAACCAAATATGCAAACGTATGTCCAGGCTATAGTATCCGATAAAGATAAAAAAACATCTCACCTGACCCAGTTACAAACGTATTTTCGATCATTCTTTCAAAACTTGAGGAACAAATTAAAACGAATAAACTTATTTTTGATAAGCTATTTAAGCTCGAAAATAGTATTTGCAACGAACGTACCCCACCTTCGACATGAATAAATTTCTTAAGATTCTTACGTGGAATGCCAATGGCCTTTGGCAAAAACTTGGAGAACTTGAATTGTATATGCAAGAAAAAGATATCGACATCAGTTGAATATCCGAAAGAGGTGGAGCCTCACTATATATAAAAGAGTGTATCGAACATTCGATTGATCTTAAATTAGAAATCGAAACAATGCAAGCTAGTTCTAACATTCGGGTAACATTAATTTATTCGAGGCTGCAACCGATAGTAACCTAGTTAGATATGCAAGTATTGCCGAGCTTAAACGGGAAATACAGAAATTAAAGCCTAAAACAGCTCCGGGTTATGACCTAATTACAGGAGAACTTCTTAAAATTTTTCCCCGAAAATCATTAACTAAACTCCTACATATTGTGAATGCAACAATTAGATTAGAATACATACCAACACAGTGGAAAGTCGCAGAAGAGATTATAAGTGATAACAGACCTATTACACTTCTTCCAATAATTTCAAAAGTTTTTGAAAGGATATTACTCGGTCGCTGACACCCCATTATTGATCAGAAACGCCTTTTACCTGACCATCAATTTGAGTTTAAAAGTAAATATTCGGCTCTGGACCAAGTTTATCGAACTGCTGATGCAATTGAGAAAGCTTTCGAAGAAAAGAAGATTTTCTCAGCCATATTTCTTGACGTGTCGCAAGCCTTTGACAAAGTTTGGCTCAGAGGCCTTCAAAACAAGCTATGACAAGTTCTGCCTGAAAAATTATGTAAAATCCTCGTGTCGTATCTTGAGCATAGACTCTTCCGAATGAAACTTGGAAACGAATATTCGGATTTCAAAGAAATATTTTCAGGAGTACGCCAAGGAAGCGTCCTCGGACCACGCTAGTACCTCCTATTTACACGTGATATCCCACAAACAAACGATGCAATAGTTGACACGTTTGCTGACGATACAGCTGTACTAGCAGTTGGCACTATAGAGGAAACAAATATGAAATTACAAAATGCTCTTAACAATGTTAATGAATGGACAAAGTCCTGGCGGATTGCACTTAACGAGAGCAAATCGATTCATGTAGTTTTTTCTTATAAACGGCCAAACAATTGCCGATATTCCTCAATACGGATCGAGTCTCCCTTGGAAACGAAGCGAAATATCTCGGAATGACACTCAATGCAAAATTAAAATGGAAGTCCCATGTAAAAAAGAAATGCAAAGAACTTAAAAATAAATACTGAGAACTGTACTGGTTACTCGGTTACTCGTTTATTTTGACACGTTAACACAACGGTCTTCCAAATTCTTGACGAAACAAATTTATTGCGGCGTCTTCAAAGAACTAAGCGCTTAGATTTGGCTCGATAATAACAAACCGCGCTATAAATTGCGGAAAAAGTAGGAACTATCACAGGAAAGTTACCTGCCAAACATTTATTACTCTTGATAAAAAAAATTGCTACAGAATTCGCATACTTAGTAGTAATACAAATACAAAAAGGGGGGTGGTTTTAGTAAGGGTTAAAGTCCCTCACTAGTTTGGGCACGTGCTCATCGTGTCTTTTGAGATTTCCAACAGCCCTCGGAAAAAAAACATTAGGTTCATCGTTTCAAAATCGAAGGCCCTAAAATCGGTGACGACAAGACAAATGGACGGACGGAAAAACAGACACGGCTAGGACGACTCAGCTAGCTATTCTGAGTCGATTATATACTTTTAGTTATATCTATCGATATCTATATTGCAAACTGAATGTCAAAAATAATATACCCCTATGGGCTATCGTATAAAAATATTTTGCTTTCGATACCACAGACTTATGTTTTGTAATTTACAAACATTTCAATTTCGTTAAAAATAAATTTAAACTTAAAATAATGTTAATAACAAATTAATTTAAAGCCGATTTCAGAAAAGGCATCGTTATTTATCTATCCACCCCACTCAGAGAAAAATCCTTACACCAAATTTATTTCAAACTTTCTACACTCCGCCTCACACTTCTTTAATCAATGTTGAGCAATAATACCAAAGCACGGAATGTATCTAATACTACATTCGATTTTGGTTATTTTAAAATGTATGACCTGGAGATAGTGCACTCCTTCTCTTGTTAGTCTTCGGCCAACCACACAATTCTTATAAATGTTGAATTTACTCCACTCCAAGAAAGAAGCTAGAAATGGAATTATTTTCCAAAGTGAATTTATCGAAACGTAATATAATCCAGTTGATTTTATGGCCAACCTGAATATGTAACAGGTACAAATTACTTTGGCACCGCACCGAAACGATGCAGAGAAAGATTGGTTCTTGTTTATTTATTGCACAAGCTCCTCAGCAGTGTGGTGTTTGATCAGTAGTCAATACGTTGAATGAGTTGAATCCCTAATGAGATCGAACCACTCGAAAAGTATATGTGTAATACAATTTTATTACTTTTTCTCACTTGATTGCTTCATTCAACCGTCATCTTTTTTTTCAGCTTTTTATTCGGAAGAGGATATCAGCTACAACTACAACAAAATCAAGGAAGTGATTTTCCTAATCTGTTATTCGGAATAAAAATCTCTCATTAAAGGATGGGTGTTAAATTATTATCTGCTTAGAAGCGATAAATAAAAAGGAGTTTCTTTTATTTGTATTCTTAAAGTAATAAATGGATTTTACTATTAAAGGCGCATTATCGCATCGCAAGACGCAATTAGTGCAACTGCATGGCTCTCTCATTTTTCAGCCACAAACTTCAACCATCTCTGAAGAAATGAAGCCCATACGACATGGAGTTCCACAAAGCTTACGCTGCCATACGCAAATTCAAGCAGTGTTCGAAGGTTCCCACATCACGATCTGCACAGACAATAATCCACTTGTGCAAGTTAACGCACGCGCACATCAACCAGACAGCAGAGTGAACTTGGCATAACCGGACACCGGACACCGGACATTCCACCAGCACATTCCACTCCCAACACACGCTTTTCTCACACTACATTTCCTCACACTACATTCCCACACATAATCCAATCATATCACCATTACTGCATAATCAGCACCTTTTATCCATTCACCCCATGCACCGACCTATTCCCTTACGATGCACATTGTTCAAAAAGATAAAATTACTTTAAGCTAGAATTAATTTATGAAGAAATAAATCAGTGATGAATTGAACCTGAAAGGAAAAAGTCGTTTTATTTACAAACGAGCTTAAATAATTTGTATGCTTTCTTACAAGATCCGGACAGAGCTACACCTGGCAGAAGTGGCGTCTGGATTTTATTGGCCAATTTTCAACAGGCATCCAGCACGGGAACGGCAAGGAAAATGTTGTTGCTGCGGAATTATCACTTGTCGAAATCATCCCTGTTGTCAATACTAATGAAATTGCCCGCGCCCGAGCATTCGACGACTATCTTCAACACCGTCTTCAGAGTGTGCCACAAGACGCACTTAAATTTCTTCAAATTTAACGAACACAAATAAAAGTGACTACCCGAAGCTAGTTCGGACACCACCCATGGAGTTTAAGTCTCCACTACATCCAAAATCTTTCCTATCCTCTCTTTCTTCCCTTTCTCTAACGCTCGTACTATGGTAACATATAAAGGGTATTCATAACCCCTTGAGTACATGTAAATTATTAAAAAAAAAATCTTGGGCCTATAAGTGTACCTAAGTGTGTACCGCCAGTCGAAGGGAAAGGTTAAGCGTCTGCCATGGAATCTCTTACTGGATCGACACAGTGCCGATAGTTTTGGTCTGCATCCACACACCCTGGAAAGATCACACCAGCTGACATTGTGTTTGGAGAGCCGCTGTTTTGTGCAATCTCGGGTGTAAATTTTGCACCGGTTTGCAAGCCTTGCATCTGTTCCTGCTCACGTCATGGTCAACGAATTCCCACCTGTTCGCGTGTTAAGGTCCACCTTAATGCATCACATAGTGCTTTTACACCAACGTGTGAAGGTTCATACCGTATCATTTCCAGCTGAGTATTTCGTCGTCGCCATGTCTGGACGATCAACAACCTTGTCCATCGATCGTTCGAAGTTCGATACTAATATGTTTCACTTTGATACCCTATCACAAAGGGGTATAGTACTTTTGATACATTGATTGTAAAATAGGGAAATAATTTAGCGCTCTATGATTTAAAGTATATTGATCGACTCAGAATAGCTAGCTGAGTCACATAAGCTATGTCTGTCCGTCCGTACGTCCTTACTGATAAAATTTAATACACGTACTCTTTGTTGCTATCAGCAGAACAAGTGTAACGTTATAGAAATCCTACGACTGCCACGCCCCCTTTTTAGACAAAAATTGTATTTGAAGAAAGTGTAAGCAGTTTTGGAAATGTGCCTGTACAACATATAAAGAGACTGTCAATGTCTATATTTCGTCTGTATATCGTATTTTTATCACGCCCACTTTTTGGGGGCGTTTCAGCAAAAAATACACTTTCGGTACAATTTAAAAATATTGGAAAAAAAGCTTTCGTTGCAGGATCATTGGATATGAGAAGGCTACAATCTACTGTGTGGATCCATTTGTACCCTATCCTATTCCATCCTCAAGACAAATGTCCCCAAAATGAAGGATTTATAGCGATAAAATATAGCAAATGTCACTGTCATAACATATTGTAACGGCTGTTTTTCAAAATCATATATATTTCGACCAAAAAAAAACGTTTTTCACCTGGTTATGCTATGAGGTAGTGTATTGTACTGGTTTTTGTGGGCGTGGCTTCAAATGATATATGGAAGAAATGTTTATATTAACAGAACCAATGATTTTGCATTACCATTTTTTTCCAAATGTTTCAAATTTTTCAGAAAAACGTTTTTTATTAAAAAAGTCCCCAAAAAGTGGGCGTGGCAAAAAACTTTGTTTTAACAAAATTAACAAACAATATTTTGTTCAGACACTTTTTCAGTATCTCTAACGGTTTGGCCTAAAACTATGTTTTTCTGAAAAGAGGTCGCGGCAGTGGGCGGAATTAAAAAAAAATTACACTTGTTCAGCTGGGAGCAACAACAAGCACGTGTACCGAATTTCACCGTTCTAGCTCAAAAGTTAAGGCCCAAAAACTGTATGACGTACGGACGGTAGGACGGACAGGCATGGCTAAATCAGCTATCGATTCTGAGTCGACCAATATACTTTGAGCTATACCTTGCTCAATTGTTTCTCTATGTTACAAACTCTGTATAAAAACTCATATATCCCTATGGGGTAATGTATAAAAAGCAAATGTGGTTCAAAGAAACCTAATATACTACCTATGCTTAAGTGTATCTTAAGTGAACGAGTGAGACGTATTGAGAGAACGCTATTACGCGACTATTGTATATCAAATGTTGAAAATGGTGCAATAAGAGCTAGTATAAAAAAACGTTTAAAACTAACTGACCATGAAACTATATTAATTGATATTTTAGGAAATGACATAACCAAAATTAACAAAAAAATAATAAGACGACTAAAATACGATAAGAGAGTGTTTACTCAACATTGGATGAGTGAAACAATACCACATCTAAACATACACGAGGAAGTGCAATATTTCAATAATAGACTTAATAATATTGTTAAAAATATGACAGTGGAGTGTGCAATAAATAAATTGCAAATAAAAAAATGGTTTAATGATAATCTACGGCAACTTAAGAAAATAAAAATTCAACTTTATCATAAAGCGTTACATTTAAAAAATACGGAAAATTGGGACAATTATGTGCAGTGTAGAAATAAGTATAAGACAGCTCTGAAGAATTCTAAATATAAATACATTTAAAACGAACTTAGTGCTAGAGCTGGGGATCAAATTGGTCTTTTGAAAACATTGAAACGTTTCGTGCTAGGCCGAGAAAAAAGTGCAATAAAAGAAATTGTAGTAAACGGTGACCCCATACAAAACAAAAATAAAATAGCTAATTATTTGAATAACTTCTTTAGTATTAAGGACATAAACAAATCAATTCCATCTGTGATATATGATAGTCTAATAGAACCGGTTACGTGCAATTTTAAATTCCGTTTAATTGAGAACAAGGCTGAACTGTGCAATATTTTAAAAAAGATGAACAATAAAAAAGATATAAATGGGGTTAATAGTGCAATATTTTTAAATAACTTAGATAACTTAGACTGATCAACCGAACCAACAGATCTCATTGGAGGCGTCATCTATGATCTCGATCGTAAAATAAGAATAGATAAGAAACTGTAGCTTACTTCAGTTTGTACTTTGGTAATTCGCGCCTTTAACCGCATTTCACATTGTCAAACGAAAATCCAAGCGGACCGGAGGTGCAAACTGCGGTAAGCAATGTTCTATTTGTAAGATTTGTTAAAAAACCCTATTCCCTTTAAAAATAAAACACCACTTAAACGCGCTACGCGCGTACACATACGAACAGTGTTATTTTCGAGCCTCTGGCCGTTTATTGACGACAAATTTTATTTCGCATTCTGCGAGACTTCCCTGCCGTGAAGTACAGTGCGAAAGCAGCCTTGCCGCCGTGGACTAGAACTCAAATAAATGCTACGTCATACACCTCCGAGAAAAAGCCCACGACTCAACCCAAAGGTTAAAGCCACCGCCATAATTCCATTGGGAGGAAGCATGGAACCAGATGCCACTGCCGCCGCATCATCTGAGTCACTGCATTTAGGAAACGTCTCCGATGCTGCTGCATCGAAAAGTGTGCCAAATGCCGACGTTATTAATTCGCAGCCATCACCTTTGGGAAATAATGCCACAGCCGTCGCACTACAAGAAGAAAACCTTCTGGTTGTAATGCAACAACAACTCGCCACGCTGTCAAGCGAACTGAGAAATACACAAGCGAAGTTACGAGAAAGTGATATGCACCGCTTAGCACTAATGGAGAAGCTGCAGCAAAAACCACCACTGCCGCCAGAAGTCTCACTTGCGTCAAGTATTCCTCAGTTCACACCACCGTTATCGACCACGTATACCCTTCCCAAACATACGGTACAAAGTGCAGTTACTGTTTGCAATCAAGCCATGGTACAAGTTGAGTGCAAGTTGACTTCCCGTTAATGTCGACAGTTACTAGTTCTGTGTCAAGTGTTAGCCAACCGAACTATATTTCATCTGCCTACGAATATATACCCATCAATTTAAGAGCACACCCGTTACCTCCGATGACAACAGGATTTTCTCCGAGCGCTGGAAGCAACACCCGTTCATCTCAACACACATTTACCATGACCCGTAAAATCGTTGATTTGCCAGATTTCAGTGGTTTTGCCGAAGACTTGCCAATGTTTTCAACAACCTATGCCAAGACTACTGCTGCATACAATTACACAAACTTGGAGAATTGTATGCGCTTGCAGAAGAGTTTGAAGGGTGAAGCTCGGGAAACAGTTAGGTCATTGTTAATACATCCACAAAATGTCAGTGCCACAATGGAACAACTCCGTCTACGTTTTGGGCGCCCGGAGAGATATTCCGTCTATATCTGAAGGACCTGTTGAGAAATTGGTTCCCTTTGCGATGAAGGCTAGAAATTTAGCAGTATTTTTGCAGTCGGTCAACGGTCAGCATCATCTTTGCAACCCTACGCTATTAGATGAGCTCATAGCTAAGCTTCCTATGAGTAAGAGGATCGAGTGGGCCAGTTATGCTGCATCAATACAGCCGTATGCAACGATTGTAGATTTCAGCAATTGGTTGAATGCAGTCGCAAGTCTAATTTCGACAATTCAAGACAGTGGAAGCCGCACGACAGGAGAATCAAAGCGAAGGGTCGTTCTTCACGCAACGGAAGGTCAACGTAATCAAGCAGCTAAATGTCCGACATGCCAGGGTCAGCATAAACTTTTTAATTGCAGGAGTTTTTTGGATTGTGCTGTGAAAGATAGGTGGACCGCAGTCAAAAATGGACGTTTGTGTTTTACCTGTTTAGACGAAGGGCATTCGATACGGAACTGTCGGCGTCGGAAGCAATGCGGTATCAATGGGTGCAAAGCAAATCACCATAGGTTATTGCATGAACACAGGAGTAACAACGTCAACAAGCCACCAGAACAACAAGAAGATCAACGAGAAGCAAGTGCTACGGGCGAAGTTCTAAGCTGTGCACTTAGCACAACTGCACCATCCAAGCTGCTATTTCGAATTTTGCCAGTTACCCTCTTTGGACCAAGGAAGCGAGTTAATACTTATGCTCTGATGGATGAAGGTTCGTCTATCACCATGATGGACCATGATCTAGTTGAGGACCTTGGACTGAAAGGACAAAAGTATCAACTAAACGTTCGCTGGTTCGGAGGCAGGGGTACTCAAGAGCCTTCAGTCGTCGTCAACGTGCAAATAAGTGGTACGACTACCAAGAAAAGACACATGCTACGAAATGTCTTCAGTGTGCCGAACCTTCAGTTGCCAACACAAAGCCTACATGCCAGGTATTTACGTAATACATCCAGTTGTATAAGTCGTTTGCCATTACTGCCATATTCCGATGTCACACCAAAACTACTCATTGGCTTAGACCACTGCCACTTAGGTCTGCCGGTTGAGACCTATTCGTTGTACACTGGAGGGCCATTTGCTGCCAAAACTGAGTTAGGTTGGGTAGTTTTTGGTCCAACCCAAGGAACGGTATCACCGAGTGCTACATGCCTTATGACGAACGTCGCCAAGGAAGACGTACTGCATAAATTGGTGGAGGATTACTTCGGTACAGAAAGCTTCGGTGTTCGGCCAGCACTAATCGCTGAAACCAGTGATGACATCCGAGCCAAGAATATTTTGGAAACTACAACTGTCAAGGTAAACGGTCGATTTCAAACAGGACTTCTATGAAGAATGATCAGATAGAGCTGCCTGATAGTTACTCGATGGCTAAAAAGAGGTTAGTTGCCATCGAACGAAAAATGAAGCGCGATGATTTGTTTGCTGTCGCCTACGACAACATTATTCGCAACTACGTTTCCAAAAACTACGCGCGTAAACTGCAGCCAGCAGAAGCCAATGTCGTGGGGCCAAGGACGTGGTACCTTCCACATTTTGCAGTGACAAATCCAAACAAGCCAGGCAAGGTTCGCTTGGTTTTTGATGCCGCCGCCACCGTAAATTCACTAAATTCATGCACTAAATTCATGCACTAAATTCATGCTTGTTAAAGGGACCACAAGAATATCAGCCGATGCCATCGGTGCTATTTAACTTTCGCGTAGGAGCCATTGGTGTATGTTGTGACATACGCGAGATGTTCCATCAAATCCAGATTCAGACAGAAGACAGATGCGCACAACGATTCCTTTGGCGTGATGGCAATGATACCAAGCCACCAGACGTCTACGAGATGATGGTCATGATATTTGGAGCTGCCTGTTCCCCTTGCGCAGCTCAATATGTGAAGAAAGTGAATGCTATGGAACACCGTGATCACGACGCCCGAGCCGTAAATGCAATTCTTAAGCACCACTACATCGATGACTTCGTGGACAGCTTCGATTCGATAGAAGAAGCTATCAGAATAGCAAAACAAGTTCTCGAAATTCACAAGGACGCTGGATTTGAGCTGCGTAGTTTCGCTTCAAATGCTTTTGATGTCGTAAACGCCTTGGCCAACAGTGAAGAGCGTATAGTGATGACGAGCGATCGCCGAATCATAGAGATCCTAGCAACAGAAAAGGTGCTCGGGATGTCTGGCAATCATCGAGTGACACCTTCAAGTATCATCTGAAGTTTCATCGTGTGGAATCGTCTGTGGAACAAGATGCCCTACAAAGAGGGAGTTGCTGAGCATGGTGATGTCTGTGTTCGATCCTTTGGGATTCCTGTGCCATTTCCTGGTTGCAGCTAAACTTCTAATGCGTGAAGTCTGGAAGCGTGATATACGTTGGGATGAGCCATTGCCGGACGATATCAACGCAGCTTGGAGTAAATGGTGCTCCAGCATAAGCCACGTTGCCGACTTCCAGATTCCACGGCATTATTTCAACATGACTCTGCCGAATCGAATACAACTTCACATATTCGCTGACGCTAGTGAGGATGCATTTGCCGCCGTAGCATACTGGAGAGTTATAAGCGCGAATAGTAAGTTTGCGGCCGCATTCGTCTGCGCTAAGACAAAATGTGCGCCGCTCAAGCCGATGACCATCCCAAGACTTGAACTCCAGGCTGCTGTCCTGCGAACTCGTTTGATGGAAACGATCATTCAGGAGCACTCCATTGAAGTTAATCAATGTTTCCTGTGGAGCGACTCCAAGACTGTGATTAAATGGATCTCATCAAAAAATCGCCGCTACAAGCCATTTGTGGCACATCGAATTGCCGAGATCTTAGCCGCCACAAAGGTATCTAACTGGAGATGGATCCCTACTCAGGACAATGTAGCAGATGAAGCTACGCGTCCAAACTACAAGATTGACTTCAGCCCAACGTCTAGATGGCTCAACGGACCAGAATTCCTATGGAAAGATGAGGACACATGGCCCGCAGAACCTTTCGTTGATATTAGTCATGCAGAAGAAAATGAAGAAGAACTTCAGCCGAAGTTCGCCTTGTTTGTCGTAAGTGAACTATTCATTAACTTCACAAAATTTTCTTCATTTATCAGGCTCAGGCGGACAATTGGTTGGGTTATACGATTTGCTAATCGATGTCGCCAAATACATTATCCTGGAGAGGAGAATGGCCTATCCGCTGCTGAGCTCGATAAAGCTGAAACCATCCTATGTCGACGAGCTCAAGCTGAAGGGTATGCCGCGGAGATGGGTCAAATACGGAGTGGATCGGGCCTGGCCAAAGGAAGCACTTTACACAAACTTTCGCCCTACATAGATGCCAATGGTGTTTTGCGTGTAAATGGACGCATTGATGCTACCAGCTGGCTGCAATACACTACCAGACGTCCCATAATACTGCCACCTGATCACACGTTAACAAAACTAATTGTATTCCATCACCACTGTCAGATGAAACATCAAAACTTCGAAGCAACGATTTGTGAAATACGCCACAAGTTCTGGATACCGCGTCTGAGACAAGTTACGCGCAGTATAATTTCCAAATGTTTCGTCTGCAAAATCTCTAACGCCGCACCTGTTACGCCTTTGATGGGGCAGCTGCCAAGGGACCGGTTAACGCCGTACGTAAGGCCGTTTTCGTATACTGGCCTAGATTACTTTGGTCCCCTCATAGTTAGCGTTGGACGTCGTCAGGAGAAGCGGTGGGTTGCATTGTTTACATGCTTAGTCGTGAGAGCTATCCATCTGGAAGTCGCCCGAGACCTATCGACTGATGCCTGCATAGTAGTCATCCGAAACTTCATCAATCGTCGTGGTGTGCCTGTGAGGATTCGAAGCGACAATGGCAAGAATTTCGTCGGGGTTGATCAGGTAGCCAGACGTTTTGCGAAGTTTTTGAGTGCGGCCGCATTCAGGATGAACTTTCATCAAAGGGTATCGAATGGCTCTTTAACTGCCCCAACAAACCATCTGAAGGAGGCGTGTGGGAAAGGATGGTCCAATGTGTTAAAAGAGTCCTACGCCACACACTACGTGGAGTTACACCTCGAGAGCACACACTTCAGTGCTTTATCATCGAAGCAGAAAATGTGGTAAACTCACGTCCCTTGACGCACCTGCCGATTTCAGTCGACCAGGAGGAGCCACTAACTCCGAATCATTTCCTGCTCGGGTCAGCCAACACCGCACAAACACCCAGTGTATCCGAGCCTCCGGAAAAGCTATGCGCTTTGACCAAGCAATCGCGTATTGCCCGTCAACTGAGGGATCGATTCTGGAAGCGCTGGATTGCAGAGTACCTGCCGACATTAACGTGCCGTAAAAAATGGTGTCATAGGACCAAACCGTTACAAAATGGGGATCTAGTATTCATCTGCGATTCAAATATGCCACGGAAGCAATGGTGTCGTGGAAGAATCAAGCGTGTGTACTATGGAGCAGACGGAGAAGTAAGGAGAGCGGATGTGAGTACTAGATCCGGAGTGTTGCGCCGTCCAGTATCCAAGTTGGCCGTTCTTAGCATAGATTGTGGTGAATCGAATCGATCCACGGAGGAGGGGATGTAATAGAACGACCACCACTGATCAACCGAACCAACAGATCTCATTGGAGGCGTCATCTATGATCTCGATCGTAAAATAAGAATAGATAAGAAACTGTAGCTTACTTCAGTTTGTACTTTGGTAATTCGCGCCTTTAACCGCATTTAACATTGTCAAACGAAAATCCAAGCGGACCGGAGGTGCAAACTGCGGTAAGCAATGTTCTATTTGTAAGATTTGTTAAAAAACCCTATTCCCTTTAGAAATAAAACACCACTTAAACGCGCTACGCGCGTACACATACGAACAGTGTTATTTTCGAGCCTCTGGCCGTTTATTGACGACAGATGTGTTTGGTGATCAGTTATTAAATCTGTTAAATAGATCGCTGTCCGAAGGAGAATTCCCTCTCTGTTTAAAACAATCTGTGATAATACCAGTGCAAAAAGTTGCAAATGCTAAAACCCCTGACAAACTACGTCCAATAAACATTCTACCAACTACTGAAAAAGTATTTGAAAAAGTGGTTTCTGAACAATTTGTTGATTACCTTGAAACAAATAATATATTGTGTGAACAGCAATCTGGCTTTAGATCTGGTAGATCCTGTGAAACTGCGCACATGTGGATGATACACGAGTGGAAAAATATAATTGACAAAAGAGAGAAAATTTGTGCAGTGTTTCTCGATTTTCAGAGAGCATTTGAGACAGTTCATCATGACTTTCTATCAGACAACCCAAAAAGTTATGGTGTAAAAGACAATGTCCTAAAATTCTGTAAGGTAATGCTTTTTGCTGATGATACACTTGTTTATGTCTGTGACAATAATGTTCATGAAATAAAAAAAAACTTGAAGAAGACCTTAGTAATTTAAATGTATGGTTAAATAGTAAAAAGCTTGAGTTAAATGTCAATAAATCTAAATGTATGTTCCTAAATAGTAATGAAGTAATGAAAATTGCACATTTTCTATTAAGTATATAATACAATTATTCTACCTCACTTTTATTACTGCGCGTCCATTCTATTTATGTTTAGTGAAACTGACAAAAGGAGATTACAAAAATTACAAAATCGTGCAATGAGAGCAATCTTAAAAGTTAATGTTTAGACGCCAATAAATAACATGTTAAATTCATTAAATGTTTAAAGTGTGAAACAAAGATTAGTCGTAAGAAATTTAATATTTGTATATAAACTTAAAAACGATATGTTACCAGAGTACCTAAAAAGAAACCTGAACTACGTTTCAGACAGACACAGCAAATATTTAATCAGCTACCACTATTTATAAGAGATCAAACAAATATAAAAACATTCAAAAAGGACTTAAATGTATATGTAAGACAAAATCACATGTATATAAATTAGTACCTATTCTAAGAGAAAAAAAAAACTTACGTGGCTTTTATTGTCCCCCGAAGTCCTGCCGGCAGCACGTCAAGGAGAGACGCTTTAGCAATGCTAATTCAGCTTATACGCGCACTTTGAGAACATTATAAAAAAAATTAATTCCTAACCTTACTTAAACTATAATTCAAATTAAAAAATACAAAGCTAAAATAATCTAAATTTAAATGGCACACTTTTGTACACTAAATCTTTTTTGCTGGAACTGCCGCTTCCGTTGAATAGGCTACTATGGGCCGCCTTGATTGTATAGGGGCTGCTGATTTTTTGAGGGCGCCAATGAGCGCCTCTTCTTCGCCTTGCGATATACTTTACTATTATATACTTGTAATTGTCTTAGTTTTTGTTCACTTAATGTCTTTTCACTGTTCACTTCATGGTTTGTCTTTTTGTTGCTTGGTTTGTTATCCTGATGGTCGATTAGATCTTCTGGATTTCTTTTCCGTTTATTGGAAATCGTTCAGCCATATTCAGAAACGGCTCGGTCCAACGGATCCAACGGTTGCGATAACCACTCGACACACCTGAGAATTTCTAATGCGGAGACGCACAATTCCTACGAGCAGAAAGCAGTTCAATTGCCCGCAAAGCCTATGTCAAGGGATTTATGAAATTATCATATTTAAAATAAGAGAAAGTTGAAAATTACTACCTTTTCTGTGTGGCAGAACCTGGCGTATACTCGCTTTTGTCTCCAATTTCACATCACCAACGCTCAAAGTGTATAAACCTAAATTATATACACAAACATATGAGAAGTCTACAATCCACTATGTGGATCGTTTTATTTATTTATTTATTTATTTATTTCATCAATTCGATTATACATTCATATATATATACAATCATATAGATTACAGAAAACATACATAGATTACCCACCAAGTTGGCTTAAAATAAAAAGCAAATGATGTTTAAAAGCTTCTCTACTTAGATTGCTAAAAAAATCAATGGAATCACATATTAGATAGATATATTTATTTCGTATATGAATATTTTTACATAATGATGTTATTGCACATTTTACAGAGATTTGATGATGATTTTATCTTTCTTCTGAAATATTATTTTTAATGGTTAGAAGAATTTACAAAGAAAAAAGAATAAACTTGAAGGAAAATATGAAAAAAACCTCCAATATAAAAAAAAAAATAAAATAGAGGATAAATAATTAAAAAAAAATTACAATTGTCATTAAATTGGTACATTGATAAATAAATAAATAAATAAATAATAAATAAATAAATAAATAAATTAATTAATTAATTAATTAATAAATAAATAAATAAATAAATAAATAAATAAATAAATAAATAAATAAATAAATAAATAAATAAATAAATAAATAAATAAATAAATAAATAAATAGACAAATAAATTAATAAATAAAAATAAATAAATGATTAGGTACATAAATATAGTTGATTTACAAGAGGATTGTCAGCGAAACTGCATCTTGTTTTGAAAGTGTTGTTAAGTTTTAGAATTCTATCAGCTATCATTTCAACATTCGCTCTTTCATGAATGTCAATAGTTAAGTGGTGCCAAGGTAAATCTAGCATCATTTTTAACAGTTTGTTTTGCGATACTTGCAATTTTTGTATATGACACTTAGCGGAGTTGCCCCATACCTGACACCCATATAATAGAATTGCCTGGAAAATTACTTTATGTAAAATTATTTTGTTGTCAGTAGAAAGTAATGATTTTCTATTAATAAACGGGTAAAGCATCTTGATTCCTATACCTATTTTCTTTATAGATTTATTAATGTGGTCCTTAAAAGTTAACTTGGTATCTAAATAAATACCTAGATATCTAATAGAAGGTTCCCAATTAATACTATTACCATTGAATTGAAGGTGGCCGGTGGGAAGGAAACAAGACTTTCTTTTTCGGGTGAAATAGATAGCTTGAGTTTTACCTTCATTCAATTTGATTTTCCATTTGTGATAGTACTTTATTAATATTTCCAGTCCATTTTGGAGATTCCTCTCAATATTGAGAGCGAATTCATGGGATGAAAATATTGCGGTATCATCTGCAAAGATGGCTATATTACAGTGCGGTAATTTAGGAATATCATGTGTAAATATGTTGTATAATATTGGGGCAAGAACTGAGCCTTGTGGAACACCTGATGGAACATATACCAAGTCGGAAACACTACTATTAACATGGACTTTAAAACAGCGATTGGACAAAAAGCTTTGGACTATATTACAAATATATGGAGGGGAGTTAAGACTTATCATTTTGTATATCAGGCCCTGGTGCCAAACTGAGTCAAATGCTTTTTCAATGTCTAGTAAGACCAAACCTGTAGATTTTCCTTGGCTTCGATTGAATTTAATACAGTTACATATTCTCAGTGCCTGATGGGATGTACTGTGGTGATGCCTAAAACCAAATTGTTCATCGGGGTAAATTTGTTGAACATCAATGAATTTTAAAATTTGTTCTTTCAACACCTTGTCATATATTTTGCTAAGATTACTTAGAAGACTGATAGGTCTATAACTTTCCGGCCTTTCAGAAGACTTACCAGCTTTTAATATTGGTACCACTTTTGCAAGTTTCCAGATATCGGGAAAGTACTGCATTTTAAGGCATGCATTAACAATAAGCGTGACAAATCGTATACCTGTTTTGGGCAACTGCTTAAAGTAACTGTTTCTTAGCATATCAATACCTCCAGTTTTCTTTGCATGTAGATTTTTAATTAAAAATTCTATATCTTCTTCCGTAACAAATGTGATGGAAGAAGAATGATGAGTTACATTGGATGAAAAAGCTTGAATTGTGTTACTCACTAGGGTGTTGGTATAAACATCACCTAATTTTTGTAAGACAATATGGTTATTGAAAAAGGTTATGGCAAGTGCGTTGGCTTTTTCTATATCAGTAAAGTAAGTGCCCGACGAGTTTTTTAAGAAGGGTAACTGTCTATTTTTATTTTTTACTAATTTAACGATGTTCCAGAAGGGTTAACCGTTTTTGTCCAGTAGATTGAGTTTAGTGTTCCATTCTATATTTCTATGTTTTAAAATTTGTAAGGCTATTTGTTTGTTCAGGTATGACATTTGATGCCGGAATACAGGTTGTCGGTACCTTTGCCAATCTCGTCTACACATATTACGCAGTTTAATTAAAGATAATATATGAGGGGGCAGTTTAAAACAGTAAAACTTTTTAGAAATTTTTGGGATACTAGCATCCACCGCACTGAGAACGTGATCATTAAAATCATTTACAAGACAGTCAACGTCTTCCTTAGTTAAAATGTCGGCAATATTTAGGGTGATATTACTAAGTTTTGATTTAATCTCTGAACGAAAACGTGTCCAGTTAGCATTTTTTAAATCCTGGACATATTGCACTTTTATTTCCCTTGACGACATGAGACGACAAAAAACCGGATTATGATCGGAGCTAAGTTCATTAAGTGATACTGGATTTGTTATAAGACAAGGGACATTTGTAATAAATAAGTCAAGAACGGAAGGACTACCACGAGAACTGGCTGGAACGTAAGTTGGACTAGGAGGAAACAAAACAGAGATTGGCAATATAACAGGAAAATCAGCAAGTAGGTTTCCCCAAGCATTAGCTCGAACACAACCCCAATTCCTATGTCTGGAATTGAGGTCTCCACCAATTACGAAATCGCCGTTTAAAGTGAAAAGCCTTCTTAAATCCTTTTTAAAGCTAATTCTCTTCTCATCTGTAGCGCTATTACCTGGAAAGTATACGCAAAAAACCTTAACAACCTTTTGATTTCTTAGTTTTAATTCAACCCCCACATTTTCCACGTAACGTGTTCTGACAACAGGCAGGAGCGAATGCTGAATTGATCTTTTGATAAGAATCGCAACACCGCCACCAGTCCTATCGACTCTATCATTTCGGTAGCATTTGTATTGAGGTGTTGATAAATTAATACCTTGTTTAAGCCAAGTCTCAGTAACCAAAGCAACGTCAATGTTGCTGTTTTTTAAAAAGTTTATAAATTCTACAGTTTTGCTGCGAATACCTCTCGCATTACAAGTGACAATATTAATGTAACTATCTATCATATTGCTTAACATTACTATACAAAAACTTAGTTGCTAAATGTGCAATAACTTGAAACTGTTCTACTTTGGATTTACAAGTAGACAAACTCGTGATCATTTCCATAGCTAAAGCGTTGAGTAGTTCCTCGATTGTGAACAATGTTGATTGTGTATTAGGGATGTTGTTTGAAATGTTGCTGGGAATGTTACCAGGAATGTTGCCGGCAGTATGGTTGAGAGAGCTGCTCACATTGCAGTCGTCCTTCTCCCATACATTACGCGATGCCGTTTGAGTATGAGCGTGAGGTTGAGAGCTAGTGATAGCATAGTTACTGCTCTCTTGATTACGGTTCCGCGGCTGCGGAAGCAAAGGAAAATCGGACATAGAAGTGAACAATATGTGTTTCTGTGTATTTTTAGCATTTACGTGAACTGGGATCTGAGAAGAGTTATTGTTGAGAAAAGCTTTTGGTTTTTGTTTCTGTGATTTTTCTTTCATCTCAGAATATTTGATCCTGTTGGCACAGGTTGGGTCAGTAGACTTGTGACAGATGTTGCAGTTAACGCACTTGTTCACGGCAACATTGTCGCATAATGAAGTCTTGTGTTGACCTCCGCAGATGGCACAGTAGGCTTTTACGTAGCAATTACGTTCGCCATGCCCGAACATTTGGCAGTTGTGACACTGAGTCAGTTTACCTTTAATTTTTTTTTGAATACTCCAGTTGACCTGAGTATGTAAAATAGAACGATACTGTTTTTTTTAGATCAGCTAGTCTGATTGAACTATTTTCTAGTGAAACTAGATAAAAAACATCACTATAACGTTCATATGTTTTTGTTATTTTTTTAGTATTAATGCACTTTAAGCCGATTTTTATGAGTTCACTTTTTAATATATTTGCATCCATATCACCCATGCCGTAGAGAATAACTTTGAAAACTTTTTCACTGTGGATATCATGTGAAAAAAATTGACAGTTTTCAGATTTTAACTTGTCAAACACTGAGTTATAGGAAGCAAGGGATTCACAACCAATTTTTATCCCAATGGATGTTCGTTTTATGTAATAGTCATTAATATTAAGTGTTTTCATGAAACTATGAACGTAATCACTCGATTTTTGGAGGAGTTTTATTGGTGGTATATATACTTTTTTTGCACTAACCGCAACTACATCGTCCATATCGTCACTGTTGTCACTGTCAGGTAGACATTGTAATGGACTCCAGTAATTAGAACTAGAATCCTTTTTACGTGAATTATTTACGTTATTCATTGTCCGACGATATTTATTTTCCGAGGACAAGCGATTGTCCTCGGTTTCGGGTGATCTATCGCGTTTAGATATTTTGAATAATTTGCGAATACACTGTGGGGAAAGTCAATTAGAGATGTCATGCGCAGACGAAAGCTCCTAGACGACACATATTGAATTTTCTTCTCTTAGACAACGGGAAATAGTTTCATTTCTTCCATAATTTACTCGCTGAAAATTTTCACTAAATAAATAAAGTGCCCTTAAAGCAATTAATGGAACTCTTAAGTAAATGAGAGATAACTAATAAGGACAATTGACTTAGAATAAAAATATGTCTCTTATAAATACAATTGAGTAGTATTTACGGCGTACTTCAAGTGTTTGTAAACCAATAAGTAAGCATCTTGACCTATATGAAGGCATTCGAATATTCCAGTGAAGGCGATAAATTTCTATTCTAGTAAAGCGTTTTTGGATGCTTTCAATTCGCAAAGAGTGAACTTTGTAAAACGGGTTCCAAATTACACAACAGTATTCAAGAATGGATCTAACAAAAGATGTAAAAAGCGATTTCAACGTATATTAAAATCCTTGGAGTTACGAACTAAAAAACCCAACATTGAATTAGCTT
The DNA here is from genome assembly GCA_949824845.1 of Rhingia rostrata. Lineage (NCBI taxonomy): Eukaryota > Metazoa > Arthropoda > Insecta > Diptera > Syrphidae > Rhingia > Rhingia rostrata. The sequence continues at coordinate 86,035,587 of OX463755.1, read as the reverse complement.
TGGCTATGACATAGTCAATATGTGATACAAATGTGAGATTTGTGTCAAAAATATCACCTAAGTCCTTTTTTTCGGAAATTCTTAAAAGGGGTGTGTTTTACCAATCTTATAAGTAAAAATGAAAGGACATCTGTTACGGCAGAAAGTTAAACACTGACATTTGGAAACATTCAGAAATAATTTTTTTGATACACACCAATCCTCCAGTTTGTTTAAATCATTTTGAAGGAGTTTGCAATCTTCAATAGATCTGATGCGCATAAAAAATTTTAAATCATCTGCGTACATAAGGCAGTGAGAGTTGGAAATGATATTGGGGATATCATTTATAAAAAGTAAAAACAAAAGAGGTCCCAAATGACTTCCTTGGGGAACCCCAGATGAGACAGGAATAGGATTCGAAAATATATTATTTATGCGAACCAACTGGGTTCGTTTTGAAAGGTAGGAATCAATCCATTTTAAAAAAAGATGCATGAAATCCAATTTGTTATAATTTCATTAATAGAATACAGTGATTTACTCTATCAAATGCCTTAGAGAAGTCCGTATAAACTATATCACATTGGTTTCCATTTTCAAAGTCTAAGGTCACATTATTACACAAAATAGCTAGATTTGATGTAGTTGATTTCCCAGGTACAAATCCATGTTGAAATAGAGAAATAATTTCTTTAAGGAGAAACGATAATTTATTAGAAACTATTTTATCAAACAACTTTGGAATGGTAGACATTTTTGATATTGGTCTATAGTTACAAACATTTTGTTTTGATCCAGATTTATATGTAGGAATAACGCAAGAAGTTTTCCAATTATCTAAAAATATACCCCTCTCAAGAGATGCATAAAAAAATATTTTTAACGGTTCTGAAAGAGTAACTACTGATTTTTTTTAGAAAGATTGGAGGTCATCTTTCAGGGACATCAGGGCGTTTTCAACATCTGAGATGCTTAAACTAAACTACCAATGTTGACAGAATTAGTGTTAATATCAGGAACCGTTGTTCTTGTTAAAATAGAAGAGTGGGTATACACGGATTGGAAAAATTCAGCAAACATATTGCAAATTGTTGGTATATCAGATGACGTGTTTTGGGAGAATCGCATACAATTTGGGATTCCATTCGAATGCCTTTTGAGATTGATATAGCCCCAAAATTGTTTACTATTTTTTTTTAAATTTGTTTCAGTGCGGAGTAAAAAATCTTTGTATAAAAATTTGTTTAAAACATTAATTTCTTTTTGAAGACGTTTATAATTCATCTTCAACAAATTATTATGCGTACAATTCCGGAAAAGTTTGTATGCTTTTTTTTTTGTTATTTAAGTTGCAAAGCCTTTTGTTATACCAAGGAGGCTTGGAATTACTAATAACAGAAACTTTAGGCACAAATAAGTCAATTGTTCTTTTAAGAGTCTCGATAAAAATTTTATAAGCAGGAATTTCATTGTTATAATTCGCAATTGCGTTAAAATTACCTTTGGAATAATCATACCTAGTAGAACTATTGTTTACAGGTTTACAATAATCAAAAAAATTAAATTGAAGGCTCAAAGCCGTAGGTTGAATTGAATTACGAAAAATTGGGTTAATACATTCAATAATGTCAATTGAAAAATCTTTATCTACAAAGATAAGATCGAGTATACGATTCAAACTATTATTAAATTTATTCATTTGAGTAAGATCAAAGCATAAAAGGAATCAGTTAATTCAATTTCAAATTCACTTCTAATGTTCAAAGGAAAAAGACATAATTCATCTAGATCGAATACCCAATTTATGTTACCTAGATTGAAATCTCCTAAAATAATAATATGCTGGTTGACTTTTAGATTATATAAAATATTACGAAAGTTTTCAATATGCAACTTATACAATTGAATTGAACTGGTATATATCTTAAAATAACGAAAATATTTAACATATCATTGATGGAAATGCATATGGCTAGTTGGTCTACATCGTATTCTTGTGAAGTTGGTAGTGATATTTGGACGCAGGAAAAAGATCGGCGAACAGCAATCAAAACTCCTCCGCCTCTGTTCTTGTTGGTTAGAAGTGAGTTTCTATCTTTACAAAATATATTATATACGTTGTTATCGAAAAGATCAGCATCATAGTGTTTATCAGTTATCCAAGTTTCAGTCAGACAAAAAATATCATATTGACTAGCTGTTGAACTAAGATGCAGCTGGTTCATTTTAGTACGCAAGCCACTTGTGTTATGATAATACAACAAGAAATCGTTCATGGGAAGAGAAGAACGAGAAGAAGAAGCAACTGGAGAAACCGTATTTATATTGTTACTGCTGGAGCAGGAAAGTCGTCGTTTTTTCTCTGAGAGACAAATTTCTTTATTTGTACAGAGATTGGCCACAGTGACGGATCCATTGCAGTGTGAAGCAAATCAGATGGTACACTAATTTTGAAGTTAATATGTTTAAGATTAGCTGGATCCACATCTTTTTTAATAAGTTTATAGCATTTAATTAAATTACTTGGAATTGCCGTTTTGTTAGAAATGTGATTTATGATGTCTTCATAGTTTGTTGTAACATGGAATTTAGAAATGTGAAACCATTTAACTTTAGGCAGTGCATTAAGTGATGATAGCATGTCAATCCCAAACATGTTGCTTGTAGTGGGAAGATTATTGTTGGTATTCTTAATAAGTTGCAGACTGTTTGTTGATTGCTCGCTGTTTATGTCATTTATAGCTGTATCAAATAGTACAGCTTGACCACTATTCGGACAAGAATGATCCAAATTAGTTCTGTCATCTTGTATTGACCGAACATTTTTGTTTATTTTGCGATTTTTGGATTTATTATGCTGATGTTTTTGCTTGTTGTTGTTTTTATTTGCAGCAGCAGAAGTATTACTCACTATTTCCAGCAATGGTGCGTGGTTTGGGGTAGCAATTTGAGAAACATTAATATCGATGCATGCAGATTGGCAAGAGTTAGTTTCATCAGCATCTGCATCGTTATTAGCATTAGATGAATTATTATTAATACTTTCACTTTTGTTATCAACATTATATGAGTCAACGCGATTAATTATTGATTGATTAGGTATTATCGTCGATTTTAAAATAAGAAGTTCATTTTTAATGTCAATGATTGATTGAGAAAGCTCGCGAAATTGTTGAGCAAAATCAGAAACTTGAACAGAAACACAAAAAATACTTCCTTTAGGCTTAAGCAAAATGTTTACAATTGATTTATCAATATTTGTGCATTCAACATGGAATGCTAGTCCACAAAATGAGCCACAAACAACGCGAATATGGGATCGCCGAATGTTAATGTTCCAACTAGCACAAATTGACATTGTTAGATTACAAAGAAAGGAGAAAATTAAAAAAGCGTCTGTTTATTACCGTACTACAGAGTAGACTGAGTTATACCCAATTTAATCCCATCCTTAAAACAAATATCCTCAAAATGTCAACTTTTTGGCGATGAAATAAAGAAAATGTCATTGTAAGAACATATTGTTCAGAGTTCAGACAGTTTATCAGTTTATGGTTCGACAAAAAACATCGTTTTTCGAATGGTTATGCTATGAACATAATGTATAGAAATGGCTTTTGTATGAAAACGCCTCCAAATAGTGGGCGTTAAAATGATATATAGAAGAAATATTTATATTACAAAAACCAGTTATTTTGCATCAACATTTTTTTCGAAATATTTAAAATTATACCGAAAAACGTTTTTTTTACTTAAAACGCCCCCCAAAAGTGGGCGGGGCAAAAAACTTTGTATAAAAAATTCAAAATCTCTTTTTTTTGGTTCGACCAAAAACATGGTTTTTCTCCTGCATATGGTCTGACGGAGGGTATACAATGGGTTCTTGAAAACGCCTCCAAAAAGTGGGCGTGGGTAAAAATGATATTTGGAAGAATTATTCATATTAGCAAAATTAACTATTTAGCATCAAATTTTTTTTCGAAATGTTTAAAGCTTTCCCGCAAAAAGTTTTTTACGAAAAACTCCCCCAAAAAGTATGCGTGGCAAAAAACTTTGTATAGACGAAATATAGATATAAAGATTGTCTAGATATGTTGTTCAGATTTTTTTTTCAAAAACCCTAACTATGTTTTTCTAAAACGAGGGCGTGGCAGTGGGCGGATTTTAAACATTTTATACTTGTTTTGTGGGACCAACAACAAACACGTGTACCAAATTTCATCATCCTAGCTCAAAATTTAAGGCCAAAAACTGGTGACGGACAGGCATGGCTTAATCGACTCAGCTATCGATTCTGAATCGATCCATATACTTTGAGGTATTTTAAACATTTTACACTTGTTTTGTGGGGACCAACAACAAACACGTGTACCAAATTTCATCATCCTAGCTCAAAATTTAAGGCCAAAAACTGGTGACGGACAGGCATGGCTAAATCGACTCAGCTATCGATTCTGAATCGATCCATATACTTTGAGGTATACCTTGCTCAATAATTCATCTATGTATCAAAACTAATATACCCCTATGGGATAGAATGTAAAACATCTGAGAAGGCTACAATCCACTGTGTGAATCGTTTTGTACCCTATCCCATCCCATCCTTATGACAAATATCCCCAAAATGTCGGATTTATGGCGATAATAATAATATAGAAAATGTCATTGTCATAACATATTGTTAAGACTGTTTATCAAATCATTTATGGTTCGACAAAAAACACCGTTTTTCGCCTGGTTATGGCATGAGGTAGTGTATAGAAATGGTTTTTGTATGACAGCACCTCCAAAAAGTAGGCGTGGCTTAAAATGATATACGGAAGAAATGTTTATATAAACAAAACCAATGATCTTGCATCACCATTTTGTTTCGAAATGTTTAAAATTGTTCCGAAAAATGTTTTTTACCAAAAACGCACCCAAAGAGTGGACGTGTCAAAAAAAAACTTTGTACAAAAAAATATAGACATTATGATTGTCTAGATATATTGTTCAGACATTTTTTCAGTATTGATGCAAAATAATTTCTTCTATATGTCACTTTAACCCACGCCCACTATTTTGAGGCGTTTTCATGCAAAACCCGTTTCCATACATTATGTTCATTGCGTAAGCAGGCGAAAAACGATGTTTTTTGTCGGATCATAAATGATTTTGATAAACTGTCTGAACAATATATTCTTACAATGACATTTTCTATATTTCATCGCCAAAAAGGAGACATTTTGAGGATATTTGTTTTAAGGATAAGATGGGATGGGATAAGGTGAGTCGATTTAGCCATGTCTGTCCGTCCGTCCGTCCGTACGTCACCAGTTTTTGGGCCTTAGTTTTTGAGCTAGAATGATGAAATTTGGTACACGTGCTTCTTGTTGCTCAAATCAGTACAGGTAGAAACATTTTAGAAATCCGCCCACTGCCACGCCCCATTTTCGAAAAAAATTGTTTTAGGCCAAACCGTTAGAGATACTGAAAAAATGTTTGAACAACATATCTAGACAATCACAATGTCTATATTTTGTTCCTACGAAATTTTTTGCCGCGCCCACTTTTTGGGGGCGTTTTTAGTAAAACTTTTTTCGGAAAATCTTTAAGCATTTCGAAAAAATGGTGATATAAAATCATTGGTTCTGTTAATATAAACATTTCTTCCGTATATCATTTTAAGCCACGCGCACTTTTTGGAGGCATTTTCATACAAAAACCATTTCTATACACTTCCTCTTTGCATAACCAGGCGAAAACGGTGCTTTTTGTCGAACCATAAATGATGTTGATAAACAGTCTGAACAATATGTTATGACAATGACATTTCCTATACATCATCGCCATAAATCCGACATGTTGGGGATATTTATCTTAAGGAAGGGTTGGGAAAGGGTACAAAACGATCCACACAATGGATTGTGGCTTCTCATATGTTTTTTGTATGAAACGTCTCCAAAAAGTGGGCGTTGGTAAAAATGATATATGGTTTTATTTTGCAGTTGTTAGTCATTTTGTTGGGTGATTTCGATTATACTTCTTATTTCAGTTCTCAAATTATTAGGTATAGAGTGGATTATATCAATTGGTATATGGCCGGTAATAGAATGAATCTTCTATTATATTTCAATGTTGCAAGCAATACTATCGTCGGAATATCATAAATTCGTTGTTCTAATTTAGTGCAAGGCCATTTCAGTGAGAGTACTATGGAACGTTTCCACTTGACCATTTATAGTCCTGTGGAAAGGTGGTATAGTGAAAGTGTTTTTACCAAGATAATTTTTGAGCAGAGACTTAATAGTTTCGGAGTTGAATGATTTTTCGTTGCCACAGACAACTATTTTGGTATCCCTATAGAAGGAGAAAGTATTAAGAAGTGCCTCTTTTTTAGGCTTGTGAAAAGTGTGTCTTTTCGGTTGAATATATATCTATATGCACAACCGCACCTGGATAAGATGGTATCGGAGTTTCGTCTATTCTAGCGTTTGGTGAATGCCGCTGGTACTTAGCTTAATTTCAAATTTTTGCAATTCAAAACTATCTCTTTTAAATTATTTCGTATCTTGGGGAAATAGTAATCTTTGAGAACTCTCTGACTTTTTTCGCGAACTGAATGGTGGGCGCGATTGTTTTCGACTGTGAGAATTTCGTATTGATCATCCCGATTGAAAATATCAGTTACCATTTTCTCAGTATGGAGGAATTCAACAAAAGGAAATAGCTTGATAAGGTCATTCTGTATTTGAGCCAGAACATGCGGTTGGCATAGAATACCGTTAGTAACGTCAGGATTCAAAGATTGCTTGAGTACTTCCGGCGCATCCCGAGAAGAACTTAATATAATTAGATGTCTAATTTGCTTTTTAAAAAAGATTTTAGTTACTTTAGAAGTTTCGGTGTCCTGATTTAAAATTAACTGGTTTCGTAATGAACTAACCGGATTTTGAACGGTACGTACGGTACGGTTTGTTTCAAGAAATGAGCCTGTACACTGGCTTAATGCACTTTAAAACTGCCTCGACAAAGCATCCGAAACGTGGTTATCTTTTCCGGGCTTGTGAAAGAATTTTGGAGCAAACTCCTCCATAAACGTTCTCCATTTCTTCTGTTTTGCGTTTGGATTCCTATTGCAAATGGCAAATGTTAGCGGTTGGTGGTCGGTAAAAATATTTAAGTGTTTAATTCCATAGAGATAGTTGCGAAGTTTCTGAAGTGCACACACAATAGCGAGTAGTTCGAGCTCATTTATGGCAGAGTTTTCTTCAGTGGAACTTAATGGGTCGTATGCAAAAAGCTTTCGCTCAGTCTCAGTAGATTGCGATATTAGACGTAGCGAAAAGTAACGAGATTAAGCGATTGCAATAAGCTAAATCTCCACTTGGTATGCAAAACCTTTGTCTCAGCCTCATTAATTGTATAGTCAAAATTGCGAAAATGAGTTCGCTGAGTGAATGTAGTGGCGAAGAAACAACAGTGAAAAGTGATGAAAATAACTTTTTTATACCCTATCCCATAGAGGTATATAAGTTTTGAAACATATTTTGTAACATAGAGAAATAATTGAGCTAGGTATACCTCAAGGTATATGGATCGACTCGGAATCGATAGCTGAGTCGATTTAGCCATGTCTGTCCGTCCATCCGCCCAGTTTTTCAGGGGCCAAACATAGTTTTCAGCCAAACCGTTAGAGATACTGAAAATAAGTTTGAACAACATATCTAGGCAATCATAATGTCTATATTTTGTTCAAAAAAAGTTTTTTACCACGGCCACTTTTTGGGGGCGTTTTTAATAAAAACGTTTTTCGGAAAAATTTTAAACATTTCGAAAAAAAATTAAGATGCAAAATCATTGATTCTATTATTATAAACATTTCTTCTTTATATCATTTTTAACCACGCCTACTTTTTGGAGGCGTTTTATACAAAAAACCATTTTATACCCTACGCCATTGCATATGCAGGCGAAAAATTATGTTTTTTTCGAACCCTAAATGATTTGATAAGCAGTCTGAATAATATCATTGAGTTTATAAAATATGTATAAACTCAATGATAATATGTTATGACAATGACAGTTTCTATATTTTATCGCCATAAATCCGACAATTTGGGGATATTTGTCTTAAGGATGGGATGGGATAGGGTACTAAACGATCCACACAGTGGATTGTAGCCTTCTCATATGTTTTTAGTATAATTTATTAAAAATAATATTATAGTGTTATCAAAAAGCCAAGTACCCGAAATAAAAAAAAATAAAAAACTAGCTCTTGAAAATTTTATTTCGGAATATGAAACCAAATTTCGAAAACAAATTGCAATTTTCAAAAATTATAAATATCAATGCGAGGTTGAGATACAAGTGATGTTAACAAAACGGGACACAGAAAAATTAAATTAAAACCGCGGGAAAAAGATTTATGTCGATTAATTAATAGGGATTCACCAAACCCGGTGCTAAATAGATTAGAGGGTAAGAATTTTTTAATTGTAGACTACATGAATAAAAATAATATTTCATCATATTTACAGGTTCAGTAACTGTAGGCACACATTTTGATAAACGCTCCGAAATTTTATTTTTTACGAACTAATCCTCATCTTCTCTCGCCCAAGCAAAAGAAGCAAATATTGGTTCGTCACGAAAGAGGAAGCAAGACGATGCTTTGCGGCTATATGAATCAGAGAAAACAAAAAACCTATCACTGCCAGAGCTCCAAAGACTAGTTTTGTCAAAGAATAATCAAGTTCTTAGCAAAACACTGAAGCTTTTGGTTCATCAGGAGAGAAATTCAGCAGAAGAGTGTGAAGTACCGGTCGAAACCTATTGAATTTTTGATTTAATTCTGTAATTAATATTTAAATTTAAAAAAAGTAAACATTACGTTGGTTATACAAAATTGATATAATTTCTTCTTCTTTTTCCGTTAACACGGCTGCTCTTCTAGAACCGCCCGAAGTAACATATTCGCTTAGTGCTGGCTGTTCTTCTTCAAAATAATTATTATTACTTTCGTCTTCCTCCAAGAAATTTTTTGATATGTTTTGATATATCAATATCTTCCGCTATACCCATATTTTCCGCTATACCAATACCTTCCGCTATAGCAATTTGAAATCCAGGATCTCAAACAAGTCTTAAGAAAACCATCATTCTGGTTAAATTATATATTTTCCATCCCCGAAAATCCCCATTATCATGGAGAAAGTGATCAGTAATCCAATCTACTGAAAAATGTCTGATCAACAAATCTAGACAATCATAATGTCTATATTTTGTTCGTACAAAGTTTTTTGCCACGCCCACTGTTTGGGAGCGTTTTTAGTAAAAAACGTTTTTCGGAAAAGTTTTAAACATTTCGAAAAAAATGGTGATGCAAAATCATTGGTTATGGTAATATAAACTTTTTTTCCATATATCATTTTAAGCCATGCCCACTTTTTGGAGGCGTTTTCATACAAAAACCATTTCTATACACTACCTCATGGCATAACCAGACGAAAAACGGTGATTTTTTGCCGAGTAATAAATGATTATGATAAACAGTCTGAACAATATGTTATGACAATGACATTTTCTATACTTCATCGCTATAAATCCGACATTTTGGGACATTTGTCTTAAGCATGAGATGGGATAGGGTACAAAAATATGTTTTTTGATTGATTAGCACTCACGTTGCCGTGCTCGCCTCGAAGATATCTGGTGAGGGGCTTCGCTGTTAATTCATAGTCCCTAAATCGCCTATAATAACCAGATAACCCAACGAAGGATCGCAGGGCGCGTAATGTTCTTGGTTCTTCATAAGCGATAATATACTTGACTTTATTAGGACATTGTCCTAATTCCATTTTTCGACACAACAAAGCCCAAGAATTCGACCTTGACTCCTAAATATGTTGATTTCTCAGCTAAGAATATCATATTGCAATTAAATAATTTTGTGAGGATTCGATCTATGTCACTTAATGTTGTTCTTTTGCTTTTGAAAAAATAATTAAATCGTCAATGTAAACGTGGCAGCACTATCCAGTTTCTTCCCTAAGTACGTCATCAATGGCTCTCCGAAAAATACTAGGAGCATTTTTCAAACAAAATGGAAGTCGACAAAACTCGACCTTACCATTATGACAGAAAATGCGATTTTTTCTCTGTCATGCTCCGCCAATTGAATCTTATGAAAACTAGACTTGAGATCTATTGTGGTGAAGAAAGAGGATTTAACAAGATTGGCCAAAATTACCGACGTGTCCGGGGTGGGGTATTTGTCTGCAACAGTTTTTTCATTTAACTTTGGAAAATCTATAACGAAATTATCAGACCTGGAAGGTCTGTAATAGAAAATCAAAACCGGCTATTCCTTCGAAAGTATTTAGTATTTAGGGGAATTCTTTTTGGAAATGTTTATCACGCGTTTGTGTGAAATTCTGTTAGCTCCATGAAGCGATTTTACAAAAATATGTGTATCAATTTCTTTGACTTCTTTAAGAGCAGTCCATAGATAAGTCCATATATAAAAAGCTTTATTTCTCTACCCCCTAACGTAAGACTGACTGATTTGTGCGTTTTCGTTACATTCGTAATCATTCTGCTCTTCATACTGGGTGTCAAAGCTTTCTTCCTCATAATAAGGTACCTCTACCTCTGCGCTTTCTGCCAAATAGTTTTGCTTTAAGTGGTTAATTCGCTGCATTTTTCCAGCGGTTAGCAGCCACTTTCATACTGCTGTATTTTTTGCGGCCTATCACTATCGTTTTGTATTGGAAAAAATTGTCAAGAATTAAGAGAAGATCCTTGAATAGGGTTATTAGATCTATCTGAAAATTGGTATTTATTATTGAAAGGTCCTTGCGAATTGTTAGGAATAGGTGTCACATTTTGAAACGATTTTTGAGGATTCGCACTTTCGTTTTGGGCAACTTTGGGTCTGTTGAATCTAATACGGGATGATGATGGATCTGCTTCCATTGGGGTTGGTCTGGGTCCTGATCGGTAAATCAATCTGTAATGGAGTGAATGGTGTGGATTGTAATAATTTATTTAATTATTAAATTATTTAAATAATTTACAATTTTACCACTGCATAAGACGAGTTGTTATCACTATGCGAACCATCTGTATAAAAGATATAGTTATGGGTTGACGTTTTCGATCGTCTCTTGGTGTAGCATTCGGAACACTTCGTTTGCGGTAAATTTCTCCTTAAATTCGGCAATGTTCATATTTAGTTGAATTTTTCCGTGTTTTTGTCTGTGATCTGATAATTTCATTTTTAGTACTAAAGAGGGGGTGTGTTGGATCGGCAAGGGCCTTGCTGGCTAAGTTAATACATCTTCTTTTGCCGAAGTTTTGAAAAGAGACATACCCAGTTTCTAATTTAAGAGCCTCGATTCTAGTTGACTTTAATGCTCCTGAAGCTGTACTAAAGCAATTTTTAATCCCAGTGTCGATATCATTGTAGTTTTGTATTGTTGTCCACATGTAGGTAGTAAACACATGTTGTAAGGTACCTTCAACGAGTGTTCTTGCTATTCTCAACGCTGTTTCAATATGGGGTCCTTTTTTCTTGGAGCATATCATTTTAAGGAGGTTTTTTCTTTGTTTTGATCGCTGAAGCAAGTTTTTAAACTGAATATTCCTTTTCAAGTTTGAAATGAAAGTAATACCCCACAGTTTTAGTTCTTTCGAAACCGGGATAGCAGTATCTCCAATATTCAAGGACAGTGGATTACAAATTCTTTTTCAGCATATGTGAAGTAAGTCTACTTTTGACGGTGGAACTATTGCACCTGTATCTTGGGACATTGTATGAATTGCCATATCTACTGTTTCTTAAATAGATTTCACCTGCATCGGATCTCCAGATGCAACTACATAAATATTGTCGGCATATGCCCCAACAAAGTCTAGTTTAAGTTCAGGCTATAAGTGAAATGACTTATGAGTTGTAGATTACAACCGAGAGAGAAAATCGTTGTAGAGTTCTATTTTCCATATTGAAGTGTGCGGATTTATAACCATCGATGTTAACTTGAAAGGTTCTTGAAGTCATAAAGGGCGTAATAAGTTTAATGATCTGAAAACGGACTCCTCATAGTGACATCTGTCTAAGGAGGGGAATCGTGGTGACGCGTTCAAATGCTTTTTGTAGATCAGATGACATAACTATGCTATGTTTGGTTTTCGAAAGGTATTCTGCAAGTTTGTGCTCTAGCAGATGAAGAAGTGCATGTACTCCACTGTTCTTTCTAAGAGCATGCTGTCCCGAATTTACCTTATTTTTTGCAAACCAACTTATTCATCTCGAGATAATTTTTGGAGCATTACCGAACCATCCTATAAGTTAGTCACCTGGAGCTGTACCTTTCGCATTTCTTAAAGTCATTTCCAGTTCCAAACGTGAAATTTGTTCAATAAGAAGTTGGCATTGATTTACATTTGTTTGAAGTTCGCTGAGGTTGAAATTGATTTTTTCTTCGACAACTGGAGCAGGAAAAGTGAAGTTTTCGCTTAATTCTTTCCATCTGCTTCCATAAGCATTAACAATTACATCAGGATCGTTTGCATCCTACTATCTTTGATCATGTATGAGAATTCTAGGTGTGATTGAGAAAAGGTATTTCTCGTACTATGAGATTATGGTCGTTGGCAAAGTTTTCAAAAAGTGTACCCGCGCTGTTTGTGACATCAAGCTCCCAGTATAAACTGATGACATCCATCATTAGTTCCGGGAATTTGTAATTTTTATGGGTATTCTATCTGGGATTTCGAATGTATGATGAAGCAAGTTGGAGGAGGATGTAATGTGCGATGCTACTGGAATATTTTCTTTTACAAGAAACCTTCCTTACTGTAGTCATAATTTTTATTAAAATGGTATGACTTGTAATTTTTCATTTTAAATAAATGTACATTTTTTTGAAATAATGTGAGTTTCTTTCAGTGCTATGATGTCTGGCTTATATTTAGCGATAAGTCGCTAAAGAGTGTGTTTGTTGTTGCAATCACTAAAACATAATCTTAAAATCGATGGCGCAAAAATAAATAATTCTGTAACGCCATGAGTTTATTTTTATTTAAATTATTGTTTTTTATTATTAAATTGTATTAATTTTGCGTTATATAAAATTGTAATCAGCACTTTTTTTTTCGTAGTGTTAAGTTCAAAAGTGTCAATGAATTACAAACAAAACACATTTTTTTATATTAAAAAATAAATTACAATGTGCTGCTTAGTTTTAGTATAAAAGAGAAAACAAAATGTAAAGCAGTCGCAGTCTAGCAGTCTAGCAGTCTAGCAGTCGCAGTCTAGCAGTCTTGCAGTCTGGCAGTCTGGCAGTCTGTCAAATAAAAACAAGCTGGTAGCACACATCTATTGGAGCATCAGCTTTTAATTTTTTTGACAAATTGTTTTGCGCCGCCGTAAGTAGACAGGCTGAACAAATTCGTTTGGTCGCCTGGCTCTTCACTTTTCGCCGTTTTTTCTCTCGCCGCCGCTGGTAGTGGACAGGCTGAACATTTTTTGGTCGCCTGGCTCTACCCACATCGTCGCCTATCAACAGCAGTAGATAGGTTGAACATTTTTGGTCACCTGTCTCTGCTCTGCCCCGCTTCGTGCCATCTTCATCGCCAACATCACACGTACGTGACACACAACCACACACATGGACTAGGTACACTATTTCCACGCTTTATCAAAAAAAAATCCGCAACGAGCACAACAACAACGCTTCAATTCTCGATCGAATCGTATTTTCAACACGATTAGGATCTTTATTAAAATGGTCATAACGAACTAACATTATAAAATAGATATCTAGGCTAACTTCATTATGTATGTATATATTTGTTTACGTTATAACGATTGCATCACCATAGTATTTTAAATAATTAAATTTATTTGTTTCAATTTAGTAAATAAGTATTTAATTCAATAGTTAAAATTTTAACAGGAAAGTAGTTAACTTAGATCAATTTCATATTCATTTTAAGTAAAAAGTTTCAATTTACAGTAGATAAATAGTTAATTTAACAGTTCAATTCTTATTTGTTTAATCTTGTCTCTAATTAGTATTTTAGATGTAGAAAAATCAATAGTTGTTTTTTTTGTATGATATTTGTTCGTATGTGTGTTATAAAATTATTATTCTTTAGGTTAATTAGTAAGATATTTTTCCCATCAAATCATAGTTTCTTATGTAAATGTTAGGTATTCAAATTTTCAGTTCATAGTAGCAGCATTGAATCAAGTTCAAGCTAATTAAATCAAATTATCATATTATTATCTTACGGGGCTCAGCAATTTTGTTGACGACGCTCAGATGAATGTTGTGCGCACAGCATGCATAGAAGGTGGTGGGTGATCACTGCTAAATTGTGGAATATTTATATCACTAGGATCGCACTTGAACACACTTTTAGTTTTACATATAAATCCTTAATTTCATTATCTTCCTACACAAACTATTATTAAGATAATATTATCATTCGGTTTTTCTTTCTATATAAACATGCAACATAATAGGTTAAAATTATTGATTATATAAAATTTGACATTAGTCAACATATGGGAAGAATGGATTGCAGGATGGGTGACCGATGTCACACTCTTGGGTTAACTGATCGTCTGATTGATATTCATGACATGTATATACATATGTATATACAATATATACAATCTTACCTCAACAGTTATGTTGTAAATGTGTGTATACGGCTGAATATGAAAAAAATAGAACTAGAAATCGTGAAGTTCTGAAAAGAACTTTTGGGTGCACGATAACCAAATATATGTAAGTTTTAAATATGAAAATTAAAAATGCGTTTTTAAAAATCAAATTCAAATCTTTATTGAGAAGAACACAAGCATTGTGGTTGATGGTTTCTTAACTTCTAACTTCGATGTTGGCCTCGAAGTTGTTTGGTGGCGTGGACATGATATTCAATGCACACTTATCTTTTGGTGGCGGCGGCGTGGGCAGATGCACAGATATCTTTATCTTTGCGTGAAATGTTTACGTCTGCTTGGTGGCAGATGCACAGATATCCTTATCTTATGTCCGGTATTGGGGTGTCATTCCTTTGTTCTTCGACTGCGCTTCTATCGATTAAATACGATATCTTGTTGTGGGAAATGTTCTGTAGCAATTATAACTCCTCCATCTCTTGAATCGTCCATCTGGTTAATTTTAACTGATGGTAGATTCACAGCTATGTTTTTGTTAGGGCCAATATTTTTGAATTTTATATACATAATTATTGTTATTATTACAACTATGATAATTATAATTGTGGTTATACTATAAGTTACGTTTTTACTACTAAAATCTATGTTAGTTAGTTTTTTAATGTTTTCGATTGATTCATATTTGATTATGTCAATGTCTTTGTTTTCTGTAGTAATCTCATAGTTTATTATTGGGACTATTAAGTCTCCACGATATTCTTTTCTATTAAATATTTTATTTTTTATTTGGAGTTTACAATTTTTTAGTTTGAATAAGTAGTTTCCTTTAATGATATAGTTTAGATCATTACAATTTTGAATAATGGGAGTTTTTTCTATATTTTTTATCACGATAAACTCTCCTTCTTCTTTGATCTCTGTTTGATTATAACTGATTCTATTACAATTTTTAATTGGCTTTTGGATTATTAAATCGTTAATACATTCATTGTCAATCAAAATTAACTTTTCAACTTCATCGTTTGGATAGTAAATTTTTTTATTCTTTTCTAGAATAATATTTGTAATTAGACTTAAAGTTTTATTATTTATGGGAAAATTCTGGATAAAATATTTGTTGTAACGTTCTTCAGTGAATTGAGGGATTGAGATAATTATCAGGATATTCTCTTTATAGACTGCCAATTTCATTTTTAAATGCTGAAGTTTTTCAAATGTTATTTCGTTCTCATGAATTTCTTCAAAAGTCAGTATGATTTGTGTCAAAATTCCTGTTCTACTAGTTAGGATGATGTTTTCTATTTTTTTCTAGTGCAAGCTTTACTTCATTAATTTGGTTGTAGAATTCTAACTCGATTCTGAGGTTACTTACGTCGCTTTTCTGATTTCTTAATTCGTTAATTGCTATTGTACCCTTGTTCATTGTATCTATTAA
The DNA here is from genome assembly GCA_949824845.1 of Rhingia rostrata. Classification (NCBI taxonomy): domain Eukaryota; kingdom Metazoa; phylum Arthropoda; class Insecta; order Diptera; family Syrphidae; genus Rhingia; species Rhingia rostrata. The sequence continues at coordinate 86,019,493 of OX463755.1, read as the reverse complement.
ACTGTTCATTAAATTGATCATTGATTTTAATTTGTTGGTTGTTATTTTCTACTATATTCATACTATTTTCTTCATATGCTCTTAGTCTTTTTTCTATGTCCTCATAATCGTCTTCGTCCATAGTTCCATATAAAAATTTCATGCCAGTCCCTATTAAGTTAATTACTCCTCTTTTAACTATTTTGTGAGGTATTAAAGTTTTAATTTTGGTCTCTAATTTAGTTATTTCTCTGATCTGTCTATATTGTTTATTTGGGATTAATCTATGTTGTTCTTTGAGTTTGATTATTGCTTCTTCGTATTTTGTTAGGTTTATAATATGAATTATTGTTTTATAATCCTCAATTAAATTAATTGATTCACTTTTTGTAATTACGAACTCCTGTGTGATCTCATACAGTTGTATTTCTTGGTTATGAGCCAGTGTTAACTGCCATAGAACTAGTATCGTTGCCAATTTTAATTTCATCGTTTTTAAATCTTTTCTTTTTCTTTCTAAACTGGTCCTTGTGTAATTTCTGTAGGTCTCTGTTTGGTTTGATTGCAATTTTATTCTTATCTATTTTAATCACTTTTACTCTTGTATGCTTTGTTTTTAATTTATCGAAACATGTAGGATTGTAAATTTTGGTAAAATTTGGATTTATATCCGTATCCTTTCTATTTTTATTAATTCTATTCAAAACTTTATTCTTTGTATTTTCGATTCTTTCAAATATTATTTTATTATCTATGCGTCCGAAATGAATGTCACTCGGTTTTTCTTTGGTGGTTAAATGGATCGTATTGTTGTAAACCTCTATGGTCCGCGTCACGTTATCGACTAAATTTGGCTTTTGCTTTTCAAATACCTAATGTTCTCGTTCAGAGTGGAATGTAGGCGTTCTATATCTGAGTTGCCGGTGTGTATATCTTTAAGATATAGTTTGACTGTATAAGATAGAAAACATTTATCATTGTCGGTCGTAAAAACCTTTGGTTTACCTAGATAAGTAAATATCTTAGTCATAGCGGTAAGCACGTCAGCTTGATTCTTTGTTTCTAAACGTTCGAGTGCTATAAATTTTGAAAACTTGTAAATACACGTTAGGTAGCTACCATTTCTTGGTATGGGCCAAATGTCCATATGGTAGTGTTCGTAAGGTCCTGAAGGCGTAAGCGTTTTTTCATACGGTAGTTTTATCGGATTTCTTTCTATTTTTAGATTACACATTTCACAATTGTTCAATACTTTGTTAATAGTCTCTCGTAAGTTAGGTGCGTAAAATTTTCTAATGATTTCAAGGTATGTTTTTTCAATACCAATGTGATAAAATTTTGTGTGAATTTTGTTAATTGTCTCCTCAGTTTCTGGAGGATGTAAATTTATTAAGCTAGTTATGCTTCTATATAATTTCTGATTATTATGGTGTTGTTTCCAATAGTTTTGGAATTTAAGGAATAATTCGTCATTATCTGTATATGTTTCTAAATGTATATTGTCGTTATTTATGAATATTGCATTTGTGTAATTTATATCACACTCTGATATTATTAGATCAAAGTCTTTAATCGTGAAATTCTTTCTCGTAATTGTTATTAGTCTTTTACCTATGTATGGGAAGGATATTTCTTGAGAATCTTCATTGGTTGTTTTAAAGATTATTTGACGTTTAAACATGTTAAGGGGTTTATCTGTTATTGGAATTAAGTCTGTACTATCTGATTCAACACTGTGTTGTGTACTCACTAAATCTTCTTCTAAGGCGTTAATTTCAGGTAGAATCTTTACTCTTGATAGAGCATCGGCAACTTTATTTTCCTTGCCTTGCAAATACTCAATATCAAAATCATATTCTTCGAGCTTTATTTTCCATCGTTGTAGTTTAGAATTAGGCTCTTTAAGATTATGTAGCCGAACTAGCGGCCTGTGATCTGCCCTGTGGTTGCCCAAACGATTGCGAGAAGTTCTTTCTCTATGGTGCTGTAATTGGACTCATGTTTATTTAGTGTCCTGGATTTATGAAAGTGGTCCGTGAGATTGGGACAATACTGCGCCTATTGCAAAGTTGCTTGCATCGGTTGTTAATATGAATTCTTTGTTAAAATCTGGGTGTTTGTTAATTAACGTATCTGTCATAGCTACTTTTAATTTGTTGAACGCGTCAACGTATTGTTCGTTCTTTATATCTATTTTTGAATCTTTCTTTAGGTATTGTTTCGTAAGCTTTTTTACGGGTTTCAACAACGAATGAATTTCTGCGAAACTGTCTTCAACGAAATAAAACACGACTAGTTTCAATGATCAAAATTAAACAACAATCTATTTCAAATATTTAAGGCCCTTTTATATTACTCTTTTTGAGTGAGTTTACAACGATTTAAAATTTGGCAGTTATGTTGAGTGACTTGGGTAACAGGGTGACCCAACATTCCGGCCCCTGTTGAAGGAACTGCAGGATTGCAGGTAGTTCAACACTCAAAGGGAAGTGTCGCCGATCTTTGCACCGCTCGCTTCGTTATGCCTGCCTTAGTTTTAACCTCGACCACTCGTATTTTGCCGTCGTCGCCCTTTATCGTGGATATTACACGTCCCATTCGCCACTGGTTTGATGGAATGTTGTCGTCTGCAATCAACACCAAAGTCCCTGACTTGATTTCTTTGACGGCTGCTGCTCTCCACTTTGCTTTGCTTTGAAGTTCTAGCAAATAATCTCGTCGCCATCGCTCCCAAAAATGTTGCCTTAGAAGTGATACCCGCTTCCAGCGCTCTATTGATGACATGGTCTTTGGTTGATCGAGTACCGGCTCCGGTATGGCTCGTTGTGCGTCTCCAATTAGGAAATGGCCAGGCGTAAGGACCTCACAATCATTGGGATCGGATGACATCGGCGAAATAGTTCTAGAATTTAAGATAGATTCAATATCAATGACAATGGTATTAAATTCTTCAACATTCAACAATGTTTGAGACATCACACGACGAAAATGGTATTTAAACGATTTGACCGCAGCTTCCCACAGCCCCCAAAATGCGGTGATCTAGGTGGGATATGTTTAAATTCGATCCCCTCCCCCGCACACCAACTACCTATGTCTTTCTCCGCTTGCTGGGTAGCATGTGCTTCAAAGACGCAAGTTCTCTCCTAGCACCTACGAAGTTCGTTGCGTTATCACAGTAAATGCGCCGGGGCAGTCCTTTTCTTGCCACAAATCGTTTTAATGCCATGATAAACGCTTTGGTCGTCAACTCGCTTACTGCCTCAAGATGAACTGCTTTACATCCAAAGCACACAAAAACGTCCGAACGTCCTCTTACTCCTTCTGTAACCCCATAGGGTCCACAAAAATCTACGCCTGTAGTTAGAAATGGCCTACTTGAACTAACTCGATTTTTCGGAAGATTTCCCATTATTTCCACCTGAAGCTGAGGTCGAAATTTAAAGCATCGTAGACAACTTTTTATTACCCTGCGCACCAATGTTCTGCAGTTTATGATCCAAAACCGATGCCTTACCAACGCCACTAATGCTTGTGGGCCTGCATGCATGTTTTTAATGTGCAAATGCATTACATAGTTCCACACAAACTGGTTATCGTTGGGTAAAAGCATTGGATGTTTCATATCATACGGAAGCGTTGCATTTTTCAACCTTCCCCCAACTCTCAAGAACTCCACTCCTGATTGTGCTCCTATGTACGGAGCTAGCGCCTTCACCTTGCTATGAGTTGGTAACTCCTTGTTGCGCTTCAACAACTGTGCTTCCTCTTGGAACGATGAGTTTTGGATGTGCCACATCATTTTCAACAACGCCTCTTCCAGCTCGTCTACCGATAGAATCTCTTCCTTAGGCATACCCGTTTTACGACACTTCTTTATAAATCTACAAACATATGCCACAATACGAATTGTTTTTTGGACGCTGCAAAATTTGGTATATATTCCTCGAAACTCATCTGTGATTCTTGTTGCCATCAACGTTGTTCGCACATTTTTTTTTCCTGGAACTGCTGATATATTAAGAGCTGGTTTCGTTATTGGCCACTCCCTTTCGTCCTTATACAAGAATATCGGCCCTGTAAACCAGATCGACTTCATCAACTCTGCTACTGTCGCACCTCTCGACACGATATCCGCCGGATTCGCCTTGGTTCCCACGTGTATCCAAGTAGCTTGGTGGGATCCTTGTTGAATCCTGGATACGCGATTTGCCACAAAAGTTTCCCAGGTCGATGGGTGTTTTGCTAGCCAGTGCAAGACAATTTCCGAGTCTGTCCACAGATTGACCAACTCGATTTCTTGCGGAAAGTTGTTTAGCACCTTTTCTAAAAGTTGTACCAATAATAAAGATTTTCGCCCTCACGATTATTGGATTTATTAATCCTAATGGGTCAAATAATTGAGCCATCTCTGACAGCACTATCCGCATCGTGATACGATTGGATGACGCTAACTTTGGAGTCAAATAGCAAAGCTGGTCTGCCGTAGGATCCCAACTAATCCCTAACGCTTTAATGATGTCTGCATCATTTATTCGCAATGGTTTCTCCTTATCGTCATCTGGAATGGATGCCAAGAATGATGGCTCGTTGGAAAACCACTTACGAATCTCAAATTTTCCTTTTTCTAGTACCGCTTTTAGTTCATCGTAAATGCTCTCAATCTCATCACGCGTATTACCACCAGTAATTAAGTCGTCGACGTAGAAGTCTTTTCTAACTTTTCCTGCTCCAATTGGGTAATCGTTTTGACACTCCGCTGCCAGCTGCGCGAGGCATCTTGTGGCTAAATACGGAGCCGACGTTGTGCCGTATGTGACAGTCAACAGCCTGTAGATATCCAACTCGCTCGTAGGGTCATCTCTCCATAAGATGCATTGAAAATATGTATCCCGATCATCCACGTTAACCTGTCTGTACATTTTTGATATATCCGCTGTGAGTGCATATTTGTAAGCTCTAAACCTCAATATAATTGAAAACAGATCATCCTGCACAACTGGGCCTTTCAACAAAATTTCATTCAACGAATGATTACCTGATGATCTCGCACTACAATCAAAGACAACTCTTGATTTGTTGTCGTCGAATCCGGCTTGATTACACACTGATGTGGTGCAATATATTTAACCAGACTGCGATGGCATCGTGGCACTTTTGTCATATGTCTCATATCAACATATTCCCGAATGAATCTGCCATATTCTTCCGCCAACTCTGTATTCCGGCTAAACCTTCTCTCCAATCCGTAGAAACGTTGCTCCGCACTCCGAAATGAATCACCCAACAACTCTTTCCTAGATTTGAATGGTAGCCGAACAACAAATCTCCCATCGGCACTCCTCCTCATCGTCGATTCAAAGTGGGATTCGCAGCTCCTTTCCTCTTCCGTTAATATTGGATTCTCTGGTTGCAATGTTTCGATCGCCCAGAACCTTTCAACTAATGATTTTAGCTCTGGATCACCTCTGTCCAATTCCGTAGCTGTTGCTATATGACAACGCGCTTTGGTCAACTTCGTCGTCCTGATCTTTCCCGACACGATCCACCCGAAGACAGTTTTTTGTAAAATAGGCCTGTCTACACCTAACTTGATTTGCCCCACCATCAACAAACTATAAAACAAATCTGCCCCTAACAACAGGTCTACTGATGAAGGCAAGTAGAAGTTTGGATCTGCGAGTGAGAGATTTGCAGGAATGTTCCACTCTCCAAACTCGACTTTTTGCTCCGGCTGGATGCTGGTTATTTTTGGCAAAATTAAGGCATCCGTTGATGTACTAAACGCCGAAGACCTCGAGTTTATTGAAATTGTAGTGCTGTGCTTGACCTGCATTGGCAATGAACTAACTCCGGCTATTGTTGAGTTGACACGTATTTTTCGAAGACGAAGCTGCTGCACCACTGCTTCCGTAACAAAATTAAGTTGAGAAGCAGAATCTAACAACGCCCTAAACTCATGTCTTTCCCCACTGCAATCTAGAAGCTCCACTACTGCTGTTGCCAATATAACCTGACCTGATTCATTAACTCGAGCAACTGCCGAATGCAGGGTTGAGTTACCCGTGATGCTTTCTGCTTCTGCTTGTTGTGCACCTGAATCGACCCGATCCGCCGTATTTACTTCGTATCGATGTAGAAGCATATGATGGGGCCAACCACATACTGAGCACTTTGCCTTTGTGCACTTGCGAACAGAGTGTCCACCACCTAAGCAATTAATACAAAGTACCCTCTTTTTTACCTCCAGAAATCTATCCGCGACGCTAATATTCTACGACTAGCGTGGTTTTATGTTTGCCGTCATTTTTCGACCGATTCCTACCCGAATGTTGTTGCTGGGATAAATGGTTGGTTGATGTCGATGGTTGATGACACAACTTAGTTTCCCTTACTTCCAAATTCTGACATCTACGAGAAAGAACTTCCTCGCAATCCTTCCACAATAGTCTTTTAGAATAATCAATCGACTCTTCCCATTTCAGCAATGAATCTGCATCGAGCTTTTCGCTCACCACATGCAATAGAAACGCATTTGCGATGTCCTCCATTGAAACGATTGATTGCATTGCACTAAAATGGTTTGAAACTGAATCAACTAATGTTCTAAGCTGGGACGCGACACCTCGAGACATCTTTGGCAACATAAATATCGACTTAATATGTTCCTCTACCATTAATGTTTTGTTATCAAACCGATCCTTTAGTCTGTTAAATGCCTTCGTGTAATTTGCCTCAGTAATTTCAAATTCTTTTACTGCGGCAAGAGCCGTTCCTGTCAGACTATCCAACAAGTAGTTAAATCGTTCCACGTTATCCAGTGAAAGATTGTTATGAACTAATTTTTTATATATTCCTATAAAATTGGGATATTCAGAATATTTTCCTGCGAATTTAGGTATCTTCTGACACTGCAAATTGGCCTTCGTCAGAGACGGAACAGCCAATGATGCATTTAAAGTATCGACTGAAACATTTGCCTTTACTTTATTAATTAGCGACATTATACTCGACTTGGTTTCAATGTACACATCTTCAATCTCATTGCGAGTTTTAAAATTAACGTCCTCATCTGTGCTAAGCCTTTCGATTTGTATTTGGGTACTCAAAATCTGCTTGAAATAGGATTCAAGAATACCTAATCTACACTCTAATTCAGTCAACGATAAATGTTCACCTTTGCTGTGAATCAATTCTTTGATTCGATTTAGACTTCGCTTTGTGTTCGAGCGCAAAGCTTTTAATTCGCCAACTGACGGCCCTGCCATCTCCTTTGGTTTTGCATCATCCACCATATCGTAACGATTGTTGTTTATTTGATATTTGTGTTAAAATTCTACTATTCGACTATTGATATATGATAAGCAATAATATCGAAGTAGTTGTCACAAATTTGAATCTGTCTTGAAATCTTGCCTTTTTCGTTTTAATATTTTAATTTATCATTGAATGATTTGAATTCCAATTAATCGAATCGGTAAAGCTTTCAAATTTGTGTCAACTAATCGCAAAGGCACATATAGTGCGTACCAAAACAGTTGGCCATTCTACTGCGCAGGTCTCTTAAAATGTGTTTTACAATCTCTTAATATTGCAAAAACAAGCATAAAGAGACGAAAATGGGCAGAGCCATAATAAAAAACGACGTATACCCTTCCTTGTGTTCAAGATCGCTGTCACGATCTCACTGAGGGTGGTTTCTTCATTTTCCTTCGTTTATACTGAAATTAGGAGCGGAGGAAAAATATAGACCATTATATGTCAACTTTACTTGGAGGAAAATATATTGTTTCGTTTTTTGTCTTGTCGGTTCATTGTAGGAGTATGATGTGATCACGGTCGGATAGATTAAGCAAAACATTGCACATGAATTGATTGTGTGACTGTGTCTGTATGAAGGTGTACGGTTTTAGATTTAAACCCTATTTGCTCATTATGCTTTCGTTGATCATTATTAATTGTGTCGTGCATATTGATCATGTAGGTACTGATATTGGCACGCAAAGTAAAGTCCTAGACTTCCTATTGGTTTTCCTTTTCTTGAAAGATCCATGACAATTTATTTTATTTTAATAAACTTATGTCCTAGCAATGCTTTTGTTTTCGTGAAAGTGAATTCCAAATAGGAAATCTAAATATATATGCGTTATCTTAAAATAAAAAACTCTAAAAAAAAATCTAAAAAAAACTATAAAAAACCAGGCAACAAATTTATTCCTTGCCCCTACAGGTAACCAAATGCAAACACTAATCATGTCGTAAAACTTTTAAACTTAAGTCAAACAGGTAAAATCAAACATCATAAAATTAATGCTAACCAAGCACACCACCCATACAGGTACCTAGCGCTAAACCACGAAATGTTCAACCATAAAAAGGGTTGGGAACCCTTTCAAATACAATCGGACTTCTAGGTAGAAATGTATAAAAGTCGACCTCATAATAAAAAATTAAGTTTATTTAGATATTCAACAGCATTTTAGTTCTAAGCACTGTAAAGTTGGGTTACGCATTGTAAATTACAGGCAAAACGCTTAGTGATTAAATCTCTTTCGCGTCATTTTTGTTCTCTTAAATCCTCTCTCTGCGCAATCGACCGTTGGCCAACTGTTTTGGTACGGACTATAATATATTGCGCATGTTGTTATCCTATCTCTTTCTATGTGTGACGTCACGTGAATAACACTTGAATTGGGAGAATAAAGAATGAAAACTGAAACTTCTCACATATAATAAAAAGCATAGCAGAATTTTATGAACAGATTTTATTTAATTTTCTTTTTAGTTGATTGTTTTTTTTAAAAGCATTATATTGAAGATTTTGATTTTGTATTATTCTTATTCTAAAATTCATCAAATTCATCATTCCTCATCAAATTGAAAACTGTATTCAAAAACCCAGGAGCAACATCTATTTTTGATGCCCATTTTTTTAACGTTATTACAGCAGGAAAAGGGTATCCGTTTTGTAGCAGGAACCTGTAGGCTTTTGGTCCGCTGGCATGTATTGCTATGCACTTGGATATGTCGTCTGAGGTCCATTTTACACGCCTATCACCTCGGCCAAGTTTAATTTTTTGCGTGGGAGTAAAAATGGAGTTAGTTGCATTACATTCTTTTTGTAGCTTAGAGTTTTCTCTCGTTAACTCAAGGATTTTGGACTGCAGAGACATTTTTTCCTCCTCAAGTGATGCTATTTTCTCTTGCTGTCTTGAAATGGTTTCGTTTAACTCCACAGTAGTTTTTTCTGGTCTAGAGATTTTGGAAATTTACATAGAAACACATTTTAATTGCAAATAGAAGAAACTTACGTGCTTGGTTCAAAATATACTTCTTCATGTGCCATGGGATCATCTGGTTGCTCTTCGTCAACCAAATAATTTGCCAGCAATGTTGTCACCTCACATCGCCGATGTCTTTTCTGTAAGCGTTCGCCTCGCTGTTGGTCTTTTTTTATTATGGAATCGCGTCATCCTTTAATTTTTTGCAGCTCTTTGGTGAGTATTTAAGCAGCTCATGTTGCAAGTTGCGTAAATATTGGTCACGGGTAAAATGCTTTGAGCAAATGTAGGCTGTTTTCACATTTATTTTATCTTTTCTGCCACATTTGCTCAACCAAATCTTTGCCATTTGCATGTCTTTGGGAAAACGAAAAAGTTTGATTTTCACACTGCTCACGTCTGTTGCATTGTTTTTTCTTTTATTATTATTATGGGTATCACAATTAAAAACTGAACAAATGGCCATAGTTTTATTTTTTACTTAATCACAAGCACAACTTTTAATCACACGCGGTACACCTATTCTACGAGCAAATGAAATGGTTGCCTACTCAAATTGCAGTACAGAACTAAAAATTGTTATTCGAGTGACGTCATGCGCAGAACATGTACAAGAAAATGCGCGCGAATATACTACCTTGTATTCTGTATACCTTGACGTATACCCTGCCTTGTGTTCAAGATCGCTGTCGCGATCTCACTGAGGGTGGTTTCTTCATTTTCCTTTTTTTATATTGAAATTAGGAGCGGAGGAAAAATATAGACCATTATATTTCAACTTTACTTGGAGGAAAATATATTGTTTCGTTTTTTGTCTTGTCGGTTCTTTGTAGGAGTATGATGTGATCACGGTCGGATAGATTAAGCAAAACATTGCACATGAATTGATTGTGTGACTGTGTCTGTATGAAGGTGTACGGTTTTAGATTTAAACCCTATTTGCTCATTATGCTTTCGTTGATCATTATTAATTGTGTCGTGCATATTGATCATGTAGGTACTGATATTGGCACGCAAAGTAAAGTAAATTGCAGTGTCACACCAAATTTTTTTTGTTTATATCATTGAATTTGGGCGAGGTAGGTAAATTTAATAAAAAAATTACAATTTGGGAATTTTTTGGAAACGTAAACGATTTTATACCCAATAACAATAGGCACGATTTTCTGTCACAAAAAAGAGGATGGGGTATTAAACGGTTCGTTAAAGACAAAATGGTGAACGTTTTTGATTCTTCAATAATTTTTTTTAAGAAATGCGGTTTTTAAAACTTATTGAACTACCCACCACTTTTAAATTTGTAACCTTGATTAAAAGTGTAAATTATAGCGAGATAAAATTGACGATGAATTGCAAATATAAAACAGATTTACAGCGAGCAGCAAAACAAAACACCAGTATACCAAATGGGTGGTTCGGTTTGGTTTGAATTAAGAAGTAAAAACACACACGTTTTAGTACTAAGATAAAAATATTTATTGATTTTGCTACCTATATATGAAATAGTTAATATTAATGTATATTATATTGAATTCGAAGAACTGTCAGTTTCATAATCGGTTGAAGAATCATCTCCTGGATTGATAATTATTGCATCCGACATTGTGTCCCACATATGCTCGTGTGAAAAGTATTCCTCCTCTGTCTTTATAATGTTCGACGAAATGTTCAACCATAAAAAGGGTTGGGAACCCTTTCAAATACAATCGGACTTCTAGGTAGAAATGTATAAAAGTCGACCTCATAATAAAAAATTAAGTTTATTTAGATATTCAACAGCATTTTAGTTCTAAGCACTGTAAAGTTGGGTTACGCATTGTAAATTACAGGCAAAAACGCTTAGTGATTAAATCTCTTTCGCGTCATTTGTGTTCTCTTAAATCCTCTCTCTGCGCAATCGACCGTTGGCCAACTGTTTTGGTACGGACTATACCGTATTTCCACTTGAATATACTTATATAACAAATGTGTAGTTCTCTTAAATTTGGTTCTCTTCAAATGTTCGTTCCCCAACTGCAAGCGTCCGTTAAACAGCTGTCCAAGTGCTCACCATCACCGTAGATGATTTCCAATGTTCCGTATGTGTATACCAGCAAACAGTCCAAGATCATTCACCTCACCAACAACAACAACCACGCACTTTTTCAATTGTCTTACGAAGACGAAAGTTCTTCCACTTTGTGCTTTTTCCTTTTCACTCGGTATGAGAAGGACAATTACACTCTTGAATGCACTCTCGCGACCAACCGCTAACCACTCAACGAAATTTGTATGTCAGTCCAAGGGACTTTTAATTATTGGGACTTAAGAATGTTTAATTTTTAATTAATTCCCTGGTTTCTGCACCAAAATGTTTCGTAAGCTTTTTTACGGGTTTCAAAAACGAATGAATTTCTGCGAAACTGTCTTCAACGAAATAAAACACGACTAGTTTCAATGATCAAAATTCAACAGCAATCTATTTCAAATATTTAACGCCCTTTTATATTACTCTTTTTGAGTGAGTTTACAACGATTTAAAATTTGGCAGTTATGTTGAGTGACTTGGGTTACAGGGTGACCCAACAGGTATAAAGTCATAGGTTTGATAATTTTAGCGTAGTCCTGGATGAATTTTCTATAATAACCAGTTAAACCAAGGAAGGATTGTATTTCTTTTACTGAGGTGGGAATCGGGAAATCTTTTATTGTTTGAATTTTAGACGGATTGGGTTTGATACCTTCTGGTGTAATTATATGTCCTAGAAATTCGGATTCCTTTTTTAAAAAATCACATTTATTCAACGAAACTTTGAGATTGACTACTCTAAGTCTCTGGAAGATTAGTTTCAAATGTTGAATGTGTTCTTGTAGTGATGTGGAAAAGATGATGATATCGTCAAGGTAAACATAGCATATTTTGCCAATGTAGTCACCTAGGACTTCATTCATCATACGTTGAAATGTAGCTGAAGCATTTTTGAGACCGAATGGCATTCTGATCCATTCATAATGTCCTAAAAGTGTGGAGAAGGCGGTCTTCTCACGGTCTTCTGGATCGATTTCAATTTGATAGAAACCTTTTGTTAGATCCAAAGTAGAAAAATAATTGACTCGACCCATCTTGTCGAGTATATCTTCGATTAGAGGAATTGGAAATTTATCCTCTTTGGTAACCTTGTTCAATTTGCGATAGTCAATTACTATACGCCACTCTTTATTTCCCATCTTGTCCGTTTTCTTGGGTACGACCCAAATCGGAGCATTATATGGTGAACTCGAGTGTTTGATTATCCGTTGATCCAAAAGTTCTTGGATCTGTTTATCGACTTCCTTTTTATGTACTTCGGGATAGCGGTATATCCGGGTAAAAATTGGGGAACTGTCTGAGACAGGAAGTTTGTGTTTAACGTGTGATGTAAATGTTAGGTCGTCACCTTTATGGAAGAATACATCTTGATATTCTTTCAGGGTTTAAAAAAGAATTATTTTTTACTCAATATTCATGTGTGGATGGATTTCCATAGCGTATTCTTGCTCGTCAGTTAGGTCAAAAAATATTGGAATTTTTATGTCATTAAGTGTTAATGTCTTTGTGGCATAATCTAATTTACTGTTATTAGGTAAAAGAATTTTTTTTTTTTTTTTTTTTTTTTTTTTTTCTTTTCAATTCATTTTTATTTTGTGTTTCTTAAAAACTATCTTAAATGCTAGACAAAAATTCATGAAAAAAACTAGCCTACTTATCAACTACTTAACTAACTTACTTGCTCTATGCGGGCGCCCTAAATTATACGATAACTTAATTCTAATGCCTTTCGGCCTATTATCTAATATATAAAAATATAAAGTAACAAAATTAACAAAATTTTTACCAAGAAAACTTTGAAAAACTTGGTTCCTCGTCTTTTTTTATTTTATTTAAACTTACATACTAATTAAAACTACTTATCGACTAACTTAAGCTAATTAAAATTAATTAAAACTACCTAAAAATAACTTAAAAACTAGAACAGCCACAGCAAGCGTTTTTTTTTTTTTTTTTTTTTTTTTTTTTTTTTTTTTTTTTTTTTTTGCCACCATGGCTGCTTTGCACCTAAAACTAAGACTAAAACTATGTAAGTCGGCCATAAAATTACAATTTTAAGTCAACTATCCTATCTATCATTCAACCACCACAACAGGTTCTCCTGTTGTGACCTACTCCGACGGTCCCAATCGGACACACTCCTGCTGAACCGCAGGTGCTCTCCTCCGCCCTGAGCGACGACGTCTCGGTCGTATAGGAGCCGCCTATCCACAGTTCGTCGGAAGACGTGGTAGATTAGCGGAACCGCCGATCTATCCTGTATCAGCCCTCGACTATCCAAATATAGGAAAGCTTCGGGTGGAATAAAGCCGCTTAAACGCGCACTCTCAAAATATTCATCATTGGGATAGAAGGCCCCAAAGATGAGACTATTGTTCGAAGCCATCGCTCTTGCAGCGTGAAACCGAATGAGTTTCACCAGAAAATTGTCTATTCGGTTTATGTTGGCCCCGTTGTATAGGACCTGGTTGGAATAGTATTTTGTGTAGTCAGATACTGGTGTTCTGTGAAGTCCAAGGCAGCTCCTCAGACACTGCCTCTCAAACACCCGTATCTTTTCCATTTGAGATGGGGCAACGTTGAACCACACCGGGCACCCATAGGCAATCATTGGCCTAATGAGGGCCATGTAGCAAATCACCTTCACCCTGCTGTCAAGACGACTGCTATAAAACAATCGTCTTGTCAGGGCAAATGCTCCCCTAGCTCTAGCCAGAGCAGCATCTACATGTCTTCCGAAATATAGATACTGATCTAACCAGATGCCAAGGTACTTTACTACACTTTTACTCGCCAGTGGCTGTCCGTTTGGTCCCACGATCACCAGCTTTCGCCAGTTCTTTCTCGTATCCCTAGAGGCCCTAGACAACGGTGTCCTAAACAGGATAGTTTCTGATTTCTGAAAGTTGATTTTTAACTTCCAGTCATCACAATATCTCTGGATCTTGTCAAAGTCCCGCTGCAAAAGAGTTCGAATGACTTCGACAGTAGAGGCTGTTCTGTACGCGATAAGATCGTCCGCATACGCAATTGCCTGAGTAAGACTACCTATCATATCACTGGTGTAAATGCTGAAGAGAATCGGCGAGTTTACCGCTCCCTGTTGCAGACCATTCTTAATGAAAAATTCTGTGGTAGAAGTTACATTGCCACTTTTGACAACAAACGTTCTACCAGTCAGCATGTCATGAAGCATATATAACAGTGGTTTACTTATGCCAAGTCTGGTCAGCTTTAGATAGAGGCCCTCTAACCATACGGTGTCAAAAGCCTTCTCTAAATCAACCAGACATGCACCCGTGCACTGTTTTTTGGCTTTGTTCCATTGTATATCAGAGACGAGTTTGGAGGCGGCATGAATACAGTCATGTCCAGCCTTGAAACCAAACTGGTTCTCTGGTATAATATTATTGTCCTCAGACCACTTGAACAGTGCTCGATTGAGAATCTTTTCGAAAACCTTGCTGATACTCGGAAGGAGACTTATCGACCGGAAATTCGCCGGATTGGAGTTGTCCTTTCCCTTTTTCGGGAGAGGATGAACCACCGCCGTCTTCCAACGTACTGGATAATATGCATTATTCAGCGCGTTGTTGAACAGAGTGGCGTAAATGTCCACAGCTTCAGGTGGTAAGTGTCGCAGTACAATGTTGGATATACCATCGACTCCCGCTGACTTCTTTTTCTTTATGGAATCGAAGATGATCTGGAGTTCCACCTTCGAGATTAACAGGGGACTAGACCCACTTCGCTCGGCGACTATGGCGTTTGCCAAGTTTTCGTCATCAAACCGGGTGAAACCACGGTTCTCAGATCGCCATTGCGTTATGTCGTTTCGGAGATAGAAATGATGGAGTAGGGCATTGTTTTCCAGGACGCGGTTCGGGCGAATGCTATCATTCACCTTATACACTTCTTGAAAGACAGCCCCCACTGCCTCCACTTTCTCCTGAGGATCTTCAATAACATAGAAATCGTCGTCGAAGACGGCTTCCCCCGGATCAATTCCTGCTGTCAAAAGTATGTCTGTATTGTCAGTTGTTCGTTGGAGCTTAATACACGGAAGGTCGTTATGACCTTTCCTCCTAAAGATCTTATTAATTTGTGGAAACATACTCGGGTCGCTGGAATTTACGGCCCGAATTCTGTTATTCCAAAACAAATTAATGGACAACCGATAGTTCTCCTTGATCAATTGGTTGATGTTTTTGATCGACGCCTTCAGTGTTCTAATCTCCGGGTCGCGTGGGTTTGTCAGTCGTCTGTACAAGAGTTTAAGTCTTGTCAGAAGTCCGCTTTTTTGTCTGTGTAGTGCGTCAATGGTCGCGTTTCTGTACGTAGATGTTATGTCATGTTCTTTGTATTTCGGTATCGTCCTGTTCATTGTTCGTTGAATCGCTTCGTCCATTTGTTGTAAGTATTCGTCGATTTCGTTGTTTGTTAGGTTTCTGTTGTTTGGGGGTGAAATGGCCCTCGAACGTAGTTCTCTTGATAAGGCGTTGGTGAAGCGAGGCCAGCGCATCTTACCGTAGTTGTAAGAATGCACAGGCACATACTCCTCCAGCGCCACAAGCTCGTTCGGAAGCTGTATTACGGCGGCGAGTCCGCAGTGATCACTGTCGTACTCAATCGTCCGTAAACAGTTTCGCGGGTGTTGACCTATTCTGTTAGTTACTGTCAGTCTTGTGTCTCGCAGTAAAAGATCCAGGAAAGCACCGCTTCTCGGAAACGATGGCCTATCTGTGGCGAGAATGTCGATCCTATATTCAACATTGTAGTGGACCATCCAATTGTAAAGATGGTTACCCCGAGGATTTTGTAATTGATTTCCCCAATCTTCGTGTTTGGCATTTAAATCTCCGGCCAAAAGATAAAAGTTCTCTACTGAGTTCAGTCTTAGAGATTCGAAAAGTTTTCCGAGCTCTGTTGTAAAAAGTGTAGGCTGAGGTGCTTCCGGTGCGTAAAAGGTAAAAGAATATTATTACCGATTATTCCATTGTAATTTGGACTAAAATTCATTATTTGGAAAAGACAGTCTTCTTTTACATCATAGGCGAATTTTTCTTTGGGGAGTAACGCTTCTTCTGTCACTAAGACAGGGTTTCCTACTGTGTTAATTTATAACGGTTGTTTTCTGGTTTGTATGTATTCTGGTGGAGTGTCTACTTTATTAATTATACTATTTGTCGCTCCAGTATCAATGAGCATACGTATTACTTTGCCGTTTTTTTTATTCTAAGATAGGGAAGTGCGGATTTATTTCCGAGGCTTGTGCCCGAAAATTTTGATTTGTCGTGGGTTTCATTATTTATTTCTACATTTGTTTCAGTATTATTAATTGTTGTATCATTTATTTCGCTTTCATTATATCCCGCAGGATTGTTATAATTATTTCTGCTGCTGTAATTAACTTGTCTAACCGGTATTGGGTTTCGTCTTAATTGGCTACTGCCTGGATCGATGTCCATAGGCTGTGGTCTAGAGTTATTTTGATTATAGTTTCTATTTGGGTTGTAATTATTTTGGAAAGGGGCTCTGTTTTGGAAATGATTGAATGGTGGGCGGAAATTATTTGGTCTAAAATTGTTGTTAAAGTTGTTCCTAAATTGGCCAGATCCTTGGAATTGGGGTCTAAAATTATTTTGATGATTCTGTGGGACGAACATTTTTGGTTGAAAGTTCCTACTAACTAAGTTTTGCCTTGGCTGTCTTTCTTCAAAATGATTTGAGTTAACAAATCCTGCTTCTGTGAGCTCGTGTAAAGCTTCCTGCAAACTCTTTGGTTTTAGGGCAAAAAGAATTGTACGCATGTGTACCGGCAATTTCTCTTTAAAAATATTTAAAGCAGTGATGTTATTGTTGTCCACTTCACGGACTTTATTTTCTTGAACCGATTTTTGGTTCAAATCGCACAGAGTTTTTTGGATGTCGTTATAGAAATTTAAGACGTTACCCCCGAAACTTATCTGTCGCAGATCTTCTGGAAGCTGTTTTTGAAGCCTCCAAAATTATTAACTAGCATCTGTTTGATTTCCGACCAATTTTGTAAATGAGAGTGAATCTCAGCGCATCTTTTTGCCTTTCCAATAAATTTGGATTTTAAGATGTTTATACACATCATTTGGCTTTGATTATTATATTTGTTAAGAGTTGGTATTATTCCGTCTACATTTGTGAATAATGTATATAGATCTTCAGTGCGACCATCAAACGTATTGAGTTTCTCAATATATTTAAGGGGATCGAGCGTTAAGCTCTGTATTTACTTGGGTAGAAGTCATTTTGGTTTTCTGATATTTTTCTATACCTAATACACTTTTATTAAACTTAAATTCAATTTCTTCAAAATTTTCCAATAAAATGTTTTCAATATTTGGGTTTTCACTTTTATTATCTAAAATATTGCTGCTCAAACTTAGCTTTAAATTATTACTTCCAATATAATTCTTATTCTCAATTTTACTTTCTGGTAATTTAATATCTTTGCTTTCAAAATTATTCTTAAAATCTACCTTACAGTTTTCAGGTATACTTCTGTTTCGGATTTCTATTAGATGCAGGTCTTCTTCCTCTTGAACATCTATTGAATTTTATTTGTTGGGGCTCTGAAGCTGCCCTTCTCTTCCTTCTTTAATTATTCGTTGGGGCTGTGAAGCTGCCCTTTTTCTTTTCTTTTTTTTTGTAAATTTATTTGTTTAGTTTTTGTTTTTTCTTCACTTAATCTAAGAGTTTGATTAATCTCTCTCTATGAGCTTCGTGGTATTTCCATATGCATTGGGGTGAACCACTAATTAATCGGTTTTTTATTCACTGAACAGATTTATTGGATCTTTATTTTCGTTAAATGTCCTTGTTCTTTTTTTTTTTTTTTTGTAAAAAGTCTTAGTCGTAAACTCAAAAATTTGTTTACTCTTTTTCGCAGAAAAACTTATTTTGACATTTATTGCACTGAAACGGAACGGTAGATTTTTACAAGGATTACACAATTTATGCAATCCTACCGACTGCGCCAGTTTTAAATATGAAAATTAAAAATGCGTTTTTAAAAATCAAATTCAAATCTTTATTGAGAAGAACACAAGCGTTGTGGTTGATGGTTTCTTAACTTCTAACTTCGATGTTGGCCTCGAAGTTGTTTGGTGGCGTGGACATGATATTCAATGCACACTTATCTTTTGGTGGCGGCGGCGTGGGAAGATGCGCAGTTATCTTTATCTTTGCGTGAAATGTTTACGTCTGCTTGGTGGCAGCGTGGGCAGATGCACAGATATCTTTATCTTTGCGTGAAATGTTTACGTCTGCTTGGTGGCAGATGCACAGATATCCTTATCTTATGTCCGGTCTTGGGTGGTCATTCCTTTGTTCTTCGACTGCGCTTCTATCGATTAAATACGATATCTTGTTGTGGGAAATGTTCTGTAGCAAGTACAATTTGTATGTATCTATACGTATATTTTATATACGTAATACAATGCACGTGTAGATTGAAATGCGCGCCTTGAAAACCAATGCCTGGGATGGACATAATTTTGCTGCAAATCCTATCGCTTAGACTGGAATGTTGAGTGAGAATTACGCCTGGCACGATAAAAATTAATCCGAGCCAGTAAAGATGGTGCTCAAAATTAATCTGTATTCGGCCACATTTGTATACATGTGTTCGGTACAACCTTTACACACTCAGTCTAGCCATTGTATGCACATGTTCGGTTCAGCCCTTAACAACAGGACGAAGGGGAAATGTGCGCTGAAGCACATAAAATGGCTATGTTTGTGGTAATGGTGGGGATCGGACTTTAGTTCTTTTTTCATTGTCGAACACGAGTGGTCGTTTTATATAAAGTACCATTCTTTAACTCATTTAACGAGCTGTTTTCATTAAAGTTTATTCGAAAGTTGTCGGGTAAGTTCTCTAACATTTGGTGCCGAAACCCGCGAAGAGACATATTATTAAAGATGGAACTAGCGGTGCATTTAGGGCGCAAGTAACGAACATTTCAAAAGCAGCGTCGGAATTGCTTTAATCGGAGAGATCACGCGTGTTCGGACAAGAAACAGTGCATCTGGAGAATCTCGAAGAAGTACTTTATTCGCTTATCGATCGTTTAACGGCCGCACCTAGTAGTGTTCAGGTTGCTGATCAGTAGATACTCGCGAAAGAGCTCATTAAAATAGAATTTTTCAAGTCTATACTCCTTCTTTTTTTGCCAGCAGATTTACGTCTGGACTATCACCGAACCGTAACCACTAACACAGCCGAAGATGATCACTGCAACGGCGACGTTAAACATGGCAATGACAACAAATCACAGTCGTCCGTATATATAGGAGATCCTGGTGTTAAAAATATCATGCTATTTCTAAAGAAGGAAGTGGAGGCACTGGAGAAAAGCAAAATAACACCCCTTCATTCCACTTCTAAGACTGTGCCGCCTCCGCCAACCACAGCTGCCAGTCTCATTGGAGTAAATAATATTGAGCTATGTAAATTTTGCAGTGAACCGGAACATGCAACGAAGGATTGTAAAAAAAATAAATGACCCTGAAAGAGAAGAGAGACATTCCTATCAAAGCAAATAGATGTTTTCGTTGCACTAAGGTAGATCACCCGTCGAAAAAGTGTACAACGGGTAAATTCCTGAAGTGTGGACGTTGTGGTGGTAACCACATTGCACCGATGTGTGATCCTTCGTATAAAAAGAAATCCACTGAAACAGAATGCAATCTTTGTTCAAATTCAATGGCATATTCAAATGTTTTTTTTTGAAAACAGCAGAATGGTTATTGATGGGGGTAGTCAACATACATATATACGGGAGAGCTTAGTGAAACAACTTCAGTAATTAACGTGTTGCGAAACATTAAAATTATCTGTAATACCATTTGGGTCTTCGCAAAAATCGATACAGAAGCTATTTAAAACATATGAAAAGGCTGAAATCCACTGTGTGGATCGTTTTATACCCTATCCCATCCCATCCTTAAGACAAATATCCGCAAAATGTCGGATTTATTGCGGTGAAATATAGAAAATGTCACTGTCATTACATATTGTTCAGACTGCTTATCAAAATCATTTATGGTTCGACAAAAAACACCCTGGTTCGCCTGGTTATGCCATGAGGTAGTGAATAGAAATGGTTTTGTATGAAAACGCCTCCAAAAAGTGGGCGTGGAACCAATGGTTTTGCATCACCTAAAAAGTGGGCGTGGCAAAAAACTTTGTGTAAACAAAATATAGATATTATGATTGTCTAGATATGTTGTTCACTTTTTCAGTACCTCTAACGGTTTGGCCTAAAACAATGTTTTTTTCGAAAAGGCTTTACATATCCCCACAGGAAAAAGAGCTTCAATTTCAGGCATCAAATAGTCGGTTATCATGGCACGATAACGGTTACCATTGACGGTTACGTTCGCACCGACATAATTTTTAAAGAAATATGGACCGATGATTCCACCGTCCCACAAACCACACCAAACCGTTGTTTTTTCTGGATGAAGTGGCAGTTCTTCAATCTCTTCAGGTTGCTTTTCGTTCCAAATGCGGCAATTTTGTTTGTTTACATACCCATTGAGCCAGAAATGGGCCTCATCGCTAAACAAAATTTGCCTCGAAATCGTCGGATCTTCTTGGAACTTTTCAAGAGCCCATAGAGCGAAGCGATGTCGCTTGGGAAGGTCGAGCGGCTTCAGTTGTTGCACAAGCTGTATTTTGTACGCTTTCAATTTAAGATCTTGACGTAAAATGTGCCAAGTCGTTCCATACGTCAGTCCGAGTTGCTGCGAACGACGCCGAATCGACTCCCTACGGTCTTCGTGTACACTCTCAGCTACGGCCGCTATATTTTCTTCACAGCGTGCTGGACGTGGTCTATTCGGTCGAATATTATCCAATAATGAATGCTGGGTCTCAAAATGGGTGATGGTGTTGCGAATAGTACGCTCAGTAGGTCGATTATGTTGACCATAAGTTGAGCGAAGTGCACGAAACATATTCCTCACAGAACGTGAATTTTCATAATAAAGTTGAACAATTTGTAAACGTTGTTCACGCGTAAGTCTTTCCATTATGAAATGCCAAACAATACTAAACAAAAATAACATGACAGCATGACACGACTCACACGTGATCTGTCAAAAAAGGCTATTGAAAAAAGTATCTCTACTTGGATCACCCGTTATATGGGATGGGGTATAAAAAGTCAAAGTTATTTTGAAAAGCCATTACACTAACTATACAGTTGGTGCTGAAGCGATTGTCGTCCCAGGCATCTTTGTTGATGTTTTAAAAGCGCCAAACAGTTCGTGTAGAGTTTCCGAAAATTTAAATTGGCTGATAGTATAGTTTCAACAATAGAGTGCATTGATGGACTAAGTTTGCTCATCGGGTCTGATTTTTATTGGGCTGTGGTCAGCGGCAGCAGCCCCGATTAACTAGTCGTCTTCGAGTGGTCGAAAAATTTTTCGAATGGCACTTGCGGGGAATGCATTCTGCTGATGACGGAGAGGGTAGTAATTCTGTCTCAGGTATAGTGAGTCCAACCATCATAAAGCTAAAAAAATTATTCCAAGAAGCATGGAAGAGGAAATTAACGTAGGACGAAACATTACTATTACCACCAGGTTTTTCTACACCATCTTTATCTGTTTGGCACAAGACACAGCCAATGCCAGACGTTGAAGCATCGCACAGAATAACAAATGGTCGATTGAAATCCGGATTTACTAATACCGATACCATCCAGATAAGCCTAGAAAACGTCGGACTTGACGAGGGGTCTTTGGCATTTGAGTTCTCTGAAGCATTATTTGGACTTGCGAAGATTTATGGTAAGCCCTGCTGATTGTATCCGCGAAGCTATTAACTTTAGTGATTCCAAATGCTCGTCAAATGTTCGTCAAATGCTCCCGATATTATCAGTAAGTCATCTAAATATACGAACATATTTTGTTTCAATTTATGTGGCACCACTTTGTCCATAAGCCTGCACATGCGTTAGGCAGCATTGCGGAGACCAAAGGGCATCACCGTTAATTGATACAGGAGTCTTCCTTGCACTGTAAACGCTGTCTTTTTCAGGGAAGACAAAAGGCATCTTTCAGATCCACACTAGAGATATAGTGTGTTTCTGAAAGACGACTTAGCAGCCCTTCTATATGAGAAAGTGGATAGGCGTTCTTTTTTGTAACTTGGTTCACTTTTCACGAATCGACGCATAGGCGATTTTTTCGCGGTTTCCGTACCAAGACCACTGATGAATTCCAAGCACTACTGCTTTCTTCAATGACGCCCAATCCGAGAATCCTATCCAACTCCTCATACATAAAGTTTTGCACTGCTGGAGAAACCGGATTGTGACGTTGTTTCACTGGCTCAGCATTACCTGTGTTAATGTTGTGCTCTTCAAGGTTTGTTTTTCCAAGACCATATTGAGCAAAGGAAGGAAACAAACTGATCACATTTTCGAGTTGCTTAGACTGTTTTACTGACAATTCGTGAGTAAAACAGTTGATGCTGAAGCGATTGTCGTCCCAGGCATCTTTGTTGATGTTTTAAAAGCGCCAAACAGTTCGTGTAGAATTTCCGAAAATTTAAATTGGCTGATAGTATAGTTACAACAATAGAGTGCATTGATGGACTAAGTTTGCTCATCGGGTCTGATTTTTATTGGGCTGTGGTCAGCGGCAGCAGCCCCGATTAACTAGTCGTCTTCGAGTGGTCGAAAAATTTTTCGAATGGCACTTGCGGGGAATGCATTCTGCTGATGACGGAGAGGGTAGTAATTCTGTCTCAGGTATAGTGAGTCCAACGATCATAAAGCTAAAAAAATTAATCCAAGAAGCATGGAAGAGGAAATTAACGTAGGACGAAACATTACTATTACCACCAGGTTTTTCTACACCATCTTTATCTGTTTGGCACAAGACACAACCAATGCCAGACGTTGAAGCATCGCACAGAATAACAAATGGTCGATTGAAATCCGGATTTACTAATACCGATACCATCCAGATAAGCCTAGAAAACGTCGGACTTGACGAGGGGTCGTTGGCATTTGAGTTCTCTGAAGCATAATTTGGACTTGCAAAGATTTATGGTAAGCCCTGCTGATTGTATCCGCGAAGCTATTAACTTTAGTGATTATAAATGCTCGTCAAATGTTCGTCAAATACTCCCGATATTATCAGAAAGTCATCTAAATATACGAACATATTTTGTTTCAATTTATGTGGCACCACTTTGTCCATAAGCCTGCACATGCGTTAGGCAGCATTGCGGAGAACAAAGGGCATCACCGTAAATTGATACAGGGGTCTTCCTTGCACTGTAAACGCTGTCTTTTCCCGGGAAGACAAAAGGCATCTTTCAGATCCACACTAGAGATATAGTGTGTTTCTGAAGGACGACTTAGCAGCCCTTCTATATGAGAAAGTGGATAGGCGTTCTTTTTTGTAACTTGGTTCACTTTTCACGAATCGACGCATAGGCGATTTTTTCGCAGTTTCCGTACCAAGACCACTGATGAATTCCAAGCACTACTGCTTTCTTCAATGACGCCCAATCCGAGAATCCTATTCAACTCCTCATACATAAAGTTTTGCACTGCTGGAGAAACCGGATTGTGACTTTGTTTCACTGGCTCAGCATTACCTGTGTTAATGTTGTGCTCTTCAAGGTTTGTTTTTCCAAGACCATATTGAGCAAAGGAAGGAAACAAACTGATCACATTTTCGAGTTGCTTAGACTGTTTTACTGACAATTCGTGAGCATTTGAGTCGGTTATTTTTTGTTGCGATTTGGACGAGATTTCACAAATTAATTGAGGAACTATCTCAAAGAGTTTCCAAAAGTTAACCCCCAGATATAGCTGTTGTTCCAAAGTAGGAACATAACTAGTCGTCTTCGAGCGGTCGAAAATTTTTTAGAATGGGACTTGCGGGGAATGCATTCTGCTGATGACGGAGAGGGTAGTAATTCTGTCTCAGGTATAGTGAGTCCAACCATCATAAAGCTAAAATAATTATTCCAAGAAGCATGGAAGAGGAAATTAACGTAGGACGAAACATTACCATCTGAGCTTTTGTACGAATGGAACGACTGTATTCGTAATGTCTTGCAGTTAAAGGAAATGTCCTTACATAGAGCAGTAAAGCCAGTCGGATCATCCAGCAGAGTTCGATGTCTCATATTTGCAGACGCTTAAGGAAGATAAATTTAATGAGCTAACTTTACCGAAACTCGAACGCACAGCAGCCTTAGTTGCATCGCTGTTATGTGCGTATTTGAAGAAAACACTAAGAATTTCCATTACAGAGTTATTTTTATGGACGGACTCTAAAATCATGCTAAATTGGATTTACGGGCAGACGAATCGATGGAAACCCTACGTACAAAGTCGTGTAACGGAAATATTGCTCAGGCAAAGCAAACCCTGCTGATCTTTTAATGCTCGGCATATCCGGGGAGAATCTTCGATCATCTTTGCTGTGGGAACGAGGTCCAGATTGGCTAAGCGATGTCTACTTTCACTGAACAACACAAAGAGGAAATGACGATGTGTACGGCTTTATTAGTTGAGTCTGCAGAGCCTGTGCAGAAAGTTAATGAGCCACTGCTATGTTATGAGAAGCTTAAGACCTGGCAACGGTTGCTGCAAGTAACGTGCTGGATGCAGCGATTCATCAACCAATCCAGAGGTGGGAACAGAACACAAGACGCTCATATAACTAAAGCAGAACTTGCAGATCAATATTGGATAAGGTACGTTCAACTTCAAAGCTATCCCAACGACTTTTGACATACATATCGAACGATCCCCTGGAGTTACTTCCTCTCACACCCTCAAAATTTTTAATTGAATAGTCTGCGCCGAATCTGGCAGGTTTCTAACGAGTTGGGCATGAGGAAACTCTGGAAGCACCGCTTAATATACAGCGAACGAATTTCAAGAAGATGGTGAGCAGAATATTTGCAGCTTCTGTGATCACTCCATCAAGGAAAGGTTAAATCAACTGCGGCTATTAAAGGAAGTGACGTTGTACTTCTACATGACCAAGCCAGTCCACGCATTCTTTAGAAGATGGTCGTCGTCGAGCGCGATTTCTTGGGACGAGATGGAAAGACACGTTCTTGCGAGGTACGATGTGCTGATGGAACAAAATATCGAAGACCAGTCCAACTGCTGTATCCACTTGAGTTAACTATATCGCCCAGGCCCGATGATGTTAACAATTAATCTGTATTCGGCCACCGTTGTTTACATGTGCTCGGTACTACATTTACACACACTCAGTCTAGCCATTGTATGCACATGTTCGGTTCAGCCCTTAAGTACAGGACAAAGGGGAAAATAGAGATGTGCACTGAAGCACATAATATGGCTATGTTTGTGGTAATGGTGAGGATCAGACTTTAGTTCTCTTTTCATTGTCGAAAACGAGTGGTCGTATAAAATGAAGTACCTTTCTTTAATTCATTTAACGAGCTGTTTTTATTAAAGTTTATTCGAAAGTTTTCGGATCGACTGTTTCAATCAATCGCACGTATTCATCCGATTTAAAATTCAGATCTGTGAGATTGATATGAAGAACCTCGAAAGGATTCGCTCCATATGTTGTAACGTCTGGTATCTCGTCGACACACTAGATTCGGGAGATTGCATGCGGTACTTCATTATGCGATCCCTTTTGGTGCTCAATTTCAAAGGTGAAACTTTGGAGGTATAAGCTCCATCGCGTGAGGCGTCCACTTAGATCCTTATGTTCATGAGCCATTTCAAACTCGTATGGTCAGTTACTATCTTGGATCCTTGCATCTCAATATAAGACCAAAACTTTTCAACTCCTAAGACAGCAGCTAGACATTCTAATTCTGTAACACTGTAATAGCGTTGCGCAGCGTTTAGTTTGTTTGGCACAGCACACAACCAATGCCAGACGTTGAAGCATCGCACAGAATAACAAAAGGTCGATTGAAATCCGGATTTACTAATACCGATACCATCCAGATAAGCCTAGAAAACGTCGGACTTGACGAGGGGTCTTTGGTATTTGAGTTCTCTGAAGCATAATTTGGACTTGCGAAGATTTATGGTAAGCCCTGCTAATTGTATCCGCGAAGCTATTAACTTTAGTGATTCCAAATGCTCGTCAAATGTTCGTCAAATGCTCCCGATATTATCAGTAAGTCATCTAAATATGCGAACTAAATATGCGTTAGGCAGCATTGCGGAGACCAAAGGGCATCACCGTAAATTGATACAGGAGTCTTCCTTGCACTGTAAACGCTGTCTTTTCCCGGGAAGACAAAAGGCATCTTTCAGATCCACACTAGAGATATAGTGTGTTTCTGAAAGACGACTTAGCAGCCCTTCTATATGAGAAAGTGGATAGGCGTTCTTTTTTGTAACTTGGTTCCCTTTTCACGAATCGACGCATAGGCGATTTTTTCGCGGTTTCCGTACCAAGACCACTGATGAATTCCAAGCACTACTGCTTTCTTCAATGACGCCCAATCCGAGAATCCTATCCAACTCCTCATACATAAAGTTTTGCACTGCTGGAGAAACCGGATTGTGACGTTGTTTCACTGGCTCAGCATTACCTGTGTTAATGTTGTGCTCTTCAAGGTTTGTTTTTCCAAGACCATATTGAGCAAAGGAAGGAAACAAACTGATCACATTTTCGAGTTGCTTAGACTGTTTTACTGACAATTCGTGAGCACTTGAGTCGGTTATTTTTTGTTGCGATTTGGACGAGATTTCACAAACTAATTGAGGAACTATCTCAAAAAGTTTCCAAAAGTTAACCCCCAGATACAGCTGTTGTTCCAAAGAAGGAACTAAGAAAAATGAAATTTCTTTGGTGCTACCTTTATCGCATACATTTGTTGTTATTTCACCGATAATCGGCTGAGATTGACCTCTTGCAGTCTTCACGTTAGATGAGAACTTTTTGTACGAAATACCATTATATTCAAGAAATTCTAAACATCCGCTGCTAAGCAGCTGATGCTTGCACCGCAATCCAAGAGTCCAAGCATTTGCTTTCCTAAGATGGAAACACTCGCATAAGGTCTCGGATCTTCTGTACTACAAAGCTATGTTGCACAGATTGCTTTACAAACTTTTCGTTTTTTCTGAAATCGATCACGAAACTTCAGTATACGTTTTGAAGGTTTACCGTTGAAGATTCGATCACGAACTTCGTAATAATTGATCAATCGTTCATGCAAAGATTTTGGGTTCGCTTTCACATATGTTTCTTTTGAGAATAGATAAATTTTCTGAAATATTTGGTTTTATATTATAAGGTGGATTGTGTAGATCAGGTAGGTTCTGACTTTTAATGTGTTTTGTTACTTGCAGTCCGGGTGTCGTAGTTGCGGGCAATTCTCCCAGGATTTCGGATTGTCCTGCTTGCATTTTCCCGAACACCTTGGATAGTGTGGCGAAGTAATATTAATCCACACTTGTAACAAAACAAGTCACGAGGCTCGTCACAACCTATAAATCTTACAATTCCGACAAATATAAGAACTTATATCTCGTTTTGCATATTGAGTATGTAAAGTTTCTATTTCTTCCAAATGTTCATTGGATTCAACACCAAATTCGTTGATTTGCCTTCGAAAGTTTTGATGTGGGAATTGTCTTTTACGTAAGCATTCACCCTGATTGATGTACTTTTCTATGGTTCTACATACATAAACCATTTCAGGTAAACTATTTGTGGTGTACGTAATTAATAATTCTCCTATTCATCGCTTAACATTTTGCTTCAAAAGATCGATCAATTCTGTTGACGTATTTGGACGATATAGTCGTGCGTTCAATTTTTGAACTGAATTATAAAATTCGTCAAAACTTTCATTTATTCTTTGACGTCTATCGAACATTTGTCGAGAAAGTTCTGAGTCTGTCTCTAGACTTCTGAATTATTCAAACAATGCCATTTTAAAAACAGTCCATTCCAAATTCAGATTGGATTTTAGATACATCCAGTACAAACTCTGTACCGGACCGGAAACAAGTAAATGGAAATGGCTAAGCATTGCCTTCCCAGAAGTTCCATAACATTTTCTTAGTCTGTTAAGGCGAAAAATAAAGTCGTCGACAGTCATATTCTGATTATCGAATTTCAACCCCAACTTGTGAAACTCGACCGTTTGGTAGGTACTACCAAAATGGATATTTCGTTCAGCTTAAGCATCACGATCAGATCCTAGATTTAAAGTGTTAAGCTGGGACAAAATGTTTTGTGCATTTGCACTGAGTTGCTCAATTTCGGGTTCGACTGGTGAACATTCTGTGAAGGTGTAGTTGCAATAATATCTGCACGTACAGTATTGACTACATCTTGTCTGATAATTTCTCTCTCCCTTTCGAATTCATCTCGTCTTCTTTGTAAATCCGCTGAACTACTAAGACCCATCGAAGCAGTAACAACTTCTTGTACATATTGTGTGAGACTTTCATTTCGAATTAAAGAGCGATTGGAATTTTCGGGTACATTTGATACATTTTCTTGACGATCAATTTCATTGGGATCAGTAAAAGCATGATTCCCTGATTGTTCATGACGAAATCGGCGAAGAGGAGTATCATTGAATGTGACTTCGAAGTTCGATCTCAAATTGTGCTGACTCTTTTTAGGAGGCATATGTATATATAAAAACAAATATACAAAGGCTAAAATAAAAATATCTAATATCTTGCATATACTAAAATATTATTTTGAAACGTTGGGCTAAATTTAAAGGCATGAGTGTGTGCTTGGGTATGTGAAATATCATTGAGAAAATACATCAACATATCGATTTCATATTCCAAATGGTGTATTCATTGATATTGATAAGTTTTAAGGATATGGCAAAGTGCAATCTAGCTAGAAGCAGCATAAATAAAGCAAAATGCTTCTTGGTCACTTAATACCACACTTCTTTAACTATGATTAAAAAAGTCAGTTTATTTTATGATTGAACTTCAATAATTGATTAAGTTTTTCTAAACTATTTTTATATTTTTGATTTTAAGGTAAGTTGTCTAAAACAGATAAGAGTAGGCGCTGCAGACAGAGTAGTGATATCAATTGTATAAATAACTCTCGGTCGTCTACCAAACTGAATCAGAAAAATATGCTTTTCCATAATTTCAATATGTATGTTCAAATCAGAACATGATGCTTAACACAATAATGTTACAAACAAATAACTAAACAATCTGGGTCATCTTTAGAACTGATTAGTAGAGATATAAAACAAAGCGATGCTGCGAAAATATCCTGGAAGTTTGTAGAACTCATGAAAACAGTAATAGTACCCATTATACAAAATAAATTTCATTCAATTTGTCCAAATAGTTTGCGAGAAATTGACGATTTTCTTTATATGGCCTAAATGCAAGAATCCGTTGTTTAGATTTTCTCGAAAAAAAAACTGGGTATGCAGTTTTGTGGGAACTAATATGCTTATAGCATATCAGAAGTTTAATCAAAATCGTTAGAGCCGTTTCTGAGTAAATCGACGTTATGTATTATTTTTATATGGCACGTACAACTAATAAAATGGCTAAAAGCAAACCGAAAAAATGGCCTAGAATAATGACTAAAAAAAAGCTGGATGCGATGTTTGAAGAAAATCGGTCGAGTCGTTTAAGCTGGAGAGGCTTGTACGGACAGACGAACCGGCGAACCGACGCAAAAAGAAATAATCATATTTTCAACAGGATTAAAATCTTTATTAAAATGGTATTTTTTTTAATTCGCTGTTAAGTGTATGTTGTTTTGTTTTTTCTATGCGAGATTTTATTATTTCTGCCATTGTGGTTTTACCGACTCTCCGTTTATTGGTAGCAGGGAGCTGGTGGAGAGAAGAGTTATCATTAAAAATCTGCCAAGGATCTCGAACGGTACACCGGCAGTCCATTCTGACCTTGTTGACCGATTTATAACAGAGAAATGCGGGGCAGGCGGAACAGCGATTCTTGGTATGTCCAAGTTCTTGGCAGGATATACATCTCATCGGGTTCGGTATATATTCGTCTACTTTGCAATTGACCCACCCAATTTTAACTTTGTTTGGTCGCCAAATTAAGTCGAAAGTCAGAATAGCTGCACCAGTTGCCACTAATGAATAATCTTGCTTTCTCATCATTTTTTTTAACCTAATTACCTTGAATTTTTTTAATTCTAACAAAAGCTCTTCTTCGCTGATTTCAATTATGTGCTTTGAAAATATTTGTCCTTGGATGAAGTTGGCTAAGGGAATTAATTAGTGTAGCATCACCTTCATGCAACATTATTGTCTTATTAATTAATAATGTAAGTTTTTTTTAACCTCATCATAAAATCTGGCTATGGGCATCCTGCCCTGTCGTAGAGTGGACACCTCTTGTTCAATTAAATATACGGGGCTTTTGTCGGCGTACGTAAATCAAGCCTCGCTATTATTGCCTTGAAATTTAATACGGTATTAAAGAAGGATAATACCTGATCAGCTGTACCGACTATTTTATTCCTTAAAATGGCAACAGCTTGGTAACGTTTTGAGCTACCTACATGTGATTCAAACAACTTGTAAGCCGTATAGGCCGCTTGACGCCATGAGACGTAACGCGCTTGGTCTCCGTTAAATTCCGACAGGCTTTTCATTAGATCTAGATATCCATCACATTGCTTAATTGGATCAAAAGTAGCGGATTCGTACACTTCTATGGAAGTCGGCACTTCTAAACTGTTGAGTCTTCTCGTCAGTTCTACGACTGATTTCTAAGAAGATCGTCTGCTGGACTCAGTTGCAATCTGAACCGCAGCTGTAATCATAAACCTCTCTTGAGCTTCATCCATATTTGAGGTAAAAAAATCTTAACGAGCAGAACAACAACAAAAATTATCAAATTATGCAAAAATTATTTTTAGAAACCAATTTCTTAAATAATATTATTTAAATTCTCATTCGCACTTGTCGAAAAACTAACAAATTAAATTTGACCTTAATTTTAGATCTTCAAATAATTGGTTAATATAATATAATATAACTGTACATAATAATACAATACTAATCTCACTGTGTTGTCAAGTAACAATAACAAATCAATTAATTTCTGTGTTCACAATTAATAACAATAGTTTTCGTTCACTTAATTTTTACACTTTTACGATGAGCATATTTATTCTGATGATTTATGCTGATGGAAACGTTTTCTGCACTTGAGTTTCTTATAGTTCTTTTTTCTCTTCTTTGAATAAGTTTACTCGAATTATGCACCGGTTGGGTTTTACCTTGAGTTCTTTTCACATCGCGGATATTATCCTTTCATAATTATATTTTTTTTTGTGTTTTTACACACATGAACAAAAGTTCATCTATTTTTAGACTATGTCCAAATGAAAAGCAAAGAAAGTTTTACTTAAAAAACACTTTTATTACCTTACGGTCTTGCGTCTACTTAACAACTAAACTATAATTGAGAAACTTAAATCTTACCTTAGTACACATACACATGACATCGGTATCATTCCCACTTGCATTGCAGGTTAATGCGCTGACGAAATGTCTACGCCTGCTACACTTGATCGATCATATTGCTCGCGTCGCGTCGTTATCCGGTTATAATATGATTGACGTTGTCTGCTGCGTTCAAAAATGTTTTAAATTATATTTTGCAATCGATTTTCCTTGACTATCGTATCCCATTAAATCCTTGAACTATACATTCGCAAAAAGTATGTTGGACTTTTTTACAACATATTGCTAAGACATTCTATCAAAACCAGCGTTTTGATATTGCATATGCTATGAGGTAGTGTATACACATTTTTTTAAGGAAGTAGTCGGGAAAGAGGCCGTGGGTGAAACAGATTTATCTAGGATATGTTTATACATATTGCAATTTACTTTTTTCCAAATTCTTTAAAATGTGAACAAAAAAGGTTTTTACTAAAAACGCGTCGAAAAGGTGGGCGTGGAAAAAATGTATGTAATATATATGAAATATAGTTATTTTTACTGTCGAAATATCTTAAGACTCTTTATATAAACATACATCAACCAACATTTATTATTTCCTTATCATCTAAAACTTATTTCATTTAAAAGTATGTATAATTGTATATTCAATAGGAATAAAACCCCAGATCTTGTCGACTTCTTTATAACAAAAAATATCTCCTCAAATAATATAAATGCGGACGAAGGGCCAGACCTACAGTCAGATCACTCTTCAATACTTTTCACACTTGGCGATAAAATAATAATGAAAAAACAAAGTCCAACACTAGTTAATAAGCTAACTGACTGGAGCTACTTCAGAGAGAAGTTGGAAGAAAATACCCAAATGATAGCTATTGAAACAGAAGAGCAAATAGAGGAAGCAATGCAATTATTTACACTCAATATACAAAAAGCTGCATGGGCTGCAACTCCAAAAATAAAAACAAAATAAAACAAAATTCATACCCTCCTGTAATATGTGAAATTATTGCAGAAAAGAGAAAAGCTAGAAAAAGTTGGCAACAAACAAGGGCTCCAATTGACAAAAACAAACTAAACAGGCTTAATAGTAAACTCCGAAAATCAATAATTGAATTCAGAAATGAGTCACTAAAAAAATACCTTACAGGCCTAACAAATGATGCTAGTACTGAATATTCGCTCTGGAAGGCAACAAAGAAAATGAACAGGCCAACAGCTCACATCCCACCAGTGAAAACCAGAGAAGGAAACTGGGCAAAAAGTAGTCAAGAAAAAGCAAATACTTTTGCTGAGCATCTTGAAGGCGTCTTCCAACCATATGAAGATAAAGACTATCAAGGAATGGAAGAAACGTGCCAGGAAGATGTACTAATTCGACCAGTTACGTCTAAAGAACTTGCCAAAGAAATAAAAGAAGGTATAAACATAAAAAGGGCCCCAGGGTTTGATTTAATAACGGGGGAAATTTTAAAACAATTCTCAAAAAAAGTACTGAAATATCTAGCGCAGATCATAAGCGCTGTATTTAGATTAAGATATGTGCCAAACATATATGATGATTCCAAGACCAGGTAAACCACCTAGCGAAGTAACCTCATATAGGCCAATATCGATACTACCAATGTTGTCCAAGCTATTCGAAAAGATGCTGGTAAAACGCCTGCAAAATATTATTGTAGACAAATCGCTAGTACCGAGCCATCAATTTGGGTTCAGGAATAAACACTCAAAAATTGAACAAGTGCATAGAATCACTGATAAAATTAAAAATGGTTTTGAAGAGAAAAAAGTATGCTCTACAGTATATCTTGATATATCACAAGCTTTCGACAAAGTATGGCACAAAGGATTGATCCATAAATTACAAAAGCAACTGCCGAAGTAGTTGTATTCAAAAATACTGGAGTCGTATATTCTACAGCGATTTTTCAGAACTAAACAAGAAACAACGTACTCAAAATTAAGAGAAATTAAGGCTGGTGTACCTCAAGGCAGTGTTTTAGGTCCAGTACTATATCTCCTATTCACTAGTGATCTACCAGAAAGTGACGAAATCACTCTAGCTGCCTTTGCAGATGATACTGCTATACTTTCTGTAGGAGAAACTGTCGAAATAGCTACAAAAAAGCTTCAAAAGGCAGTAAACAATATCTCAGAATGGACTAAAAATTGGCAGATCAGATTAAATGACCTGAAGACAGTTCATATAAATTTTACGTTAAAAAATGTACCACACATTCCAGTATACATAAATAGTAATGTAGTGGAATACTCAAATACAGCTAAATATTTAGGGATGACTCTAGACGCCAAACTGCGCTGGAAAGCACATGTAAAGAAAAAAAGAGATGAGTTAAACATCCGCTACAGTAAAATGTATTGGCTTATTGGGAGATACTCACCCTTATCCAACTACAATAAATTAAACCAGTATGGACCATGGGCTCCAGCTGTGGGCATGCACATGCAAGACAAACATACTAAGAATACAAACCTTCCAAAAAAAGTACTACGGAGCATAGTTAACGCACCGTGGTACATACGTAACACCGATCTGCATAGAGATGTATATTGAAATGGTTGAAGATGAAGCTAAAAAAGTAGCTCTAAGACACAGAGATAGGCTTCTCAGCCATGTTAATTTAGAAATAGCACAGCTTTTAAGAACCGACAATATAGTCAGGAGATTAAGACGGGTTAAACCCCTTGACCTATGTAGCTAAAGTATATATATATAAAAAAAAAGAAATACTGAAACTTAAGTACAATTTCAAACAAAACTCATAGAAATCCGACCAAGGTCGGAATTTCTTTTAAAATTTATATTTTTATAAAATATAATACATGTGAAAAATAAATTGCTGATAAGTCTAACGACTAGGTGCGATTCCTTAAAGACATACAAAAGTCAGTCTTCGGGAGGTTTTTTAGATCGGGTTAAAGTCCCTCACTATTGCAGAAGGTTCCGTCGCGATAAAACCTCTGCAATGTCTTTCGATGATTTTTCCTTCCAGCGAACCCCCACAAAAAAAAAATAATAATAATATGTGTAAGAAATTTCAATTTGTTATCACTTAAAACATGAGAGATATAGATTTTTGAGACGGTGAACCCCTTTGGATCCTACTTTGAGACGGACAGACCGACGGAAGAACATATCGACTCTGGTAACGATTCTGAGTCGATATATATACGTAGAGGTATATCCAGCTAATCAAAGCTTGTTTACCCTTAAGGGATAGGGTATTCAAAGTGGAACACACCAACTTTTCAGAAGGAAGAGAAAAGAGCAAGAAAAGCGCGCTGATTAGCTTTACCATGCCATTATAAATGATTTAGTAAATAACATTTTTGAAATTCTTTTCTTATATGCATATGGTATGGGGTTGGATATAAATAACATTTTGTAGAAAAACGCCTATAAAAAGTGGGAGTTTGTTCAAATGATACAAAGACGAATTTTTTTTCCGTGGGTGGTGGAAATCACAAAAGACACGATGAGCACGTGCCCAAAGTAGTGTGGAACTTTAACTCCACTAAAACCACCACCCTTTTTGTATTATTACTTCAACTAAGCATGCGGCTTATCTAGCAATTTTTTTTATCACGAGTAGTTAATGTTTGGGAGGCAACTTTCCTGTGGTTTGTCATTATCGGGCCAAATCTAAGGGCTTAGCTCTTTGAATACGCCGCAATAAATTTGTTTCGTCAAGAATTCGGAGGATCGTTGTGCTTACGTGTTCCGATAACAGTTTTTTTATAATTTTGCGTGCAAAATTTTTCGTTTCGTCTTTAACCGCGGGAATACCAAGATCTCTGCGTAGATCTTCATGTGAAATATATGTAAAATATTTTGATTCGTTACACTTGCACAACCTCATAGTTATATTCTATACGGCTGAGCTATTTTATTTTCTTTGAAAGCTTTCTCAATTACATCAGTAATTCGATGAACTTGGTCCACAGTTGAATTTTTACTTCTAAAACCAAATCGATGGTCAGGTAAAAGGCGTTTCTGATCAATAACGGGGTGTAAGTGACCGAGTAATAGCCTTTCAAAACTTTTGAAAGTATTGGAAGAAGTGAAATAGGTCTGTAAGATTTTATTTCATTCGGTGATTTTCCTGGTTTGAGAACCATAATTACTTCCGCGACCTTCCGCTGTCTTGGTATGTATTCTTATCTAATTGCTGCATTTGCAATATAGACGAAATTGTTTATCATAACCAATGATTCTGCATCAAACGTTTTTATTTTCAATATTTTACAATTTGACCAGTCTCCGTCTGGTTTCGGGCAGTTAACATCGTTTTTATTACTCTCTCTGATAGTTTTGCAAGCTCTTTGTGTTCAAGAGACTAAATTACTCATCACGCATGCGTGTACGCTCGTTTCTCTTTCTTCTATAGACTATTGGTAAATAAATCACGTGTTTGAATTGATTTTCTATTAATTATTCATAATGGCCCCGGGGTCAAACAAAAAGCCCGGGAATCGGTTTAGTGGCCTTCCGGGAGATGAGCCACCTGCTTCCCGACGGCCAAAGAAACAGAAAACCGCACCATCATCTTCGTGGGATGAATTTCCCTCTCTCCCCATAAAAACAAATCCTAAGAATCCAAGATTTATCTTAATCTCTCCTTTAAATCCAGAAAAACCACTATCATCAGTCAGCGTGTTTAATTAATGTGCCAGAATCCGAAATTATAACTAAAATGCAATCCCAGGGTGTAACAGAAATATACAAGTTCACAAGTCCATTCTGATCTTGTTGACCGATTTATAACAGAGGAATGCGGGACAGGCGGGACAGCTATTCTTGGTATGTCCAAGTTTTTGGCAGGATATGCATCTCATCAGGTTCGGTATATATTCGTCTACTTTGCAATTGATCCACCCAATTTTAACTTCGTTTGGTCGCCGAATTAAGTCGAATGTCAGAATAGCTGCACCAGTTGCCACTAATGAATAATCTTGCTTTCTCATCATTTTTTCAACCTAATTACCTTGAATTTTTTTAATTCTAACAAAAGCTCTTCTTCGCTGATTTCAATTACGTGCTTTGAAAATATTCGTCCTTGGATGAAGTTAGTCTGTAAGCCAGAAATGATAATTCCGCTCGGTATTTTTGGCTAAGGGAATTTAATAGTGTAGCATCACCTTCATGCAACATTATAGTCTTATTAATTAATAATGTAAGTTTTTTTTCAACCTCATCATAAAATTTGGCTTTGGGCATCCTGCCCTGTCGTAGGGTGGACATCTCTTTTTCAATTAAATATACGGGGCTTTTGTCGGCGTACGTTAACCAAGCCTCGTTATTATTGCATTGAAATTTAATACGGTATTAAAGGAGGATAATACCTGATCAGCTGTACCGACTATTTTATTCCTTAAAATGGCAACAGCCTGTTAATGTTTTGAGCTACCTACATGTGATTCAAACAACTTGTAAGCCGTATAGGCCACTTGATGCCATGAGACGTAACGCGCTTGGTCTCCGTTAAATTCCGATAGGCTTTTCATTAGATCTAGATATTCATCACATTGCTTAATTGGATCAATAGTAGCGGATTCGTACACTTCCACGGATGTCGGTACTTCTAAATTATTATGTCTTCTCGTCAGTTCAGCGACTGATTTCTGAAAAGATCGTCTGGACTCAGTTGCAATCTGAACCGCAGCTGTAATCGTAGACCTTTCTTGAGCTTCATCCATATTTGAGGTAAAAAAATCTTAACGAGCAGAACAACAACAAAAATTATTAAACTATGCAAAAATGATTTTTAGAAACCAATTTCTTAAATAATATTATTTAAATTCTCATTCGCACTTGTCCTAGACAGTCAAAGAACTAACAAATTAACTCTGACCTTAATTTTAAATCTTCAAATAATTGGTTAATATAATATATTATAATATAATTGTACATAATACAATAGTTTTTGTTCACTTAATTTTTACACTTTTACGATGAGCATATTTATTCTGATGATTTATGCTGATGGAAACGTTTTCTGCACTTGAGTTTCTTATAGTTCTTTTTTCTCCTCTTTGAATAAGTTTACTCGAATTATGCACCGGTTGGGTTTTACCTTGAGTTCTTTTCACATCGCGGATATTATCCTTTCATAATTATATTTTTTTTTGTGTTTTTACACACATGTTGCCACACGTCTTGGGCGCCAGTTAAATTTATTAACAAAAGTTCATCTATTTTTAGACTATGTCCAAATGAAAAGCAAAGAAAGTTTTACTTAAAAAACACTTTTATTACCTTACGGTCTTGCGTCTACTTAACAACTAAACTATAATTGAGAAACTTAAATCTAACCTAAGTACACATACACATGACATCGGTATCATTCCCACTTGCATTGCAGGTTAATGCGCTGACGAAATGTCTACGCCTGCTACACTTGATCGATCATATTGCTCGCGTCGCGTCGTTATCCGGTTATAATATGATTGACGTTGTCTGCTGCGTTCAAAAATGTTTTAAATTATATTTTGCAATCGATTTTCCTTGACTATCGTATCCCATTAAATCCTTAAACTATACATTCGCAAAAAGTATGTTGGACTTTTTTACAACATATTGCTAAGACATTTTATCAAAACCAGCGTTTTGATATTGCATATGCTATGAGGTAGTGTATACACATTTTTTTAAGGAAGTAGTCGGGAAAGAGGCCGTGGGTGAAACAGATTTATCTAGGATATGTTTATATTGCAATTTACTTTTTTCGAAATTCTTTAAAATGTGAACAAAAAAAGTTTTTACTAAAAACGCGTCGAAAAGGTGGGCGTGGGAAAAATGTATGTAATATATATGAAATATAGTTATTTTTACTGTCGAAATATCTTAAGACTCTTTATATAAACATACATCAACCAACATTTATTACTTCCTTATCACCTAAAACTTATTTCATTTAAAAGTATGTATAATTGTATATTCAATAGGAATAAAACCCCAGATCTTGTCGAATTCTTTATAACAAAAAATATCTCCTCAAATAATATAAATGCGGACGAAGGGCCAGACCTACAGTCAGATCACTCTTCAATACTTTTCACACTTGGCGATAAAATAATAATGAAAAAACAAAGTCCAACACTAGTTAATAAGCTAACTGACTGGAGCTACTTCAGAGAGAAGTTGGAAGAAAATACCCAAATGATAGCTATTGAAACAGAAGAGCAAATAGAGGAAGCAGTGCAATTATTAACACTCAATATACAAAAAGCTGCATGGGCTGCAACTCCAAAAATAAAAACAAAATAAAACAAAATTCATACCCTCCTGTAATATGTGAAATTATTGCAGAAAAAAGAAAAGCTAGAAAAAGTTGGCAACAAACAAGGGCTCCAATTGACAAAAACAAACTAAACAGGCTTAATAGTAAACTCAGAAAATCAATAATTGAATTCAGAAATGAGTCACTAAAAAAATACATTACAGGCCTAACAAATGATGCTAGTACTGACTATTCGCTCTGGAAAGCAACAAAGAAAATGAACAGGCCAACAGCTCACATCCCACCAGTGAAAACCAGAGAAGGAAACTGGGCAAAAAGTAGTCAAGAAAAAGCAAATACTTTTGCTGAGCATCTTGAAGGCGTCTTCCAACCATATGAAGATAAAGACTATCAAGGAATGGAAGAAACGTGCCAGGAAGATGTACTAATTCGACCGGTTACGTCTAAAGAACTTGCCAAAGAAATAAAAGAAGGTATAAACATAAAAAGGGCCCCAGGGTTTGATTTAATAACGGGGGAAATTTTAAAACAATTCTCAAAAAAAGTACTGAAACATCTAGCGCAGATCATAAACGCTGTATTTAGATTAAGATATGTGC
The DNA here is from genome assembly GCA_949824845.1 of Rhingia rostrata. Lineage (NCBI taxonomy): Eukaryota > Metazoa > Arthropoda > Insecta > Diptera > Syrphidae > Rhingia > Rhingia rostrata. The sequence goes on along the minus strand of OX463755.1, from coordinate 85,979,828 downwards.
CAAACATATATGATGATTCCAAGACCAGGTAAACCACCTAGCGAAGTAACCTCATATAGGCCAATATCGATACTACCAATGTTGTCCAAGCTATTCGAAAAGATGCTGGTAAAACCCCTGCAAAATATTATTGTAGACAAATCGCTAGTACCGAGCCATCAATTTGGGTTCAGGAATAAACACTCAAAAATTGAACAAGTGCATAGAATCACTGATAAAATTAAAAATGGTTTTGAAGAGAAAAAAGTATGCTCTACAGTATTTCTTGATATATCACAAGCTTTCGACAAAGTATGGCACAAAGGATTGATCCATAAATTACAAAAGCAACTGCCGAAGTAGTTGTATTCAAAAATACTGGAGTCGTATATTCTACAGCGATTTTTCAGAATTAAACAAGAAACAACGTACTCAAAATTAAGAGAAATTAAGGCTGGTGTACCTCAAGGCAGTGTTTTAGGTCCAGTACTATATCTCCTATTCACTAGTGATCTACCAGAAAGTGACGAAATCACTCTAGCTGCCTTTGCAGATGATACTGCTATACTTTCTGTAGGAGAAACTGTCGAAATAGCTACAAAAAAGCTTCAAAAGGCAGTAAACAATATCTCAGAATGGACTAAAAATTGGCAGATCAGATTAAATGACCTGAAGACAGTTCATATAAATTTTACGTTAAAAAATGTACCACACATTCCAGTATACATAAATAGTAATGTAGTGGAATACTCAAATACAGCTAAATATTTAGGGATGACTCTAGACGCCAAACTGCGCTGGAAAGCACATGTAAAGGAAAAAAGAGATGAGTTAAACATCCGCTACAGTAAAATGTATTGGCTTATTGGGAGATACTCACCCTTATCCAACTACAATAAATTAAACCAGTATGGACCATGGGCTCCAGCTGTGGGCATGCACATGCAAGACAAACATACTAAGAATACAAACCTTCCAAAAAAAGTACTACGGAGCATAGTTAACGCACCGTGGTACATACGTAACACCGATCTGCATAGAGATGTATATTGAAATGGTTGAAGATGAAGCTAAAAAAGTAGCTCTAAGACACAGAGATAGGCTTCTCAGCCATGTTAATTTAGAAATAGCACAGCTTTTAAGAACCGACATTATAGTCAGGAGATTAAGAGGGGTTAAACCCCTTGACCTATGTAGCTAAAGTATATATATATAAAAAAAAAGAAATACTGAAACTTAAGTACAATTTCAAACAAAACTCATAGAAATCCGACCAAGGTCGGAATTTCTTTTAAAATTTATATTTTTATAAAATATAATACATGTGAAAAATAAATTGCTGATAAGTCTAACGACTAGGTGCGATTCCTTGAAGACATACAAAAGTCAGTCTTCGGGAGGTTTTTTAGATCGGGTTAAAGTCCCTCACTATTGCAGAAGGTTCCGTCGCGATAAAACCTCTGCAATGTCTTTCGATGATTTTTCCTTCCAGCGAACCCCCACAAAAAAAATAATAATAATATGTGTAAGAAATTTCAATTTGTTATCACTTAAAACATGAGAGATATAGATTTTTGAGACGGTGAACCCCTTTGGATCCTACTTTGAGACGGACGGACCGACCGACGGAAGAACATATCGACTCTGGTAACGATTCTGAGTCGATATATATACGTAGAGGTATATCTAGCTAATCAAAGCTTGTTTACCCTTAAGGGATAGGGTATTCAAAGTGGAACACACCAACTTTTCAGAAGGAAGAGAAAAGAGCAAGAAAAGCGCGCTGATTAGCTTTACCATGCCATTATAAATGATTTAGTAAATAACATTTTTGAAATTCTTTTCTTATATGCATATGGTATGGGGTTGGATATAAAAAACATTTTGTAGAAAAACGCCTATAAAAAGTGGGAGTTTGTTCAAATGATACAAAGACGAATTTTTTTTTTCCGTGGGTGGTGGAAATCACAAAAGACACGATGAGCACGTGCCCAAAGTAGTGTGGAACTTTAACTCCACTAAAAGCACCACCCTTTTTGTATTATTACTTCAACTAAGCATGCGGCTTATCTAGCAATTTTTTTTATCACGAGTAGTTAATGTTTGGGAGGCAACTTTCCTGTGGTTTGTCATTATCGGGCCAAATCTAAGGGCTTAGCTCTTTGAATACGCCGCAATAAATTTGTTTCGTCAAGAATTCGGAGGACCGTTGTGCTTACGTGTCCCGATAACAGTTTTTTTTATAATTTTGCGTGCAAAATTTTTCGTTTCGTCTTTAACCGCGGGAATACCAAGATCTCTGCGTAGATCTTCATGTGAAATATATGTAAAATATTTTGATTCGTTACACTTGCACAACCTCATAGTTATATTCTATACGGCTGAGCTATTTTTTTTCTTTGAAAGCTTTCTCAATTACATCAGTAATTCGATGAACTTGGTCCACAGTTGAATTTTTACTTCTAAAACCAAATCGATGGTCAGGTAAAAGGCGTTTCTGATCAATAACGGGCTGTAAGTGACTGAGTAATAGCCTTTCAAAACTTTTGAAATTATTGGAAGAAGTGAAATAGGTCTGTAAGATTTTATTTCATTCGGTGATTTTCCTGGTTTGAGAACCATAATTACTTCCGCGACCTTCCGCTGTCTTGGTATGTATTCTTATCTAATTGCTGCATTTGCAATATAGACGAAATTGTTTATCATAACCAATGATTCTGCATCAAACGTTTTTATTTTCAATATTTTACAATTTGACCAGTCTCCGTCTGGTTTCGAGCAGTTAACATCGTTTTTATTACTCTCTCTGATAGTTTTGCAAGCTCTTTGTGTTCAAGAGACTAAATTACTCATCACGCATGCGTGTACGCTCGTTTCTCTTTCTTCTATAGACTATTGGTAAATAAATCACGTGTTTGAATTGATTTTCTATTAATTATTCATAATGGCCCCGGGGCCAAACAAAAAGCCCGGGAATCGGTTTAGTGGCCTTCCGGTAGATGAGCCACCTGCTTCCCGACGGCCAAAGAAACAGAAAACCTCACCATCATCTTCGTGGGATGAATTTCCCTCTCTCCCCATAAAAACAAATCCTAAGAATCCAAGATTTATCTTAATCTCTCCTTTAAATCCAGAAAAACCACTATCATCAGTCAGCGTGTTTAATTAATGTGCCAGAATCCGAAATTATAACTAAAATGCAATCCCAGGGTGTAACAGAAATATACAAGTTCACAAGTCCATTCTGATCTTGTTGACCGATTTATAACAGAGGAATGCGGGACAGGCGGGACAGCTATTCTTGGTATGTCCAAGTTTTTGGCAGGATATGCATCTCATCAGTTTCGGTATATATTCGTCTACTTTGCAATTGATCCACCCAATTTTAACTTCGTTTGGTCGCCGAATTAAGTCGAATGTCAGAATAGCTGCACCAGTTGCCACTAATGAATAATCTTGCTTTCTCATCATTTTTTTCAACCTAATTACCTTGAATTTTTTTAATTCTAACAAAAGCTCTTCTTAGCTGATTTCAATTACGTGCTTTGAAAATATTCGTCCTTGGATGAAGTTAGTCTGTAAGCCAGAAATGATAATTCCGCTCGGTATTTTTGGCTAAGGGAATTTAATAGTGTAGCATCACCTTCATGCAACATTATAGTCTTATTAATTAATAATGTAAGTTTTTTTTCAACCTCATCATAAAATTTGGCTTTGGGCATCCTGCCCTGTCGTAGGGTGGACATCTCTTCTTCAATTAAATATACGGGGCTTTTGTCGGCGTACGTTAACCAAGCCTCGTTATTATTGCATTGAAATTTAATACGGTATTAAAGGAGGATAATACCTGATCAGCTGTACCGACTATTTTATTCCTTAAAATGGCAACAGCCTGTTAATGTTTTGAGCTACCTACATGTGATTCAAACAACTTGTAAGCCGTATAGGCCACTTGATGCCATGAGACGTAACGCGCTTGGTCTCCGTTAAATTCCGATAGGCTTTTCATTAGATCTAGATATTCATCACATTGCTTAATTGGATCAATAGTAGCGGATTCGTACACTTCCACGGATGTCGGTACTTCTAAATTATTATGTCTTCTCGTCAGTTCAGCGACTGATTTCTGAAAAGATCGTCTGGACTCAGTTGCAATCTGAACCGCAGCTGTAATCGTAGACCTTTCTTGAGCTTCATCCATATTTGAGGTAAAAAAATCTTAACGAGCAGAACAACAACAAAAATTATTAAACTATGCAAAAATGATTTTTAGAAACCAATTTCTTAAATAATATTATTTAAATTCTCATTCGCACTTGTCCTAGACAGTCAAAAAACTAACAAATTAACTCTGACCTTAATTTTAAATCTTCAAATAATTGGTTAATATAATATATTATAATATAATTGTACATAATACAATAGTTTTTGTTCACTTAATTTTTACACTTTTACGATGAGCATATTTATTCTGATGATTTATGCTGATGGAAACGTTTTCTGCACTTGAGTTTCTTATAGTTCTTTTTTCTCCTCTTTGAATAATTTTACTTGAATTATGCACCGGTTGGGTTTTACCTTGAGTTCTTTTCACATCGCGGATATTATCCTTTCATAATGATTTTTTTTTGTGTTTTTACTAACACGTTGCCACACGTCTTGGGCGCCAGCTAAATTTATTTACAAAAGTTCATCTATTTTTGGACTATGTCCAAATGAAAAGCAAAGAAAGTTTTACTTAAAAAACACTTTTATTACCTTACGGTCTTGCGTCTACTTAACAACTAATATATAATTGAGAAACTTAAATCTAACCTAAGTACACATACACATGACATCGGCATCATTTCCACTTGCAATGCATGTTAATGCGCTGACGAAATGTCTACGCCTGCTACACTTGATCGATCATATTGCTCGCGTCGCGTCGTTATTCGGTTGTAATATGATTGACGTTGTCTGCTGCGTTCAAAAATGTTTTAAATTATATTTTGCAATCGATTTTCCTTGACTATCGTATCCCATTTAATCCTTAAATTATACATTCGCAAAAAGTATGTTGGGCTTTTTTACAACATATTGCTAAGACATTTTATCAAAAGCAGCGTTTTGATATTGCATATGCTATGAGGTAGTGTATACACATTTTTTTAAGGAAATAGTCGGGAAAGAGGCCGTTGGTGAAACAGATTTATCTAGGATATGTTTATATTGCAATTTACTTTTTTTCGAAATTCTTTAAAATGTGAACAAAAAAAGTTTTTACTAAAAACGCCTCGAAAAGGTGGGCGTGGAAAAAATGTATGTATGTAATATATATGAAATATAGTTATTTTTACTGTCGAAATATCTTAAGACTCTTTATATAAACATACATCAACCAACATTTATAACTTCCTTATCACCTAAAACTTATTTCATTTAAAAGTATGTATAATTGTATATTCAATAATATGTGTAAGAAATTTCAATTTGTTATCACTTAAAACATGAGAGATATAGATTTTTGAGACGGTGAACCCCTTTGGATCCTACTTTGAGACGGACAGACAGACGGAAGAACATATCGACTCTGGTAACGATTCTGAGTCGATATATATACGTAGAGGTATATCTAGCTAAATTCTAGCTAATCAAAGCTTGTTTACCCTTAAGGTATAGGGTATTCAAAGTGGAACACACTAAATTTTCAGAAGGAAGAGAAAAGAGCAAGAAAATCGCGCTGATGAGCTTTACCATGCATTATAAATGATTTAGTAAATAACATTTATGAAATTCAATAATGAAACTTAAATATCGTTTGCCCGATCCACAAATAGGAGACCCTATCCCATCCTTCAAATGAATATCCTTTAAATGTGGGCCTTATGGCAACGAAATTGAGAAAACTAAATTTTTAGCAATAACAAATCTATCAAATCTAAGTTTGTCAACTAATTCTTTGCAAAGTTAAATAAACCACACAATTTCAACTTAAACATAATTATTTATTGGGAAAGGCACTTGATTTCATATTCAGTTTTTCACAATATTTTTCATAGTATGTATTCTTAAATAAAATAATTAACAAAAGTAAAAAAATAGAAACGAAAACATACAAAATTCATATAAAAAAAACAGCAAAAATTAAATGTCTATTAATTCTTTGCAAAATGCAAACATTAATCTCAAAAAATGGTTATCTTTTTAACATGAAGCTATAATTGGCTAATATTTTGTATGTCCGCCATTAGCATCCATAACTGCCCTGAGGCGCCGCGACATCGACGAAATAAGTGCATTTATGTCATAGTATTCCGGTATTTTTAGCCACTCCTCATTTATGCACTTAACCAACTCAACTTTTGTAGTAGGGCTCTGTTTAGCCACCCTTTTTTTGAGCAATGCCCACAAATTTTCGATAGGATTGAGATCCGGACTCTGGGCGGGCGTGTCAATCACTTTGCTGCAATTATAAAGCAGCCAAGTGCGACACAGCAGCGATTTGTGCTTCGGATCATTGTCTTGGTAGAGTTTGTATTTGAGTTTGCTGCTGTTTTCTGTATCAACGAAGCCAAAATTGTACGCACTTCTTGACAATTCATTTTTAAGTATGTCTAAATAGAACTCTTTTGTCATGATGTCGTTAAATATGCGCAGCTCTCCAACGCCTTTGGAAGAAATATAACCCCACACCATTACTGAAAGCTTGCCAAATTTAACAGTAGGTATAATGTTTTTGTCCTGGAGGGCTGTTTTCGGTTTCCGCCAAACTTTGCTAGGTCCATCATGATAATACATCATGATCTTGGTTTCATCACAAAAAATTACGTCACTCCAGTACTCGGGAGAACTGTTAACATTTAAAGTTGCGAAGTTTAAGCGCTTCTCAATGTTCACAGCAGACAGCAATGGCTTCTTCCTTGCTACATATGATGAGTACTTGTGGCGATTAAGTACTTTTCTCACAGTCTCATGGCACACGGTCTTCTTGCAGTCTGTTTTGATGTCATTCGCCAACTCCCTGAGGCTAGTTTGCGGTTTATTTTCAATAGTTTTTAAAATTTTTGAACAATCCCGCCGAGAGAGCTTTGGTGGTCTGCCTTTGGAACTGTATAATTCCAGTCTGTTTTCTTTTTCCGCACGGTTAATAATATTATAAACTGTTCTTAGTTTAATTTGATATGTTTCAGCTAACTCTTTTGCTGTTTTTCCTTTGTTAAAATGAAAGTAAACTAATTGTATCAAATTATCCTTAGTGCGTTTGCCAGGCATTGCAAAAATCCTCAATTTAACAAAAACGTGGACTGAACCGAAGCAAATTTTAAAACGAATGAATGCAAGGAAGACTAGAAAAAAAAACACGCCATCGGTCGCTTTGAAATTTGTGGTCCCGTTAGTTTTTCTATGGTCTTCTTTCAACCAGTGTTTGCATTTTGCAAAGAATTTATTGACAGCGTCATAAATGCCGTTGTTTTGTTTTCTGCATTTCTTTTACGTTTTACTTGGAATTTTCTTATTTTTTCTTGTCATATCTATAGTTTATATATATCTTAACAATAATTGATAATCAAAATTTTCCAAAATAACGCTTTTATTTATATTTTTGTTGTTGAAGTTGAGATTGTGTGACTTATTTTACTTTTTTTTTTTTTTTTTTATAATTTGCGCGCACTCAAAAGGTTATGAATACCCTTTATATGTTTTAGCACAGTGCGGGCGTTAAGGAAATTAGGGATAAGAAGAAAGGAGATACCGATGCACATTGGTTTTAAATGTCTGTAAGTTATAATGGAGAGGAAAAACAGAGTTTGGTAGAGCATTCCACATTCGTGTTGTTCGGTTTATGTATGAATCTCTATATTTCAGCGTACGTCCGAAGATAGGCTTGAGGGTAAACTGATTTGCATTCATTGCGTAACGAGTATTGCGGCTGAATTGTTGAATGGGAGGAATGCAGCTGGCTATTTCATTTGAACATTGGTTGTTAAAATAATGCAAAGAATTAGCTGACAAACTGTATGTCCTATATCAGTTACTCTTTATGATCGGCTTAACTCCTCTAAAGAAATCGTAAATGCTCCCTGTTTAATTAATGTGCCAGAATCTGAAATTATAACTGAAATGCAATCCCAGGGTGTAGCAGAAATATACAAGTTCACTAAAAAATTTCGAAGGTAAGCAAAGAGCAACGGTTTTGATACTATTCACATTCGATCGTTTCCGAACACCCGACACAGTTGAAATAGGACAATGTACAATGCTAATGTAAGTGAATACATTCCAAACCCCATGACATGTCGAAATTGTCAACTTCTCGGACATACGACAATAAATGCACAAGAAATACAGTTTGCGAAACATGCAAACATTGGACGACACGGTCCAATCAACTGAACCCGCATCATGTGTTCTAATTGCCTAGACCCCCACCCCTCCTCAGACAGAAACTATCCTTAGTTTATTCAAGCAAAAGAAGTTCTCATAATAACAACAAAACAAAAATGCATAATGGCAGATGCTAAACGCCTATATAGAAAAAAAAACCCTGTAAGTTATAACGAAAATTCATATTCCGAAATCACTCAACAAACGAAAAATGCAACATCAACCAGCGCCAGCAAAGATATTGTCTTCAACACGAACAATTACAGCGACACCAAAACCAATTCTTGTCGCTCTAACTACTAAAACAGTAAATAAAAACTCAGCACAATAGTTACAATGCAGAAAACTCTTCCATTACAACTTTTAATCAAACACAAAACTTTACGCAACCTACCATCATACCCACTCGAACTCCATCAACTAGCACAACAAATAAAATTAATTAAAATTAAATTAAAAGATCCATATCAATTAGAGAAACAAAATACGATAAACTCCACATCATATTCAAACCATAAACTCTAACAAACCAGTTGCAACCTACCAACCAATTAGCGATTCTAAGAAAATCTCCAAAATCGCAAATACCTTTTCTCCTAACGACCATGCATCTGATGTCTCTGACTCAGATATCGACGACAAACCATAAGTAGACTAAAATTACACTCGCGCGAGTTACGAAAGGCGACCATGCTGACCCAGCACCACCGAAACCACCACGTAGTCATGAAAGGCGATCATGCTGACAAAGCACCCCAAAACCACCGGATGCAGCACATAGACTAATATAAAATTTTCCAAGAATCTGTTTTATATCAATTGTGTCAATTTAACAATTTCATAGTTTTGTCAATTAAACATTATTCTAGTTCTAAGAAATTACCTGTAAAGTAACCTTATCGATTGGCATAATTTAAAATGCCAGAATAAATTTGTCAGTCATATTGAACGGTTGTTTTTTTTAATACCTGCGAGTCTCAAACTCGTAATTGGCGCAGTCGTCCGGTCCGGTTAGCGGTCTATTCATTTCACTTCAAAGTGCCTAAAAACTTAGTAACTTAGAACAATCACGCATATTGTGCCGAATAGTGAAGCATCGAGAGAATATCGATACCTAGCAGACACAAGTGAATAGTGAATCATATCGAGAGAATATCGATATAGCAGACACAAGTGAAAAGTGAATCCATATCGAAGGCATATCGGTAAACAGACACAAGTGAAAGTGAAAAGAATAAGTGTGGCGAGAATAAATAGTGAAGGAATATCACTTCAATTCTTGGTACCGAGAGAATATCGGTATTGAATCACACAAAGACTGTTGGGTTTCAACCCATAATAACCGAGAACCAGTTCCCTTCAAAAACACCAACCATGACAAAAACTGTTCAATTAGTAATTGGATGCCTGTGAGTACATGAATTGAATGCACATAATTATAATTAATACCAATAAATAAATAAACCATTGAAGCAATATTTTTTTTAAACATACAAAAAAAAAGCAAAATATATTAAATTTACAAATACAAAAAAAAGAGAAGAACAAAAATTATATTCATACGAAATTAAAAAAGAAATAAACCTAGTAATAAGCAATTTTTTTTATCAAATAACAAAAAATATATAATAACATAAATCAATAAACTCTTAATACTGCGACCCTTATCGAAAGGCACTCCAGTATAACCGCGATCCTTATCGAAAGGCACTCCGGTATAAAAAACTGCGATCCTTATTGCAAGGCACTCCAGTTGCAAATAAATTATAACAAAATATATACAAATAAATAAACAAAAAAAAAATTTTTTCTATACGGTAAACTCATGATTATCTATAATCAGCAACATATTTTTATTCTGATTCAGTATTATATCATTGTCTAATGCTAGAGCAATCTAATTAAATGTTTAGAAAAACAAAGAAATTACTAAAATTTTCACCGTACACAAAGAGTTTGCCAAATCTTTCTAAAAGTGAAGACCCTATTACAGAGTTCTATAAAAGTACTCTAAGTGAAAGTCTTGACACTATTCTAGAGGAAATCGATCTAATAGACCCTAAACAAACTTCCCAAATGACTTCCAACCAAGATTCTCAGATTCCTTCGGGATCCAATGTAAACCAAGACATTTTTCAATTTTTGCGCATACCCGATGCAGTCAAAGATCTTCCACACTTTGACGGAAATCCTCGCATGCTCCATGAATTTTTAAATAATGTGGAAGAAATTCTATTGTACGTGAGAGGGGTAGATGGAACCCCGTATGGGCAAATCATCCTTCGAGCTATTAGAAACAAAATTACTAACCAAGCGAACGAAGTTCTAAATATGTTCGGTACGCCCTTGAACTGGGATGAGATAAAAAAGAATCTCATTCTTCATTATTCAGATAAGAGGACAGAAACATCGTTGGTTAGGGACTTACATAACCTCAAGCAATATAACAAAACTGTAGATCGTTTCTACAGCGAAATTATTGAAATACAATCCACTCTATCCAATAATATTCTTATCCATGAAAAAGACCAAAAAGTAATTTTTGCAAAAAAGGAGCTTTACGCTGAAATGTGTTTAAACACGTTTCTAATAGGTTTAAAAGAACCTTTAGGTTCAAACATCAGAGGCTCTTTCGTTCTGCATAAAGGAACAAAATATTTACTATATGCAAACAGAACCATCTAAACCAAAATATAGGTTCAACGCCCCTAAGCCGTATACTTCACAGCCGCCATATCGTTTTTATAATAGATCATTTCAGAATCAACAACGACCATATAACCCTAATCCAATAGCCCCTTTCCACAATAGAACTTACCAGTCCCAACAAAGACCATACGAACATAACACACCATTTAACGCGAGCATACAACAGAATCAAAACCCATTTAGAACCCATAATCCTAATCAATTTTACTCCAACAAGCCCAACCAGCCAACCCCAGAACCCATGGACACATACAGTGGATAATCTCGTTTAACTAACTCACAAAAAGTTTTTAAAACAAGTCCAAGTATGCGTTCGAATTTTAATCGATTTCGACAATCTAACGAGGTAAATTTTTTCAAGGAAACAGACAACCTTAGAAGGCCAGTAGAAAATAATACGCACCAACAAGAAATAAACCCACATGAAGAAACCGAAGATTTTTATAACATTAAAGATTCACCAAATTTTCGAATACATGCCTGGAACAACCAACAGGATACATAGATATTAATAAACACGGGCTAGAACTAACATATGTAAACATATCATCCCCTTTTGGCAGACCAATCAAGTTTTTAATAGACACCGGTGCTTCGGCATCATTCATAAGCCCTGAATTTATCAACCCAGCAGATCGAACTCAATGTAACCCAATGACAATAACGACAGTTCTCAATCGGCATACACTAAACAAGCAAACCCAGCTACCCATCTTCATAGAATTCAACCAACCAGGAAACTTCAATTTTTTTCTATTTAAACTCCATAACTATTTTGATGGACTTTTGGGCTTAGACTTCTTAACATATATCGGAGCGAAGACAGACCTAGTAAACAACATCATTCAAACAAACAATACCAGAATTCCATTACAAACAAAGCCAAACCTCACATCAGGCAAACACAATATTGCCCCGAACTCTAAAATCTTACTGAAGCTTCCCTTAGATATACACACAGGTGATGTTTATTTGAATACCATCTCTCTATATTCCAGAAGGAATATACCACGTAAACGAATGGTACAGTATGGTAGAGGTTATTAATACCTCAGATAAAGAAGAAATACTTTTTTTAGAACAACCCCTTAAAGCTAGTCCATACAATAAATCTCAATTTATTGAAATTAATAACATCAATTCTGAATATACAGAAAACGTTAATCTAGCAAACATTCCCGAACTACTTCGTACTGACCACCTCAATACAGAAGAAAAAACATCCGTTCTAAAAGTATGCAAAAGGTACCATGATATTTTTTATAAAGAAGGCCAGACTCTGACTTTTTCTAATGATGTTAAACATAAAATTGTTACAACAGACGATACACCGATCTACGTGAAATCTTATAGATACCCATTCATCCACAAAGAGGAAGTGCAATCACAAATAACAAAATTGCTAAGCCAAGGTATTATCCGCCCTAGCTACTCTCCTTGGAGCTTCCCTGTTTGGATTGTACCCAAAAAACAAGATGCGAGCGGAAAACAAAAATGGAGAATGGTAATAGATTTTCGTAAATTAAATGAAAAAACTATTTCAGACAAATACCCCCTTCCAAACATTACTGAAATACTAGACAAACTCGGCAAATGTATGTATTTTACAACTTTAGATCTCGCTAGTGGCTTCCACCAGATAGAGATGGATAAAAAGGATACTCAAAAAACTGCCTTCACGGTAGAAGGAGGGCACTATGAATACGTCAGGATGCCCTTTGGTCTGAAGAACGCTCCTTCAACCTTTCAACGGGTAATGGATAACGTTCTGAAGGAACTTATCGGGAAAATTTGCCTAGTTTACTTAGATGATATTATCATCTTTTCTACTTCGCTTCAAGAGCATATAGAAAGCCTTACACTAGTTTTCGAAAAACTGCGTGAACATAACTTTAAAATTCAACTTGACAAATCTGAGTTTTTGCGAAAAGAGATAGCTTTTCTAGGACATATCGTCTCCACCGAAGGTATAAAACCCAACCCGTCAAAGATCCATGCTATAAAAAACTACCCAATACCCCGTACCCAAAAAGAAATTAAAGGATTTATAGGACTTTTGGGATATTACAGGAAATTTATACAAGATTTCTCAAAATTAACCAAACCACTCACAGAATGCCTGAAAAAGGGCAGAACAGTGCAAATGACTGATCGATACGTGAAAACATTTGAAATATGCAAAAATATTCTCACTAACGATCCAATATTACAATACCCAGATTTCTCAAAACCGTTTATCCTAACCACCGATGCGAGCAACTATGCACTCGGCGCAATTTTGTCACAAGGCCATATTGGTAGCGATCAACCAATATGTTATGCGAGTAGGACGCTTTCAGACTCTGAAATAAACTACTCAACCATCGAAAAAGATCTTTTAGCCATAGTATGGGCTACGAAATACTTCAGGCCGTATCTTTTTGGCCGAAAATTCCAGATCATAACAGATCATAAACCACTCACCTGGCTTATGAGTCTTAAAGAGCCTAATTCCAAACTAATAAGATGGCGCCTAAGGTTAGAAGAGTTCGATTATCAGATAGTATACAAAAAGGGAAAATTAAATACCAATGCCGATGCTCTTAGTCGTGCTCAAATTGATAATCCAATTCTAGAACTAAACTTAAGCGATAACGTCTCAAACCAAGGAACGTGTGGTACCACCATACACTCTGCAGACGAAAATTTAGACGATGGAATTGGAATATCAGAGCAAGCGCTCAACGAATTTAACCTTCAAACAATTTTACTCAAATCATCCGAACCATCGGGGGTGTCCTTAGAAATACCTTTTCGAAATAAACAACGGCGAACCATACGTGATTCAGAATTCACCGAGACAAAGGTAGTAGACATTTTTAAAAAATATTTGCCTCCGAACAAACTCTCTGCTATATTCTCGGACGACGAAACATTTAAGATGGTACAGCTTGTTTATTCGAAATATTTCGCTAATAATAAAACATTTAGAGTAGTACGTTGCAAAAAACTACTATCAGATGTAAAAGAGAATGACGACCAAGACAAAATAATTAGTGACTACCATAAAAATAACAACCATAGAGGTATAAACGAAACATACCTTCACCTCAAAAGAGATTATTACTTTCCATTCATGCACAAGAAAATTCAACAAACCATCAATAATTGTGAACTATGCCAACTATCTAAATACGATAGAAGTCCTCCGAAAATCAAATTTCAAGTACCAGAAACTCCACTCAAACCATTAGACATAATCCACATCGATATTTACAGTATTAATCGTCAACAAATCCTAACTATGATTGATAAATCATCAAAATTTGCTTCAGCATATACCCTTCCGGCTAGGAATAGTATATCCATCCTTAAATCACTAAAGAATTTTATGAGCCTTTACGGAATGCCCAAAAAGATTGTCTGTGACCAAGGTTCCGAGTTCACGGCCAATATCTTCAAAGACTTTTGTAAGCAATATCATATTGAATCACACTTTACCTCCTTTCAACAGAGTTCTAGTAACTCACCTGTAGAAAGATTACACTCTACATTAACGGAAATATATAGAATCATACTTTCTACACGAAAAGAAGCCAAGCTTGACATAGAACATGACGAAATCTTGTCTGAAACAATCATAACCTACAACAATTCTATTCATTCGACCACCAAATATACCCCTTTCGAGCTCTTCTTCGGAAAAACTTATGAATTTAATAATAGCGTTACCTTCTCTAACGAACACGAATATTTAAAGAAACTCAATGAATATCAAGAAAAACTCTACCCCTTAATAAAAGAAAAAGTAGAAAAAATAATAAAATCAAGAACAAATAGGTTAAACGAATCAAGAAATGACCCCACAAACTGGGAAAACGACGAAACAGTATATAGAAAAGAATGTAGAAGAAACAAGATAACCCCTAGATTCTCCCGACATAAGGTCAGAAAAAACAATAAAATAACGCTAATAACCGCGAGAAACCAAAAAATACATAAAGCTAGGATAAAACATAAAAAGAAATATACACAAACTAAAGAAACTAACAATAATTAATATATTTTAGAATCCCACTGGTAACCACCCAAATTATTCAAGTACACGACTTGACTAAGAATCAAGGCATCGCTCAGCTACAGCTTGGAAAAGCAAGAAATATTGAGAGCTTTGACAATCTTATTCACATAGTAAATCTAGAGGACTATCATAAGAACGTCAAAAATATTGAAAACACTTTAAGTCAGCTTGAAAAACGCAGCACATTAACAAGTCTAATAAAAATAACCAACCTTAAACTAACAGAACTAGAAAACAAACTCCAATCCCTAACACCCATCAAAAGAAACAAAAGAAGCTTATTCAACGGACTAGGTACAGCTATAAAATTTATAACTGGAAACATGGACGCAAATGACGCAGACAACCTAAACGGACATATAAAACAATTATACAACAACGAACAAACTATTACTAACACACTTTCAAAACAGCATACACTCAACACCCAAATGTTAGAAAGACTCAACAATCTAACAACGCACATCAACAACGAACAACAAACTATTGAAACCTTTATAACAAAAAATACACAGGAAATTACAAATAGAATACAGCGCGAAGATAACAAACTAATAGAGATGCAATACCTTAGTCAAATTAATTACAATATAGATCTTCTAAGCAACCATATTGCAAATATAGCTGAAACAATTGTGCTAGCAAAATTGAATGTAATATCTAAATTAATACTGAATCAGGCTGAACTAGATGAAATTTATAATTACATGAGTAACCAAGGTATAGAGATAATTTCGAAAGAACATTTGTATGAACTTTTAGAACTACAAGCCTATTATAACAATACCAATATAATATTTAATGTAAAAATACCAAAATTGTCAAATAACAATTATTTATTATATCATATTATACCGCTTCCAATAAATGGTACAAAACAAATAATAACAGAACCCTATATAACATATAACGATATAAGCATTCAGTACTACGACAGGGCATGTCCAAAAATAGAAAATACCTACTTTTGCAAAAACCCGACCTACCAGGAAGCAGCAAGGAACTCCACCTGTTTGGGCCGACTATTGAACAACGAAGAAGCCAAATACGACCTTAACGACACATGGAAAACCGAATCAATTTTCCAGCCAGAAGAAAATTATATTATATTTATTAATATACCAAATACAATAATAAACTCCACTTGCAGTAAAACAACCCACGAAGTCACAGGCACAGCTATACTCTACTACAAGGACTGTTCCGTAGAAGTCAGCGGCATCACCTACAAGGATAACCTGAACGTGTTCTGGGATGAAGTACGAATTGCACCACCAACTTACGCAAACATCCAAGCAAAATCCATCACCAACACGCTTAATTTACAAAATCTCCACCTTCATCAGCTGCAGAACCATGAAGAAGTCAGGACACTACGCAGTGACACATATCAGACGATAAGCATGACCTATGTCACAATCACCATCTTCGGGATGCTTGTCGCAGCTGTTTTGGTGTTCCTATGGAAAAAACAGAACACAGCATACATCATCGAAGTGAGAGAGGACATCGCTCTGGCCCCATCGAATTCCTTGTGGCCGTCGCTCTATCTTAAGGGGGGAGGAGTTACGAAAGGCGACCATGCTGACCCAGCACCACCGAAACCACCACGAAGTCATGAAAGGCGATCATGCTGACAAAGCACCCCAAAACCACCGGATGCAGCACATAGACTAATATAAAATTTTCCAAGAATCTGTTTTATATCAATTGTGTCAATTTAACAATTTCATAGTTTTGTCAATTAAACATTATTCTAGTTCTAAGAAATTACCTGTAAAGTAACCTTATCGATTGGCATAATTTAAAATGCCAGAATAAATTTGTCAGTCATATTGAACGGTTGTTTTTTTTAATACCTGCGAGTCTCAAACTCGTAATTCGCGCCGTCTGCGCGGCGCGGTGCTAGATTGTGCGGCTTAGCTCGCCCAACTCACTGTGGTGAGTTTGGGCTGCGCAAACGCTCTCGTCGACGGTGATTAAATATTTTCATTAGCAGTTCCTATCTTTGAACAATTTATTAAACGATATTGTCCCTAAGATTGATGGTTGGGTGTTGTAGAACGAGGGTAGATCCTGATTGGCTTTAACTTGGAAATGCCCCGTGTTGTAACTCCAAGTGGTAACCATCGTGTACTGGTCTCATCCAATCAGATTTGACTTGCTAAACGATAAGCGCGAGTGTTGATAACACGACGATAAACAGCAACACTATAAACAGCCAGGTCAGAATGGCACGGAATGAATACCCGGCCTGCTGTCCCAGGCGAACCTAGACAAGCTGCTTCGACATATTCGGATAACAGGTTGTCTAGGAATTTCAAGTGTTAGTCAGGCCCCTTGAACAGGGATGGTGGCGGATGATCCGAAATGCTAACGGCAGCGCTCAATCCCGAAGTGGATACTGATGGCCCCGTGTCCTAGGGGTATCTAATAAATTTTAACTGGCCCTCCAGGTTGGGGGTTGTGCTTTGGGTAAACTACCCAATCATGGGAAAATCTAACGGTTACGAAGCAACCAATAGCCTCGGAAAGGACTGATTTAATTGTTGACGACAAGGTTTAACGAAAAAAGGACAACGACGTTCGTATCTGCACCTGGAATGTGAGAACATTAAACAGGAGAGGTGCAAGCGAACAACTAGCGGAAGCCCTAAACTGCTACAAAGCAGACATTACTGCCATCCAGGAAATACGATGGGTTGGGCCTGTGACATCTACTACGGACCGTGTTATATTGAGCAGAAACAGCGACTATTCGGATGCGGATTTGTTATAAGTGCCAGACTTAGGCAAGAAGTCTTATGTTTCCAAGACATTAGCGAACGAATTGTAACGATTCGCATCAAGGCCAAATTCGCCTTAGGATAACGGTTTCCTCACCTCGATATCCATAAGAGGACATGGCGATCTCCAGATCAACGAACGGTCAATCAAATTGATAACATAGCGATAGACAAGCGGCACGCATCCAATATTTTGGATGTCCGAACATTCCGAGGAGTTAACATCGACTCGGACCACTACCTTGTTGCAGCCACGGTTAGAATGCGGATATCCAGCACGTCACAACAATTCAGAAATGCTGTAAAAAAATTTAATGTCGAAAGACCGCGTATCCCTAAACCTCTCGATTAACATTATACCACCAGCATCGAATGTCGAAGAACTATGGCAACGGTGCCAACAAGCCATTAGATCAGCCGCAACTGATGTGCTAGGTTTCTCGCGCCCACCAGCAATAAACCCCTGGTTTGATGAGGAATGCCGACAGATGCTGGCAGCCAAGAACGAGGCCTACAAGGCTAAGCTGCAGCTAAAGACGATAGCTGCCATTGAGCTCTATAGGCAGAGAAGAAGGGAAGAACACCGGATTTTTAGAAAGAAGAAATAAGAGCGAGAAATGCGCGTGATCGAGGATATAGAAAGTGTAAAATGTCAAAGCCAAGGATACAAGGCTCGAACAGAATCCTGTCGAGATGAATGAAGTGAAGATAGCAATATCTAAACTGAAGCTTCATAAGGCTGCCGGAAATAACGGCCTGCCCGCCGAGCTTTATAAAGCCGGCGGAGATGACTTGGTAAGTAACATCCACCATGCCTGAAGAATGGAATCTCAGCATCGTTTGCCCGATCCACAAAAAAAGGAGACCCTCTAAACTGCGCCAACTATAGAGGCATAAGTCTCCTCAACATCGCCTACAAAATTCTATCTGCCGTAATATGTGAACGCCTGAAACCGTTTACCAATAACATGATAGGCCCTTATCAGTGTGGTTTAAGGCAAGGAAAGTCTACAACCGATGAAATCTTCACAGTTCGGCAGATCCTGAAAAAAAACCCAAGAAATCCAAATCGATACCCACCACCTATTCATCGATTTCAAAGCCGCATACGACACCATTTATAGAGACAAACTATACACAGCCATGTCTAGTTTTGGTATACCGCCCAAAACCGTCCGTTTGTGTAGGATGACGATGGAGAATTCTCGCTGCTCCATCATCAGGGTCGGAAACGACCTCACTGATACATTCGATACCAAAAAAGGATTTAGGTATGGCGATGCGCTGTCATGTGACTTCTTGAATCTGATTCTTGAGAGGATTGTGCAAAACTCACGAGCCAACACCAGAGGCACAATTTTCGAAAAAAAAAAATCTGTACTACTACTAGCATACGCCGACGATATTGACATCATTGGTAGGACCCAACGTGATGTCATAGCCACGTTTGCTAATATAGAGAAGGAAGCGGCAAAAATGTTTAGCAGTAGGTTTAGCAGTAAATGAGGGCAAGACGAAGTATATGCTGTCAACACGAAAGGACACACAACATCGACGAATTGGACAGAACGTCACCATTGACAGATATAACTTTGAGGTAGTACGGGACTTTATCTATATCGGTTCCGCCCTCACTCGAACTACTAAGGAGATCTTATATAAGACGGCGATAAAGCATGGACCGTCTCAAAAGCGGATGAGGAAATCCTTGGTCGATTTGGGAGGAAAATTCTTCGAAAAATCTTCGGTCTCGTTTGCGTTGACGGCCTATGGAGACGAAGATTAAACCAAGAACTATACGGGCTGTACAGCGACATGCCCCTGGTCAAAAAACTTCGCATTGGACGTTTAAGATGGCTAGGATATGTAGAACGAATGAACATTAATACTCCGGCTCGCAGAGTCTTCGATTCCCAGCCAGACGTCGGACGCAGAAACCGACCTCAACCAACTTGGATTGCGCAACTGGAGGCAGTTAGATAAGGGCCGGGCTAATTGGAGGGGCATGTTGGTTGAGGCCCAGGTTAATTCCGGACTGCAGCGCCACTTAAATCTCTTACTGGTAATTATATCCAACGCTCCGTAAATGTTATAAAAACTCAAACAGAGACAATATGCAACCCTCTAGACATTGCAAATCACTTCGCCAAAACATGGTCTGCATATGCAAACGACTCCAACTTTTCCTTAACCTTCCTTGAAGCGAAATATACAGCAACAGATATGTCGATAACTCATCATTACCGGCAAAACACCTGGATACGACAGAATTTCTTACCCTATGATTCAAAATGCACCTGGAAAAGGAGTTGCAGATGAAATCTGCCCAGTACTCTCTGCAGAAGCACTTGCTATCTTGGATGCGATCAAATTGTACCAAAAACACAATCTACTAATCTGCTCTGAACGTCTCTCTGTATGAGAGACTGCAATGAAAAACATATGAGAAGGCTACAATCCACTGTGTGGATCGTTTTGTACCCTATCCCATGCTTAAGACAAATATCCCCAACATGTCGGATTTATGGCGATGAAATATAAAAAAACGTCATTGTCATAACATATTGTTCAGACTGTTTATCAAAGTCATTTATGGTTCGACAAAAACACCATTTTTCGCCTGGTTATGCTATGAGGTAGTGTTTGGAAATGGTTTTTGTATGAAAACGCCTCCAAAAAGTGGGCCTGGCTTAAAATGATATACAGAAGAAATGTTTATATTAACAGAACCAATGATTTTGCATCATCATTTTTTTCGAAATGTTTTAAAACTTTCCGAAAAACGTTTTTTTTTTTTTTTTTAAAAACGCCCTCAAAAAGTGGACGTGACAAAAAACTTCGTATGAACAAAATATAGACATCTAGACATGTTGTTCAGTTTTTTTCAGTATCTCTAAGGGTTTGGCCAAAAACTATGTTTTTTCTGAAAAGGGTGCGTGGCAGTGGGGGGATTTCAAAAATCCTTACATTTGTTCTTCTGGGAGCAACAACAAGCACGTGTACCAAATGTCATCATTCTTAAAATTTAAGGCCCAAAAACTGGTGACGTACGGACGGACAGACATGGCTAAGTCGACTCAGCTATCGATTCTGAGTCGATCCATATACTTTGAGGTGTATATAGCTCAATTATTTCTCTATGTTACAAACTATGTCTCAAAACTATTATACCGCTATACGATAGGGTATAAATATATCCAACAATACTCCGATAATCACAACCAATAGAGACACTCTAATCGGATACAAAGACAAGGTAAAAATCATGTGGGTCCCTGCCCACGTCGGTATTAAAGAAAATGAAGAAGAATTAACGAAGACTACAGAATCTACTGTAAGAAACGTTTTTAAAGTATAAACATATTTAGAACTCGATAGTTCATTGTAAAAGCCCACATTATTAATTATTATTTTGTTTACTTATGTATTATTTATTATTTATTTGTTTACCCATTATTATTTATATATCTAGCCGAAAGCCCTGGTAGCTTGTGCTATAAAAATAATAATCAGGAAATAATAATAATGGAAATAATAATAATAGAATTTGACCGAAAAAGTTTTTTACCAAAAATTTTCCCAAAAGGTGGGAGTGGCAAAAAAACTGTGTACAGACAAAACATAGACATAAAGATTATCTAAATATCTTGTTCGCGAACCTTTTCGAAATTCCTAACCATTTTGCCAAAATGAACGTTTTTCTTAAAGTGGAAGTTTCAGGGCGGATTTCAAAAATTTGTAGACTTGTTCTGTTTCATCGGATGGAGAGTCAATACGCCAAATTTTAACAACTCTTACTTAAAATTTAAGGCCCAAAAATCGGTAAAACTGTTTCTGTGATCTTATATTATAAGACCCTGATCATCCTAGTCCTGCTCAACAGCAGTGAAGAATGGTTCAGACTAATTTGATAGGCATATGTGGCACATCTTCGTTTTGGACTGCGACGTCACTTCAGTACGGAATTCAGGGATGGAATTGCACAGATTGTAAGTTTCTCTCATTTTCTATACCATATATGGGTATATTTGTTTTAATACATATTGAAATAAAATTTGAATAACATATCGTAAAGCAACACCGTAGAGCAGGACTGGGATGATTAGGTATTATATAAGATCTCCTTAGTAGTTCGAGTGAGGGCTTTACTACTGAATTGCCTCCTTAGCCCGAAGAAACAGCGGTTGGCAAGAGTAAATCTTCGTTTAACTCCTGAGATGTTGTTGTCAGAGTTAATACCGGAGCCGAGGTAGATAAAGTTATATATGTCAATGGTGTCGTTCTGTCCGATTCGTCGATGTTGTGTGTCATTTCGTGTTGACAGCATATACTGAGTCTTGCCCTCGTTTACTTTACACATTTTTACTATAGCTGGAATAAATTGCAAATCCATGCCTTTGGCTCAGTGGTGCACAGAACTGCCACGCAGAATTTCAGGGTTCGATTCCCAGCCGTAGCAACATCTGAAATATCTTTTAACTTTACATCCTATCGGCGACTTGACAAAGAGATTGCTTGATCGGCTCAGCCTTCAATTCTGATTGGATCAATTGTGCATTCCTTCTTAATATCTTTTACACATTTTAATATTATTTATCATATTTAGGAATCTTTAAAGAATAATTAAATAACTATGTAGTACGAATAAATGCAACTTATATTCAACTATATAGTATATTTCCACATCTTTGAATTTTAATTTGATGAATCTCTCTTTCGACAGATTCTCACAGTGACCACCACATATAATATCAAACATACAAATCTGAACCTCCAGCCAAGTGGACAAATACAAATAAGGGTTACAATTACGGCCATCTGAAAATTTAAATAATTCAAATAGTGTAGTTTTCTCTATTGCCAAAGGACTGAAGGGGTTTGCAGCGAAAACAGCACATGTTGATTCCGATTGGCAGAAATACTAGATAACATCTGGTGGCACTTCCAATTGATGTTCGGCACGGAGGGAGAATGGAGTGACGGATTTTCAACATTGGTTTTTGTGGTTTTTCTACCGCAAGTATCCATCTCCATTCGATGTGTGAGTAGGTACAAACATGCACACAAATGTTTTATTATTTGTTATGATAACGATTTCGAATGAAATTGGGTTGTTAATGACGGTCTGTGGTGGAACCATGTCGACAACCGTATACTTTTGACAATATTTGCACGCTCGCAATTCCTATGCGAAACTGTAATTTATTAATTTTTTACTGGCACATTTGACGGTTTGTGGAGATTTGTGAATTTAAATTGAATATTGCTAGTGGGTAATTTAGTATTTAGAATGGGCGATGGATGGTGTAAACATAATATATATGATTTATATAGTTTTGGATTTTGAATGCAGGATTTGAAATCAGCACGTTATATAATGTGATTATTAGTTACATATGCCGTTACATATTTAATATCCAGGGTGCCTCAGAGTGAGTGATAAGTAATTAAATGGGTCATCTTTGGATATATCAACATTGATATGCAAGGCGGGGATACTCAATTGTAAGCATTTCTGGAAACATTCTAAGCAACATTTTAAGCAGCATATCTAAAAATCAATCAACATTGCTAACGATAAAGTAACTCAACACCTAAGCTATGGAAATGATAACATGTTTGTCTACATTTAAATCCAAAGTAAAACAGTTCCAAGTTATTGCACATTTAGCAAAGTTTCTGTATAATAATGATAAGTAATATGATAGATAGTTACATTAATATTGTCACTTGGAATGCGAGAGGTATTCGCAGTAAAACGGAATAACTTTTTAAATAACAGCAACATTGACGTTGCTTTGGTTACTGAGACTTGCTCAAACAAGGTATAAATTTATCAACACCTCAATATAAATGCTACCGAAATGATAGAGTCGGTAAGACTGGTGGCGGTGTTGCGATTCTTACAAAAGATCAATTCAGCATTCGCTGCTGCCTGTTGTCAGAACACGTTACGTGGAAAATGTGGGGGTTGAATTAAAACTAAGAAATCATAAGGTTGTTAAGGTTTTTTACGTATACTTTTCGGGTATAATCACTACGGATAAGAATAGATATTAGCTTTAAAATGATTTAAGAAAGCATTTCACACTAAACGGCGATTACTAAATTGGTGGAGACCTTAATTCCAGACATATCAATTGGGGCTGTGTTCGAGCAAATGCTTGGGGAAACCCGTCTTGTTTCCTCCTAGTCCAACTTACTTACTCATGGCAGTCCTTCCGTCCTTACAAAAGTTTCCTTATTTATTACAAATGTTCCTTGTCTTACAACAAACCCAGTATCACTTAAACCCAGTATTACATATAATCCGGTTATATGTAATTTCATGTCATCAGGGAAAATAAAAGTGCAATACGCCCAGGATTTAAGCAATGCTAACTATACACGTTTTCGTTCCGAGATTAATTCAAAACTTAAAAATGTCACCCTGAATATTGACGACAATTGACGACGTCACCCTTTTGATTCGCGGTACCTGTTAACATATTGTTCAGACTGTTTATCAAAATCATTTATGGTCTGACAAAAAACACCGTTTTTCGCCTGGTTATGCTATGATGTAGTGTATAGTAATGGTTTTTGTATGAAAACCCCTCAAAAAAGTTGGCGTGGCTTAAAATGTTATATGGAAGAAATGTTTTTATTAACAGAACCAATGATTTTGCTTTACCATATTTTTCGAAATGTTTAAAATTTTTCGAAAAATTGTTTTTTTTTTAACTAAAAACGCCCCAAAAATAGTGGGCGTGGTTAAAAACCTTGTATAAACAATATATAGACATTATGATTGTCTAGATATGTTATTCAGACACTTTTTTTGCATCTCTAACGGTTTGGCCTAAAACTATGATTTTCTGAAAAGCATACACTTGTTCTGCTTTGAGCAACAACAAGCAGGTGTACCAAATTTCATCATTCTAGCTCAAAATTTAAGGCCCAAAAACTGGTTACGTACGGACGGACGGATAACGGACGGATAACTAACTAAAAATGACAAACCATAAAGTGAACAGTGAAAAGACATTAAGTGAACAAAAACTAAGAACATTACAAGTATATAATAGTAAAGCGTATCGCATAGTGAAGAAGAGGTGCTCATTGGCGCTCTCAACAAATCAGCAGCCCCTGTACAATCAAGGCGGCCCATAGAAGCCTATTCAACGGAAGCGGCAGTTTTAATTTAATTTAAGATTATTTTAGCTTTGTGTTTTTTAATTTGAATTATAGTTTAAGTAATTAGAATTGCTAAAACGTCTCTCCTTCACCTGCTGCCGGCAGGACTTCGGGGGACGATAATTTCCACGTAAGTTTTAGTATATGAATTTCTTTGAACTACATTTTCTTTTTATACCCTATCCCATAGGGGTATATTAGTTTTCAAATATAGTTTGTAACATAGAGAAATAATTGAGCTAGGTATACCTCAAAGTATATTGATCGATTCAATATCCGTCCTACCTTCCGTCCGTCACCAGTTTTGGGCCTTAAATTTTGAGCTAGAATGATGAAATTTGGTACACGTGCTTGTTGTTGCTCCCTGCTGAATAAGTGTATTTTTTTCTTATTCCACCCCTCTTCAGATAAACATAGATTTAGGCAAAACCGTTAGAGAACTGAAGAAGTGTCTAAACAACATATCTAGACAAGCAAAATGTCTATATTTTGTTAAAACAAAGTTTTTTGCCACGCCCAGTTTTGGGAGCGCTTTTTATTAAAAAAACGTTTTTCGGACAAATTTTAAACATTTCGAAAAAATTGTGATGAAAATTATTGGTTCTGTTAATATAGACATGTCTTCCATATATCATTTTAATCCACACACACTTAAGCCACGCCCACAAAAACCACTACTATACACTACCCATAGCATAACCAGGCGAAAAACTGTTGTTTTTTTTGTCGAACCATAGATGATTTTGATAAACAGTATCAAATTGTGACCAATTTAGACGATATTTTTTTTCAAGATCAAGAATCTCGTTATGTAGCATCAAATCCCTATTTTGTTTTTTTTAATTAAATATGCTCATTCAATAAACTCGTTTTATGAACCGACCGAAATCACATTGACGGCCTATAGAGCTTTCGTAACTTGTCAGTTTGGGCGATAAGCATGCCAAGATCAACTGTAGCTAAGAGAGAAACTAAACTTTGAAAGCTCTTTATAACTATCGCTCATTAGCATACCGTACTATGCACTATGCGACTACCGTATTTTTGACTCTTGGTGTTAAAATGTAAGTTGGTAATTGAGGGGTTTCCACGATTCCTCTGTCGGAGATTATACTTTTTTATAACACCCACGTTTTTTGTACCCCGCATATCCCAATGGGTGAGAAGGACTCGCTTGGCTCTATGTGTTGTCCAATTGACTCAACTTCCCACAGAAATAATAATTTTTGGTTACCGAAACCGGGTACAAAAAAAATGAAACTAAAGCTACCAAAATGACGACCCAGATGGGGTATCTTAAATAGCTACAAAAATAGAATGCCTTCGCGACAATTAAGGCTTTTAAAAATTATAATTCTAATAATTATAAATAAACTTTTGAACCTAAAATTTAGAGTTCAACCGACGATAAAAGTTAATCTAATAAAAAAAATGTTTTATTTCAAAATTTTTAAACTATAGAGAATTTAAAGGATTTGAAAATTCAAAATAAAATTCGATAAAAAAAATTATTAATGATTAATGATTAAATAATTTTCAATTACCCGAGCTTAATAAAAAAAAAAAAGAATTTTAAAGCAAACTAATGAAAAATACTCATTGGCATAGAATTATTATTATTACTATTTTTTTGTTAAACAAAGTAAACTTTTAAAAAACATATGAGAAGGCTACAATCCACTGTGCGGATCATGGATCCCATCCCATCCTTAAGTCAAATATCCCCAAAATGTCGGATTTATGCCGATGAAATATAGAAAATGTTATTGTCGTAACAGTTCAGACTGCTTATCAAAATCATTTATGGTTCGACAAAAAACACCGTTTTTCGCCTGGTTATGCTATGACGTAGTGTATAGTAATGGTTTTTGTATGAAAACGCCTCCAAAAAGTAGGCGTGGCTTAAGATAATATATGGAAGAAATATTTATAATAACAGAACCAATGATTTTGCATCACCATTTTTCTCGAAATGTTTAAAAATTTTCCAAAAACGTTTTTACTAAAAACGTTTCCAAAAAGGAGGCGTGGCAAAAAACTCTGTATACACAAAATATGGACATTATGTTTGTACGATCGAATTGGTTTCCGACCGTCAACTAGAAACTTGTCAGCACGATTTGCTTGAACAGCGGATTCTAAGTTGAATGTACTTAACCGAAAGTAAACGGTTGCGAATGTTGCGACTAAAAGATGACCGCAAGGGTTAATGACCGTGATGCACTGGTCTGCGAAACGAACTTGTGCGGGCGAACTTACAACAAATAAACGAGCGAATGTACAAATAAAACGGCGATTTGTTCCACTATGTGGTTTGAATTCACTTGTGACAATGACAACTGCTTTATTCTTTGCGTGGGATTTTATACAATTTTTGTGCAACGGTTTGCTTACAAATGTTCGTTGCATTCTATGTTAGTTTTTACAGCAATTTTGTATAGTTTTTGTAGATATTTTGTACGTACGATATTTTATAATGAATAATATTTAGTAGTTAACAATTCAATTTACAAACGAACAAAGATTGATAACGATGATTCTGCTTCAACATTCCGCCCCCTTTGAAAGCTCTGCCTTTCAAGACGGAACTACTGCTAATTTTCGTATCGGACGTCTAAATTCTCCTCGACTTGTTTTGACGTCAGCGACTCTGACTCTGCACCCTTTATGACATTTGTGATCCTGCCCATAGTCCATTGTTGGGGTGGGGTGTTGTCTTCGTGGATGATCACTAGTGTGCCAACTGTGATGTTTGGAGTTTGCGACGACCACTTTGCGCGACCCTGCAATTCGTGTAGGTACTCTGCTAACCATCTCTTCCAGAAGTGAGTCTTGACGGCATTTATTCGACGCCACCGCTCGATGAAACTGATGACTGCTACTTCCACTGCTGGCTCAGGAACCGCCTTTAGCGAGCACCCAATCAGCAAATGTGCTGGCGTGAGTGCTTCGAGATCATTCGGATCGGATGACATTGGTGTTATTGGCCTCGAATTCATGACCGCCTCAATCTCCGCGAGTCCTGTTGACAACTCCTCGAATGTGAGCTTGGCACCTCCTAAGCTCCGGTACAAATGGCCTTTAGCTATTTTTACGGCCGCCTCCCAAATCCCACCAAAGTGGGGTGCCCTGGGGGGTATAAAACGAAAATTTATGGAGTTGTTAGTACAAAAATTTGTGATGTTTTCTACACTAAGTTTTTTGAACAACATATCGCTAAATTCTTTTAATTTGGACTGCGCTCCTACAAAATTGATTGCGTTGTCGCAATGCATTTCTCTAGGCAGACCTCGACGACCTATCATCCTCTTTAATGCTGCGATGAATGCATCTGATGAAAAGTCAGACACAGCTTCCAAATGCACAGCTTTGGACGAAAAACAAACAAAGACTGCCACGTACGACTTGTAGGGAACCTTGCCTCGAATTTTGTAGTAGGTGTATATGGGACCACAGAAATCAACCCCACAGCATTCGAACGGACGTGATGCAGTTAACCTCTCCGGAGGTAAATCTCGCATCACCTGCTGCAGCAACTTCGGTCGATATCTGACGCAATGAGGGCAGTTTCGGACTGTTTGTCGTGCGACTTCTCGTACATTTACTACCCAAAACCGCCTTCTTACTAATGACACAAGAGCCTTTGCGCCTGCGTGGTAGTTAGAGCGATGTAGATGTCGGACGATGTTCCTTACAAAACTTGAATCCTTTGGCAGCAGTAATGGGTGTTTACCCTCCTCCGGGATATTTGCATGTTTTATTCGCCCTCCCACCTTGAGTAAAGGAAAGCCGTCGGTGTCTTCGATGAACGGACATAACCACTTCATCGGTCCCTTAAGTACTTTGGATTGTTGTATCTGTTGTATCTCATCTGAAAACGAATGACTCTGTATCAGATGAATGATACGTAGCAAGGCCATTTCCAGCTCTGCCGGGGAAAATGGTTGATTGTGTGTGAACGTTTTGGTTCTCGTTGTATTGATGAACCGATTGATGTATCCAAAAATTCGTATAATTTTGTTATACGAGCTATAACGATCTATTATCTGGATTAAATAGTTTGGTTCTGATTTACTACAGACTAGTGTTGATTTGCGCGTTTCTAATGTCGCTTCCTCAGCTGAAAGCGAAATTTCAATTTTTGATGGCCACGTCTCCTCGAGCTGCAACAAGAATGATGGTCCTGTGAACCATATCGATGACTTCAGCTCCTGCACAGTACATCCTCTCGAGACTATGTCCGCTGGATTATCGTGTGTTGGTACATGTCTCCACACGATATTCTTACACGTTTCCTGTATCTCGGAAACCCTATTTCCTACAAAGGTGCTCAATTTTGACGGATGAGTATTCAACCAATGCAGTACTATCGACGAGTCTGTCCAAAAGTAGATTTCGGAACATGATTCATTGAATATTGGTTTGATTTTTTCAAAAAGGTTTGCCAAGAGATGAGCTGCGCAGAGTTCCAACCGAGGTAGCTGTCTCCTCCATGCCGGTGCTACTCTTGATTTGGCTACTAAAAGATGCGTTTTGACCACTCCTAAGTCATCCATGGTTCGGAGATATATGCCGCACCCATACGCCTTCATGGATGCATCGGCAAATCCGTGGATCTGGTAACTTCTCCTATTAGCTATCATGGCGAATCTAGGAATTGACAGGTTTTGAAGAGATTCTAAATCTGCCATAAACTGACGAAATTCCGTTTCAATATTTTCTGGGATTGACGAATCCCACTCCAATTTTTCAATCCACAACTGTTGCAGAATGACCTTCGCTCTTATTATGATGGGACTCAGCAAGCCCATAGGGTCGAAGAGCGATGAAGATAGCGATAAAATCGACCTCTTTGTATACTTTGAGAAAAAACGACTAGGATTATATGAAAAACAGAATTTGTCACTCTGTGCATTCCAAGCTATTCCCAATGTACTGGACAGATTTGAATCTGACAATTTCATGTCCCGCACATCCGCTCTCTGAACGAAGTCGGGATGATTGCTGTTCCATTTGGAAAGTTCAAATCCAGCAGCGCTTAGAATCTTCACTACCTCCGTCTGTTTTTTCACCAATGTTTCTATGTCATCTGCTCCGGTCAACATGTCGTCAACGTAAAATTCAGACTGAAGCACAGCAGGCCCAAGTTTTAAATGAGCTTGGTTTTGCTGTGTCAAGTATTGAAGACAACGAATTGCTAAAAAAGGAGCAGACGACGTACCGTATGTGACTGTGTTGAGTTGGTACGTTTGTACCGGTGTTTGTTCATTTTCTCTCCATAGGATGAACTGAAACCTTCGTTGTGATGGATGAACAAGAACCTGGCGATACATCTTTACTATATCTGCCGTAAGTGCGTATCGATGGAGTCGAAAGCGAAGCAAAACTATTAGTAATTCATCCTGTATCGTAGGACCTACCATCAGGATTCCATTTAGCGAAATGCCGGATGATGTACAGCATGATGCATCGAACACCACTCGCAGTTTTGTCGATTCACTATTGGGTCTCAGAACACATTGATGCGGCAAATAATAATGTGGTTCTTCTAACTTGGGGTTTTTCACGAGTGACATGTGACCTAGTGTCTCGTACTCCTTTAAAAACCTAGCATATTGAGTTTTTAACTCCGAGTTCTTTGATAACCTACGCTCAAGGGATAAGAATCGTCTAAACGCAATATCATTTGACGCTCCAAGATGACTGGGATCCTTCTTCAGGGGGAGTTGCACCATCATCCGACCGCTGGGCAACACATCGACGTTGTCCTTGAAGTGTGCTTCACATTCCTTTTGTTCGTCTGTCCATTTGGTTTGATGCCCTTTTATCTCCTCGAGTTCCCAAAACTTCTCCACATACTGCTCCAGTGATTCGTCCCTTGTGCTGACGTAGCATGACTTGTGTTCTTGCTGGCCTTTGGATTTGTACCTTCCAGATACGATCCACCCCAAAGTCGTCTTTTGCAATGAAGGTAGACCCTGTCCCAGTTTAAGCTGACCTGTTTGAAGTAAGTCGAAGAAAGCTTCTGCACCTAACAACAAATCTATCCTCGATGGCTGATTGAAATATTCGTCAGCTAGTTCGAGATTCAATGGAAGATTCCAACTGCTCACGTTAAGCGCTGACTCTGGCTGATACCCTGTGATAGCTGGTGCGACTAAGAAGTCCAACGAAACCTCAAAACTATTGTACCTCGAGCGAATGGTAGTTTGTGTTTGAAATTTAATTTTTGTTTCAGATGAGCCTATTCCAACGATGTCTACATTTTTTCTTTGGTTGTGAAGACCAAGGGATTTTGAAAATTTCTCATTGATAAAATTTACTTGCGATCCTGAATCCAGCAAAACTCTTCCCATCTGAAAACTTCCTACCGAATCCTTAACCAAAACTATTGCAGTTGCCAAAATGACTTGAGCTTGTGATGTGTGCTCCTTCTCCAATGCTGAATTGACTGCAGCTGAAGATCCTGGTTCATCTTGGCGTTTGGAAACATTCTCTTGTGGTTGGGACCTGTGCAGCAAACTGTGATGAGATTGTTTGCAATGTTTGCACCTATAAGTTGAGGTGCATTTCGCAACACCATGGCCCATCCTAAGACAATTCAGGCAAAGTCCTAATTTCTTTACATTTGAAAACCGATCCAAAACTGACAACCCACTAAACTTCGAACAGCTTGAAATAAAATGGCTGCTGTCTTGACAAAAGACACACGAACGTTGGCTGACGGTAAGGGATGATTGGGGACGTTGGTGAACAGACGATGACGATGACTTCGGTTTGTTGGACCACCTCTGGCTAGGCTCCACTGAACGCAGATGCTTGCTGTCTCGTGCTTCTAAGAATTGACATCTCTTGTTGAGTACCTTCGCGCATTCTTCCCACTTTGGTAGCTCCTTATAATCCAGCTGCTCGTCCCACTTGTATTGTGTGTCAGGATCGACTTTTGACATTGCTATATATATAATTAAAGCGTTGCAGATATTTTCATGGGATCCTATGGATGATAATGAACTAATATGGCAGATACGTTATCTACCAGACTTCTAAGCTCAACCGATGAGTTTTTTGAGACCCTTGGCAAGTCAAACAACGTTGTCACATATTCAAAAAATATCAGACAATTATTGTCAAAGCGATCCTTTAGACTTTTTAGTGCCTTCGGATAATTGTCCTCCGTTACTTGAAACGCCTTGACTGTTCCGAGAGCTTGATCGCTCAGACAGGATAACAAATAATTGAACTTCTCAATGTTTGTCAAACTCGAATCATTGTCTACGAGATTTTGAAAAGCATCGATAAAACTTTTGTAATCGGAATATCTTCCGCTAAATTTTGGTAGACGTTGTTTGGGTAAATGATTCACTACATGGGGAATAGACAACGTTGTTTCTGCAGCGCTATTCCGTCTAATGATTCCCCATAAGTGACAATATTTTTGTTTTGAGCGAAATGTATTGGTCCTCTAATTCCGCTCGACCATTATCAGTTGTAACCAAACGCTCAATTTTTGTTTGGTAAGCTAACACCTGCTTGAAGTACGACTCCAAGATTCCTAGCCGACATTCAAGTTTCGTAGGCGAAAGCGAAGTTGAATTGGACTCGACATAAGTTTTAATTCGAGTTATACTTCCCTTTGTGCAAGAACGTTGTTGTTTCAATTCCTCAATTGTAAGTTCTTCAGCCATATTGACTAGGAGGATTATTTAATGCGACCAGAAAACGATATGTCCTTTCAATTTTCGACGAAAGTGAAATTAGTGCTTTTCAAATGCAAATATATACACCTATTATGTATGTACGTTCAATCAAACGTCTACGAGTATTTACCTTTCAGCCCCAATACCTTGCAAAGCTATTAATTCTGTTTCTTTCACTGCATACGATAATGCAGCATCCTCTCCGGCGACTACGGCAAAAACAAAATCTGTTGATTTTTGAATTTGTAGGCGAAAAGAAGATCTATGCGGTGAAAGTGGACACGAACTACGACCAGCTTCTTAACGATGTTGGTTATTATTCCGAGCGAAGAGCGAGCGAACGAGCGAACGAGCGAACGAGAAGTGAAAGAAGACGACGAAATTGGCTACCGTTCCAAGACCAAAAGTGCAGTGGTAATGCATTAACAATGGTATGCGTACAGCGTATGCGCAAAGTTTGAATTTGAATTCGAAGCGAAGAGCGAATTGTGTACGTATGCGTGATTGCAACGTGGAACCTAAGTGTTTCTCTTGTGGATTCTATTTCAACTTCGATACCGATGGTTTCGTGTACGATTCGCGCATACTCATTGCGTTGCGACTATCACAATTGATTTGAATTTTAATTGTTGTATGATATGTTGTTCAATGTTAAACATTATAATATTATTTTTATACTAGTAAATTGGATGCCAATTTGTTGAAGGTGCGTGCTGATGTATGGTGGATTTTTTGTTAATTTATAGTTCAAATTTAACAACCACTTTTTATTTGATTTGATGACGCACATTCAACGAAATTTGGCGATCGTACCTGGGTGGGAGATTTTGTACTTATCTCCCAATTGTGTCTGTACAGTGTACACACTGCTGGTATGTTCTTCTCCGGTTTCTTCTTCGGGTTCTTCTTCACGTCCAGATAATTTTTCTTGGCGATTTCCACTAATGCACTTCGCGAAACCGAAACCGAGACCGAAACCGAAAGCGCGGAGCGAATGTTTACTATTTGCACTATGGATGTTTAATGTTAATGTTATTGTTCACTGTAGTGCACTTGTACCGAACTTTTAGAGTTTTATATTCATGTACCGACTAATGAATATGACTAATATTAATTTATTATTCACTTTTAAACGTTGGGCGCCAAAATGTACGATCGAATTGGTTTCCGACCGTCAACTAGAAACTTGTCAGCACGATTTGCTTGAACAGCGGATTCTAAGTTGAATGTACTTAACCGAAAGTAAACGGTTGCGAATGTTGCGACTAAAAGATGACCGCAAGGGTTAATGACCGTGATGCACTGGTCTGCGAAACGAACTTGTGCGGGCGAACTTACAACAAATAAACGAGCGAATGTACAAATAAAACGGCGATTTGTTCCACTATGTGGTTTGAATTCACTTGTGACAATGACAACTGCTTTATTCTTTGCGTGGGATTTTATACAATTTTTGTGCAACGGTTTGCTTACAAATGTTCGTTGCATTCTATGTTAGTTTTTACAGCAATTTTGTATAGTTTTTGTAGATATTTTTTACGTACGATATTTTATAATGAATAATATTTAGTAGTTAACAATTCAATTTACAA
Source organism: Rhingia rostrata (assembly GCA_949824845.1). Lineage (NCBI taxonomy): Eukaryota > Metazoa > Arthropoda > Insecta > Diptera > Syrphidae > Rhingia > Rhingia rostrata. The sequence continues at coordinate 85,945,462 of OX463755.1, read as the reverse complement.
ACAAACAAAGATTGATAACGATGATTCTGCTTCAACAATGTTTGTCTAGATATGTTGTTCAGACACTGTTTCAGTATCCCTTCCGGTTTGAAATAAAACAATGTTTTTTTCGAAAAGTGGGCGTGGCAGTAGGCGGATTTCAAAAATGTTTACACTTGTTCTGCTGGGAGCAGCAACAAGCATGTGTGCCAAATTTCATCATTCTAGCTCAAAATCTAGCTCAAATGACGTACGGACGGACGGACGGAGGGACAGACATGGCTAAATCGATTCATCTATCGATCCATATATTTTAAGGTATACCTAGCTCAATAATTTCTCTTTGTTACAAACTTGGTATCAAAACTAATATACCCCTATGGGATAGGGTATAAACAAAAGTAAATAAAAGAACTGCAAAAAAAGGTACGCTTCAAAATTATATTTTGTAGCATTTAAAATTATGCTTTTGGTGGGCAAGACCGAATCTGAGGTATTACGATGGGTATGACTTTGATGGAACGGGAAGAATTTCCGGAGAGTCATCAAATTCAACTAGGTATTCAGAAAAAAATAATGTTATTATCAGGTACCAATTTGTCGTGGTAGCAATGTATCTAGAACCAAAATGCTAAGCAAGCAAAATTGATACTAGTGTATTGTCGTTGGAAAGTAAAAAAATTACGGATGAACGAAAATACCAATTTGTAAATGGCATCAGTCGTATCGATATTACTTAAACGACTTCCAATACCGGACCATTTACATTAATTTTTTTACATTATCCCATAGGGGTATATTAGTTTTGATACATAGTTGGTAACATAGAGAAATAATTGAGCTAAGTATACCTAAAATTATACGGATCGACTCAGAATCGATAGCTGAATCGATTTAGCCATGTCTGTCCGTCCTTCCGTCCGTCCCTACGTCACCAGTTGTTGGGCCTTAAATTTTGAGGTAGAATCATGAAATTCTGTACACGTGCTTTATGCTGCTCCCAGCAGATCAAGTGTAAACAATTTTAAAATCCGCCCACTGCCACGCCCGCTTTTCGAAACAACATTGTTTTAGGCCTAACCGTTAGAGATACTGAAAAAGTGTTTTAACAATATATCTAGACAATCATAATTTCCATATTTTGTTTATACAAAGTTTTTGCCACGCCTACTTTTTGGGGGCGTTTTAAGTGAAAAAGCTGTTTCGGGAAAATTTTAAACATTTCGAAAAAATGGTGATGGAAAATGATTGGTTCTGTTAATATAAACATTTCTTCCATATATAATTTTAAGCCACGCCCAGTTTTTGGAGGCGTTTTCATACAAAAACCATTACAGCTGTTCCCCATATTTCGATGTCATAGGTCCATATTGGTTATACCCTATCCCATAGGGGTATATTAGTTTTGATACATAGTTTGTAACATAGAGAAATAATTGCAGTTCTGAAAATATAGCAGTAGTAGCTACATCTCGAATCAGTATATAATATGGCCATATGGACAGGTACGCCAAATGATATAGCAAGACTAGCTATAATTTATATCTGTAGATATTATGTTCATATAACATATAACAATAAGAGGTATTAACGTTTTACGGTACAATTTCAAACATTTCCAAAAAAATTGATGCAAAGTCATTGGTTCTGTTAATATAAACAGTTCTTCCATAAAGCATTTTAAACCACGCCCACATTTTGGAGGATTTTTCATACAAAAACCATTTCCATACACTACCTCATAGTATAACCAGGCGAAAAATGATGGTTTTTGTGGAAACTTAAATGATTTTGTTAACTGTCCGAACAATATGTTCTGACAATGACATTTTCTATATTTCATCGCCAAAAAACCGACATTTTGAGGATATTTGTTTTATGGATGAGATGGGATAGGGTTTAAGACAATCTACATAGTGGATTTTAGCATTCTCATATGTTAGTTTTGATACATAGTTTGTAACATACAGAAGTAATTGAGCTAGGTATACCTCAAGGTATATGGGTCGACTCAGAATCGATAGCTGAGTCGATTAAGCCATGTCTCTCCGTCCGTCCGTCCGTACGTCACCAGTTTTTGGGCCTTAAATTTTGATCTAGAATGATGAAATTTGGCTTATACAAAGTTTTTTGGTACGCCCACTCTATGGGGCTTACCTACTTAGGTGGCGCTACAGTCCGGAATGAAAATGGGCCTCACCCAACATGCCTCTCCAATTAGCCCAGTCCTTAGCTAACTGCCTCCAGTTGCGCAATTCAAGTTGGTTGAGGTCGGTTTCTACTTTTGCGCGCCACTTAAAGCGAGGTCTTCCTCTACTGCGTCCGACGTCTGGCTGGGAATCGAAGACTCTGTGAGCCGGAGTATTGGTGTCCATCCGGTCTACATGTCCTAGCCATCTTAAACGTCCAATGCGGAGTTTTTTGACCAGAGGCATGTCGCTGTACAGCTCGTATAGTTCTTGGTTGAATCTTCGTCTCCATAGCTCATCAACGCAAATGGGACCGAAGATTTTTCGAAGAATTTTCCTCTCAAATCGACCAAGAATTTCTTCATCCGCTTTTGAGACGGGCCATGCTTCAGCGCCGTAGAGCAGGACTGGAATGATCAGGGTCTTATATAAGATCTCCTTAGTAGTTCGAGTGAGGGCCTTACTACTGAATTGCCTTCTTAGCTCGAAGAAACAGCGGTTGGCAAGAGTAATTCTTGGTTTAATTTCTGACGAGATGTTGTTGTCAGAGTTAAAAGCGGAGCCAAGCTAGATAAAGTCCCGCACTACCTCAAAGTTATATCTGTCAATGGTGACGTTCTGTCCAATTCGTCGATGTTGTGTGTCCTTTCGTGTTGTCAGCATATACTTCGTCTTGCCCTAATTTACTGCTAAGCCCATTTTTGCCGCTTCCTTCTCTATACTAGCAAACGTGGCTATAACATCACGTTGGGTCCTACCAATGATGTCAATATCGTCGGCGTATGCTAGTGGTTGAACAGATTTTTGGAAAATTGTGCCTCTGGTGTGGCTCGTGATTTTGCACAATCCTCTCAATAATTAGATTGAAGAAGTCACATGACAGCGCATCGCCTTACCTAAATCCTTTTTTGGTATCGAATGTGTCGGTGAGGTCGTTTCCGACCCTGATGAAGCTGCGAGAATTCTCCATCGTCATCCTACACAAACGGACGAGTTTGGACGGTATACCAAAACTAGATATGGCTCTGTATAGTTCGTCTCTATAAATGCTGTCGTATGCGGCTTTGAAATCGATAAATAGGTGGTGGGTATCGATTTGGACTTCTTGGGTTTTTTTGGGGCGTTTTTCTTACAAAAACCATTTCTGTACACTACCTCATGGCATAACCAGCGAAAAACGGTGTTTTTACGAACCATAAATGATTTTGATAAACAGTCTAAACAATATGTTTTTTTTATACCCTATCCCATAGGGGTATATTAGTTTTGATACATAGTTTGTAACATAGTAAAATAAATTAGCTAGGTATACCTTTAAGTATATGGATCAACTCAGAATCGATAGCTGAGTCGATAAAGCCATGTCTGTCCGTCCGTCCGTCCGTACGTCACCAGTTTTTGGGCCTTAATCTTTATCCTAGAATTATGAAATTAGGTATACGCGTTTTTGCTGTTGCAAAAGTGCAAACATTTTTGAAATCTGCCCACTGCCACGCCCACTTTTTAGAAACACGTAGTTTAAGGCCAAACCGTTTAAAATTTTAAGGAAATGTCTGAACAACATATCTAGACAATCCTAATGTCTATATTTCGTCATAGTTTTAATACATAGTTTGTAACATAGAGAAATAATTGAGCTAGCTCTACCGCAAAGTATATGGATCGACTCAGAATCGATAGCTGAGTCGATTTAGCCATGTCTGTCTGTCCGTCCGTCGGTAAGTCACCAGTTTTTGGGCCTTAAATTTTGAGCTAGAATTATGAAATTTGGTATACGCGTTTGTTGTTGCTCCCAGCAGAACAGGTGTAAAACATTTTGAAATCCCCAAACTGCCACGCCCCCTTTTCAGGAAAACGTAGTTTTCGGCTCAACCGTTAGAGATTTAGAAAAAATGGCTGAATAACATATCTAGGCAATCCTAATTACTATGTATGGTTCATACAAAGTTTTTTGCCACGCCCACTTTTTCGGGGCGTTTTCAGAAAAAACCTTTTTCGGTAAAATCTTAAATATTTCGAAAAAAAATTTTATGCAAAATCATTGGTTTTGCTAATATAGACATTTCTTCTATATATCATTGTAACCCACAACTAGTGGGTTCTTCCGCTAGTGAAATGCCTTGATTTATATCAAATATAGCTGCTCCATCAGCGCTGTCATGTGACTTCTTCAATCTGATTCTTGAGAGGATTGTGCAAAACTCACGAGCCAACTCCAGAAGCACAATTTTCCAAAAATCTGTACAACTACTAGCATACGCCGACGATATTGGCATCATTGGTAGGACCCAACGTGATGTCATAGCCACGTTTGCTAGTATAGACAAGGAAGCGGCAAAAATGGGTTTAGCAGTAAATGAGGGCAAGACGAAGTATATGCTGTCAACAAGAAAGGGCACACAACATCGACGAATTGGACAGATCGTCACCATTGACAGATATACGGGTCTTTATCTATCTTGGCTCCGCAATTAACTCTGACAACAACATCTCGTCAGAAATTAAACGAAGAATTACTCTGGCCAACCGCTGTTTCGTCGGGCTAAGAAGGCAATTCAGTAGTAAAGCCCTCACTCGAACTACTAAGGAGATCTTATATAAGACCCTGATCATCACAGTCCTGCTCTACGGCGCTGAAGCATGGCCCGTCTCAAAAGCGGCTGAAGAAATCCTTGGTCGATTTGAGAGGAAAATTCTTCGAAAAATCTTCGGTCCCGTTTGCATTGACGGGCTATGGAGAAGAAGATTCAACCAAGAACTATACGAGCTGTACAGCGACATGCCCCTGGTGAAAAAACTCCGCATTTAACGTTTAAGGAGGCAAGGACATGTAGAACGAATGGACACCAAAGCTCCGGCTCGCAGAGTCTTCGATTCCCAGCCAGACGTCGGACGCAGTAGAGGAAGACCTCGCTTTAAGTGGCGCGCACAAGTAGAAACCGACATCAACCAACTTGGAGTGCGCAACTGGAGGCAGTTAGCTAAGGACCGGGCTAATTGGAGAGGCATGTTGGGTGAGGCCCAGGTTCGTTCCGGACTGTAGCGCCACTTAAGTAAGTTAGTATAGCCAACAAAGTTGTATTTTTTTAGGCAATGAACATGTCTGTAGGAGAATGATTTTAATGAATCTGCGGCGATTTGCGTAGCATATGCAGCTATAATAAGCAAATGAATTTAATAGCATTGAGCTTATAAGGGGTGATCCATTTCGAGGTTCCCTACTTCTCTAAAGAAAAAAACACAGAAAATTCAAATTTAATGGAGAATGTTTATTATTTTTGTTTATCTTTGGCATTTATTTTTTTGAAGATTATGTCTATCAAATGTTGGCCGTTGCTACGTCGCAGATGGTCCATCCGTTGAGCCCAATTTTCGATCACTCGTTCGAGCATTTCGACTGGTAACTGGCGAATGACACGCGTGATGTTTTCCTCCAAGGCCTGAATCGAAGCGGGTTTGTCGGCATAAGCTTTTGACTTTACATATCCCCACAGGAAAAAGTCTAACGGTGTGATATCACACGATCTTGGTGGCCAATCGACCGGCCCAAAACGTGAAATTATGTGCTCACCGAAATGTTCTCTCAATAAGTCCATTGATTGATGCGATGTGTGGGAAGTGGCGCCGTCTTGCTGAAACCAAATGTCGCCGAGATCACGAGCTTCAATTTCAGGCATCAAATAGTCCGTTATCATGGCACGATAACGGTCGCCATTGACGGTTACGTTCGCACCGGCATAATTTTTAAAGAAATATGGACCGATGATTCCACCGGCCCACAAACCACACCAAACCGTTGTTTTTTCTGGATGAAGAGGCAGTTCTTGAATCTCTTCAGGTTGCTCTTCGTCCCAAATGCGGCAATTTTGTTTGTTTACATACCCATTGAGCCAGAAATGGGCCTCATCGCTAAACAAAATTTGCCTCGAAAACGTCGGATCTTCTTGGAACTTTTGAAGAGCCCATAGAGCGAAGCGATGTCGCTTGGGAAGGTCGAGCGGCTTCAGCTGTTGCACAAGCTGTATTTTGTACGCTTTCAATTTAAGATCTTGACTTAAAATGCGCCAAGTCGTTCCATACGTCAGTCCGAGTTGCTGCGAATCGACTCTCTACAGTCTTCGTGTACACTCTCAGCTACAGCCGCTATATTTTCTTCACAGCGTGCTGGACGTGGCCTATTCGGTGATATATTATCCAATAATGAATGCTGGGTCTCAAAATGGGTGATGATGTTGCGAATAGTACGCTCAGTAGGCCGATTATGTTGACCATAAGTTGAGCAAAGTGCACGAAACACATTCCTCACAGAACGTGAATTTTCATAATAAAGTTGAACAATTTGTAAACGTTGTTCACGCGTAAGTCTTTCCATTATGAAATGCCAAACAATACTAAACAAAAATAACATGACACGACCCACACGTGATCTGTCAAAAGAGGCTATTGAAAAATGTATCTCTACTTGGATCACCCGTTATAAATAAGTAGCTAATGTGGCATTTGTTATAGCTGGCAGTGCTGTAATTTTTTCATACTCCCTTACATCTGCTTTTGTCTGCTGCATCATCATTCATTTGTGAAGCTTTGCGAAGTGAGTATGTTCGGCTTGGAACAAAGAAATTTATCAACCGGTTTTAGGACAAGGAAAAGAATTCCGTAAGATGTAAAACAGCTGAATTTACAGTAAATTAAAGACCGCTCTCTCGGAACGTTATAAAAAGAATAATGTTTTATTTGATTCAAACGATTTGACATTTACAGATGAATTTTACGAAAATTTCCCATAAGGGGATATATGTGTAATGTGTGCGTTCAGTAAATTTATTCTCCCCCACCGATGAGCGAAGGTCATCAAATAGTCTGCTTTCAGTTTTGTTTCAGTTTTGTTCTTCATTCTGCAAACCCCATATGATCACAGGTGATGCTTCAGCTTGATTATCTCTCAAATACATACATATGCCCATACGTTTAAATTACATGAAAAGTGAAGATGAGTTAATAAATTATTACACAAACAATGACAAATGAAAGCAACGGAAACAAAGTAAGCTAAAACATATTCAACCTAGATCAGGTTAGTGTACATAATATTACACAGGTTTTAGTGGCGCAACCCGCGTCTTAGAAAGCAAAATGCTCATGTGGACCAAACCCTTTTCATCCTGAACTCGGATATACACCACAGCACCAAAAGCCTTTTCTGATGCGTCTGAGAAACCATGTATTTCCATAGTCCGAATATGCTGTCCAAACTAAACCCACCGAGGGAAACGAATCCTGTTTGTGACCGTTAAGTCCTTGAAAAACATGATCCGACTTGTAGCTAGCTCTTCATCAAAAGGCTCATCCCGCGTCATATTCTTCGCCCAAAGTATTTGGAGAAAGTATTTGGCCTTGATAACACAAGGCGAAATCAAACCCATTGGATCAAAAAGTCTAGCTACCGTCGATAGTATTGAACTTTTGGTTGTCTGTGGATGACTTGGCGGAGTAAAGCTGTAAAGAAAATTATCAGTGTTAGGGTTCCAGTGAATTCCCAGCATCTTGCGTTGACCCGAACCTTCAGAAGGGAACGTAAATAATGATTCCCGTTCTTCCAACTGTAAATCCTTTAAAAGGCTCTCAGTGTTCGATGCCCACTTGCTTAAATTTAACCCTGCAGCTTTCAGACTCGTTCTCACCTCATATATATTTCTTTCAGCTTCATTGGCGGTGTCGGCTCCAGAAATTAAGTCATCCAAATACATCTTGCAGCTCGTTGATATTCTGAGCGATGCTCTTCGGCAAGCCAGTTTAGAGTTCGGATTGCCAAGTAAGGAGCAGATGCTGTGCCAAATGTCACTGTTTTAAGACGGTATACTTTGATAGACTCGGATGGATCTTTTCGCCACAGAATCAGCTGGTAGAAAGAGTCCCTTTCATTGACCCAAAATGCTTCACCTGAGATACTTGTTTTTAAATAATGAATTTTTTGTATTTCGGACAAAGACGAATTGTGATGTACAAGAGACACAAATAGATCACGAAAACCTCTCCACGATTCGTAATGTCCCAAAAAAACAGGTACAGGAATGTTTGTTAACCTAACATCTGAGTTGTGAGTTGATATATTGGTATTTTCCATTACTTTAGAAACTTCAGACTTGGATTCTTGAACATTAGCCTTATCCATTGCATCCAATATATCACCACGATAGTCGAAATACAATTCACGGAACTTCTCAAACGTTTCCTCTATTTCGGAACATTTTTCCTCATCACTGTCCGACAGCTCTCCTATATACCCCTCATACACACTTTCTGCTGACTCCATCGACTTCTCCAATAATGATAAACGACCAGACAAATAATTTGAAGTACGAGTACTGGACCCCCTCTTTGCAAAATTGGAAACATCTTTTTCTAATTGAGCGAGTACTCGTATAAGCTTATTTTGTTTCATTTTTTTTTTTAATTGGCTTTAATTCTTAGGTGAACACACAAATAATAGAAGTCAAAGCACTTACTTGCAAATTTCTTCAACTTTGATCCAGTATTACGGTTGCACAGAACACAGCACAGAAAACAGCAAACAGATGATACAGATGATACAGCAAAGAGGTGAAACAGAATAACTCCAGAAACTCCAGAATTCCAGGGACAAGTAATTGTATAAAAATGAACATACATTGAATTTACTTGACAAAAAAAAAAAAAAAAAAAAAAAAAAAAAAAAAACAATTTATACGCTTGAACTTTATTGACTTTATTGTAGTGCGATGGAAAACTTTTCTAATTAACCGGCTCGAGGACCAAATGTTCGGCTTGGAACAAAGGAATTTATCAACCGGTTTTAGGACAAAGAAAAGAATTCCGTAAGATGTAAAACAGCTTAATTTACAGAAAATTAAACACCGCTTTCTCGGAACGTTATATAAAGAATAATGTTATATTTGATTCAAACGGTTTGACGTTTACAGATGAATTTTACTAATATTTCCCATAATGGGATATTTGTGTAATGAGTGCATTCAGTAAATTTATACAATTAATGTGACGTCATTTTATGTTTGTAAATATCGTAAACAGAGTAACAACTTTGTATAATGGAGAAATTCGTGACAAATATATTAAGTAAATGGGGATTATCCTTACTTATAGACATTTTGAATGTAACTTTGTTTAAATTGAAATAAAGTAAAGTTCATTTGGAAAGAAAACAACTGATCTTCATCTGTGAAGTGGTTTTCAGTTCAAAGAATTGTAGTAATTTTAATTAAAACTATTAAAGTACGCGTAATATTTATTGCGTATTTAAATTATTAAATTAGCGTTAAGTAGCATAGCAACTGGCGCAATAGTGTACACTATGCAGTGCTGAAGATATGGCAGTATACATATATATAGATACATCTCGAATCAGTACATAATATGGTCATATAGACAAATGCGCCATATGATATAGCAAGACTAGCTATATTTTATATCTCTAGATATTATGTTCATATAGCAAAAACTACGAGGAATCGTAGCGTAAACTGATACTGGTGAAACACGAGTTACATTGAATTATAACAATCACAGATATTAAAGTTTTGTAGAAAATATAGCAGTGATAAAAATCGACTATCCCGTTCTTTACTAAGTTCATAGCATTTAGCATGTAGAAAATAAAGCCCATATAGCCATAATTTTTTTGAGTGTAACCAGGCGAAAAACGGTGTTTTCTATCGAACCATAAATGATTTTGATAAACAGTCCGAACAATATGTTATGACAATGACATTTTCTATATTTCATCGCCATAAATCCGACATTTTGGGGATATTTGCCTTAAGGATGGGATGGGATATCGTACAAAACGAACCACACAGTGGATTGTAGCCTTCTCATATGTTTTTTTATACCCTATCCCATAGAGGTATATTAATTTTGATTCATAGTTTGTAACATAGCAACATACCTTTAAGTATATCGATCAACTCAGAATCGATAGCTGAGTCGATTAAGCCATGTCTGCCCGTCCGTCCGTCCGTATGTCACCAGTTTTTTGGGCCTTAAATTTTGAGCTAGAATTATGTTATTTGGTATACGCGTTTATTGTTGCACCCAGCAGAACAAGTGTAAAAATGTTTGAAATCCGCCCACTGCCACGCCCGCTTTTTAGAAAAACGTAGTTTTAGGCCAAACCGTTTAAAATTTGTGTGAACAACATATCTAGACAATCTTAATGTCTATATTTCGTATTTACAAAGGTTTTTGCCACCCCTACTTTTTTTTCGAACTATATAAGATTTTGATAAACTGTCTGAACAATATTTTGCGACAGTTTCAATTTTAGATTCTCATTGCCATAAAACCCACATTTGAGGGATATCATGATTTAAATGGAGTGATGATTGCCATTACATCGAACTGAAACGGAATTTTCCAATAATTCCTATAGGAAGCTATGGGGTGACATTTCAATTCCATCATGTGCTATGTTTTAATGAAGTTTTTCAATGATAGCTATAACTGGGCCCTAATGATTGTCATTCCTCCGAAATGAAATGGAATTTCCTAGTGATTCCTATAAGCGGATATTAGGATAACATTTCAATTCCATCATGTGCTGTGTTTCAATGAAGATATAACTGATAGATATAACTGGACCCTATAGAGTATTTAACGACTTGCACCGCGGAAATTTCCATTTTTATTTATTTCTTGCAAACTTTTTTGTAAAATTGTTTGAAATTTAGTTTATATACTACAATTACTGTTTGAAACTATTCTACCTTTTTATACCCTATCCCATAAGGGTATATAAGTTTTGATACATAGTTTGAAACAAAGAGAAATAATTGAGGTAGGTAAGCCTCAAAGTATATGGAACGACTCAGAATCGATAGCTGAATCGATTTAGCTATGTCTGTCTGTCCGTACGTTTTTGGCCCTTAAATTTTGACTTAGAATGATGAAATTTGGTACACGTGCTTGCTGTTGCTCCCAGCAGAACAAGTGTAAAAATGTTTGAAATCCGCCCACTGCCGCGCCCCATTTTCGAAAAAAAACATTGTTTTAGGCCAACCCGTTAGAGATACTGAAAAAAAAATGAACAACATAACATATCTAGACAATCATAATGTCTAAATTTTGATAATACAAAGTTTTTTTTTTCTTTTTGAGTTCGTTTTTAGTAAAAAAAACCTTTTTCGGAAAAAATTTAAATATTTCGAAAAAAAGGTGATGCAAAATGATTGGATCTGTTAATATAAACAATTCTTCCATATATCATTTTAAGCCGCGCTCACTTTTTGGAGGAGTTTTTATACAATCACCATTTCTATACACTACCTCGTAGCATAACCAGTTTTTTGTGGAACCATATGTTCTGACAATGACATTTTGTACATTACATCGCCAAAAAACCGACATTTAGAGGATATTTGTTTTAAGGATGGGATAGGATAGGGTATAACACGATCCACACAGTGGATTGTAGCCTTCTCATATGTTTTTTTCAAGTCTAGAAGATGATATCCATCAAATGGGTGCCGACACAATTGATTGCCATACAGGCTGATGATATTTTTCATCACTTCGGCGAGAACTTCGGGCGACAGATTCTCGCACTCGTGTGGAATGTTGTCCTTGAGAGCTTCTAGGGTCTCGGGCTTGTTCTCATAAACACGCGACTTAAAAAAAAACCCAACAACCGAAAACTAATCACATTAAATATTCAACAATACAATGAAATAGTTTTAGTAAATTTTATTCTGAAAATTGGTGTGAGGTAAAAGGTGAAGGTAAAAGGTTTATTATAAATTAATTAGTTAATTTTGTTTTCATATTTAATTATATACATAGTGTGGTACTTAAAAATATTTTATGCAACAATTAAATACGAGATAAATAAAATGATGCATCTACATTTTCGAATAATAACTCTCCTAGATTAAACGTTGTTATTGTTTGATTAAAAACTTCTTTAATCAGAAATAGGGAGTTACAGTGTGCGGAATTTAGAATTGTTTCAAATTATACTGTATGAATACAAAATCTACCTATTTTCCTATTTTCATAATTCAATTTCATTTACAGACATCTTTATAAGATGTGGCAATAAAAGCAAAATGTTATGGGAAAGTAAAAGTAGGCGTGTTTTAAAATTATCAATAGAAGAAGTGTTTTAAAATGTTTACTGGATCTCAAAAAAATATATGTATCTCAAGGAGCTTTTCATTTGAAAACAAATCTGAAAAACAGCAATATAAAGTTATGGATGCCGTTAACACTGTCAAGCGATAAAAAACAAAAAACATCGTTTTTCGCCTGGTTATGCTATGAGGTAGTGTATACAAATCGTTTTTGTATAAAAACGCCTCCAAAAAGTAGGCGTGGGTTAAAATGATATATGGAACAAATATTTACATTAGCAAAACCAATGATTTTGCATAAAATTAGAAATGTTTAAAATATTAGCGTAAAACGGTTTTTTTCAGAAAACGCCCCGAAAAAGTGGGCGTGGCAAAAAACTTTGTATTAACAAAATATAGAAATTAATATTCTCTAGATATGTTCTTCAGACATTTTTTTCAAAATCTTTACTGTTTTAACGTAAAACTACGTTTCCCTAAAACAGGGGCGTGGCAGTGGGCAGATTTCAAAATGTACCTATCTCAATTATTTCTCTATGTTACAAACTATATATAAAAACTAACGTATGAGAAGGCTACAATCCACTGTGTGGATCTGCTATACCCTAAAAACCGACATTTTGAGGATATTTGTTTTAAGGATGGGATGGGATAGGGTATAAGACGATCCACACAGTGGATTGTAGCCTTCTCATATGTTTTGAACCTTTAGAATTTTATTGGTCAATTCGAGAAGATGATATCCGTCAAATGGGTGCCGTCACAATTGACTGCCATACAGCCTTATGACATTTTCATCACTTCGGCGATACAAAATCATTGGTTCTGTCAATATAAACAGTTCTTCCATATATCATTTTAAACCACGCCCACATTTTGGAGGATTTTTCATGCAAAAACCATTTCTGTACACTACCTCATAGTATAACCAAGCGAAAAACGATGTTTTTTGTGGAACCATAAATGATTTTGTTAACTGTCTGAACAATATGTTCTGACAATCACATTTTCTATATTTCATCACCAAAAAAACCGACATTTTGAGGATATTTGTTTTAAGGATGGGATGGGATATTGTATAGCAGATCCACACAGTGGATTGCAGCCTTCTCATTTGTTTATACCCTTTCCCATAGGGGTATATTAGTTTTGATGCATAGTGTAAAACATAGTGAAATAATTTAGATAGGTATTTCTCAAAGTATATGGATCGACTCAGAATCGCTAGCTGAGTCGATTAAGCCCTGTCTGTCTGTCCGTCCGTCCGTCCGTCCGTCTGTAGGTAACCGGTTTTTGGGCCTTATATTTTGAGTTAGGATAATGAAATTTGGTACACGTGACCTTGTACGTGCTGTTCGAACAAGTGTAAACATTTTTGAAATCCGACCTCTGGCACTCCCTCTTTTTAGTAAAACCTAATTTTAGGCCAAACCGTTCAAAATTTTGAAAAAGTGCCTGAACAAGATATCTAGACAATCATTTTGTCTATATTTTGTCTTTACAACATTTTTTTCCACGCCCATTTTTTGGGGGCGCTTGTAGTACAAAACTTTTTTTGGTAAAATTTTTAAAAGTTTGAAAAAAAAAATGATGCAAAATAATTGGTTTTTATAATGATAATATTTCTTCTATATATCACTTTTACCCACGCCCACTTTTTGGGGGCGTTTTCATACAAAAACCATTTCTATACAGTACCTCATAGCATAACCAAGCAAAAATCATTGTTTTTTTGTCGAACCATGAAAGATTTTGGTAAACTCTCTGAACAATATGTTATGACAATGACATTTTTTATATTTCATCGCCATAGATCCGACATTTTGGGGATATTTGCCTTAAGGATGGGATGGGATAATGTACAAAACGATCCACACAGTGGATTGTAGCTTTCTCATATGTTTTTTATTTGATGTTGACAAGGGACCTAGGTGGTCAATGTCAAAGTATCAAACGGCATGTCACCCTTTGGTATAGAATGCAGTGTTCCTTCAGTTTTACAGGAATTCGGTGAGAAGTAAATATATTTAAGTTATGTTTTTATATCCTATCCAATAGGGGTATATTAGTTTTGACATTAAGATTGTAACATAAGGAAAAAGTTTTGCTAATTATACATAAAGAGAATATGGATCGACTCAGAATCGCTAGCTGAGTCGATCTAGCCATGTCTGTCTGTCCGTCCGTCCGTCTGTGTTTCACCGATTTTTGGGCCTTAAATTTGGAGCTAGAGTTTTGAAATTTGGTATAAGGACTCTCTATCCGACGAAGCAGAACAGGTGTTAAAATTGTTTAAATCCACCTACTTCCACGCCTACTTTTAAGAAAAAATGTCTTTTTGGCGAAATGGAACATATTAAATACAATCTTAAAGTTCGATCGGCATTTTACAGTAGCATTGAATACGTGTTTATTGAACTATTCGGGATGAAGGTAAAATGTTGTTGTTTACAGTTTATAGGCCTTATAGTAACGTGCACATTCATCCATTCTTACTTGTTCTAATGTTATCATTTGTAGTGCCTTTAACTGCAATCTTGTTTTAGATAAAACCCCTCACCTAAAGTATGAGAATGTTTAATTTGCGGGCTGTTTATGTTACCTCAGAAACTCATTTCGGAGGTGCTATGTACACCGATTTAGATGTGTTTTGGGTGAGTGACTTTCAAAATGCTTCTTTTTGAGTTCAGCTATCGGCTTCTGCGTTCTCGAAGCATTTCTTAATTAACTTAATATAAGACTTTGCTATTACGATCTTTAACACATTTGCATTTTGAAATTTTCGTAATATTAACTACCCTTTACTAGAAGGAAATGCTAGAGTCTTTTTTATCATCACGTTTCTTTGATAACTAAAATCGATCAACCTAAAAACAGCCATGGTTCACTGCACATATTCGCCAACTGAGAGATCAGATTTATAACCGTTGGAAGCCATTTCGCATTGATGAGTTGCATCAAATTTGCTGTTTTCTTCGAAACCAAGTCGTAATGGAAATTAGAAATTCAAAGTCCAGTCGTGTGCCGAAGCTTAAATGCTGCAGTCATCCGTCTCTGAACGTTTATCCATTTCCCTGTATTTAATCAATTTACAATCATTCGTAAACGCGCTAGATCAAGGTATTGTATTTGTATTGTAACAAAAATTTGTTACCAAAATGGTTACTAAAAACAATTCGAATTCCAATTATTGGAGCCCTCTTCAGTGTTTACCGGATAGTGACATTGAAAATGATGATATGGAAGACCATGTGTTGCAAAAAAAAAACACTAAATTAGTTAGGTATCCCCCAATAAAGCTTTTGCAAAAACCTTGTGAATGTGTTCATAACTTAATGACATCTATAAGTGTATCAAATAACTCCATAAAAAAAATATCAATTGGTATTAACAATATGTGCAAAAGTATAGACTCATAAAAATCTTTGATCGAGAAACTAAAGTCCGATAATAATCACCTACGATCTACGCAGTAAAAATGCATTTAAAGTTGTTCTGTTTGGATTAGGTCAATACGAGGACACCAGCAAACAAAAAATCGAATTAACGAAACTTGGACTGAAATGCATTGAAATCAAACTGATTACCAAAAAATATGAGCATTACACTCACACTTTTTACATCGTTTCCTTGAAAGTGGTTCAGTTAAACTAAACGAACTAAAAAAAATATTCGGTCAATTTTCCATATCCAAATTAGGTAATTGGAGTTGCGTTCGAAAACAGAAAATCAGATTGACACAATGCCGAAACTGTCAAATGTTGTCACATAAAAACATTCTGCTCCATATGTGCCGGTCATCATAAAAATTTTGAATGTAGCAACAAAGAAGTGTACAAGTGCGCGAATTGCAATGGAAACCAAAAATCTACAGACAGCGCATGCGTTAGCAGAAACAAATATTTTGAAATGAGACAAAAAATAGTTAATAAAATCAATCGCCCTTCGCCCAGTATTAACATTCCAAATAATAACAACAAAACTAATGTTTCACTGCTGTCAGTGAACGTCTTTCCTGCTCTACCTACACGAACCGCTACGACTGCGAAACATGTGAATCAAACAACAACAAACTCAATTTTGTCTCCCACGAAAGCTTGGGAGTATACGTCAGCTCCAGCTGTGCAAGCATCTACAAACAACAACAATGCATCTGCATATGGCAACGGAGAGTTTTTTTCTATGGACGAATTGAATTCGCTTGTAATGGAAATGATTACCAAGTTAAGAAGATGTAAAGAAGATTAAATCAATTCAATGTTATCGCACAATTAACAACTAAGTTTTTGTACAATAATGTTACCTAAGTAATGTAAATAGTAATAATATAAATGTTCTAACATGGAATGCCAGAGGCATTCGCAACAAACATGTTGAACTTATAAATTAGTAAAGGACTATGGTCCTGTCAATTCTAAAAATATATAAATCCCGCACGAAATCGTGCGCCACGGGGATTATCTTAAATCAATCGACTAATAACGTTACAAATTATGTGTGCTTTATTCTGCTAACCAATTCGACTGCCTACAATTATTATATTACCTAACACCTAAACTTCGCTTGGCCCTGGTTCCCACGCAGGCCCATCGTCGTACGCTCGCCCCTGGAGCGTGTAATGTGATCTCAATGATTATGCGGCACATAACGGATGCGCGTGTAGGAATGAATTGCGGCGCTTGCACTTTTATATCGACAGGTGAACAGCCGATCGTGTTAACTGCCGCCCCTTTAAATATCTGCGTCCCGCAGATCTATTGCTGAGCATGTGGAACAGCTCAGATTACTGGTAGGTTGTTGAACGTCCACTGGGCGTTGACCTGAGCGTTGAGCTGGGCGAGGAATGCGCTTCCGGCGAAAGGACAGATTGAGCTCCGGGATGTTGACTTCCCCGTCGATTTTCTTCCATAGTAGGTAGATGAAGATAACTATGATTATGAAGATAAGAAGTTCTGTAATGATAGAAGAATTAAAATGTTCTTTTAAGGCATTGATATGCTCAATATTCTTGACACTGATATCGTGCACCAATTCCAGATTAGGCTTGATTCTCTTGCTGGTTATGTTGGCCAGGACAGCAGGAAGGGCTTGTAGACTCGATGCAGACCCACTAAAATATGTCTGGTCCTCGATTGTGACTGTGTCGTTGTCCAGTTGGATGAGGTAGGTACCTTCTAAGGGAATAGAAGAATTCTTATTAGGGATTGAATCATTAAAGTTCGTCACGAAAACCTTTTTTTCCCCAATAAGTTCGATGACCTCTTCATTAGTGCTTTTGAAGTCGCACGCTGCGATACCACCCTTAAGGATCCTGGGTAGGCATGTGTCTTTCGCTAGTTTCTTTAAAACGCTACCCTTGCATACTGATGTGTTGCCTATATGGAAGCAGTCGCCCTTAAGTCCGTAAGTCATGTCGTGATTAACTAGTAGTTTCGTATAGTCTAGGTCAATTTGTCTCCCATCTTTGATTGCAGCACGAGCGTTTATTAAATGGAAAATGTTGGTCCCAACCTTAGGGATAGCTAGGACATACAACAAAAGGGTTCCATTGCTGTATACAGAAGGTCGTCCATACTCCACTGCCTCCACGAAGTTTTGGTAAGGTAGGGTTTCCAGTTCGTTTATGATAGTGTTAACCTCCTCGGCGTCTAATATGTTGCTATTAACTATTCCAGTCTTGGCCATTTGGCAGCCTCTTATTATTTCGTTCACCCCTTCCTTCAGTATAAGTACTTCGTTAAGTAAGTCGTGCCTCAATCGTTCTGCTTCTCCCTCTTGTACCGCGTTATTATAGCCATCAATCATTTTGTTAACCTTGTTCATGACCTCGTGCGTCGCCTCGAAAAGTTTTTCGTTGATTCTGTATTGGTCGTTATTGTTCTCTATTATGTTTTCTTGAGTTTGTAGAAGTTTGCCGCAGTCGG
This sequence comes from Rhingia rostrata, assembly GCA_949824845.1. Classification (NCBI taxonomy): domain Eukaryota; kingdom Metazoa; phylum Arthropoda; class Insecta; order Diptera; family Syrphidae; genus Rhingia; species Rhingia rostrata. Next base: position 85,927,249 of record OX463755.1, on the reverse strand, counting down.
TTGCGTCAGGGGAACCCGCCAGCCATTTCCAGGCACTTCCTATCCAGTCGATAGATCGAGCCCGTCTCGTCTTTGGTTCACCTAGTTCCTAGTTCCTAGGTTAAAACCAGTTGCATTTATTGATCTGCCACATGATTTGCGGCCAGTTGTTCGGTTCGTTCGATGAGTGCGCTGTAATTGTTTAAGTTAATAACATGGATTAGCTTGAAGTAGCCATTTATCACCCATGCGTTGCCCTCCTTAATGGTAACGATTGGTGATGTGTACTCAAAAATGTGCAGGGCTTTCACGGGAACCAAGAAAGCTAAACTGCAATACAATTTTAATATAATTTTATTAATTTCATTATTTCATTAATTAACTAAATACTAAGTTGGACTTAATAGTATTGTTCAAAAGAAATTTCTTACTTCTATCGGAGACTTTTGAATAAGTCTTTTTTTATTGATCTATTTCAATAGCTTAATTTAGGTAGGTTAGGAAATCATCCCCCTTTTTTTCTCTTTTTTTTAAATTTCTATTAAGGTTTTTTAAATGAGCTTTATGAATTCTTTTGCCACTAGCTGTTGTTATCGTTACTCGATTGTCCTTTGCGACAATTTCTTTTCTGTATAATGGCTTGTTTTTGCCCTTTATGCATTTCACTGCGACATATACTACCTCGCCCTCGCAATACCTTCTGGGAGCACTCCTTTTTAAATTTAATCTTACGTTCCTGGCTTCCATATTTCTTTTAATAATACCTCTCAAGTCCTTATTGATTTTAGAGCGAATGTTGAGAAGGTTTTGATAGTTCACCCTCTGAGATCGGTTAAAGAAAACATCTGTAGGTTTTCGCTTGATTACAGAATTTATGGTGTTGTTATAGCAGTCTACCGCTATGTCGATGAGTTCCTTAACATTGAGATCTGGGTTTTCGGCCTTAAGGCAGCGGTAAATTTCCAATATCGTAGAATGGACTCTTTCTATTTGTCCATTCACTTCGCTTCGGTAGGAGGGGGTCAAATAGAGCTTGACGAATAAGGTTTTTATAAAATTCAATACTATTGGGCTAAGGAAACCCCTTTCATTATCTGTTACTAGGATCTGAGGCACAGTGAAATAATGTAATATTTTAATTAACTTTGATCGAATGTAGATAGAAGATTTTTCTTTAATATGAAAGAATTTGGAAAATTTATCGACGACGGTTAAACATTTTTTATTTTGAATTTCCATGATGTCCATATGAAGGATCTCACATGGATATTTCGGGGATGGTGTTAATGGAGATTCAGGAGTCAGTTGATGTCTGTCATATTTATTTGACCCACAGATCTCGCATGAGGCAGCGAATTTCCTAACCTGAGACATCATTTGTGGAAAATAAAATTTTTCTAGAATTTGTTCCCTGTTCTCCCTTGGAGCTCGATGGGCTCTCCTATGTTCTTTTTCTATTATTATGAGTCTGCGTTCTTCACTGGCGACATTCTCGACGATTCTTTGAGTGACCCGTATCTTGTAATTGTCAAAATTCTCCAGATAAACCCTTTGAAGCAAACCAAGGTACTTCTCTGGAATCTTTATTCCGTTTACTACCCTTGGGTTAAGATTTTCCCTCAATATCTCTACTAGGTTGTTGCGATGTAACCCGTTAATTGAAATGTAATGGCGATGATAACCAGGATGTGGCTCCTCGTGAGAGCGCAGATTGATACCAATCTTAAAAATCAATTGATTCCTGAAAATATTGATCGGGACCTCCACATGTGGTATAAGGTCTGAGTTGTCCTGGTCGGCACTGTGCACCGTACAGGATTCCGTATCGCTACCAGAAAGCTCACAAAGTCCTTCCTCAGCTGTACCCGTCTGGGAGCCCCCGGCCTCTTCAGACGTATCCGTCTGGGATCCCTCAGTTGCGGTGTCTGTGACCTCCCCTGTACGTGAGTTGGATTGCGCCTCGCTAGCCGTTTCGGTGCTGGTATCCGATAGATTGACCTCATCAGCATCAGCCACGAAGTTCGATTTACCAGGAGTGTAAATCAACTCGTAGTTGTACTCTTCAATCCTTGCCTTCCAACGCTTGAGCTTGGCGTTGTGATTTCTGTTGCTCAAGGCAAACGTCAGAGGCTGGTGATCAGTGAACATTTTTGATCTTCTTGGCTACATACAGATAATTCCTCAAATTATCGAGAGCCCAATTTATGGCGAGCATCTCTTTTTCATTAGTGGCGTAATTCTTCTCCGTTCGATTCAAGGAGCGGGAGATGTATGCCACAGGTTTTTCCTTACCATGCTCACCCTGAGATAGGACAGCACCAATGGCATAGTCGGAGGCATCCGTTTTCAAATTAAACCCTTTCTCGAAGTCTGGAAAAGCCAGAACGTCCGCAGACGTAAGTAACTCTTTTAGAGTTTCAAATGCCCTAATTGCATTATCGTCGAGGGAGACTGGGACGTTTCTAGATTGGTTGGCCCTAACATTTGAAAGATCCCCACCTGTTATATTGGTCAGGGGCTTTGCTATTTTAGCATAGTCCCGAATAAACTTCCTATAGTAGGATGTTAATCCGAGAAAACTCTTCAGCTCTTTCAGATTCCTTGGAGGAAGGATCCCTTCTATGGCTTTTACCTTTTTTCGATCTGGGAGTATGCCCTCAGGGGTAACCAGATATCCGAGAAATTCCACACTGGTGGTTAAAAAATGGGTTTTTTCCAGATTAATTTTTAATCCGGCTTCATTTAGTTTGGAGAAAACTGTCTCGATGTCCCTCAAATGATCTTCCTCAGATTTGCTAAAGATGATTATATCATCAATATAAACATAACATATCTTGCCAATTAGCTCCTTAAGCACATCATCAATCATCCGTTGGAAGATAGCTGGGGCATTTTTGAGGCCGAAGGGAAATCTAAGATATTCGTATTTACCGTTCATTGTTGAGAAGGCTGTCTTCGGGATATCTTTTTCATTCATCAAGATCTGATGAAATCCCGAAGTCAGATCGAGTGTCGTGAAGAGTTTTGCGTCTCCAAGACTGGCAAGTGTGCTATTGATATCTGGGATAGGATACGTGTCTGGAATCTTCACAGCGTTTAGACGCTTATAGTCGATTAAAATTCTATATTGTTTCTCGCCGTTGGGTTTTGGCTTCTTAGGAACAACCCATATTGGTGAATTATTTAAACTGTTCGAAGGACGGATAAAGATTTCAGACAGAAGCTCTTTAACCTGTCGGTCAACTTCATCTCTCATGCAGGCTGGGTACGGGTAACTTTAAGCGTATATTGGCTCATCCGTGTTAGTACGGATTGCCGCTCTTACGTTGGTTCTTACCATTTCGTTACCTACAGAACCAAAAAGACTGTTAAATTTACTGCAAATATCTTCCAATCGAGATTTTGCAAGGGTTGTGATATTCCCGCTCAAAGGTAGTATAAAATTGACCGTGCTGGAAGCCCTGTTTTTAAAGTTTAAAACCCTATTGGACATTATGATAAGTGTATTTTTCTCCCTATTAATGACCGCTTTTAGCTGTTTGAGCGTGTCATCACCAATTATACCATCAAATGAAGTTAAACTTGGAAGAATGAAGAATGTGACTTCTAGTTCACATCCCAGATCACGAAAGAACTTCCCACATATTTTATTGTTAATGCGAATCTTCCCGCCGGGACTATTCACAAAAAATGGATGCTTCACGGGGTCAGGACACGGAACTATATTTGGCCTAATAAAATTCTTGTTAGCTCCGGTGTCCACTAAGAAATTCAAAATGACCCCCTCCCGCGTAACATACTTTAAGTATGGTACGCTGAAAACGGGCACCTTCCATAAAATTTTCCGGCAATGGTTCCTCGCAGGGTAGGTCAACGGCTTCCACTTCTTCTTGCATTGCAGGACCGACTGACTGTATATGATTTAACCTGCTGTTTACGCGGGTTATAATTATCGGACCTCCGTTCTCTTTTGAACCTGTTATTAGGCCTATTCATATAGTTCACGTTCCTTGTTTGAACGGAATCATCCACCTCTATTTTAATCTGCGGTTTCGGAGCTATTGGCCTTTGAGGTGAATTTTGTTGTTGGAATCCTGAGTTCCAATATGGATATGGCCTTTGGGTAAAGTTGTTTCCGGAGGGTCCTACATTACCTCTAAAGTTATGGTTGACAGGGGAAGTTATAGTATTAGGTGCAAAGACGTGCAACGGGTTGGTTCTGAAATTCAGGTTTTGCATTTCCAGACAAGCTGAATATGCCTCTGGTAGAGTTCTCGGCCTTTGTATGATCAGAAGCGTTGAGAGATCCCCACTTAGTCCACGAATGAACACGTCTAGTGCTCGATTCCTAAATGTTTCCACCAAGGCGTTCATTGTCTCGGTGGAGTAAACCTCAGCCCTGATTTGACTTATGATCAGTGAAAACTGATGGTTTACGGTGGCGTAAAACTCGTCAACCCTTGTATTACCTTGGGTTAAATGATATAGCTGATGTTCTAGGCAGAATCTGCCTTACCTCTGACCTTCTGACGGACGTGTTGAAGTATTGCCCTGTATATGGGTTTACTACGAACTATTTCGTAGTCCTTTAACACGGTCTCGACACTGTGAACCCAAGAGACGTAGTGGACAGGATTTCCATCGAAGGTCTGAAGCTCTTTGACGGAACCGGAAGCTTCGAAATGTCCCTTAGGTCTTGTTCGTTACTTGGACCTTGTAATGGTTCTATTTGTTCCGCTAGGGGAGCGGGGATACCGGTCAAAGCTGCCTGTTCCAGCACAAGGATACGCTTTCCGATCGATCCCAGCTGGCTGTTGACGGAATTACCTCCTGCAAACTGGATTGCTCCATCCTACCAATTCGTGTCTCCAGCCCTCTAAGTTGCTCGAGGACGGAGTTGACCGCCCCCGTGAGCAGTGTAACCGAATTCTTAAGCTCATCCATTCTTAAATCTTAAAGCGATTGAGAGTGTGTATAAGGGGGTGTTTATTAAGATATGCGAGTGCGAGTGAATAAGTTTTTTTATATAGAGTTTAACTCGTAATTGATTAATATAGAATTTCTTAATGGGTTTATATAAAGATTTTTCTTTTTAACCCTTTTATATCCTTAAAGTGTGGATTTTTCTTTCTTTAGATAAATTTGTATATTTCTTATTTTTGATGCCTGCTAAGCGCTCTCTGTTTTAAGATTTCGGGGTAGCCACTGTCCTCACGGAAAGCTCGTATGCGCCCTTTTTAGTCGTTAATGCATGTATTTCTGCAGCGACCTACTAATGGTACGAGTGATTTCACACGGATAATTAGATTTAATTCTCAGTGAACCGGTCCCTTTTTTCAAGAGAGTTGGCCCCTAGGCATAATTGTTACAAATAATTTTTAAATCAAATAGGTAAGTACTCGTAAGTACATAGTAGCTGCTCAAGCAGTATATAATTTTTAAGTTATGACTTAATTGTTTCTTAGACTAAATCTTACTACAATCCTATAATTGTCAGTGACGTCTTCATCTTCTGTATATCTCCAATTTGCTCCTTGTTCGGATTCTGCTACGGTATTTCTTCCTTCATTGTAGGCAGCTGCCTTTTCCAATTCTCCTCGGGAAATTTATTGTAGTTTTTGCTTTTCGCAGATTTTCACTTTTTGTTTTTTCCTTTTTTTAAGTTCATAGCATTTCGCTTGCATAAATTTACACTTATTGCTTTTCGATGTTCTTAGCACTTCGTTTTTCACAGATTTACACTTATTGCTTTTCGATGTTCATAGCATTTGGCTTTTCACAGATTTAAACTTATTGCACTTTTATTTCACTTTAATTCTAAATGCGTAATTGCATTTCTACCGGACACTGACTCTATCTTGATATCCTTTAAGTCAGGTCCCTGCTCGGGCGCCAGTAAAGGACTATGGTCCTGTCAATTCTAAAAAAATGTAAATCCCGCACGAAATCGTGCGCCACGGGGATTATCTTAAATCAAACGACTAATAACGTTACAAATTATGTGTGCTTTTTTCTGCTAACCAATTCCACTGCCTGCAATTATTATTTTACCTAACACCTAAACTTCGCTTGGCCTTGGTTCCCACGCAGGCCCATCGTCGTACACTCGCCCCCTCGAGCGTGTAATGTGGTCTCAATGATTATGCGGCACATAACGGATGCGCGTGTAGGAATGAATTGCGGCGCTTGCACTTTTATATCGACAGGTGAACAGCCGATCGTGTTAACCAACTTTTTAAATCATCATAAAATTGATATTTCATTTGTAACTGAAACATGGCTTAAATCAGACATTCGAATCTCCACCTCCGTCACAAATGTATCAAGTCTTGCGTCTCAACCAATCACTTCGAATGAGCTTAGCTCTGACCATAACCCAGTTTTCCCTAAAATTGGTGGGTCAGGAATAAAAAAAGTGCAATATAAGATTTAAAAAAGTAAAACAAAGACTTCGTACCATAACTACAAACATTGAAGCCATATCCAACAAACATGATGTGGACCCTATTGTCCAGCAGTTCTCTGAAATTGTTGTTGCATTTGCTAATAATAATATTCGCAGGATCTCTTAAAAACTTCAGTGTATAACATTTTCGGATTAAATGCTGGAAGTTATTAGGATTAGAAATATGCACAGATGAAAGACGATATATCTAGGCAACCTTTTTACTGAATTCAATTAGAGTACTTTAACAAAGTAAAAAAAACAATATTCAAATTATCCGAAACAATAAATGGAATAATAAATTAAAAAAATTAGATAAATCTTCCAAACCCTTAGAATATAAAAAATATTGTAAAAAATAAGACTCAGCAAATACCCTTCCTGAAAAGTGGCGCTGATACATTTTTTACAGACACTAAAAAAGCCATAGTACTAGCATTAAACTTTGCACAATATCACAATATCAAGTATCTCAAAGCATTGGATATTCGAGTACTAACATCATTGTTGAAAATGCTCTAAGGGAGTTTAATGCAATAAATATAGAAACACCATCAAATGAATTTGTATCTGAAAAAGATACAAAATATTTTTTAAATAATTCGCAAATAAGGAAAACTGGTGGAATAGATAATATTAAAAATATATATCTTACGAAATTGCCTAAGGAAGGAATACAATTTTGAACATATATTTTCAATGCATGTCTTAAAATGCAATACTTTCATGATTCGTGGAAACTGGCAAAAGTAGTTCCAATTCCGAAGCAGGCAAGCTTTCGGAAAGTCCAGAAAGTTAGAGGCCAATAAGTTTGCTAAGCAGTGTAAGCAAAATATATGAAAAAACTCTCAAAGAGAAAATAATTAAAGAAGAACAGTTCTGAGAATATGTAAAAATATTAAAGAAAATCGTGCAATAGGAAAGTCAACCGGGATAATACTTCTTGATATAGAAAAGGCGTTCGATTGTATTTGGCATAGTAGCCCCGTCTATAAATTGTTAAATTTAAATTTTTCTCCTTTTCTCTGCAGAATTGTCCAAAATTTTGTAACATGTCGTTGTTTTAAAGATGATGTGAATTAATTTGGTTAATTTTCATGCTGGTGTACCCCAAGGTTTGTATACGTCAGATTTTCCAAGTCTTCTGCAATGTGACGCAGCAATATATGCCGACGACATAGCAATATTTTCGTCGCATGAGTTCGGTCTTAATATAGAGACGAATTTGAAAAATGAGCGTTATATTCTTCAGATGTACTATTTAAAAAGGAAAATTTAACTTAATGCCATCTTTTTCACTCGAAAAACAAAACCTTGTTTTCTACCGGCTAAACAGCTAGTTATTAATGGTCACTCAATTACTTGGAAATCATGTGTAAAGTGCTTGGGGATGTATCTTGACTCAAAGTTAACATTTAAAGAGCATACTACACAAAAACTTAATAAAATAAATAAAACTATTAAAATGTTATACCATTTAATAATAAAGGGTGATCCATATCGAGGTTCCCTACTTTTTTTAAAAAAAAACACATAAAATTCAAATTTAATGGATAATGTTTATTATCATTTGAAAGAACATTCTTTGGCATTTATTTTTTGAAGATTATGTTTATCAAATGTTGGCCGTTGCTACGTCGCAGATGGTCCATCCGTTTCGAGCGTTTCGACTGATAACTGGCGAATGACACGCGTGATGTTTTCCTCCAAGGCCTGAATCGAAGCGGGTTTGTCGGCATAAGCTTTTGACTTTACATATCCCCACAGGAAAAAGTCTAACGGTGTGATATCACACGATCTTGGTGGCCAATCGACCGTCCCAAAACGTGAAATTATGTGCTCACCGAAATGTTCTCTCAATAAGTCCATTGATTGATGCGATGTGTGGGAAGTGGCGCCGTCTTGCTGAAACCAAATGTCGCCGAGATCACGAGCTTCAATTTCAGGCATCAAATAGTCGGTTATCATGGCACGATAACGGTCGCCATTGACGGTTACGTTCGCACCGGCATAATTTTTAAAGAAATATGGACCGATGATTCCACCGGCCCACAAACCACACCAAACCGTTGTTTTTTCTGGATGAAGTGGCAGTTCTTCAATCTCTTCAGGTTGCTCTTCGTCCCAAATGCGGAAATTTTGATTGTTTACATACCCATTGAGCCAGAAATGGGCCTCATCGCTAAACAAAATTTGCATCGAAAACGTCGGATCTTCTTGGAACTTTTTAAGAGCCCATAGAGCGAAGCGATGTCGCTTGGGTAGGTCGAGCGGCTTCAGTTGTTGCACAAGCTGTATTTTGTACGCTTTCAATTTAAGATCTTGACGTAAAATGCGCCAAGTCGTTCCATACGTCAGTCCGAGTTACTGCGAACGGCGCCGAATCGACTCCCTACGGTCTTCGTGTACACTCTCAGCTACGGCCGCTATATTTTCTTCACAGCGTGCTGGACGTGGTCTATTCGGTCGAATATTATCCAATAATGAATGCTGGGTATCAAAATGGGTGATGGTGTTGCGAATAGTACGCTCAGTAGGCCGATTATGTTGACCATAAGTTGAGCGAAGTGCACGAAACACATTCCTCAGAGAACGTGAATTTTCATAATAAAGTTGAACAATTTGTAAACGTTGTTCACGCGTAAGTCTTTCCATTATGAAATTGCAAATAATACTAAACAATAATTACATGACAGCATGACACGACTCACACGTGATCTGTCAAAAAAGGCTATTGAAAAAAGTATCTCTACTTGGATCACCCGTTAGGAAATCATTATCATTACTTGAAAATAAAATGATAATTCTTGAAACTATTTTTCAAGCTATTTTACTGTACTGCTGTCAGGTTTGGGGAAGTTGAGCAAAATGCCACATTTAAAAATTACAAATAGCACAAAACAAATTACTTAAAATGATGCTGAATCTTCCTTGGCATTATTCTACACAAGATCTGCGTATAATAGCTAATGTTGATTTGGTCTCCGTCAGAACATGCAAACTTAATACCACTTTTTTGATCAGATGCGATATTCCTGAAAATCCATTAATAAACGAGTTATACTTGCAATAACACTTTTGAACCTGATCATGTTAAATTTCTTCCATTTATATTTATTTATTTGTTATTTATTTATTATTCGTTATTTGTATTTTGTTGTTTATTTTTTATATATTAATTATTAATTATTATATGTTATTTATTATTTGTTATTTATTTATTATTTGTTATTTATTTATTTATTAATTGTTTTATTTATTATTTATGAAATTTGTTATTTGTTATCTTTATATAATAATTTTTTTATTTATTATCTATTATTTGTGTCATTTGTTATTGATACAGTTAAATTATCCTTCTGAGGATATTATAAAAAAAAACGGGAACGCCAACCAAGAGGTTGGACCAATAGATGTACTTACTTAATATTAAATCAAACACGGACTATTAAGACGTTATAAGTTGTTTAATATTACCGATCAGATTTAGGTTCCGTTAAGAACTAACTCTTGCGTTGAACATAAGGTTCGCATCAAAGTAGGCTCACACCAACCATTGCTGACCTAGCACGAATAATGTTCGCGCGTGCATCCGCTGTGTGTTGACCAATGGGGGGTTTCGGGTGACCAGCCAATGCGTGCAAATGCACCCAGGCCAATGAACTGCTGATTCAGCTGGGAATATGCTGGTGACCAATGAGAGGTGTCGAATTTCCAGCAAATGAGTGTGGTTGAACTCGGTCCTCGCAGTTTGTTGAGTTGTTGATTGAAAGACAATCCGCTCTTATACCGTACGTCGTTCTGTAATTTACCAACATCTTTTTAAACTTCAGGTCTATCTGTTTTCCATCTATTATGGACGGTCTTGTTAACAGCAGGTTGTATTCTTCTTTTCCCACCTTGGGCATTGAAATGACATGGAGTAACATTGAACCATTGGTGAAGATAGATGGTGTTCCATATTCGATGGCTTCGATTTCATTATCGTATGGTAATGTTTCCAGTTCGTTAATAATTTTGTTGATCTCTTCAGTGTCTAGTAGGTTCGCGTTGATTAGACCGTTCTTTGCCATTTGACAGGCTCGAACGATCTCGTTTACTTCTCCTTTGATGACCATGATTTCGTCCAGAGAATCTTGTTCGAATCTTCCAGAGATTACATTTTTAATTCCTCCTTCAAATCTTGTGATATTGGAATTGATTTTTCTCGTTATTTCCGGTGTTACAAAAGTTTTTCATTGATTTTGTACTGCTGGTTATTATTGTCTGCTCGCTTCGGAGGACTTCGTTCCAGTCTGTGGCGTCTGGATTTCCTGCTACCCACTTATAAGCCGACTCTATCCGATTGATGGATCTGGTTTTCCTCGACGATTTACCTTTCAGAAGACTAAGGCGTTCCTTTGCTTGTCGTACATAAAATTCTGTTATGCGCTTCCTGTCTTCGTCTTTTATGTTTGAACAGATTGCGTTCGACTCACCATCCAGGAGAACTTCGGATTGCATCAGGTCAATGGTATGCACCAGTTGGAAGCTTCCGTCGACAATCCATCCTCTACTTCTTTTAGGGAGACTATGGGAGATTTGTAGTTGAAGATCTGGAACCCTTCGCCCAGCACTAACGATACTAATCTGCGGGATATTTGTAAGAAAAAGACATTGCTCTCGTGTTTTTTTAGAAGTAGACAAGTATTTTCATGATTTTATCCTCTGTGAAGTAGGGATGATTCTCCTACCAAACGAATTAAAACAAAGACTTTCTTTTTCACGTTATAATTCGAGATTTTAGTTAACCTATTATTAATTATAACTAGACTAGGAGCTTCTTATATCCTAAGGTTAGTATCTTATTACAAATATATTATATAGAATATTTATAATTCTCAAAAAGTTAACTTATTCTTGTGCGAAAGTCAGGCAAGTATTATATGGAAGATAAATTGTTACTATTTATTCATACGGGGTGTATGAATAAATAGTAAATAGCTATATTCCGGTTTTATTAATTTTAGTTATTTTTTATTTGTGTTTTATGGACCTTATGGCCTGTATTTGTAACGATTGTGAAGTTATTGTCTTTGGCCACCACTTCTTTGCGATACAATGGCTTGTGTTTGCCCTGTATCCGCTTCACTGAGGTGTAAATTATATCACCATTCTTAAATATCTAAGGTGGTGACTTTCTCTTATTAAACCACAAATTCCTTTTTGTCTGTACATGATTAAACCTCTTCCTTAATTCCTGATTTACCTTAATTCGGTAATTACTAAACTTCTGGAAATTGATCCCAGAACTCCTATTGAAGAAGACATCAGATGGCTGCTTTCCCGTCACCGAATGGACAGTGTTGTTATAACGGTCAAATGCAATGTTAAGGATTTCCTTGAATTTCAAATCCTTAAGTTCCCCTTTAAGGCATCTCATTGTCTCATTCACCTCTCATTGTCGGTAACAAGCATCTTTGAGACAGAAAAATAATGGAGAACTTTTATAATTTGTTCTCTTAGATGGAGGGACGACTTATTTTTTATGTTAAACAACTTCGCGAATTTAGAGAATTTATCGATAGGCGAAATAAACTTTTCTCCTTGCATCTTCATGATAGCAATATGAAGTATTTATATCACATGGATAGGATGGGATTGGTGTAGGCTGAAATTCGGGAGTTGGTGGATGTCAGTCGTATTTGTTTGCCAAGCAGGCGTCGTACGATTTCGCATATTTGGCAATCAGGCTGTTCATTTTTGGAAAATAGTAATTTTCCAACAGCTGCTCTTTGTTCTCCCTAGGATTTCGATGGGCTATTCCGTGTTCCTTACTTATAAGGTTCCACACTGGGTTCTCGTTCGCGACATCTTCCACCAGCTTTATGTGTAATACGAATCTTATTATAGTTCAGAAAGCTCTCCAGATAGATTTTTTGTAGAAGTTCCATGCAGGTTTCAGGGATTTTTATACCGATTACCAGACTGGAATTAAGTCTTGTCTTCAGGACATCCATAAGCGTACTCTTATCAAGTTGTTCTATTTCTATATTGTTTCTCGCCGTTGGGTTTTGGCTTCTTAGGAACAACCCATATTGGTGAATTATTTAAACTGTTCGAAGGACGGATAAAGATTTCAGACAGAAGCTCTTTAACCTGTCGGTCAACTTCATCTCTCATGCAGGCTGGGTACGGGTAACTTTAAGCGTATATTGGCTCATCCGTGTTAGTACGGATTGCCGCTCTTACGTTGGTTCTTACCATTTCGTTACCTACAGAACCAAAAAGACTGTTAAATTTACTGCAAATATCTTCCAATCGAGATTTTGCAAGGGTTGTGATATTCCCGCTCAAAGGTAGTATAAAATTGACCGTGCTGGAAGCCCTGTTTTTAAAGTTTAAAACCCTATTGGACATTATGATAAGTGTATTTTTCTCCCTATTAATGACCGCTTTTAGCTGTTTGAGCGTGTCATCACCAATTATACCATCAAATGAAGTTAAACTTGGAAGAATGAAGAATGTGACTTCTAGTTCACATCCCAGATCACGAAAGAACTTCCCACATATTTTATTGTTAATGCGAATCTTCCCGCCGGGACTATTTACAAAAAATGGATGCTTCACGGGGTCAGGACACGGAACTATATTTGGCCTAATAAAATTCTTGTTAGCTCCGGTGTCCACTAAGAAATTCAAAATGACCCCCTCCCGCGTAACATACTTTAAGTATGGTACGCTGGAAACGGGCACCTTCCATAAAATTTTCCGGCAATGGTTCCTCGCAGGGTAGGTCAACGGCTTCCACTTCTTCTTGCATTGCAGGACCGACTGACTGTATATGATTTAACCTGCTGTTTACGCGGGTTATAATTATCGGACCTCCGTTCTCTTTTGAACCTGTTATTAGGCCTATTCATATAGTTCACGTTCCTTGTTTGAACGGAATCATCCACCTCTATTTTAATCTGCGGTTTCGGAGCTATTGGCCTTTGAGGTGAATTTTGTTGTTGGAATCCTGAGTTCCAATATGGATATGGCCTTTGGGTAAAGTTGTTTCCGGAGGGTCCTACATTACCTCTAAAGTTATGGTTGACAGGGGAAGTTATAGTATTAGGTGCAAAGACGTGCAACGGGTTGGTTCTGAAATTCAGGTTTTGCATTTCCAGACAAGCTGAATATGCCTCTGGTAGAGTTCTCGGCCTTTGTATGATCAGAAGCGTTGAGAGATCCCCACTTAGTCCACGAATGAACACGTCTAGTGCTCGATTCCTAAATGTTTCCACCAAGGCGTTCATTGTCTCGGTGGAGTAAACCTCAGCCCTGATTTGACTTATGATCAGTGAAAACTGATGGTTTACGGTGGCGTAAAACTCGTCAACCCTTGTATTACCTTGGGTTAAATGATATAGCTGATGTTCTAGGCAGAATCTGCCTTACCTCTGACCTTCTGACGGACGTGTTGAAGTATTGCCCTGTATATGGGTTTACTACGAACTATTTCGTAGTCCTTTAACACGGTCTCGACACTGTGAACCCAAGAGACGTAGTGGACAGGATTTCCATCGAAGGTCTGAAGCTCTTTGACGGAACCGGAAGCTTCGAAATGTCCCTTAGGTCTTGTTCGTTACTTGGACCTTGTAATGGTTCTATTTGTTCCGCTAGGGGAGCGGGGATACCGGTCAAAGCTGCCTGTTCCAGCACAAGGATACGCTTTCCGATCGATCCCAGCTGGCTGTTGACGGAATTACCTCCTGCAAACTGGATTGCTCCATCCTACCAATTCGTGTCTCCAGCCCTCTAAGTTGCTCGAGGACGGAGTTGACCGCCCCCGTGAGCAGTGTAACCGAATTCTTAAGCTCATCCATTCTTAAATCTTAAAGCGATTGAGAGTGTGTATAAGGGGGTGTTTATTAAGATATGCGAGTGCGAGTGAATAAGTTTTTTTATATAGAGTTTAACTCGTAATTGATTAATATAGAATTTCTTAATGGGTTTATATAAAGATTTTTCTTTTTAACCCTTTTATATCCTTAAAGTGTGGATTTTTCTTTCTTTAGATAAATTTGTATATTTCTTATTTTTGATGCCTGCTAAGCGCTCTCTGTTTTAAGATTTCGGGGTAGCCACTGTCCTCACGGAAAGCTCGTATGCGCCCTTTTTAGTCGTTAATGCATGTATTTCTGCAGCGACCTACTAATGGTACGAGTGATTTCACACGGATAATTAGATTTAATTCTCAGTGAACCGGTCCCTTTTTTCAAGAGAGTTGGCCCCTAGGCATAATTGTTACAAATAATTTTTAAATCAAATAGGTAAGTACTCGTAAGTACATAGTAGCTGCTCAAGCAGTATATAATTTTTAAGTTATGACTTAATTGTTTCTTAGACTAAATCTTACTACAATCCTATAATTGTCAGTGACGTCTTCATCTTCTGTATATCTCCAATTTGCTCCTTGTTCGGATTCTGCTACGGTATTTCTTCCTTCATTGTAGGCAGCTGCCTTTTCCAATTCTCCTCGGGAAATTTATTGTAGTTTTTGCTTTTCGCAGATTTTCACTTTTTGTTTTTTCCTTTTTTTAAGTTCATAGCATTTCGCTTGCATAAATTTACACTTATTGCTTTTCGATGTTCTTAGCACTTCGTTTTTCACAGATTTACACTTATTGCTTTTCGATGTTCATAGCATTTGGCTTTTCACAGATTTAAACTTATTGCACTTTTATTTCACTTTAATTCTAAATGCGTAATTGCATTTCTACCGGACACTGACTCTATCTTGATATCCTTTAAGTCAGGTCCCTGCTCGGGCGCCAGTAAAGGACTATGGTCCTGTCAATTCTAAAAAAAATGTAAATCCCGCACGAAATCGTGCGCCACGGGGATTATCTTAAATCAAACGACTAATAACGTTACAAATTATGTGTGCTTTTTTCTGCTAACCAATTCCACTGCCTGCAATTATTATTTTACCTAACACCTAAACTTCGCTTGGCCTTGGTTCCCACGCAGGCCCATCGTCGTACACTCGCCCCCTCGAGCGTGTAATGTGGTCTCAATGATTATGCGGCACATAACGGATGCGCGTGTAGGAATGAATTGCGGCGCTTGCACTTTTATATCGACAGGTGAACAGCCGATCGTGTTAACCAACTTTTTAAATCATCATAAAATTGATATTTCATTTGTAACTGAAACATGGCTTAAATCAGACATTCGAATCTCCACCTCCGTCACAAATGTATCAAGTCTTGCGTCTCAACCAATCACTTCGAATGAGCTTAGCTCTGACCATAACCCAGTTTTCCCTAAAATTGGTGGGTCAGGAATAAAAAAAGTGCAATATAAGATTTAAAAAAGTAAAACAAAGACTTCGTACCATAACTACAAACATTGAAGCCATATCCAACAAACATGATGTGGACCCTATTGTCCAGCAGTTCTCTGAAATTGTTGTTGCATTTGCTAATAATAATATTCGCAGGATCTCTTAAAAACTTCAGTGTATAACATTTTCGGATTAAATGCTGGAAGTTATTAGGATTAGAAATATGCACAGATGAAAGACGATATATCTAGGCAACCTTTTTACTGAATTCAATTAGAGTACTTTAACAAAGTAAAAAAAAAACAATATTCAAATTATCCGAAACAATAAATGGAATAATAAATTAAAAAAATTAGATAAATCTTCCAAACCCTTAGAATATAAAAAATATTGTAAAAAATAAGACTCAGCAAATACCCTTCCTGAAAAGTGGCGCTGATACATTTTTTACAGACACTAAAAAAGCCATAGTACTAGCATTAAACTTTGCACAATATCACAATATCAAGTATCTCAAAGCATTGGATATTCGAGTACTAACATCATTGTTGAAAATGCTCTAAGGGAGTTTAATGCAATAAATATAGAAACACCATCAAATGAATTTGTATCTGAAAAAGATACAAAATATTTTTTAAATAATTCGCAAATAAGGAAAACTGGTGGAATAGATAATATTAAAAATATATATCTTACGAAATTGCCTAAGGAAGGAAAACAATTTTGAACATATATTTTCAATGCATGTCTTAAAATGCAATACTTTCATGATTCGTGGAAACTGGCAAAAGTAGTTCCAATTCCGAAGCAGGCAAGCTTTCGGAAAGTCCAGAAAGTTAGAGGCCAATAAGTTTGCTAAGCAGTGTAAGCAAAATATATGAAAAAACTCTCAAAGAGAAAATAATTAAAGAAGAACAGTTCTGAGAATATGTAAAAATATTAAAGAAAATCGTGCAATAGGAAAGTCAACCGGGATAATACTTCTTGATATAGAAAAGGCGTTCGATTGTATTTGGCATAGTAGCCCCGTCTATAAATTGTTAAATTTAAATTTTTCTCCTTTTCTCTGCAGAATTGTCCAAAATTTTGTAACATGTCGTTGTTTTAAAGATGATGTGAATTAATTTGGTTAATTTTCATGCTGGTGTACCCCAAGGTTTGTATACGTCAGATTTTCCAAGTCTTCTGCAATGTGACGCAGCAATATATGCCGACGACATAGCAATATTTTCGTCGCATGAGTTCGGTCTTAATATAGAGACGAATTTGAAAAATGAGCGTTATATTCTTCAGATGTACTATTTAAAAAGGAAAATTTAACTTAATGCCATCTTTTTCACTCGAAAAACAAAACCTTGTTTTCTACCGGCTAAACAGCTAGTTATTAATGGTCACTCAATTACTTGGAAATCATGTGTAAAGTGCTTGGGGATGTATCTTGACTCAAAGTTAACATTTAAAGAGCATACTACACAAAAACTTAATAAAATAAATAAAACTATTAAAATGTTATACCATTTAATAGTTTTATTTATTTTATTAAGTTTTTGTGTAGTATGCTCTTTAAATGTTAACTCAATTACTTGGAAATCATGTGTAAAGTGCTTGGGGATGTATCTTGACTCAAAGTTAACATTTAAAGAGCATACTACACAAAAACTTAATAAAATAAATAAAACTATTAAAATGTTATACCATTTAATAATAAAGGGTGATCCATTTCGAGGTTCCCTACTTTTTTAAAAAAAAAACACATAAAATTCAAATTTAATGGATAATGTTTATTATCATTTGAAAGAACATTCTTTGGCATTTATTTTTTGAAGATTATGTTTATCAAATGTTGGCCGTTGCTACGTCGCAGATGGTCCATCCGTTTCGAGCGTTTCGACTGATAACTGGCGAATGACACGCGTGATGTTTTCCTCCAAGGCCTGAATCGAAGCGGGTTTGTCGGCATAAGCTTTTGACTTTACATATCCCCACAGGAAAAAGTCTAACGGTGTGATATCACACGATCTTGGTGGCCAATCGACCGTCCCAAAACGTGAAATTATGTGCTCACCGAAATGTTCTCTCAATAAGTCCATTGATTGATGCGATGTGTGGGAAGTGGCGCCGTCTTGCTGAAACCAAATGTCGCCGAGATCACGAGCTTCAATTTCAGGCATCAAATAGTCGGTTATCATGGCACGATAACGGTCGCCATTGACGGTTACGTTCGCACCGGCATAATTTTTAAAGAAATATGGACCGATGATTCCACCGGCCCACAAACCACACCAAACCGTTGTTTTTTCTGGATGAAGTGGCAGTTCTTCAATCTCTTCAGGTTGCTCTTCGTCCCAAATGCGGAAATTTTGATTGTTTACATACCCATTGAGCCAGAAATGGGCCTCATCGCTAAACAAAATTTGCATCGAAAACGTCGGATCTTCTTGGAACTTTTTAAGAGCCCATAGAGCGAAGCGATGTCGCTTGGGTAGGTCGAGCGGCTTCAGTTGTTGCACAAGCTGTATTTTGTACGCTTTCAATTTAAGATCTTGACGTAAAATGCGCCAAGTCGTTCCATACGTCAGTCCGAGTTACTGCGAACGGCGCCGAATCGACTCCCTACGGTCTTCGTGTACACTCTCAGCTACGGCCGCTATATTTTCTTCACAGCGTGCTGGACGTGGTCTATTCGGTCGAATATTATCCAATAATGAATGCTGGGTATCAAAATGGGTGATGGTGTTGCGAATAGTACGCTCAGTAGGCCGATTATGTTGACCATAAGTTGAGCGAAGTGCACGAAACACATTCCTCAGAGAACGTGAATTTTCATAATAAAGTTGAACAATTTGTAAACGTTGTTCACGCGTAAGTCTTTCCATTATGAAATTGCAAATAATACTAAACAATAATTACATGACAGCATGACACGACTCACACGTGATCTGTCAAAAAAGGCTATTGAAAAAAGTATCTCTACTTGGATCACCCGTTATGAAATCATTATCATTACTTGAAAATAAAATAATAATTCTTGAAACTATTTTTCAAGCTATTTTACTGTACTGCTGTCAGGTTTGGGGAAGTTGAGCAAAATGCCACATTTAAAAATTACAAATAGCACAAAACAAATTACTTAAAATGATGCTGAATCTTCCTTGGCATTATTCTACACAAGATCTGCGTATAATAGCTAATGTTGATTTGGTCTCCGTCAGAACATGCAAACTTAATACCACTTTTTTGATCAGATGCGATATTCCTGAAAATCCATTAATAAACGAGTTATACTTGCAATAACACTTTTGAACCTGATCATGTTAAATTTCTTCCATTTATATTTATTTATTTGTTATTTATTTATTATTCGTTATTTGTATTTTGTTGTTTATTTTTTATATATTAATTATTAATTATTATATGTTATTTATTATTTGTTATTTATTTATTATTTGTTATTTATTTATTTATTAATTGTTTTATTTATTATTTATGAAATTTGTTATTTGTTATCTTTATATAATATTTTTTTTATTTAT
Organism: Rhingia rostrata; assembly: GCA_949824845.1. Taxonomy (NCBI): domain Eukaryota; kingdom Metazoa; phylum Arthropoda; class Insecta; order Diptera; family Syrphidae; genus Rhingia; species Rhingia rostrata. Next base: position 85,907,979 of record OX463755.1, on the reverse strand, counting down.
TATCTATTATTTGTGTCATTTGTTATTGATACAGTTAAATTATCCTTCTGAGGATATTATAAAAAAAAACGGGAACGCCAACCAAGAGGTTGGACCAATAGATGTACTTACTTAATATTAAATCAAACACGGACTATTAAGACGTTATAAGTTGTTTATTATTACCGATCAGATTTAGGTTCCGTTAAGAACTAACTCTTGCGTTGAACATAAGGTTCGCATCAAAGTAGGCTCACACCAACCATTGCTGACCTAGCACGAATAATGTTCGCGCGTGCATCCGCTGTGTGTTGACCAATGGGGGGTTTCGGGTGACCAGCCAATGCGTGCAAATGCACCCAGGCCAATGAACTGCTGATTCAGCTGGGAATATGCTGGTGACCAATGAGAGGTGTCGAATTTCCAGCAAATGAGTGTGGTTGAACTCGGTCCTCGCAGTTTGTTGAGTTGTTGATTGAAAGACAATCCGCTCTTATACCGTACGTCGTTCTGTAATTTACCAACATCTTTTTAAACTTCAGGTCTATCTGTTTTCCATCTATTATGGACGGTCTTGTTAACAGCAGGTTGTATTCTTCTTTTCCCACCTTGGGCATTGAAATGACATGGAGTAACATTGAACCATTGGTGAAGATAGATGGTGTTCCATATTCGATGGCTTCGATTTCATTATCGTATGGTAATGTTTCCAGTTCGTTAATAATTTTGTTGATCTCTTCAGTGTCTAGTAGGTTCGCGTTGATTAGACCGTTCTTTGCCATTTGAGAGGCTCGAACGATCTCGTTTACTTCTCCTTTGATGACCATGATTTCGTCCAGAGAATCTTGTTCGAATCTTCCAGAGATTACATTTTTAATTCCTCCTTCAAATCTTGTGATATTGGAATTGATTTTTCTCGTTATTTCCGGTGTTACAAAAGTTTTTCATTGATTTTGTACTGCTGGTTATTATTGTCTGCTCGCTTCGGAGGACTTCGTTCCAGTCTGTGGCGTCTGGATTTCCTGCTACCCACTTATAAGCCGACTCTATCCGATTGATGGATCTGGTTTTCCTCGACGATTTACCTTTCAGAAGGCGTTCCTTTGCTTGTCGTACATAAAATTCTATTATGCGCTTCCTGTCTTCGTCTTTTATGTTTGAACAGATTGCGTTCGACTCACCATCCAGGAGAACTTCGGATTGCATCAGGTCAATGGTATGCACCAGTTGGAAGCTTCCGTCGACAATCCATCCTCTACTTCTTTTAGGGAGACTATGGGAGATTTGTAGTTGAAGATCTGGAACCCTTCGCCCAGCACTAACGATACTAATCTGCGGGATATTTGTAAGAAAAAGACATTGCTCTCGTGTTTTTTTAGAAGTAGACAAGTATTTTCATGATTTTATCCTCTGTGAAGTAGGGATGATTCTCCTACCAAACGAATTAAAACAAAGACTTTCTTTTTCACGTTATAATTCGAGATTTTAGTTAACCTATTATTAATTATAACTAGACTAGGAGCTTCTTATATCCTAAGGTTAGTATCTTATTACAAATATATTATATAGAATATTTATAATTCTCAAAAAGTTAACTTATTCTTGTGCGAAAGTCAGGCAAGTATTATATGGAAGATAAATTGTTACTATTTATTCATACGGGGTGTATGAATAAATAGTAAATAGCTATATTCCGGTTTTATTAATTTTAGTTATTTTTTATTTGTGTTTTATGGACCTTATGGCCTGTATTTGTAACGATTGTGAAGTTATTGTCTTTGGCCACCACTTCTTTGCGATACAATGGCTTGTGTTTGCCCTGTATCCGCTTCACTGAGGTGTAAATTATATCACCATTCTTAAATATCTAAGGTGGTGACTTTCTCTTATTAAACCACAAATTCCTTTTTGTCTGTACATGATTAAACCTCTTCCTTAATTCCTGATTTACCTTAATTCGGTAATTACTAAACTTCTGGAAATTGATCCCAGAACTCCTATTGAAGAAGACATCAGATGGCTGCTTTCCCGTCACCGAATGGACAGTGTTGTTATAACGGTCAAATGCAATGTTAAGGATTTCCTTGAATTTCAAATCCTTAAGTTCCCCTTTAAGGCATCTCATTGTCTCATTCACCTCTCATTGTCGGTAACAAGCATCTTTGAGACAGAAAAATAATGGAGAACTTTTATAATTTGTTCTCTTAGATGGAGGGACGACTTATTTTTTATGTTAAACAACTTCGCGAATTTAGAGAATTTATCGATAGGCGAAATAAACTTTTCTCCTTGCATCTTCATGATAGCAATATGAAGTATTTATATCACATGGATAGGATGGGATTGGTGTAGGCTGAAATTCGGGAGTTGGTGGATGTCAGTCGTATTTGTTTGCCAAGCAGGCGTCGTACGATTTCGCATATTTGGCAATCAGGCTGTTCATTTTTGGAAAATAGTAATTTTCCAACAGCTGCTCTTTGTTCTCCCTAGGATTTCGATGGGCTATTCCGTGTTCCTTACTTATAAGGTTCCACACTGGGTTCTCGTTCGCGACATCTTCCACCAGCTTTATGTGTAATACGAATCTTATTATAGTTCACAAAGCTCTCCAGATAGATTTTTTGTAGAAGTTCCATGCAGGTTTCAGGGATTTTTATACCGATTACCAGACTTGAATTAAGTCTTGTCTTCAGGACATCCATAAGCGTACTCTTATCAAGTTGTTCTATTTCTATGTAATGTCTCGAGTAGCCTGGATGTGGCTCTTCGTAATCATAGACATCTTCGGCGTTTTTGATCACCAACTAGTTTCGAAATATATTAAGCGGCACCTCCACATGTGAAATCAAGTCTGAAGAGTCCTGTTCCGCGCTGCAGACTGTTTCATTTGCCGACTTGGTATCACTCGCGTTTCCATCACCGGTTTCTGTAGAAGAGCCACTTCTAGAAGCAGTTTCCGTTGACGAGTTGTCATGTAAAGCATTGATTTCATATTCGACCTCAGCTTTCGCTGAGTCCTTCAAGTCTCTCTTCTTCATTTTTAGTATTGATAGAACATCCGCTACAACGTTGGATTTACCTGGTCTGTAAAGCAGCTCTTAGTTATACTCCTCTATCCTTGCCTTCCATCGCTTCAACTTAGCATTGAAGTTTCGATTTCCCAAGTCAAACGTCAGTGGTTGATGATCAGTATATATCCTGATTTTCTTCGCCCCATATAAATATGAGCGGAGGTTATCTAGGGTCCAAACTATAGCCAACATTTCTATTTCGTTGGTGGCATAGTTTTAATCGGTCTTATTGAGGGACCGCGAGATAAAGGAAATGGGTTTGTCACTGCCCAATCCCCCTTGTGACAAAAGAGCTCCAATTGCAATGTTGGATTCATCTGTCGTAAGGTTGAATGCCAACTTAAAATCGGGGAAGGCTAGAACCTCTGCCGGCGTTAGTAGCGTTACCAGATTTCTGAAGGCTTCCATCGCTTCCTAGTCAAGAGTAACGATAATCTTTTTCGACTGGTTTGCCTTTACTTGTGCGTTTACCCCTCCGGTAAGGTTAGTCAGGGGTTAAACGACCTTTGCATAATCGCACATGAATTTACTATAAAAGTAGGTCATCCCTAGGAAGCTCTTAAGTTCTTTTAAGTTATTAGGAGGCTGGAGCATTTCGTTGGCAGCGACTCTATTCATATTGAGTTTTATGCCTTCTGACGTTATTACATAGCCCAAAAACTCAACTTCAGTTCTCACGAAGTTGTCTTTTTTGAAGTTAACCTTAAGGTTTACCTCTCGCAACCTAGCGAATATAGTTTCAATATTCCTTAGGTGAGACTTGACGCTATCCCCAAATACGGTGACGTCATCGATTATCCTTTGAAATATTGCGGGGCATTTTTCAGATCAAACGGCAGTCTTAGAAATTCATATTTCCCGTTAAAAGTTGAGAATGCCGTTTTAGGTATATCGGAGAGTTTCATGGGAATCTGGTAAAATTCCGAAGTTAGATCTAGGGTGGTTAAGAATTTCGCATTACCAAGGTATAGGACAGGTGACCGAGATAGTGACTGAATTGAGCCGTTTGTAGTCGATGACCATCCGGTATTGTTTTTCGCCGTTAGGTTTTGGTTTCTTCGGCACTATCCAAATGGGTGAGCTGTACGGGCTCTTGGATGGTTGGATCACTCCTTCCTGCAACAGTTTTCGTATTTCCTCATCGTCTACCTCCCTCATACAAGACGGATATGGATATCTTCTTGTGTATATGGGCTAGTCGGTCGTGGTACAAATTTCGGCTCTAACGCAGGACTGGATCAACTCTTCATCAATAATTGGATCGAAGAGGTTAGCGTATTCTCCGATCAAGATGTTAAGTTTGGATCTAATATCCTCGGGGAGATTTTCATCTAAGAAAACATTGACCTCTTTTGAGACTTTATTTTATAGCGGTATTTTTATTTTGGATTTTAGTAAAAGGGTATTGTTTTTGCGGTCGATTACCGCCTCGAGTTGTTTCAACATGTCATCACCGATAATGTCGTCAAAAGAATTGAGTCCTGGTAAGACAAATAATTTCGTAATTGTGTTGTCTTCAACATTTTTGGAAGAATCTTCCAACCACGTATTGTGTGATTTGGATATTCCCACAAGCGGACGTAACCGTGAAGGTTTTCTTAATGGGAACTGTGACTTGATTCACATTTTCACTTATAAAGTTCTTGTTGGCCCCTATATCAACAAAAAACTTAAAAACGGAGCCATCTCCCGTTTCGTATTCTATAAATGGTACGCTGGATGGCCGCCCGACATAAAATTTATCTCCTCAAGGGCTTCTTCAGCTGCGGCAGCGTACTTATCAATGTCCTCTTCCCCGACCTGCGCGTGAAACATCGGTTGATTCTTATTGTTGGGGAAGTTGTCCGGCATGGCCTTACTTTTAAACGCATTTAATTCACCCAACGGGTCTGAATGCTTCGGTCAACATCCATCCTTTCATGTGGTTTCGGACCCAGTGGTCGAGGAGGTATTGCGCGAGTTACGTTTTCTTCAGGAAACGATAAAAAAAAGAAACGACAACAATTTATTTGTCGATCACGACTGTCTTTATTCTGAGTTCGCTTAAGACTAACTTATATTCTAACATAATTTTGAAAAGAGAGCTAATGATAAAGAGAAGCATAAACATGTTCCGTTGTTTTGGTTTATCAGCATAAACCATGATTTCTGCATGTGGAGATCGTTTATGATAAGGCTGGTGTGATACCATCTATAGTACAGCGTTGGTACATATTTAAGCTGCTGTTGCCAACCAAAGAGGATCGTTAGGTTGTTTACAAGCCGTTTGCATCTCGTTGCTATGCGGTGATGGTTGCTTGTTGTTGACAAATAGCTGGTGGTTAAGTATGATGACGTGTAAAGCATTGGTAATATCGTAACTCCTCCCGTCCAAATGTGAACTTTAACAAGGTGACGAGTAAAAGTTCAACATTGATGTGGTCGTATTAGTGTTGATGTTTTGTATGTTTCTGATGACTCAGTTATTGAAGTTCGTTCTAACCTTTCTACATATTATCGGCTAAATGAAGGGAAAGGTAGGAGGTAGCATAGCATAGTAAAGATAGTAGTCGGTTTTATGTTTGTCCAGTTATAAATGTACAAAAATTAAGCAGCAAAAGTGGTTATGTAGACATTTTTATATATTTACAGGATACATTGAGGAATATGAACAAGTATCTATGTGTCCTTGAACTTCCGCTTTTTCTTAATCTTTTGTTTGTGTACCTTCCGCTTATTTGTGTCAACTGTTATTTTATGACTATTTATAACTTTATGGTTAATGAATCTAGGTGCTAACTTGTTTCTTCTATCATCTGATTCGAATATGGTTTCGTTTGGTAAAAAATTTGGTGGGTCTAATCGTTTCATGTTCAGTTTATTTATATCACTTACTTTCTGTTCTACACTGTTTTTATAAATAATATTGGCAAGATTTTCATAGTCTTTCAAATGATTTCTCAAGTATTCTTGACTTGCTTGTATTTCTTTATTTTTTGGAAATGGCTTGCTTTTGGTTATGTGTCCGGTTATAAGTTCAAATGGAGTGAGTTTTGTTACGGAATGAATGGAGTTATTGTAGGTTAACACTGCTTCATCCACAATTTCACCTATCGGTTTGTCCTTGCATTGATGTTTGATTATACGGATAAGCTCTATTAAGGTGGAATGGAACCTTTCTACAGGTGAATTTCCTGTTGAACTTTTTGCGCAAGTATTATGAAGATGTATCTGATACAAATCGAGAAATTCTTTAAAAAGGGTTGATACAAACTCACTACCATTATCTGTTATAACTTTTTGTGGAATTCCGTGATGGGAAAAAAAGTGTTTTAAGGACCTAATAATATTAATGCTATTTCTAGCTGTAAGAAAGTATGCAGAAGAAAACTTGCTAAATTTGTCAAGAATTGTTAAAAAGTTTTCTTTATGTATGGAAAAAATGTCTATGTGTAGAATTTGTAGAGGTTTTGATGGTGTTTCTGTTATTTCGTACTTTAATTTTTCCCTATTTCTGTCATATTTATGAATATTACATAGATCACAATTATTTATAATCCTTGTAATCGTATGTTTCAGATTCGGAAAATATGAGTGTCTTTGAATGTGATGCAAACTCTCAGTAATACCTCGATGGTTAGAACTTAAATGGTATTCACGAACTATTTTTTCCTGTTCGTCTTTTTCGGTGACGTCCTTTAACAATGTAGTAGATCTAACTAGTTTAATGCAGGTGGTATTAAAATATTTTGAAAATACTGACTGAACAGTTTTGAATGTGTCATCATCTGCTAAAATAGCTGTAACTCTTTTCGAATTCAAGTAATCCTTAAGAATGGAAATTATAACGTTTTCATTGCTAATGTCCTTATGTTCAATGATATATCTCTTTTTCCGTTTAAATAAAATATGTAGCCGCACAAATAACTTCGTTTTGTTTGCATTTCTCTTAAGGATAATTTGATGTGAAAATTCATTGATAGAACGTTCAGTTATAGGTATACCATCATCCAAATTTTCCAGAGCTGAATGGACTGTGGAAATTTGTTCAGAATCATCTACATTGTTCACCATAGATTCAAAATCTAAGCGATCGGTTTGGTGATTAGGTATTAAGGAGTCATTTATGTTAACCTCGATTCGGGATAGGGCGTCGGCATTTGAATTATGACATCCTTTTTTATAAGTTACATAGTAGTCGTATTCCTCTAGTTTCAGCCGCCACCGCACTAGCTTTGAATTCGGTTCCTTAAGGGAGAAAAGCCATGTCAGCGGTTTATGGTCTGTTATAATTTGAAATCTTCTACCATAAAGATATGGGCGGAAGTATTTCGTACTCCAAACAATAGCTAACAGCTCTTTCTCTATGGTACTGTAATTTTGCTCAGATACAGATAAGGTCCTACTTGCGTAGCAAATCGGTTTATCCGCTCCTATTGGCCCTTGTGATAATACAGCACCTATTGCAACATTACTAGCATCGGTAGTAAGGTTGAAAGGCTTTGTAAAATCTGGATATTGAAGCAGAGGCTCATTGCAAAGGAGTGATTTACATGTTTCAAAACAAGTTATGTACCTCGAATCAAGTTTTATTGCTCTTCCTTTACGCAGGCATTCGGTCATTGGCTTTGTTAGTTTAGCAAAATCCTTAATAAACTTTCGGTAGTACCCTAAGAGCCCTAAGAACGATTTAATTTGTTTTGCTGTTTTAGGTATGGGGAATTTTTGTACAGCACTTATCTTTTCTGGATTGGGCTTTATTCCATCGGATGTTACAATGTGGCCTAGAAATGATACTTCTTTTTTAAGAAACTCAGATTTTTCCATTTGTATTTTTAGATTAGCTTCACTAAGCTTTTCGAACACTTTACTAAGCTTTTCCATGTGTTCTTGAAGCGATGTGGAGAACACAATTATGTCATCCATGTAGACTAAACATGATTTGCCTATAAGTTCTCTTAGAACGTTATCCATAACACGTTGGAATGTTGATGGAGCATTTCTGAGTCCAAAAGGCATGCGAACAAATTCATAGTGTCCGTTGTCTACACAAAATGCGGTTTTTTCGATATCTTCGGTGCTGATCTCAATTTGATGGAATCCAGAAGCGAGATCTAGTGTACTAAAATACATAGACTTCCCAAGTTTATCGTGAATCTCATTAACATTTGGAATAGGGTATACATCGCCAATAGTTTTCTCATTGAGTTTGCGGTAGTCAATGACTAAACGCCATTTCTCTTTTCCACTAGCGTCCTTCTTTTTGGGAACAATCCAAATTGGAGAGGACCATGGAGAGTAACTTGGACGTATTATACCCTGACTTAACATATCTTGTATTTGTTTTTTGATTTCATTCTTGTGAACGTATGGATAACGATAAGATTTGAAATGAATCGGAATGTCATCTTTGGTTTTAATTCTATGTTTTATTTGGTTTGTGAACGTTAAGTTCTGTCCATCTTTAAAAAAAATGTTCTTAAATTTAGTACATAGCGCCATAATATGTTTTTTCTCCTCCCTATTTAGATGATCTGTTCGTAAAGATTTACAGATGTCTTCGTCTACTGATTTTTTGACGCTACCAATATTAAAATGATTACTTTCATAGTACGTCTTATGGAATATATTTGCTTTAATTGGCTGCTCAACTACGAAACTTTGCGAACAATCTAATATGTTGACAACTTCTAAATATGAAAACCAGTTGTTTGCTTGATATATTCCTTCAGAAATATATAAGTTATTCTTAATGAATGTCGGCTTAATATAAATATTACCAGTTTCTATGTCAACGGGGAGGTGACACACCATTTTAGTTTGGCCTGGTACTATATATTGTTGCGATATTACATTAGGTTTAAATGATAACAGGACTTTAGAATTTTCTGTTTCCAACAATGATTTTGCCAAATCTATTTTTATAGACAGATTCTTTAGAATATCTGTGCCTATTAAACCGTCAAAGTAATTGTGAAACTCAAATACCAAAAAGGATAATGGCTTTTTAGTATTAAGCTCTGGTAAACTATTGATGACTACTTTTTTATCTATTGCGTGAGTGTTAAAAATTGTTTTTATTTCTACAGGTTCAATGGAAATTGTTTGTAATGATTTGGCTATTTTAGGGCTTACAAACGATTTATTGCTTCCTGTGTCAATCAAAAATTTCATTTTTCTATTGTTTATACTATTGATGGTAATGTAAGGCAAATGGTTAGTGCTATGGTTGTTTATATCTATGAATCCGATTGGCTTCCTGAGGCTTGTGATTGAAAATTTTGTATCATGAACTTCACATTCACCAAAATTCGTAGAGGGATATTGAACGTCTAAATTTTGATAGTAATTTGTTAAACCATTGTTTTCAATTTGAGGAGCACTATCAGTACCGTTTCTTGAGCAACAAAAATTATTACAACTAGGTTCGCCCAGTGCTCGAAAATCGACCACACATTTTTTTTATATAATTATCTACTATATAGATAAATAAAATTGGTGTAGCTCTGTTTGATTTGAAGCGAATTTGAATGTCTGTCTTTAAATAAAGAAATCTTAAAAATTACTGATCGTAGGTAGGTATTCGTGTCAGTTCTGGAATAGATAGTAACTAACTAATATTGTTCTTAACTTCTATAACGTTGAAAAAACAAAAATAGCACTGAATTCTATTTTTATAGACAGATTCTTTAGAATATCTGTGCCTATTAAACCGTCAAAGTAATTGTGAAACTCAAATACCAAAAAGGATAATGGCTTTTTAGTATTAAGCTCTGGTAAACTATTGATGACTACTTTTTTATCTATTGCGTGAGTGTTAAAAATTGTTTTTATTTCTACAGGTTCAATGGAAATTGTTTGTAATGATTTGGCTATTTTAGGGCTTACAAACGATTTATTGCTTCCTGTGTCAATCAAAAATTTCATTTTTCTATTGTTTATACTATTGATGGTAATGTAAGGCAAATGGTTAGTGCTATGGTTGTTTATATCTATGAATCCGATTGGCTTCCTGAGGCTTGTGATTGAAAATTTTGTATCATGAACTTCACATTCACCAAAATTCGTAGAGGGATATTGAACGTCTAAATTTTGATAGTAATTTGTTAAACCATTGTTTTCAATTTGAGGAGCACTATCAGTACCGTTTCTTGAGCAACAAAAATTATTACAACTAGGTTCGCCCAGTGCTCGAAAATCGACCACACATTTTTTTTATATAATTATCTACTATATAGATAAATAAAATTGGTGTAGCTCTGTTTGATTTGAAGCGAATTTGAATGTCTGTCTTTAAATAAAGAAATCTTAAAAATTACTGATCGTAGGTAGGTATTCGTGTCAGTTCTGGAATAGATAGTAACTAACTAATATTGTTCTTAACTTCTATAACGTTGAAAAAACAAAAATAGCACTGAAATGAAACAGATTGCATTACATTTTTTTTCATGCTGTACTTTTATATTTCTTATTCAATAATATTTTTAATTTTTTGCTATGAGATAACAAAATGCGCACAATAGAAGAGTAATAAAATAATAGCATTCTTCTTCCAGTCCAGTCCAGATGTGGCAGAAAAGGTAAGGTACCTGCGACCAAAAAGAGTAAAAAATAATTTTTAAATTTGAAAACAAAATATCTTCATGCCACTGCTCACTGCTAAAACATTCCTACGAAGGCCATACCTTTCCGATTTGAAATTTCGAACGATTGCAAGGAACGGTCCGAAGTTACCACCCTTCTTCAAATTATCCAGCGTAGTTCACCGCTACGATAAACTTGCTGGGCAAGGCAATGAGAAGGAAAGAGAGAAAGATATTGGCACTAAAATGGTACGGAATGGTACGTATGGTACGGCTTCGCGACGTAACAAATAATCAACTCTATTTCTTTCCCTCTCACGCCTACCCATCAAAGTTCTTTGCCGAGGCATATCTACCTAATACCTATTCCGTCGAAAAAAAAGAAATCAAAATGACTTAACAAAGAATAGGTAATAATTGGCCAAAACCAGGAACAGAGCACAGTGAAACCACAATTATTGTAGGATGGCTATCTAATAATTCGTGTAGGATACAACCGACTTCGAATGACCGGAAGCCAAATGTACTTCCGTTCATCAGACTAATGCAACCACACCTGCGGATAACTTCTCTCCCTCATTCGCTTAACACAAACGAACACGACACACATTCATCCGCCACGCCCCCACACGCCAAACACTTTCGTTTCGGTGAGGTGGCTCAGTGGCTGCTCTATGTATAGTGCTACACTATACAAATAAGGTCAATAATAATAGCCCAACGCAACCACAGAAAATACAATTTTGTACAATATTCGGGCAACATTATGATTACCTATAACTAATAAAAGACAGAGTAGGTATACGTATCCAATCCAATCACCAATACGCGTGCGCATATTCCCTTCTCTTCTTAATTCGCTTAACGCACACCATTCACCCCACACTATGTTAAAGCTACATTAGAGTTATACGCATACACATATAGAAAAGTTCTCTGTGTATGATTCTCTTTTTTTAATTTCTGATTCATACAATAGAAGGAGTCAGTCACAGGACTCCGACTGAGCGAAAGAAAAATGTGACTTATCCAATTACCCATACCCAACCCAACCCTGCGCATATACTTTTCTCTCTTTCTTTGCTTAACTCCCATCATTCAAACGTGACACTCGCCGCACAGATAGCTAAGCTATAAAGCTATCTTTCTTTGTATATTTACAATGTTGTTGTTGTAACCAAGGTAATTTAAAAACATTATTTTACCAATTTTGCAATAACTTTTTTGAAATTATAATTCTTTTCGACCGATCTATGAGCTGTACGCTTCAATTTGGTAAAAAAAAAAATGCAATTTTACTTCATTAAATGGGGTAAATATGTTCTGAAAGAAATTGGGTCGGCGATTAATATAGTGGATAATTCTCAACGTTAAACAATTGACCTTGCCGGTGGTTTTGCGAAGTGTTGTTTGTGTGTGAAAAATGGCTTCTGGTTGTTGTGCCACTAGAAGCATCCATTGGCTCAGTGGGTTGAAGTCTTCGAATCCCAGAATTATTATTTTGGTTTTGCCTCGAATAGGTTGCCTGTGAGTTTACCGGTATTTGACCAAAACGCTGTTGGTTATAATTTGGAATATGGAGTTGTTGTTGTTGTTGATAAACAGGTGCGGAATATGAATGAGATGGGCGGAATTGTCTTGGTATATGCTGTATTTGTCCGAATGATTTAGGAGATTGCGTACAATCAAAATATTTAACACTTTTGAAATAATGGGAGTTTTGTTCTTCAAGACAAAAGTTAAAGGCATCTGTTAATTTATTAGGTCTCATTGCTCTAATTGTAGACCCAAGTGGTTCTTTAAGGCCTGATAAAAATGCATTAAGACACATGCTATTGTAAAGCTGTTGCTTTGCCCCAATAACATTTTCATCGTTATCGTGAACCCTTATAAAATTAGTAAGAGTTGATAGAATCTCAACAATTTTAGAGAAATATTTTTCAACTGTATCACTGTTTTGCCTGATTTGATGTAAATCTCTTATAAGACTTGTCTCGTTACGCTTATCCGAGTAATGAACTATTAGGTTTTGTTTTATGTCTTTCCATTGTACAAACGTCCCGTACATATTTAAGACCTCGTTAGCTTGCCCTACTATTTTGTTACGTATAGCTCTAAATATTATTTTTTCATAACTTGTGCCACAAATTTGCGGTATAGTACACAATACTTCGTCTACGTTACTAAGAAAATCATACAACAAACGAGGGTTTCCATCGAAGGTTGGAATGTCTTTTACCGCGTCAGGAATTCTGAGAGAATTGAAGACATTGGAAGCAACATCAGAATTATTCATATTCTCCAATTTGTTTAAAGTCAAAGGTTTAAAAAAATTGTTTTTTTCCGTTACGTTGTTAGAATCAATAAAAAGTCCTACTATACCACTTTTGTCTACGTTTTCTAAATTTAAACTCGCGCCTTTAAATTTTCTTCGAATCGGACTATTTTTAAGACTACAACTACTAACTTTATTACGCAGCAGTATTATTTTTTTTTTCAATAAGCTCGTTTTGCTAAAGAGTTAATACCCACCACTTCAATATATGTTTGAAGTGTGCAATCAAATTAAGTTCACAGCACTAATATAAAGCTACTTATTTAGTAATTCACTTTTTTTTTTTAAATGCTGGGCTTAATTATCCTATCGACTGCGCCAGTTACGTTTTCTTCAGGAAACGATAAAAAAAAGAAACGACAACAATTTATTTGTCGATCACGACTGTCTTTATTCTGAGTTCGCTTAAGACTAACTTATATTCTAACATAATTTTAAAAAGAGAGCTAATGATAAAGAGAAGCATAAACATGTTCCGTTGTTTTGGTTTATCAGCATAAACCATGATTTCTGCATGTGGAGATCGTTTATGATAAGGCTGGTGCGATACCATCTATAGTACAGCGTTGGTACATATTTAAGCTGCTGTTGCCAACCAAAGAGGATCGTTAGGTTGTTTACAAGCCGTTTGCATCTCGTTGCTATGCGGTGATGGTTGCTTGTTGTTGACAAATAGCTGGTGGTTAAGTATGATGACGTGTAAAGCATTGGTAATATCGTAACTCGCGCTCTGAAGGATAACGGTGTTGATAATTAGAGAAGTGTTGCTTCGGATGGAATTGTTTTCTTTGCGAAAGGAAAGGTCTTTTTTCCCTCCTGAAATTGTTGTTAATCGTAGCAGTCACGGTGTTCGAGAAGTTACCCCTTTGAATTGCATGGTTACTAAAATGAAGGTTCTGCATTTCCAAACATTTTGAAAAAGCTTCGGGCAGGGTTGTTGGTCTCTGAAGAAAAACCATTCTTGGCAGCTCGCCGTTAAGGCCTTTCGTAAATATGTCCAGAGCTCGGTTTCGGTATGTTTCCACGAATACATTAACGGATCTTATTGATGAACAGTGAAAATTGGTGGCTCACCGCGGCATAAAACTCGTCAACCTTAGAAACACCTTGAATCAGTTGGTTCAATTGATGTTCGAGAGTCGTGATGTCTCTCTTATCCGCGTAATGCAGAGGTAGGACCTTTTTCATGGACTCCCAGTCATCGTCGAAGATGTTGTAAGACACGAGCGTAGAATCTGCACCGCCTCGATTTTTTGGCGTATATATTTGAGAATAGACCGATACAAGGCTTAGTTGGATTGCCCTCGAAAAATTGTATTGTATGTCGAGAGTCGTGATGTCTCTCTTATCCGCGTAATGCAGAGGTAGGACCTTTTTCATGGACTCCCAGTCATCGTCGAAGATGTTGTAAGACACGAGCGTAGAATCTGCACCGCCTCGATTTTTTGGCGTATATGTTTGAGAATAGACCGATACAAGGCTTAGTTGGATTGCCCTCGAAAAATTGTATATTTTTAACGCAATCGGGCAGTCGGCTAATCTCACGTAGATCTTCCTCTGATCGCGGTTCCTGCTTTGGAATTGCAAAAGTGATGCTCTCTGATGAGGGCGGGTGGGATATTTCCAACAACTGCATCAATGCCTTTGAGTTGCTGCGTTTATAGCCCCAGGCAACTCCGTGACGGATTAAGCAATCTGATCCATCTTCAATATTTTATATAATAGATATAGGTATTAAGGCTTGAGAAAGAGGGAGAAAATATGCACTCCTTTTTTGCTACGTTTTTATGTTTCTTTCTACTATATATGAAGGTTTGAGCAAAAACTTATGAGAAGGCTAAAATCCACTGTGTGGATCGTTTTGTACCCTATCCCATCCCATCCTTAAGAAAAATATCCCCAAAATGTCAGATTTATGGCGATGAAATATAGAAAATGTCATTGTTATAACATATTGTCCAGACTGTTCATCACTGTATGATATAAACTAATTTTTTCTCATTGAATAGAACAATGCACCTTACCTGATTACTGACAAAGTTGGTTTAGTTGCTTTTTCTTTTATATATATACGTTTTTCACAAGCACAACTATTTTCAATAACTTTCTTATAAAACTATTATTTTTTTTTATATATTCACAAACAGTGAATTTTTAACATATATTTTATAATTTTTTTTCATTTTCTTCTTCTTTTTCGTATGTATTGTTTTTCATCACTTGTTAAACTTGTTTCAATTTATTTTAATAATACCTTTTTTTTTAAGTATTTTTGGTTAAAATTTTTCCTCTTCACAAAATTTTTATCAAATGATCTGGTATTTAAAAAAAAATCGCACAGATTAGTTGAAGTTGTAAGTTGATGAATGTCCTTACAGCAGATAGCAATTCATTATCTTTTTTCCGAGCCGAGATAATAAAAAAACATATGAGAAGGCTACAATCCACTGTGCGGATCGTTTTATACCCTATCTCATCACATCCTTAAAATTCATATCCCTAAAATGTGGGTTTTATGACAAAGAAATATAAAATTGAAACTGTCGCAACAAAACTTGTATGGTTCGACCAAAAACAACGTTTTTCTCCTGCATATTATGGTCTGGCGTAGGGTATACAAATAGTTTTTGTATGAAAACGCTACCAAAAAGTGGGCGTAGGTAAAAGAGATATATGGAAGAAATTTATTACTATAACCAATTATTTTGCATCAAATGACGCACGAACGGACGGACAGACATGGTAAAATAGACTCAATTCGTCTATCCTGCATTAAAGGACCACGAACAATCGAACAATGAAAAAAATGAAACAATTTATTTTTAGGCCGGTCCCTGATCGGGCGCCTTTTTAATTATCCTTCCGGGGTTAATATAAAAAAAAAACGCGAACGTCTACCAAGAGGTTGGCTTAACTGTTCGACTTACTTAATATTAAATCAAACACGGACTATTAAGACGTTATAAGTTATTTACTATAACCGATCAGATTAAGTTTCCGTTAAGAACTAACTCTTGCGTTGAATATAAGGTTCGCATGAAAAGTAGGTTCGCACCAATCATTGCTGACCTAGCACGAATAATGTTCGCGCGTGCATCCGCTGTGTGTTGACCAATGGGGGGTTTCGGGTGACCAGCCAATGCGAGCAAATGCACCCAGGCCAATGAACTGCTGATTCAGCTGGGAATATGCTGGTGACCAATGAGAGGTGTCGAATTTCCAGCAAATGAGTGTAGTTGAACTCGGGCCAATGAACTGCTGAATCGGATGGGAACCTGTTTATTCTTGTTTCCCAGGTAGGTGTTGGATGGTGATAACTGATACTAATTATTGTTATTTATTACTTATTATTTATTATTTATTTACTATTTATATACTATTTATAATTTATTATTTATTTACTATTTATCTTCTATTTATTATTTGTTTATTTATATGATACACATAAGTACCTTTTTTAATATTAGTTTTTTTTATAAAATATATATGTTTTTTTAAAATATTATTTGAGGTTTTTTATCGTTGTTTCCTCAATATATATTGTTTTTTTGTAATATTCTTTTAAAAGTGTCTGATAAATAAATTATTCAGTAGAAAGATATAACTGTGAATATATATAAAATCTCCTTATACCAAATTATTGTAAATTGTGCGATAACACATTGTATATTATAAACGAATAAATATTATTATTATTATAATTCAAAGTCCCAATTATATTTAAACCAACTCAATCCCTCTCCTGACTGCCGTAAAGGGTGGATTAATCTTAGTAGCATGGGCATCGCTAAGCCAAAGTTGAAAAAGTTGCATGGAATGCTCTTAATCGGAAGGTTGCAGCATCTACCTCTTATTTGTGGAACTAAGCAAGAAACTCGCAGAGATTTTGAACAAATCAAGTACACTTTTTCGGTTTTAGAAATGTCAATTTTGCTAAGGTAGTTGAAAGTCTGCTCTCTATTAAATCTCCCGTCATCGAAGATTTACGGCAAAAGATGGATGAAGACAAGGTGAACTTTTAAGTGTTGCTAGATTTTTCGAAGGCGTTTCACACTATGGTTCTTAAACACAGGTTTTGTATGTTGCGCCACATATTTAACTTCTGTAGAGGCCATAATATTATCGGGACGGACACTGTGATGCGGGGGGTATGTCTAGCGATGCTCTTGCTAAGCTCGTCGTATTGAGGTGGGTTTTTGCTTCATTCTATGTATCATTGGCTACATTTATTATTTTGCATGCACAAAAAAAAATATCTAAGAATTGAATCAAAATTAACTAAACCTACAGAAAACAGAATAAGATATAATCAAAAGAGGATCAAAGAACTCTGCTCTGATAACTGGGATGATGTTTGTTCCTCGCCTTGCCCTCGCTATCATGTGCTTAGGAATTTTACAAGCACCCTTATGAAGTAACCTCCTGTAAACCTATTTACTCTCTCTCTCGGCTAAATCAAACGTTTATTAATAAGTATTTTAATATATTATACAAATATGTCTATATACATAGTTAAGTAAGTTAAGAATCTAAATAGGTAAATAACTTCTGAATTATTTGTAAATTTTACTTATTTGTGTATATTTGTGTACATTTTAACTCCTATTTTTTTATTATATCAAATTGTCTAATTCAATATATTACTATACCCTATCCCATAGGGGTATATTAGTTTTGATACATAGTTTGCTACATAGTGAAATAAATTAGCTAGGAATACCTCAAAGAATCGAGGTATCGAGGATCGACTCAGAATCGCTAGCGGAGTCAACTAAGCCATTTCTGTCTGTCCGTCTGTAGGTATCGAATTTTGGGCCTTAAAATTTGAGCTAGGATAATGAATATCGGTACATGTGAACCTTGTATGTCCTGTTCGAACAAGTGTACACTTTTTTGAAATACGCTCACTGCCACGCCTCCTTTTTTAGTAAAACCTCAATTAAGGCCAGACCGTTCAAAATTTTGAAAAAGTGTCAGAACAAGATATCTAGATAATCCTAATGTATCTATTTCGTCTTTACAAAGTTGTTTGCCAAGCCCACTTTTCGGAGACGTTTTCATACAAAAACCATTTGTATACCCTACGCCATACCATATGCAGGAGAAAAACGTTGTTTTTGGTCGAACCATACAAGTTCTTGGTAAACTGTCTGAACAATATGTTGCTACAATTTCAATTTTAACATTTCTTTGCCATAAAATCCACATTTAAGGGATATCGGTTTAGAGGATGGGATGAGATAGGGTATAAAACGATATATTATATATATATAAATCAACATTAACATTAACATATATAAATTAACATTATATAAGAAGGCTACACATTCTTTGGTTCGTCAAAAAAACAACGTTTGTTATCCTGCATATGGTATGGCGTAGAGAATACAAATGGTTTTTGTAGAAAAAGTTTTCCAAAGAGTGGGCGTGGGTTAAAATGATATACAGACGAATTGTTGGTATTATCATAGCCAATGATTTTACGTCAAAAGTTTTTTTCCAATATTTAAAAATTTGACTATAAACAGTTTTTTTACAGAAAACGCACCCAAAAAATGGGCGTGGTATGGCTTTTCCAAATCTCTTTACCGTTTTGCCAAAAATAAAAGTTTTCTTTAAAGTAAGCGCGGCAGTGGGCGGATTTCAGAAAAAAACATATGAGAAGGCTACAATCCACTGTGTGGATTCTTTTGTACCCAATCCCATCCCATCCTTAAGAAAAATGTCCCCAAAACGAGGGATTTATGGCGATGAAATATAGCAAATGTCATTGTCATAACATATTTTTCAGAACATTTATCAAAATCATTTATAATCCGACAAAAAATATGGTTTTTGTATGAAAACGACTCCAAAAAGTGGGCGTGGCTTAAAATGATATATGGAAGAAATATTTATGTTAACAGAACCAACGATTTCGCATAAATTTTTCGAAATCTTTATAATATCACCGAAAAATGCTTTTTACTGAAAGCGCCCCCAAAAAGTGGGAGTGGCAAAAAATTTGTAAAACAAAATATAGACAAACGATTGGTAGATATGTAGTTCAGACACTTTTTCAGTATCTCTAACCGTTTGGCCTAAAACAATGTTTTTTTCGAAAAGGGGGCGTGTCAGTGGGCGGATTTCAAAAAATTTTACACGTGTTCTGCTGGGAGCAGCAAAATTATTTCTCTATGTATCAGAACTAACATACCCTTATTGGATAGGGTATACAAATATACACTTAGTCTGCTTCGTCGAATAGGGAGTCTATACACCAACTTTCAAAACTCTTACTCAACATTTAAGGCCCAAAAATCGGTGACACACAGACGGACGGACTTACGGGCCGACAAACAGACATAGACTTTAAGTATGGTAAATGCGGGTTTCAGGACAGTTTTCAGACACGGAGAAAATATAGGATAAAAAGCCAATATTTTAAAAAAATATTGGTAAAACATCAATAAAAAATTAAAAACTGCCATATACTCAATAAAATTATTGTTTCAATACAAAATATGCCTACAGTATTAAATATCCAATGTTGTTCAGGTGGTGGGCTAGCCTATGTTCTATTTTTAACGTCCCCGAAAATTCCGGGATCGTCAGATTTCATTTCAAGTACCATATATTCAAATATTTCTATTCTTATTTACCTAGTCAATTTAAATGGAAAGGTGGGATACACTATCCCAACTATCAAAAAATTATCAAGGCTCCATATTTAGTAGGATTTTTTTCAAAAAGAAAGTTTTTTTTTTAAAGTTTAATACTTTTTTAAAAGGTTTAAAACATTTTTATTTTCTTTATAAAAATTTAAATTAATAAATACAATTAAAAAAAAATGAAAAATAAAAAGATGGCAAGTGGACTTGAAGCATATTATAATATATATATATAATATTGAGGATGGTGATTTCATTCAGTATAGAAAGCTTTTATCCAAAAGATTTAAAAAAGACACATTTTTTGATGTCATGACTGTATTTCATGCAGTTAGTAAAAGATTCCGATTTACTTTCTATGATAATAGTGAAATACAAAATAATAACTATTTATATTTAAAAGATATTAATGAAGTTAACAAATGTTTTATGAAACTTATGAAAGTAAACGAAAAAAAAATTAAAGAAATTGAAAGAAAATATAAAACTACTGTTGAACCACATAAACAAATTAATTACACTTATATAAATAGTTATTATTTATTAAATACTCTATAAGCTTATTTAATAGAAAAATATGAAAACGAAGATGATAAAGAAATGTGTGTAAATGAATTATTTGAATTAAATTTTACGAAATTAATAAAAGATCCAATATTTATTAAATATTGTGAAAAATTTAATGAAAATGAAAAAAAAAATTATAATTTATTGAATTAAAAAAAGATATTAATTACACAATTTTACTTACAAAATTATATAATTATATATACAATAGATAAAGTTTACTACTTCTTTAAAAGTTTAACACTTTTTTATTTTTCTTTATAAAAATTTAAATTAATAAATAAAAAAATTATGGTGGGGTCCAAAATCTCTAAGAAATTTACAAAAAAAGAAAAGGTTACAAATATTTTAGACAAAATAGTTATAGACACTATGGGTGAAGAAGCAGAAGAAGAAATTGATGAAGTTATTACCAATAGTGAATGCTTTAAAGATTTAAAGGAAATATCTAATCGTAATATTGATATAAATAAACTAAAAGTTGAATTAAAACCTTTTATTAATGATGAAGAAATTATGGATATTTTAACTGATGCGTTACGTAAAATGTGTAATTACTGTACAGTTACACAGTCAAGTTTTAAATTTCTTTTAGATAACTACACAGAATCGTAAAATAACTAAAAAAAATATTTTTTTTAATTTATATTAAAATTCAGATTTTTGTAATTCAAATTTATAAAATTTACCTATAATTGGTTCATTATTCAAATCTTTTATTGAATAAGTAATAGGATGAGTTAAATGAATTTCATTAATTACAAAAATTTCATGAGTCCAATTATTTTTATATTTATTTTCAAACATTTTTTTAAACGCTGAAATTCATACTCTATCTCCTATGCTAAATACTTGTTTTTCATTTAATTCTATAACAGGATACATTTTATTTAAAATTACTTTTTAATTATCTTTGTTAACTTCACATGGACGCATCCCAATAGTTCTATGAACATTTTTATAATTATATTCATGTACAATGCTTTTAATAACTTCAACCCAATTAGTATTTTGTTGAATTTCAAATTGAATTTTCAGTTTTTCATTTATTGTTCTATTAAATCTTTCAACTATTGAAGATTTTTTCTCACTAAAAGTTTGATACATTCTTATATCATATTTATTGAATACTTTAGCAAAATTTGAATTTAAAAATTCTCCCCCAGAATCAGTATGAAGTAATTTTGGAGGATTAGGAGCTTCTTTAATAATTTGAGAAAATGCATCTGCGACGCACTTCCCATCTTTCATTTTTAATGGTTTTATCCAAGCAAATTTTGAAACGTATCAATAACGTTTAACATATATTTATACCCTTTATTTATTTTTGTATCAACAGTTGTCATAATAAGTAAATCAGCAGCCCATAATTCATTTATACCTTTAGTAATTATTTTTCTTCGCTCAACATTTTTTCTAACAGGTTTATGCAATTCTTTAGCTCTTTCTAATTCCTTACCCATTATAAAAAATTATTAAATTTATTTATAAATAAATGATGAATAATAAAATTTCTGATTCAGATTTAAAAACATATCTTAAAACTACAATTGAATTGAAAAATAAATTCAAAGAACAAAATCTTAACAGAGTAATAAAACATGATAAGATAAAAGAAGATTTTCAATCTATTTTATCACCAATAAACCAATCTGCTGCAAATAGCCACAATTTAAATGAAGGCTTAAAAAACTTGAAAATGAGTTTAAATGAAGCATTACCATCAGCAAATAATTATTTAAGAGCTATTAAAGAAAAACAAGATGAACAAAGTGATCAGGTAAAAAAACTACAAAGTCAATTTTTAAAATTATTACCACTAGAAAAACCAGAAATTCTTTTATCTAGCCCAACAAGTTTCGAAAGTAAAGAATATTATTCCCCATCAGCTATTACACCAAGTTTATTACCATCATCTAGTACACCTATTTCAAAGAAAAGCATTGAATTTGAGGACGCTTCAATAACTCCAGTACCATATATTGAAAATGGAATCGGAACTATCGCAGGGAAATATTTAACTATGAATTCTTCAAAAACAAAAATTTGTGATAATAATTATGGAATAAGAACTGAAAATGGAGAGGATCTTTGGATTGGGGATTCCCAAATTAAAATAAATAATAATGATATCATTCTAAAAGGTAAAACATATATTGGAACTCCAGGTTTATGGGAATTATAAATGTTAAAAGAACCAAATGTAGAATTAATAACAAAAGAATATTTAGCAAATTATGAACACATTATTTTAATAACATATGCATACGCACGTAATAATGATAAATCTTCAAAGTATATCAAATCAAATGCTGAATATAAAAATATGAATTATATAAAACCTGCATTAGAAAAAAATACAATTTTTAAAAAAGAGAAAACCGGATCAGGAATAGAACAAAATTTTAAAATTTATACAAAATCTCCAGTTGAACATGTTTATTGGAATGACATTGATGAATTAAAAGCCAGATTATTATTACTCATTGGTGAAAATGAGGCAGGTAATGATAGTCCTAAAATCCATAATGAAATTATGAATATAATTGAAGAACTAAGAGAAGAAAATATAATTTAATTTTTATATTATATAAATGGGTATTGATAAATTCGGTAGAAAAAATAATCATTCGAATAACCTAGGTACTTCTATTTTGAATAATAAAATAAAAATATTGGAGAGTGAATTTTCAAATTTAAAAACAGATATTAATACAGACATTGAAATTTTAGAGAACGATATGCTAAATTTAAAAGTAGATCTTAGTAAAGACATCAAAATTTTAAAGACAGATATTCAAAATTTAAAGGTTGATCTTGATAAAAATATTAAAGACATAAAAAAAGATGTATTTGATAATATTGATAAAGTAAACAATATTTTTTCAACCATA
Source organism: Rhingia rostrata (assembly GCA_949824845.1). Taxonomy (NCBI): domain Eukaryota; kingdom Metazoa; phylum Arthropoda; class Insecta; order Diptera; family Syrphidae; genus Rhingia; species Rhingia rostrata. Next base: position 85,884,921 of record OX463755.1, on the reverse strand, counting down.
GAAAAATTGAAAATAAATATTCAAAGAGGTATTACAGAAAATAAATATTCAATTTCAGACATTGAAAAAAGAATAGATGACATGGAACAAAATAAAAATAAGATATCTAAATTTACATCATTATAAAATTATAGATTTGTTTTATTACTAAATGAGTAACGTTCTTATTAAATGAGAAACGTAAAATGCAGCGTCCATATTAAATGAGAAACGTAAAATGAAACGCCTTCTTAGACGCTTGTTATAAAAGTGGGTCCTAGCTTAAGATTTTCGTTTTATGACCCTTCACATCTTTTCTAATTCTTTTATTTTAAAATGCCCGTGTGCTAATTTCAAAATATTGTTTTCATTATCACTATACAAATAAAATTTGTCATCATATGGTGATAAACCCATTTTTTCTTCTTGTATAGTATATAACTTCAATTTAATCGATCTTATACCATGAATAGTTTCCTTTTTAATTTGCAAATTGGTCAAACAATTTTTATAATCATCAAATTTCAATGCTTTTATATTCAATTTCTTAATTCCTTTACATATTTTTTTATCACTATTATCAGTTCTAAATGAATACATTTTTGATCTCAAACCACAAAATTCTCTAATAGGTATTCCATTATATTCGTCTTTGAATTTTCCTGGTGTTTTCTTATTTTTGTTTGATTTTTTTTATTTATTTATTTATTTCATCTATAAGTACATTTTACTTTCTTAGACTAGAATGATATAGGGAAATTATCTATTAAATCACTAGTATCATACAAATCTATTTCTTCTTTCATATCTTCATAAATATCAAATTCAGTATCGTCTAATGATTTAGCTTCAACATAAATAATAAATGCATCAGTATCTGTACCTAACAATTTCATTCCATTTCCATATTTTTTCTTTAAATGAACATAATATTTAAACATTAATAATTTTGCTAGATTAAGAATAGCCATTCCTCCAAATAATTTAATACTTAATTTAATTTTAATTTAATACTAGTCTTTTTTCCAAAAACGATTACCAAGTCATTATCAACAATTTTTCTATTTTGATAACTAGCTCTACTTATTAATTTTTGCATTATTTTTGAACTCCTTACAATTCTTATATTTAATCTATTTCTTACGTTCTCCATTTGTTTTCCAAATACTGAATTGTTCATTAATTTAAAGAAGTCTTTTTCAAAATCATTATTAGCCTGTTTTCTCAGCTCAGTATTTTTATCAATATATGGTTTTAACCATGCTTTTTGATGAGATACAATACCTCTATGAATTTTTAATAGTTTAACTCCTTGTTTTAAATATTCTTGTAAAAGTCTTATATTTATAACATTTTGTTTTACTTTTCTAAACTACAAATAAGTTTTTGAATTCTCTGACTAGGTTTTGGACCAATTTTTTTAGCTATCATTTCATGCTGTAAACTTGATAGTATTTTAGGAGTTTCATGATTTGGTGCAGGTGCATAATGATTGAAGAAATTATGCAATTTTTCCGGAATTTCTAAATCAACTTCAAGATCGATAGAACATTCCCTTTTTTCAAAGTCTCCATGTTTAATATATTTCTTTGTAATTGTTTGAAGTACTCCATTAGATAACCATTGGTGCCTTCCAATAGATAATTTTTGACTCATCGCCCAACCATACAAATTATTTGCATCCAAATACATTATAAAACTGGTTCATTTTCTCGAATCATAAATACCTTTTTCTTCAGCATCTTTTTTACATAATTTATAAACTTGTTCTATTTTATCATTATAATAATAACAATTATTTGACTTTGCATGATCGTGAATAATTTGTGATATACCTCCTCTTATACCTTTTTCATCAAATTCATACATCTCCAAATCAGATAATAATTCTAATTTTTGTCTAGCAAATTTTAAAGCAGCATTAAAACTTAAATGTGGGGAATGGGATCTAAATTGTAGTTTTTGTGACACATTTCTCTAAAATTATCGAAAACATCTGCCAATAAAATTACATCTAATTTTAGATATAAATTATGATAATATTTAAAACACAAAGAATCTCCTGTTTTGTTTTTAAAATAATTCCATAATTTTTTAGCAAATTTATAACTTTTCTTTGATATATTGCCAGATAATTTTGAATTAAATTCTTCATATTTAGGTAATTCCTTCATTTCTAATTTACTTATATCATCTATAAATTCATAAGGATAAACACCTTTTCTTAGTAAAAAACATATTTCTTCTTTCGATATATCTTTAAATAAATAGTTAAAATTTTTAAGATGATCATAACTCACTTGCTTTTTAATTTTACATTCATTACAATACATACAAGAGTCATATGCATAAATTTTATCATTATTTACTTTAAAAGATGGTTCCTTTAATTCCCTTATTTTTTTACAATGTGAACAATATGCAGAGTTTATGTTTAATAAATTTTTAATTGCTTTATCTAAACTACAGTTTATAAATTCTAAAGAATCTATAAATCTTAATTCAATCAGATCATCAGTTATATATTCTTTCAAATTAGTTGATTTGCATTTAAAACAAGCTTCACTTTTTGGAAAATTATTTTTATATTCACATTCCTGATTTAAACATTTCTTTCTCCACATAAAGCCATTCTATAAGCCCCCGTTAAATGATCATGATCCCACATTTTAACAACATTTTCATCATTAAAATTTGCATGACAAATTTCACAATTTGTAGCATTTTCAAATTTTTCTATTGATTCTTTAGTTTTATATGCTTGTTTGTTGATTTTAATTATTTTGTTATATAGTACTTTAGCTATTAATTTAAGATGACTATGCAAATTTTCTACCAACTCTGACCCTTCTGTAATGTAAGAATGAAATTTTTTAAAATAATTATCATAAATTCCAAAACTATTTGGTACATGCTCATTAATTAATTTTGTTTTCTTTTTAGCAATATCGCATTTTTTTAATGAACATTCGAAATCAAGATATAAAGTAAATGGATGATATATCTCTGCTCCATATGTTTTATATTCTAAAATGTTATTTTCTTCTGTTGGTAATTTACAACGTTGAATTATATCATTTGATCTATTATCAAAACATTCCTGTTTATGAGTTTCAAGTATAGCTTCAGATCTAAACTTTGTAAAACATTTCTTGCAAATAAATAATTGTCGTTTTGCATGATGAATTTTTCCACTCAGAAAAACTGATAAATTTGTAATAGGAATAAAATGACATTTATTATCAATACAATACATCGACATGTAATTTATTAACATTTGAATCAAAAGATTTACTTATGTATAAACTTTGGATTTGCTCAAAATCCTCATATGATTTATCATCCTCAAAATGATAAAAATTCATAGCAATATTAAAATAATCTTCTAATTTTTTTATATTTTCTTCTTCTATTTCAAAGGGGTATGTTATATTTAAATTTCTATAATTTTCATCATTCTCTATTACCCTCAAATAATTGTACATCTCGTTGAACGCCGGATTCAACAATATAACGAAATTCATAGCCTGTATTTTGTGTTATTCTATCCTCAAACTTCTGAATAATATCTGCAACCATTTGATCAAACACTTCTAAATAATTTTGTTTATTTACTAATCTTATAAAGGATTTAATAAAGAAATCTTCATCTTGCTCATTTCTAGTATTACGTTTTATTATACGAATAAATAAACAAACTCTAAAATTTGTATATTTATTATGATCTCTAAAAATATAGTTTGTATAATAGTTTCTAATTCCTTGAAAATGCAAAAATAAATCCCTATTTTCATCATTTCTAAAAGTAATATCAGTAACAAGATTTCCAAATGCTCTTCGTTGTTCTGGCACATGTACTTCAACATTTAGATTACGAATATTTTCCGCTGGAAAATCATATGAATCTAAATTATTAAAAAAAGATTGAATGATGGATTCATTATGATTAGTGATACAATTTTTAATAAGCATTATTAAATCATTCTTTCTCAATGCAGCCCACCCCGAAGGTGGATTAAAAAAATGTTTATATCGTCTCATCACTTCTCTTAGTTGTGAGACTGTCTTGTTAGATGTTAAATTTGGTTCTATAAAATTTTTCTCCATTTATTATAGAAAAAAAATTATAAAAGAATTAGGTTTACAACCATTTTAAAAATATAAATAAATTTTCAGTAAATTGTGTAAATTAAAAGGAAAATGTGATGTTTATGCCTCTGTGGTATGCTCTTCTTTCTTACACTTAGCTTGATGATATTTTGTAGAAAAGTGTCTTGCTTTAGAATATATAACATATTCTCTTCCACACTCACATGGAATTTTTTCTGTATTATATTTTGAATATCTACATTGTTTTTAATACCCCTTACCATAAAACTCAGATAAATCTTTTTCAATTAGACATGTTAAACATATTTTTTTGCCATTCATCGGAGATAATAGAACCTTTTCCCCATTTACAGTTCGGTAATGTAATCGTTTCTTAACTTTTTGTCTTCCATTTTTATTTTTTATTTATGTTGTTTATTTTTTGTAAGCAAAAAAAAATTAAACTTTTAATAACATTATTAAAAATAATTTATCCTCTTAATCAAATATTTCTTAAGTAAGAAATATAAAATTATTAAAATGCTTATGATTATAAAAAATATAATTAAAAATAATGTATGCTCATAGCCAAATATTTCATTATATAAAATTATATCAATATAATCAACAAAATTTAATAAAATCATTATATATTTTATTAGTAATCCAAACATATTAATTTAATTGGTAAAAAATGTAAAATTAAAAAATTTTTTTTTTTTATCCAAAACTTGTGAGCCTCCCTTTAAACTTGGTACGTTAATTGTAGTTACTTTATTAATATTATTGAATCGTGTACCAATTCTACCAGACTTCATTTTCTTTAATTCTTCTGCTATATTCCTTTACACCCTCTTTAGAAAATAAAGGTTTAAAATCATCATAAAATTTAATATCATTCATTGTTTTAGTCATATATTTAGATCATTTTTATCTTTAGGTTCAACAATAATTGTAGAAAACATTGAATTTAACTCCTTTAAACCTGTATTATCATAGTGTTTTAGTGCTTGTTCTCTAATAATATTTAAATATTTTTTCTCTCTTTCAATAAATTGTTGAATTATATCTTGATTTTTAAAATTTGCAAATTTATATACATCAATTGATATTTGTTGATTTTGTAAAGCTGTAAACACATATTTAAAAGTTTTTTTTAAATTAATATCTAAATTAGGGACTTTATCAATTTTTTCAACTATCATATCTAAGTTGTTATAATGATTAGTTACTAGTTCTTTTAATTCTCCATGCTTTGATATTAAATCATCTAATCCTTGTAATGCTTCATCAGTAGGAATGTATGTTTGTATTTGTTTATCCATTTATTACAAAAAAAATTTTTTTTTTTAAACCATACTATTACACCAAACCATTACACCATACAATTACACTATACTGTAACACCAATAAAGAATACAATGACACCAATAAACCATACCATTACACCAATAAAAAATATTCATTAAATAAAAAAAATGTCTAGAGAAGAAGAAATAAGAAATAAAATAAATACATATAATTTTAAAGAGGGCTCAGTTAAAAATGTTTGTAATATTAATAATGTTATTGAAACTTATGTTTTTAAAAAACTTAAAGAATGGAATATTGAATATAATAAAAAATTATCGATTAAAAGGAATAAAGATGCTTTAGGAAGATTTACATTTAAAAATAACTCTATGGCTAAAACCCCTAATTTTAATAATTTTAATAAACCTGAATCATTTAATAAAAATAAATATACATCATGTACTGAAATGAAAAATAAAATGATAAATAATATTAATGAACAATAATTTTAATTAAATTACATATTTTTTTTTATTCAATAAATGGTAAGACATTACGGAAGCGGTATTTTAAAAAGTTTTATAAATAATCTGCCTTTTGAATTACATAGTCCAGGTTATAATTATTTAGGGCCTGGTACTAATCTTCATTTGAATGAAGAGAAAGATATACAACCTATTAATAAACTAGATGAAGCTGCAAAAGAACATGATATTGCATATTCAAAACATAAAGATTTAAATAAAAGACATGAGGCTGATAAAATTTTAGAAGAAAAAGCTATGAAAAGAGTTTTTGAAAAAGATGCATCTTTAGGTGAAAAAAGTAAATGCTTATTTAACAGCTAACGCAATGAGAGCAACAAGAAAACTTGGTATGGGAATTGATACTGAAAATTTACAGTTTAAACAAAAACATGGAAAATATTTTAAACATCCTATTTCATTAACTAATGATCAACAAAATAAAATTTATGATGCAATTAAAAATAAAAAACCTATTGAAATAAAACTAGAACCAATTCAATTAAAAAGAACTAAGGAAAGTGTAATGAATGAAACTTATTTACCATTATCTAATCAACAAATAAATGCAATTAAGAAACATATTAAAAATGATATGAAAACTATTTTTGCTTTAAAATTATCAAAAACCCAGTTACAGAGTATGAATAATAATGAGAAAATTGGAGGTTTTCTACCAGCATTAATTCCTTTAATTCCAGCTATAGGAGCAGCAGTAACAGCTGGTACTGCTTTATATAGAGCATACAATGATAAAAAACTAATGAAAAATTATTAGAAGAAAAAATTCGTCATGATAAAGCTTTAGAAGAAAATTCCAAAAATGGAAAGGGTTTATTACTTAAAAAATCTGATGAAGGTATGTTACTAAAAAAAAATTTGAAATAGATTCAATTCCAGTAAGACCTTCAAGTAATTGTGATTTAAAAAAATATGCAAAAAAATTAAATGTTTCTGATTTTCGAGGTGTTTTTATGAAAGATAAATTACCTAAAAAAATTAAAGATCAAGAATCTGGTATCATAAATTTAGATAATTTTTCTGGAAATGGTACACATTGGGTTGCTTATAAGAAAAATTTTGATTGTATTGCTTATTATGATTCATTTGCTTTAAATAAAATTCCGATTAAAATTGAAAAATATTTTGAAACAGATAAAAATACTATTCTTTTAAATAATAATATTGATCAAAAAATTAATGAAGTTATATGTGGTCATCTTTGCCTAAAATTTTTGTTAGAATAAATAAATAAAAAATATGTCTACTATTTCTTTGGATGGAAATTCTTCGAGAATATCTTGTGAATTTGATGAACCCATAAAATTAGATAAAAATTCAAATTATGAAATATGTTTATTAAATTTTAGTACTTATAATTCATTTCCAAATTTATCTGAATTATTAAAAAATAATGTTTTGACCTATTTAAAAAATGGTCAATTAATTGATATTATTTTTCCAACTGGGTCTTATGAGATTGATGATATTAATGATTTTTTTGATGTTAATTTGAAAATTCTAATAAATCCAAATATGACTACTCTAAAAGTTGAAATTTATAGTCAATATGAACTAGATTTCACATAAGATCAATCAATTGGTTCCTATTAGGATTTAGTAAACAAATTATTCCAGCAAATACAGTAGTAGAATCTGATTTACCAGTTAATATTCTGAAAGTTAATTATATTCGAATTAAATGTAATATTGCAACTGGTAGTTATGAAAATAGGAAGTTAAAAAATGTTATTCATGAGTTTTTTATATATGATAAGCCAGGTGAAAAAATCAGTGAAATACCAAATAATTTAATTTATTTTCCAGTAACTAATAATTCAATAAGAGAAATTGATATGAGAATTGTTGATCAAGATGATGATTAAATTGATTTTAGAAATGAAAAAATTAGTATTAGATTACATATTCGTAAAATAAATTAAAATTTTTAATTTTTTTTATTATTAAATGAAATCAAATATTGTAAGCGAAGAAAAAGATATCGAGAGTTATCAATTTTATGAAAATATCCCAGCTAATACTACCCAGCTTAATACACCTGGTAGATCGATTGTAATTGATATTAATAATCAAGACATAAAAACATTTCCTCATAAGAGTCTTTTGATTATTAGGGGACAATTAATTGTAAAAGATGCCACTAAAAAGATTTTAGATAAAGTTGATATGAAAAATATAAAATTTGTAAATAATGGATTATTAAACATGTTTAGTAAAATTTCTTATTCAATTAATTCAATTGAAATTGATTCAATTGAAAATCCTGGTATTACAACTACTCTTAAAGGATTATAATCTTTTTCTAATGATTTAGCCATAAATAATGCAGGTTGGCAAATATGGCATAAAGGAGCAGTATTTAACAAAAAAGGTTATTTTTCTGTTAGTATTCCCTTGAATACTGTAATGGGATTTTTCGAAGATTATAAAAATTTTATTTTTAGAATTAATCAAAAACTAGAACTTATTAGATCAAATGATGATAATAATTGTTTATTTACCGATCTTACTGATCATACATTTGAAATTAATATTTCTGAAATAATTTGGAGAATGCCACAAGTAAAATTTTCTGTTGAGCTTGAACATAATATAAATAAACAAATTTCTAATAATACAAATTTCAACATGTATTTTAGAAATTGGAAATATTTTTATACAAGCTCTATTCCTAGTGTGAAAGAATATACTTGGAGAATTACAACCACAAGTGTAAAACCTAGATATTTTTTGCTTGCTTTTCAAACAGATAGAAATCGTGATATTAAAAAAGATAATAGTAAACTTGATTTATGTAATTTAGAAAATGTACAAGTAAATCTTAAAACTACTAAATATCCTAATTCTGAATTGCGGCTATCTTATGAACAAAATAAATGCGATATTTTATATGATATGTTTTCAGAATTAAAAAATTCATATTATGGTCAAAATGAGTAATAAACCAATTATTAATTTTAATAAATTCTTAAGTGAATATCCTGTTATTATTATAGATACTTCTAAACAAAATGAAGTAATTAAAGAAGCAGTAATTGATATTAAAATTGATTTTAAATGGTGTAATACTTTTCCAGCTAATTCTATAGTTCATTGTTTAATAATCAGTGATGATAGTTTTTCATATAATCCATTAACAAATCATGTCATGCACACACAAGTATAATTTTTTTTATTATTAAATGAGTTCAATTAAAATCAAATCTTTAGACAAAAATTCTAAATTAACTATTAAAAATTTTGACAACTTTAAACCACCTGAAAGGGTTAATATTTTATTTCCAAATATTATTAGAGCAATTATTTGTGGACCAAGTAATTGTGGTAAAACGAATGTTCTATTAAGCATTATTACAAAAATTTACCATACAGATGTTATCATTTGTTCAAAAACTTCTTACCAAGACAAATATAAATATTTAGAAAATTTGATTGAAAAATATAATAATGTATGCGAAAAACATAACTTAGAGTCTAGAAAATTTCAAAGCTTAACATTAAATTCACTCCCTCAACCTGAAGAAATTCCATCTCATTCAGTTGTAGTTTTTGATGATATTTCCACTGAATCTCAAGATATAATTTCTAATTACTTTGCCTATGGTAGGCATAACAGTATTTCTTGCTTTTATTTAAGTCAAACATACTCTAAAATACCTAAACAACTCATTAGAGATAACGTAAATTATATCATATTATTTTCTCAAGATAAAACTAACTTGAAACATATTTTTGATGATCATATAACTGATATAAATTTTGAATGTTTTAAAAATTATTGTAATGTCTGCTGGGATGAAAAATATGGCTTTCTTACAATTGATAAAGAAAAAGAAACAAATGCTGGAAAATATAAAAAACTACTTGAAGCATATTTATTGACATAGATATGACATCTCATAATTGAAAGAGAATGTGAGTGCAAGCAAGCTCAGTTATCAGTTCTATTTTTAGATTTTTGCAACCGCAAAATATTTTCATTACATATTTGTATGTATCTGATGAATGCATTTACGATTTGTATGACCTAAACTGTTAGTCGATCATAGCACATTGGTTAGCGTTACGACTACGAATCCATCAAGTGGTGGTTCGAATCCCATACCGAACAAATCGAAAGTTTTTTCAATTTAAGTAGAAAAATGGGATTACTCATATAGAACGCAGTATCCAGAAGATTATTAGAGTCTGAGATACACCACCCACTGCTACTACTATGAACACTTTTCATAATTGAAAGGTTCAATTAGTAACTACGAATATAAGAGTAGTCTAGAACTAAATCGATATTGGCTCTCCTCTTTAAGAATTAAAGAAGGTTGATGAATTGGTATAGCTACTCTCATACACTTTAAACTAGTAAAGTAATCTACTCTAAGGTCTGAACAATAATATATAGGTAAAAAAAAACCTGGCCGGGTAAAAAAAAGCTGTACAGGTAAAAGAAAAACCTGGCTGGATAAAAAAAAAACTTGAATGGGTAAAAAAAACCTGACTTAACCTGACTTGAGTTACTTGAATATATGGTACTTGAAATGAAATCTGACGATCCCGAAATTTTCGGGGACGTTAAAAATAGAACATAGGCTAGCCCACCACCTGAACAACATTGGATATTTAATACAGTAGGCATATTTTGTATTGAAACAATAATTTTATTGAGTATATGGCAGTTTTTAATTTTTTATTGATGTTTTACCAATATTTTTTTAAAATATTGGCTTTTTATCCTATATTTTCTCCGTGTCTGAAAACTGTCCTGAAACTCGCATTTACCATACTACTAGTTATTTCTCTATGTTACAAACTTAATGTCAAAACTAATACAACCCTAAGGGAAAGGGTACAAACATATGAAAAGCCTACAATCCACTGGGTATAAAACGATCCATACCCTTTTCAATCCCTTCCTTAATTTAAGTATCCCAGAAATGTCGGCTTTTATGACGATGAAATATAGAAAATGTCATTGTCAGGACATATTGTTTAGACAGTTAATCAAAATCTCTTATGATTCGACAGAAAACAGCGTTTCCTCGTGTATACAAATGGTTTTTGTATGAAAACGCCTCCAAAAAGTGGGCTTGTGTTAAAAAGATATATAAAAGAAAAGTTTATGTTACCATAACTTATAATTTTGCATCAATTTTTTTTCTAAAACTAAACTATGCTACAAACCATGTATGAAAACTAATATACCTCTATGGGATAGGGTAAAAATATCTCACCTGACCCAGTTACAAACATATTATCGATTATTCTTTCAAAACTTGAGGAACAAAGTAAACCGAATAAACTTATTTTTGACAGGCTAGTTAAGCTCGAAAATAGTATTCGCAACAAACGTACCCCACCTTCAACATGAATAGATTTCTTAAAATTCTTACGTGGAATGCTAATGGCCAATTGACTTTGAAAACTTGCTTAATTCCCTTGGACAGCGTTTTGTCATCGGAGGGGACTTTAATGCAAAACATACATTCTGGCGATCTGGATGCATATCACAGAAAGGTAGGATGATTTATTCAAAAACGATATTGAAAATAATATTCGACTGGGTTTATCGCTAAGATCCCCATTGGAACTTGTTGTGAGTCAAGATTTGATGCAGTAGAGGAGGGCTTTGCACGCTCGCGGCTGCTCAGTTCAGCACGTCGGACGGGGTGTTGTTCTTGCCCACTCACTCTAAATCCTTGCTCTACAAGCATTTGTCTCGTGCAAATTTTGTTCATAAAAAAAATAAGAGAAGAAATTTACTCTACTTAGACTTCCGACCGACAAAGAAGATATGAAAGAAAGATAGGAGAAAATAAAATGAAAAGCCGATCACTAACTTATGCCACCACCCCTGAAAAAGAGCAGGAATTTACCACGATTCTAATGTTACTTACCTAAGATAAACTTAAGCTACCCTAAGAAGTAAAATAAACCCCTTAAATAAATCTTATCTAACTTAAATCTAACCTAAATTACCCTACACACGATTAATCATCCTGATATTTTTCCTATATAAAGGGTCATCAAGAACCGGTAATACGTCTGATGGTTTGGCGAAGGTTGGCCTGCCCACCCTGCTTGTCGAAAGACACGTCCAATGGCTATCTTCCTGCCCCCCCCCCCCTTATTAGTCAGTTAATTTCGTCCCGTTATGTCGAGTTATTCTACCAATGGACGACCCGCCCATCGCCCACACACCAATAACAAAAGGCTTTAAGCACGTGGCAAAAAAAAACGTAAAAAATATAGACATAAGGATTGTCTAGATATCTTGTTCAGACTTTTTTCAAAATTTTAAACGGTTTGGCCTAAAATTAGGTTTTACTAAAATGAGGGCGTGGCAGTGGGCGGATTTCAAAAATGTTTAGACTTCTTCGAACAGCACGTACAAGGATCACATGAACCAGATTTCATTATCCTAGCTCAAAATTTAAGGCCCAAAAACCGGTTACATACAGACGGACGGACGGACATTCAGACATGGCTTAATCGACCTAATCAGCTAGCGATTTTGAGCCGATCCATATACTTTGAGGTAAACCTAGCTAAATAATTTCACTATGCTACAAACCATGTATGAAAACTAATATACCTCTATGGGATAGGGTAAAAATATCTCACCTGACCCAGTTACAAACATATTATCGATTATTCTTTCAAAACTTGAGGAACAAAGTAAACCGAATAAACTTATTTTTGACAGGCTAGTTAAGCTCGAAAATAGTATTCGCAACAAACGTACCCCACCTTCAACATGAATAGATTCTTACGTGGAATGCTAATGGCCAATTGACTTTGAAAACTTGCTTAATTCCCTTGGACAGCGTTTTGTCATCGGAGGGGACTTTAATGCAAAAAATACATTCTGGCGATCTAGATGCATATCACAGAAAGGTAGGATGATTTATTCAAAAACGATATTGAAAATAATATTCGACTGGTTGTATCGCTAAGATCCCCATTGGAACTTGTTGTGAGTCAAGATTTGATGCAGTAGAGGAGGGCTTTGCACGCTCGCGGCTGCTCAGTTCAGCACGTCGGACGGGGTGTTGTTCTCGCCCACTCACTCTAAATCCTTGCTCTACAAGCATTTGTCTCGTGCAAATTTTGTTCATAAAAAAATAAGAGAAGAAATTTACTCTACTTAGACTTCCGACCGACAAAGAAGATATGAAAGAAAGATAGGAGAAAATAAAATGAAAAGCCGATCACTAACTTATGCCGCCACCCCTGAAAAAGAGCAGAAATTTACCACGATTCTAATGTTACTTACCTAAGATAAACTTAAGCTACCCTAAGAAGTAAAATAAACCCCTTAAATAAATCGTATCTAACTTAAATCTAACCTAAATTACCCTACACACGATTAATCATCCTGATATTTTTCCTATATAAAGGGTCATCAAGAACCGGTAATACGTCTGATGGTTTGGCGAAGGTTGACCTGCCCACCCTGCTTGTCGAAAGACACGTCCAATGGCTATCTTCCTGCCCCCCCCCCCCCCCCCCCCTCTTATTAGTCAGTTAATTTCGTCCCGTTATGTCGAGTTATTCTACCAATGGACGACCCGCCCATCGCCCACACACCAATAACAAAAGGCTTTAAGCACGTGGCAAAAAAAAACGTAAAAAATATAGACATAAGGATTGTCTAGATATCTTGTTCAGACTTTTTTCAAAATTTTAAACGGTTTGGCCTAAAATTATGTTTTACTAAAATAAGGGCGTGGCAGTGGGCGGATTTCAAAAATGTTTAGACTTCTTCGAACAGCACGTACAAGGATCACATGAACCAGATTTCATTATCCTAGCTCAAAATTTAAGGCCCAAAAACCGGTTACATACAGACGGACGGACGGACATTCAGACATGGCTTAATCGACCTAATCAGCTAGCGATTTTGAGCCGATCCATATACTTTGAGGTAAACCTAGCTAAATAATTTCACTATGCTACAAACCATGTATGAAAACTAATATACCTCTATGGGATAGGGTAAAAATATCTCACCTGACCCAGTTACAAACATATTATCGATTATTCTTTCAAAACTTGAGGAACAAAGTTAACCGAATAAACTTATTTTTGACAGGCTAGTTAAGCTCGAAAATAGTATTCGCAACAAACGTACCCCACCTTCAACATGAATAGATTCTTACGTGGAATGCTAATGGCCAATTGACTTTGAAAACTTGCTTAATTCCCTTGGACAGCGTTTTGTCATCGGAGGGGACTTTAATGCAAAAAATACATTCTGGCGATCTAGATGCATATCACAGAAAGGTAGGATGATTTATTCAAAAACGATATTGAAAATAATATTCGGCTGGTTGTATCGCTAAGATCCCCATTGGAACTTGTTGTGAGTCAAGATTTGATGCAGTAGAGGAGGGCTTTGCACGCTCGCGGCTGCTCAGTTCAGCACGTCGGACGGGGTGTTGTTCTCGCCCACTCACTCTAAATCCTTGCTCTACAAGCATTTGTCTCGTGCAAATTTTGTTCATAAAAAAATAAGAGAAGAAATTTACTCTACTTAGACTTCCGACCTACAAAGAAGATATGAAAGAAAGATAGGAGAAAATAATATGAAAAGCCGATCACTAACTTATGCCGCCACCCCTGAAAAAGAGCAGAAATTTACCACGATTCTAATGTTACTTACCTAAGATAAACTTTAGCTACCCTAAGAAGTAAAATAAACCCCTTAAATAAATCGTATCTAACTTAAATCTAACCTAAATTACCCTACACACGATTAATCATCCTGATATTTTTCCTATATAAAGGGTCATCAAGAACCGGTAATACGTGTGAGAATTGAACGACTGGACTCAATTTGTTCTTTCTTTATTGAAATGTAACACCAGACTGACTTACTGGCTATCCTTAGACTTAAAATGAAAACATGAAAACAACGCTTAGAATATTACCTAACATATAGCAATATAACTTAATCATAGGATTGGCGTGTATATATGCACCGTGATGACCAAACACATAGTCATCATGTTTTCGTGCGAAGATTCAAGGTCTCAAGGTCTCTTGTAGCCAAACGCATATAGCTGGTATATTGGTATCTGGTCTAGCATAAACATTTGATGTTGTTGTTGACGATGTTTTGTATAATCAATTGCATGATTTCGTACAGTTGCGTTGACATGTTCTTACTGGCTTGGTTTGTTGAGATGGCGTTATATGCTTGTTGGGCAAAGCGTATATAACTTATCTAGTCTAGTGGAACATTTGATGCTGTTGTTGACAATGTTTTGTATAATCAAATTATTGCATGATTTCGTACAGTTTCGAATTCGAATTTTTGAGTGACGTCCATGAATGATGTGATGTTGAAGAGGTAGATTCTAAAAGTTTATTAGCTTTTATACAAACATTGTATATACAGATTTATCAGTTGATTGCTAAGGTATCTATTTGATGTTCCTTGATGATTGTTGTGGTTGATTCAGATATAAGTTATCCATATTTGAAGCTCATTAATTCATCAGTGTGATATCAAAAGATAATAGATGTGTTAAAGGCCAAAATATAAAACGAAACAAACTACTTTCTTTTTGCTATAATTTTTTATACGGTGGTTGTTAATCCAGTTTTTTTTTTTAAATTCAACTCAGTTACATTGGTTATTATTATTTTTTAAAATAATAAAGATTTTATACGATTATAAGTAGATATGACTAGTTTAAAGTAGGATTAGAGAATCAGAGACAATGCTTTCAACTTCCTAGCTTGTAAATTTACGTTTTTTCATTACCTTTTGTTTATGAACTCTTCTCTTATTCGTGTCTAAGGTAATTTTATTATTTTTAATTACTATATGCTCATTAAACCTGGCTGCTAATTTGTTTCGCCTATCATCTAATTCGAATATTTAATCATTTTGTTGAAAATCAGGCGGTTATTTGCGTTTTTCATTAAGTTTGTTTATGAGGTGCTGTTTGTTAGTTAAACTTCGTTTATGCATTAGTTTAGCCAGCAATTCATACTCTTTAATATGTTTTTTTGTTTTTTTTTTTTAAATTAATTTTTTATTTCCTTAAAATATTAACTTAATACTAGACAAAAATGCTTAAATCTAACTTATCAATAACATATTTACTTAAACTAAATTATGGCCCTTAGCGGGCGCTGTAAGTTTACATCTAACAGCTTTTATTTTGCCTTTCGGCTTCAAGTTTCTTTTTTTTTTATTTTAAAATAAATTTATATTTCAAAGAAAAATTTAAAAAAATTTGATTTTTCGATTATATAAAAAAAAAACTTAATCTACTTAAGACTACTTAATACTACTTAAATACTTTATACTACTTAACTACTTAAGACTACTTAACTACTTAAGATTACTTAACTACTTAAACTTAATTATAATCTGGGTGGCGAGCCCTCGCTGCATATGCCCCGAGGGGTCGCCATCCTGATCGAGTCTTTTGGTCCACAGGCAGCATGCAACCAACCATATTGTACGCCAATATGGAGCACAATCCCCGCCACAGACCTAGTACTAGAATTAATTTATCGAAGAACTAATTATTGGACTAAAAGTCCGCAAAGTCTAGAGGAAATGCTGAATCACTTCCCTCGTGTAGCCACCAGAATTCGGTGCGCTGCCTTTCGGCCTCGGTCCTAACGCGATCCGATACCGCCGTGCTAAAGCGGAGGAGCTCCGGAGCATTGTCAACGTACCCTTCGCGGATTAGCCGTTTGTCACGCGCGTCACGGTAGCGGTGGTATAAAACCGGGATACCGTTCCTGTCTTGCACCAACCCTAACGAATCGATATAAACAAATGCCTCTGGTGGAATAAAGCCAGACATGAGCGCACTCTCCATATATGTTTCATTGGGGTAATAAGCCCCGAAGATCAGGCTGTTGTCGCTAGCCATCGCCCTTGCAGCGTGCCTTCGATTCACCTTAATTAGGAAATTGTCAATTCTGTTCAACTGGGCCTCATTGTATAGAACCTCGTTCCGATAGTATTTTTTGTACTCGAAGTCTGGTGTTCGGTACAACCCTAAGCAGGATCGGAGACAACGCCTCTCGAATAGCCGTATCCTATCCATGTAGGATGGTGATACATTGAACCACACGGGATAACCGTAAGCGATGATCGGCCTTATGAGGGCCATGTAGCAAATGACTTTCACCCTTGAATCAAGTTGACTGTTTTGAAACAATCGCCTTGTCAGAGCATAAGCCCCCTTAGCCCTGGCCAGACAAGCATCCACATTTTTGTTAAAATACAGAAACTTATCAAGCCAGATGCCAAGGTATTTGACTTCACTTCTCACCGCTAACGGCCGTCCATGCTGTCCAATGATACACAAATTTTTCCAGTTTTTTCTGGTATCGTAAGAAGCCTTATGCAGTGGGGTCCTAAACAGAATTGTTTCGGTTTTTTGGAAATTGATCCTCAATTTCCAGTCATCACAATATCTTTTAATGTGATCGAAGTCACGTTGCAAAAGTATGTTGATGACCTCGATTTTCGGACCTGATCTGTACGCCACTAAATCATCTGCGTACGCTATAGCGTGTCTGAGAGAACCTACAAGATCACTTGTATAAATGTTAAACAATATCGGGGAGTTCACCGCCCCCTGTTGTAAACCGTTTTTAATTTCAAAGACTTTACTCGAAGTTACGTTGCCACATTTGTCAACGAACATCTTTCCCATAAGCATTTCATAAATCATATATAGCATGGGCTTACGCATGCCCAGTCTGGTCAGCTTGTAGAAAAGCCCCTCTAACCATACGGTGTCGAAGGCCTTCTCAAAGTCAACCAGACAGGCCCCTGTGCACTGTTTTTTGGATTTATTCCATTGGATGTCGGAGACTAATTTCGACGCGGCATGAATTGTGTCATGCCTCGCTCGAAAACCAAACTGATTTTCCGGGATAATTTTATTTTCCTCGACCCACTCAAGCAGAGCCCTATTGACTATTTTCTCAAATACCTTGCTTACATTCGGCAGAAGGCTTATTGACCGAAGATTAGCTGGATTTGTTTTGTCCTTGTCCTTTTTGGGGATAGGATGTACCACCGCCGTTTTCCAGTGCACCGGATAATGTGCATTATTCAGTGCATTGTTAAACAGCGTGGTGAAAATATCGACTGCTTCCACTGGCAGGTGTCTCAATACGACGTTTGGGACACCGTCCTCTCCCGCCGACTTTTTATTTTTCAGTGATACGAAGATGTCAAGGAGTTCATCTTTTTGAACGAACAGCATCATGCTATTGGCGACTATGCCATTTGAAGGGTTTTCGTCATTGAATACGGTAAAACCGTTATTCTCAGATCGCCAAGCTTGGAGTTCGGTACGTAGATAAAAGTGATTCAGAAAGGCTCTCTCCTCATTATCGCGATTTGGGCGAACAGGACTGTTCACCGTATACACGGTCTCGAAGAAAGCGCCTATCGAATTCGCCTTCTCCTGAGGATCTTCGATCGTGAAAAATCCGTCGTTCGAGTCTACACTTTCCGGACTTATACCAACAGTCGTGAGCGTCTGTCTGTTCTCTGTCGTTTGGGAAATTCGGACACATGGGATGTCATTATGATCTTTTCGCCTGAATATTTTATTTATTTGCGGGAACATATTCGGGCTACTGGTTTTTATAGCCTGAATTTTCTTGCCCCAGTACAAACTTACAGATTTTCTACAATTTTCCGATATTAGGTGTTTAAGGTTTTTGATCAATGACTTCAATGTCCGAATCTCCGGGTCTTGTCTGTCCGTAAATTGTCTCTGCAGCCGTTTAAGCCTTGAGACCAACCTACATCTGTGTTTGTGGAGTGCATCGATTGTTGGCGTTCGATACTTCTCCGTCTGGTCGTCAGAACTAGTTACCTCAGGGATAGCTAGGTTCATTGACCTAGTGATGACCTCATTCATTTTTAATAAATTTTGGTCAATTTCATCGTTTGTCAGGTTTCTGTTTGTTGGAGGGATGATTTCGCTCAAACGTTATTCTCGCTTTACGACTCTGGTGAAGCGCGGCCAGTTCGTCTTTCGATAGTCGAAAGAACGCACTTGGTCGAACTCCTCCAGTGGAATTTGCTCGTTTGGGATACTAAATATGGCATCAAGTCCGAGGTGGTCACTATCGTAATCGAATGCTCGCACACAGTTCCGAGCGTGTTCGTTATTTGTTAGTTCTAGTCTATTGTCCATAAGTGCTAAGTCCAGAAAAGAGTTTCCTCTCGGGAAGGACCGGATATCCGTCGCGTACAAACTAAGTTTGTACTCAATCATATTTTGCTCCCGCCAATTCTGAAGCAGTCGACCTCTAGTGTTCGCGATTGTATTTCCCCAAGCCACATGCTTAGCGTTAAGATCGCCGGCCAAAAAGTAATAATTTTCAGCCGATTCAAGCTGTAGGCAACGAAAAAGTCTGCTATAAATTGAGTTTGTTGAGTTGCTTCAGGTGCATAAAGCGACACCACATACATTCTCCTCCGACTATGGAGAGGAATGCATACGGTGCATGCTTCCAGCACCTGAAACCTACGTACTCCCGCGCTATATATGATGCTATGGCGTAAGCCTTTGCGTAATAAGACAGCGACCCCACCCCCTTGGGAGGAGTGGGGTCGGTCTCTCCTCACTACATGGTAGTTGCTGTATCCCAATTTGTGTTTCTGGTTTAGCTTAGTTTCGCTGACCAAAACTACATCCGGGAGTTGGTTTTTCAACAGGTTTGTAAAAACGGTTCTTCTCTCGCCCCTGACTAATGAATTAACATTCACAGCTAGGATCCTAAAGTTTACCTCATCCAGCGTACTTATCATATTCATGGCGCGCTAGACACGGCAAACATCGAATAGATATGATCTATTCTAGCTGCTTGCTCGTTTAGTTGTTTTTGGAACTGATCGATCTTGCTATCTAATGACAGCAAGAACTTTTTCATATCCAAATCGGCTTCAGGTGCTTTTTCAGCAACCTTAGGCCTGTTTAATGTCTGGGAGCTACCCGTTCCAGCTGCCATTTGGGCATAGGACATGTTGGGCTCAACCCTATTTGTGAAAGAGCGACTTTTAAGCCGCCTTTCTTCTTCTACAGCCTGTTTCCGAGCTAGCATACTCTTCTTTTTCTGTTGGAATACAGGACATCCCTTATAGTTAGCAGGGTGCCCCGCATTCCCGCAAAGAACACATATGAGCTTGCTCATATCTTCTACTCTATCGCTACCTAGAGGACATTCGTTTAAAATGTGGTCCTCGTCGCACTTAACACATCTAATCTGCATGTTGCAGTTAGAAGCGGCATGCCCGAACATCTGACAGCGCATACATTGCAATATGCGATCTGTCCTTTTTAATTTATCCCATTTTACAGCATGATAGTATACGCGATTGATTCTGCGTAGACTATCGATTTTGCTATTGGGGGTTAGTTGTACGAGGAAAAATGGTAACCTTTGGTTACCACCCCTACCCTTGACCGCGGAAAACGGCTTTACACCGACGAACTTAAGGTCGTCGCTATCAAAACACTTGAGCTCGTTTAAGAGCTCCTCCGCATCAACAGCGGCGGGATCGATTCCCTTAAGAATCATCGTTTTTAATTTTTCGGTTTTGGGCGTGTACGTGAAGTACTCTGCCTTAACCCCCTCCAGTGCTTTGCGGACTTTTTTGTAGTCCTCAATACTATTACATACAATCTTATGTTTTTGGGCCGAGATATGCTTGACCGCGAAATCCTTAATGTATCTCTTACACAATTTTATACTATCACTAGTACAAAGGTAACTTACGTTGATGGGGGGTACTTCTTCCCTCTTTTCCTTTGGGTGTTGCATCTGCTGCTTCTGTTGTCTTTGCTGCTGGTGTTGTTGCGGCTGTTGTTGTTGTTGCTGCATTCGTTGGTGCTGCTGTTGTTGCTGCTGCTGTTGCGGCTGTTGTCGTTGCTTCTTCTGATGTTGTTGTTGCATAGCAAACCGTTGCTGCATTGGTTGCAGTTTATTCTGCTGAAGCATTGGCTTCGCTTTCAGCTCGATTTGTTGTCTCAGCTTCTGCCTCCTTTCTTTTTCCACGAGGGCATCTTTTTGTCTGGCCTCTCGCATTTTTTCGAGTTTAGCCGTTAACTCTGCGATGAGGATGCTCAACTTGGCCTCCTCATCATTCACAGCAGGCTGCGCTTCGTCAACCTCTGCGAGCTCTTTGTATGGGTTTCCCTCGCCAACGTAGCGGGGTTCCCCTTCATCAAACGCGGATTCATCGAGGTCCTCCTCTTCTTCCATTGTTGTTGGCAGCGGTGTATTTTCCGCTACCTGCATACATCGCCGCACGTTGAGATTAGGTACGGGATTAAGCTTCCTCCGCCTCCCCATTTGGATTGTTGCCGTTGCACTTTCTGCTGCTGCTGTGGTTGTTGGTGCCGCCTCTTTCGTTGTCGCTGGTACCAGCTTTGTTGGCATACCTGCCGTCGCAGATGCCGGTCAGGTGATAGCACCACTACTCCACGTGGACAATAAATATTGTTTTGCTAACTTGCACTTACTCGCTACTTCACTTTGGAAATATACTTCCGCACTTAACTAGCCGACTGACCACTACGAGAGTTGGAGAACGACTGACTTTTTAATATGTTCCTTAAGACCTTAAGGTACTCTTGCTCAGTTTTTAAATTATTGTTGATAGAAAAGAGATTATTTTTTGTTATATGACCAGTCAATAGCTCAAAAGGGGACAGTTAAGTGGCAGAGTGGATTGAGTTGTTATATGTTATAACAGCTTCGTCAACAATCTCATCGATGGGGTTTGCCTTATCCTGAGATTTAATGATTCGTATTAGTTCTGTAAGAGTCGAATGAACTCGTTCAACAGGCGAGTTTCCTGTTAAAGTTTTGGCACAGATTGTATGCAAACTTATACTGTAAATTTTTAAGAATTCTCTAAACAAGGTGGATATAAATTCACTCCCATTATCCGTAACGACCTGTTGTGGGATTCCATAATGGGAAAAGAAGTGTTTCAAGGATTTAATTAAATTCACACTATTTCTGGCCGTTAGCAAATAGACACTGGAGAAGCGACTGAATTTATCAATAATTGTCAGAAAGTTTTCTTTGTGTATTGAATATATATCTAAATGAAGGATTTGTAATGGCTTAGATGGTGTTTCTGTAATCTCGTATTTCAAGCGTTCTCTTTTGCGATCATATTTATATTTCTGACATATCTCGCAATTATTGATTATACGTGTAATCAGATGTTTCATATTTGGAAAATAGTACTCTCTTTTTAAATGCTCAAAGCTTTCATTAATACCTCTATGGGTCGAATTGGTATGATAATTTCTTCCTGATTATCAGAATCTATCACATCTTCTAACATGGTATTACATCGAACTATTTTCAACCTGCCATTACTGAAATATTTAGTATAAACGGATTGAATTACTCTAAACGTTATGTCATCGGTTAATACCGCTTTAGTGGCCATGTAATCCTTAAAAACGCTTACTATAAACTTTTCTGCGCAAATTTGATTATATTCTATTGTAAATCGTTTTTTTCTTTTAAATAGGATTTTGAATTTAATGTCCGGTTTTGTTCTAATACTATTTTCTTTGAGAATGATCTGGTTTTAAAACTCATTTATAGGACGCTCCGATATGGGAATACCATCATCGATATTTTCATCGGCTGAATGGATTGTGGAAAGATTGTCCTGAAAGTCAATATTATTTTGGGTGGATATATTGTCTAAGTTTTCAGTTTCATCAGAAGCACTATTTGTTTCAGTCACATTTATCTCAATTCGAGATAAGGCGTCAGCATTGGAGTTCTGTTTACCCTTTTTGTACGTTATATAATAATCATACTCCTCCAACCTAAGTCGCCAACGCACAAGCTTTGAGTTTGGCTCTTTTAAAGAAAAAAGCCATGTTAAGGGCTTGTGATCGGTGACGATCTGAAATCTTCGCCCAAATAGATAAGGCCGGAAAACTTTTGTGGACCAAACAACAGCAAGTAGCTCTTTTTCAATCGTGCTGTAATTCTGTTCAGTTTTAGATAGAGTACGACTTGCATAACAAATCGGCTTATCGGATCCAATGAGTCCTTGAGATAAAGCAGCACCTATAGCAACATTACTCGCGTAGTAAGGTTGAAAGGTTTTGAAAAGTCCGGATATTTTAAAATAGGATCATTGCATAACAGGGTTTTGTAGGTTTCAAAGCAGTTAATGTATTTGGAATCAAGAATTATTTTGTTTCCTTTTCGGAGATACTCCGTCATTGGCTTGGTTAGCTTAGCGAAATCCTTAACAAATTTTCTGTAGTAGCCAAGAAGTCCAAGAAACGATTTTATTTGCTTCCGGGTTTTTGGTATAGGAAACTTTTTTATAGCGCTAATTTTGTCGGGATTTGGTTTTACCCCATCCGCTGTCACTAAATGTCCTAAAAATGATACCTCTTTGTGAAAAAATTCGGACTTTTCCAGTTGAATTTTAAAATTTGCTTTTCTCAGCTTTTTAAAAACTACATCCAAGTTTTCAACATGTTCTTGGAGAGATGATGAGAACACTATAATATCATCCATATACACCAGACAAACTTTACCTTGAAGCTCTCGCAAAACGTTATCCATTACGCGTTGAAATGTCGATGGGGCGTTCTTAAGTCCGAACGGCATACGGACGAACTCATAATGACCATTATCAACGGAGAATGCCGTTTTTGGGATATATTCAGCCTTAACTTCAATTTGATGGACCCAGATGCTAGGTCTAGTGTGCTGAAGTATATGGATCTTCCTAGCTTGTCAAGAATTTCATTTATATTTGGTATCGGATATTTATCATCTATCGTCTTCTCATTTAGTTTTTGGTAGTCTATGACTAAACGCCATTTTTCTTTACCACTTGCGTCTCTCTTTTTTGGCACTAACCAAATTGGAGCAGACCACGGCGAAAAACTGTGACGAATAATACCCTGGTTAAGCATATCATTGATTTGTTTTTGGATTTCAGTTTTATGCACATATGGGTAACGATAGGATTTTGTATAGATTGGTATATTATCCTTGATGTTAATCTCATGCTTAATAGCATTCGTGAACGTTAAGTTGTTTCAGTCTTTGAAGAAAATATCCTCCTACCTTTTGCATAACCCTCCTATAGCATTCTTTTCTTCGGTGTTTAAATGATTTGTGCGAATTAGTTCATGAATACTGAAATTGTTTAAGCTTTCCGCGTTATTTATTGACAGGTTGTGAATTTCCATACATGTATTATGATCGAGAGACTTAACTTTGAGTGGTTGTTCAATTACGAATGTTTGTGGTAATTCTGAAGTATTGACATCTTCCACCAAAGAGTAGCAATGCTGAGCCTCGTAAATCCCTTCTGGTACTATTAAATCGTCTCGTGTAATAGTCGGTTTAATAAAAACACTGCCAAATTCAATGTCAACGGGTAAATTACAAACTGCTTTGCACAAACCTGGAACCGTGTATTTTTTGGACATAAGATTTGGTTTGTACATTATTGGAATTTTCGACCGAGATCTTTCATCATTTCAGTACGGATTAAGCCGTTGAAGTAATTATGGAACTTTAATATTAAGAACGACAATACTCTATTTGTATTAAACTCTTTTAAACCATTAATATCTATTTTTTTATTTATAAATTCCTTATTGAAAATCGTTTTTATTTCAACAGGTGCTATAGCTTGTATTTGCCTGGGATCAACTATGCCTGGACTAATAAATGATTTATTACTCCCTGTATCTATGAGGAATTTGAGTTTTTTGTTATTAATACTATCAATAATAATATATGGTAATACGTACGAATTATAACTATTGATTTCTAGGTAACCTATTGGTTTTCCGAGGCTTGTAAAGGAAAATTTCCATCGTCAATTTCACCGTGAATTATTTGATTTGCGGGACCAGGCCTATCGAAACTTTGAACATAGTTTTGTGGTTCATCGTAATTTTGATAGTCTGGATAGTTAGGGTTTCTAAGCCAAGGGGTATAATAATTAATATATGGAGTTCCTTCTATGTTATGGAATTGATTTTGTGAACTATTAAAACCTCTATTGGTATTACTACTATAGGTGTCCATAGGTTCGGGTGGAGGAAAAATCTGAGGCCAGGATCCGAATTGCTATTATTAGGTCTTGTAAAATTTTGCTGGTTAATATGAGGATGTCTTACTAGAGGATATTGGGGACTATTGGGTTGTATTATGGGAATTGGAGGGTACTGGGGGTTAGTGTAACGTTGTCTATGGGATTGTTGGGGATGTCTGAATGAAGGTCGTTGCAAACCAATCGTATGGTTTGATTGAATTGGTCTGTATTGATTTGCTTTATTGTGCGGTACATGCTGTTGTTGAGGATTTTGAAAATAGTGGCAGTTTTGTTCTTGAAGGCAGTAATTTAGTGCTTCTGCCAATTTGCTTGGCCTCATCGATCTAATAGTGGACCCTAATGGCTCTTTAAGACCAGATAAAAATGTGTTTAAGCACATTTCCTGATAAAGCGATTGTTTTGACCTTATGACATTAACATCAGTCTCATGAACATTTACATGATTTGTCATTGCTGATAGTATATCTATTACCTTAGCGTAAAAACTTTCTACTGTCGATTGGTTCTGCCTAAGCTGATGTAAGTCACGAATAATAATAGTTTCATTACGTTTATCAGAGTAATGAACTATTAAGTTTGCTTTCATTTCCTGCCAATTGATAGCTGTGCCATACATATTTAAAACTTCGTTAGCTGGTCCCAAAACCTTGTTTCTGATTGCTCTAATAATAATTTTTTCGTACGTAGTTCCTCCAATTTGAGGCAGTAGATTTAAGATTTCTTCAACATTACTTATAAGCACCCAGGGTTACCATCAAAGTTGGGAAGGTCTTTTATTGCGTCAGGGATTCTGATGCAGTTAAAGGCATCCAAAGCAACTGAAGAATGATTTAAATTCATTTTTTGGGAAATGTTATTTAAATCGTTTTTCAAACAACACAATTTTTTGTCAACAATATAAGTCTTACTACTGGTAACTGAACACAAGCCTAATTTAAATAAATTATTTATAATTTCAAAATTATTTGAGGTCTAGTACACACACTTCACTTGCGAGGTTCTTTAACGTGAACCAAAGGATAAAAATCCACCACTTCGTTGTATGATCTCAGTGTGTTCTTTAGTCCACACTTTAATTTTTTAGCTACTATACTTTTTATTCACTAACTGAGATGTGGAACTAAGTATCCTACCGACTTCGCCAGTTAAAGTTCCGCGTGTGAGAATTGAACAACTGGACTCAATTTGTTCTTTCTTTATTGAAATATAACACCAGACTGACTTACTGGCTATCCTTAGACTTAAAATGAAAACATGAAAACAACGCTTAGAATATTACCTAACATATAGCAATATAACTTAATCAAAGGATTGGCGTGTATATATGCACCGTGATGACCAAACACATAGTCATCATGTTTTCGTGCGAAGATTCCGACCGCTAGGCTGCTGCTGTTGCACGGGCTGCTGTGATGGTCGCCTCAAGGTCTCTTGTCGCCAAACGCATATAGCTGGTATATTGGTATCTGGTCTAGCATAAACATTTGATGTTGTTGTTGACGATGTTTTGTATAATCAATTGCATGATTTCGTACAGTTGCGAGGACATGTTCTTACTGGCTTGGTTTGTTGAGATGGCGTTATATGCTTGTTGGGCAAAACGTATATAACTTATCTGGTCTAGTGAAACATTTGATGCTGTTGTGGACAATGTTTTGTATAATCAAATTATTGCATGATTTCGTACAGTTGCGTTGTCGTGTTCTTAGCTGGCTTAGTTTGTTGAGATGGCGTTATATGCTTGTTGGGCAAAGCGTATATAACTCGCGCACAAAACACTTAAAAGCAGAACTACTACTTAGCTAACCGTACATTATTTTATAAATTGAAAAAAAGCAACGCCTAAACAAAACAAACCAAACTTAAATAAAAAATTGTAATACTAAACAAAAAAAGGTTTGTACACCACTGGGTAACGCTTCTTTCTAGTGTATTATGTATATATATATATTTATATATATATTGTTTTTGTATAAGTTTTTACACTTTTGTGTCACTATGCACTACAACTATTGTTTTTATTTTGCAAAATTTTGTGGAACGGAGTATGGTAATACATATAGATAATATGATACAGGCACCGTGTACCTATATGTATATGCGTAAGCACCGCTCAGATCATTTTTTTTGTCTATAAGCCACCTAGACAAATAAAGGTAAACATTTTTATAAGCCATAACGATTGTTTTGTCACGCAAAAGCCTACCTCAGTATCAACGAAACATAAATAGATAGATATATTTTATTTCGTTCAAATTTTACAAAAAATCTTTTTGCCGCACAATTTACATTTACAAAAATATGATAACAATATATCTTTCTACTGAGAAATAAATAAATATTAATATATACATTTTAGGATTATTTAAAGAAAACAAATCTTTGAGGAAACAACGAAAAGGAAAACCTCAATAATTAAACAAAAAAAAATAAATAAATTAAAAATATATAAATAAATTTGTAAATAAATAAATAAATAAATAATTAAATAAATAAGAAAATAAATAAATAATAACAAAAAATATATATAAAAAATTAATAATAAATAATAAGATTAAGACATCAAATAGATAAACAAATTAGGAAATATGTGGTAAACAAATTAGGAAATATGTAATAAATATTATTGAAAAATACATAAATAAATAATGAAATGTAGAAACATAATAAATTAATACAAATAACATATAATTAAAAAAAAACAATTAAATTTACAATTCAAATAAATATAAGATTAAAAAAAAAGTATACAAAGATATAGATAAAGATAACACATAAACAAATTAAAGTTGGGAACAAGGTAAATGAAAAAAAAACATGAATTAATGTACTAGATATTAAGATTAAGCTCATTTATTAAACAATCGCATCTATTCCTAAATGTAACGTATAGTTTACGTATTCTGTCGGTGATCAATTCAACATTTGCTCGTTTATGTAGGTCTAATGTCGAATGATGCCAGGGAAGATTTAACATAATTTTAAATAAATTGTTTTGAGAGATCTGGATTTTATTACTATGACAAACAGCACAATTACCCCACACTGACAACCATAGAGAAAAATTGCTTGAAATATTACTTTGTGTATTATAACTTTGTTTTCGTTTGATAACTTTGATTTCCTGTTAACAAATGGATATAACATTTTGACTGCAATAGTTATATGCTCTTTAAAAGTTAGCTTGGTGTCGTGGTGAATGCCAAGATACTTTATATAAGGCTCCCACATAATCTAACGCCCAATTATTTTTAGCTGATTTGCAGGCAGAAAACAGAACTTTCTTTTTCTGGAAAAAAAGATAGCCTGGATTTTACCCGCATTAAGCTTTATCTTCCATTTTGTGTAGTACTGTTCTAGTATTTTCGCCGCATTATTTAGATTTGTCTCAATTTCGAGGCCAAATTCGTGCGACGTGAGTATCGCAGTATCGTCAGCATAAATAGCAACTTCACATTATATAAACTCGGACCAAGCACTGAGCATTGTGGCACACCAGCATAAAAATGAATTATGTTAGACGCATTATTATTGACATACATTCTAAAACAACGACTTGACAAAAAACTTTGAACAATTTTACAAATGAAGATAGGTACATTAAAGTTTAGCATTTTGTAAATAAGACCATTGTGCCACACAGAGTCGAATGCTTTCTCTATATCGAGCAGTTTCATACCAATTGATTTGCCTGTTGCCCGGTTTCTTTTAACAGTATTACAAATTCTTAACACTTGATGAGAAGTGCTATGATGAGGTCTAAATCCAAATTGTTCATTCGGAAATATTTTGTTTTCCTCAATAACATTTGACAATTTTTAAGAAGACTTATCGGTCTGTAACTTTCAGGGCTGTCAGCTGGTTTTCCAGCCTTCTGTATAAGAACCACTTTCGCTTGTTTCCACGCATCTGGGAAGTATTGCAATTTTAAGCATGAATTAAATATGAAAGCCAAACATTTTATACCTATCTTTGGTAGTTTTTTTATGTAGATGTTTTTGATGTTATCGATTCCACCTGTTCTTTAATGTTTAAATTTCTTATAAAAAAATGAATATCTGATTCAGATACAAACACATTGGATGGTGTTTTACAAGAGTGTCTGCGTTTGCATCCCCTAGGCGTTGAGATACCACGTGATTTTGTGGAAAATAAAACCTAGTGCATTTGCTTTATCAGTGTCTGTGTAAAGTGTTGTTATATTATTTGTAAGGCATGGAATTTGTTCCTTTTTATTTTTAATCACTTTTATTATATTCAAAAAGGGTTTTGAGGATTTATCAAGTGATTTAAGTTTACTTTTCCATAGCTTGTTTCGATGGTTTTGAATAAATTGAGATATTTCCTTGTTCAGTTTTGTTACTTGATCTCTAAAAAACGTTTGTGTACATTTTTGCCAATTACGTCTATGCATGTTTCTTATTTTAATAAGCTCCAATACATGAGCAGGCATTTTAAAACAATAATGTTTTCCAACAAATTTTGGGACACTGACATTAACTGATTCTAAAATGTGATCTGAAAGATGTTGGACAACAGCATCTACTTCGAGTTTATTAGAGACGTTTTCAAGATTCGTATTCATAAATCTTAATTTTCTTTTTTTACACTACGAAAAGTTTTCCAGTCAGCATTTTTAATGTCTTGGAAATATTGCACATTTTTTATACCCGAAGAAAGAAGACGACATAAAACAGGATTATCATCAGAGTTAAGCTCATTAAAAGATATAGGTTGAGAAATAAGACTAGATGTGTTAGTTAGAAATAGATCTAAGACAGACGGACTTCCACGAGAACTGGCAGGGTCATAAGTAGTATATAAGTATATTTCCCCATGAGTTTGCTCTAATGCAACCCCAATCTTTATGCCTGCAATTTATGTCTCCTCCTACCAAGAATTCATTATTTGTGCATAACATTTTTCTTCAATCAGTCTTAAATCGTATTTTCGTTTCATAAGTACCTACCTCCATTAAAATAAACACAAACTATTTTGATAGTTTTATTTGTGCTCAACAATACTTCAATTCCCACATTTTCTATATAATGTGTTTGAACTGCAGGCAAAAGCTTATGCTGAATTTACCTCCTTATGAGAATTGTTACACCTCCACCTCTTCTACCATTTCTATCAACGCGATAGCATCTAAAATTTGAACTGGATAATTGAATATTAGATGTTAACCATGTTTCTGTGACTAGAGCTATATCAATTTGGTTACGATTTAGGAAGCAAATAAATTCAACATGTTTATTTCTAATAACTCTGGCATTCCATGTTACAATATTTAAGTAGTTATCTATCACAATACTTGACATTGTTATACAAGAACTTATTAGCTAATTGTGCGACAACATTGAATTGATCTAATTTAGATTTGCAAGAACCTAGTTTTGATATCATCTCCATAACAAGAGAGTTTTATTCACCCATAGTAAACAAATCATTGCTTGAAGTGTACACATTGTTGGTGGTATTGTCGTTGCTAACAGATGACCGCTGTTGCGGTATATCAGCTGTTGTAGTACGCTCCCATGCGGTTCTACTCTCGCATGCGGTGTCAGTGGACTTATGGGGTCCATTGCAATTTGCACATTTTTACACATTATAATTGTCGCAGTCAACAGTTTTGTGAGGACCAGCGCAGACAGAACAGTATGTTTTGGTGTGACAGTTTCGTTCACCATGGCCAAACATTTGGCAGTTTCAGCATTGTGTTAGTTTGTTTTTATGTTTACGTTGAAAGCTCCAGCTGATTTGCGTATGAAAAATAGAGCGAATATTTTTTTTTAAATCACTGATTTTAATTTAAATAACTGACTTTCAAAGAAAAATATATAAAAAATGTCAGTGCAATGTTCGTATTTCTTCACTTTTTAATTTCGTGGTTTCAACTTCACCTAAACCAAAGAAAACCACTTTGAAAGCTTTTCCGCTCTTCAGATCGTGAGTGAAATATTGAAAGTTGTAATCTTTTAATTTATTAAGAACAGAACTAAATGAGCTTATAGATCCGCACATGATTTTAATGCCTATAGACATTTTTTTTAATACAGTAGTCAGTAACACTAATGGTTTCCATTAATTTATGTACATAATCACAATGTTTTTGTAATAATTTTATTGGGGAAACAACAACTTTCTGTGATTAAGGCAGCACATGCTGGTCGTCCATATCATCACTATCGTTGTCACTATCCGGCAAACACTGCAATGGACTATAATAATTGGAATTTTTATATTTTTATTGCTATTTTTAGCCATTTTAGGGATATATTTTGTTTTTTTTTTATCCGAGGACAAAGAATCGTTCTCGTTACAGGGCGATCTCGCGCGTTTGTTAGTTTTGAAATACGAGCATAAATGTGAAATGAAAAAAAAAGTAAATATATCACAAAAGATTTTATCTCTCAGTTGAGTTTAAAGCTTTGCCCTACGCGCATCGACATCGTTCGCTTTACTAATTACCAAATCGTACTCGTTAATTTATTAAAATTCCTAAACGCGAAAGGTCACCCGATACCGAGGAGAAACCATTGTCCTTGGATAAAAAGTTGAGAATAATGAATAACAACAGTGCTCGTAAGAAGGACTCAAGTACAAACTACTACAGTCCTCTTCAATGTCTACCGGACAGTGATAACGATGATATGGTAGACGAAATAGTGTCTGTCCCTGTTAATAAGGGTTATGTTCCTCCAATCAAACTTCTCCAACAAAATTGTGATTATGTGCATTCTCTAATGAAGTCGTTAAATATCAGTAATTATTCTGTGAAAAAGCTTTCAATTGGAATAAAGATTTTGTGCGAATCCATTGAAACATACAATTTAGTTATTGCCACATTAAAAGCACAAAACTATCAATTCTTCTCGCACGACTTAAAAAGTGCAAAATCATTTAAAGTTATATTGCATGGTATGGAAGATACTAATGTGGAATCACTGAAAACTGAACTTATTAAACTTGGTTTAAAGTGTATTGAAATTAAACGAATTTTAAAGAAATACGAACACAATAGTGACATAATTTACATTATTTCTCTTGAAAATGGATCTATAAAGTTAATCGAATTAAAAAACACTAACGCTCTATTTTCCAAACTCAAGTGAAGTGGAGCTTTAAACGAAAGCTCAAAGGTAAACTTACGCAATGCCACAATTGTCAAATGTTTGGCCATGGGGAGCGAAATTGTCATGTAAAAACCTATTGTTCAATTTGCACTGGTCCACATAAGACTGCCGAATGCGAAAATACTGCTCCGCAGAAATGTGCAAGCTGTGGAAAAGCTCACAAATCCACTGATCCCACATGCGAAAACAGAGCAGAATATATGCAACTGATGGAAAAATCAGTAAAGACAAAATCATATGTTCAGCAAACAGCTATTCCCAGATCACATGTTTCTGCTCACTCTCTGCAAAAACCGGTTTCAATCGCTTCTCTGACCGAATATCCGTCGCTGCAGCAGCATAACCGCCATGTTATAGGAATGATAGAATCGGAGGAAGAGGTGGAGGTGTCGCGATCCTTATAAGACGATCAATTCAACATTTGCTTTTACATGTTGTAAGAACTCAGTACGTGGAAAATGTGAGTATTGAGGTGAAACTGAGAAATCAAAAAAGAATAAAGATATTTTGTGTTTATTTCAGTAAAGACAAAATCATATGTTCAGCAAACAGCTATTCCCAGATCACATGTTTCTGCTCACTCTCTGCAAAAACCGGTTTCAATCGCTTCTCTGACCGAATATCCGTCGCTGCAGCAGCATAACCGCCATCGTCCACGGGAACCACAGGTAGCTCATAACGTGGAGAATAATATCAATTATGCTAGCTCTCGTCCGCAAACATCAAACGCGTGGCTGAATACCAATATGCAGTTTAGCAGTGCGCCCAGCAACATTCCAAGCAACATCGCCAGCAACGTTCCAAGCAACATGTGTGGCAACAAGAACTCGAATACACTTTTTACAGCAGAGGAACTAGACTCTCTGGCCATGGAAATGATCACCAAATTATCAGTTTGTAAAACTAAAATTGAACAGTTCAATGTTATCGCACATTTAGCTACCAAATTCTTATATTCTGATGTTAAGTAATATGATAGATAGAAATATTAATATTGTAACTTGGAATGCGAGGGGTATTCGCAACAAAACTATAGAGTTTTTGAATTTTCTACAAAGCAACAACATTCATGCTGCCCTAGTCACTGAAACTTTGCTTAAAAACAATTTAAATTTGTCCACACCTGATTTTAAATGTTATAGGAATGATAGAATCGGAGGAAGAGGTGGAGGTGTCGCGATCCTTATAAGACGATCAATTCAACATTTGCTTTTACATGTTGTAAGAACTCAGTACGTGGAAAATGTGAGTATTGAGGTGAAACTGAGAAATCAAAAAAGAATAAAGATATTTTGTGTTTATTTCCCCGGTGGAAATGCATCAGATGCAAAAAGATTAGGCCTCAAAAATGACTTCGTTAGATTGTTTTCCCAAAGAGATGAATTCCTGATTGGAGGCAAATTGGACTTGTTATCGAAAAGAAATAAATGTAAGGCTGAGAAATGTCCCAACTAGCTTAGAAAATATTTCTACAAAACAAGACGTCGACTCTATCGTAAATGACTTTTCTACACACATTTTAAACACTGTTGAAAAATCTGTACCAAAAGTTGTTAAAAGAAAATTTTCTTCAAAACTTCCAATTCAAGTTTTGGAACTTATTAAGCAAAGAAACAAGTATAGACGAGATTGGCAGAGATATCGTCAGCCCTATTTTAGATATCAAGTCAACTATCTAAATACCCAAATTTCCAAGCTTATCTCAGAACATCGCAACAAGGAATGGAATACTAGACTTAATACCCTAGAGAAAAAAGGAAAGCCTTTTTGGAATATAGTTAAGGTAATTAGGAGGAAAAAAAAAAAAAAAATTCTGTCAACATCTTTTACACAGATATAGAGAAAGCAAATGCACTTGCATTAACTTTTGCAAATAGTCATGTTGTAGCAAGTAACCTAGGTGACCAAGTTACGAACAACACAGTAAGCAACCCTATTAAAAATTTTCTAGTTGACAGTTCAAACCAAACACCTTCTTCTATCTATATAACCGAAGATGACATTGAATTCTTTATCAATTCTTTAAAAATTCGAAAAACAGGAGGTCTTGATTTCTTAAGAAATATATATATCAAGCAACTCCCTCGAATTGGAATACAATATATAACATTCCTTATAAACTCTTGCCTTAAAATGGAATATTTTCCTGAAACCTGGAAACTGGCTAAGGTGGTTCCTATAATAAAGGCTGGAAAGGCCGCTGAAAATCCTGAAAGTTACAGACCAATAAGTTTACTCAGTAATTTGAGCAAAATTTATGAAAAAGTCCTCAAAGAGGCTATCTCAAAACATATCTGTGATAATAGTTTATATCCAAATGAACAATTTGGATTCAGGCCTCACCACAACTCTTCCCACCAGGTGCTTAGAATGTGTAACCATGTCAAGATAAATCGTGCAGTGGGCAGATCTACTGGAATGGTCCTTCTTGACATAGAAAAAGCATTCGATACTGTTTGGCATTTTATATAAATTGATAAATTTCCGCTTTCCCCCATTCATTTGTAAAATTGTCCAAAGTTTCCTTACTCGTAGTTGTTTCAAAGTCCATGTAAATAGTGGTGTTTCTGACCTGATATATTTCGACTCGGGTGTGCCACAAGGCTCAGTTCTTGGTCCAATTTTGTACAATCTGTATACATCAGACTTTCCAAATTTGCCTGAATGTCACACTGCAATTTTTGCAGATGACACTGCCATATTTTCTTCTCATTTATTCGCTCTCAATATTGAGAGGAATCTTACAAATGCGATAAAAACATTGGAAAATTATTATAGCAAATGGAAGATTAAATTGAATGAAGGAAAAATGCAGGCAATCTTTTTCACACGAAAAAGAAAGCCCTGCTTTCTTCCAAATAGTCAATTACAGATCAATGGATCTTTCATAAAGTGGGAGCCATCCGTTCGTTATTTGGGAATACATCTGGACACAAAACTAACGTTTAATGAACACATCTACAGGACAATTAAAAAGGTTGGGACTGCAATTAAGATGTTATACCCTTTTATAAATAGAAAATCATTGCTTTCAATCGAAAATAAAATGATCATTCAAAAAGTAATTTTTCAGGCTATTTTGCTATATGGATGTCAGGTATGAGGTAATTGTTCGAAATTCCACATACAAAAATTGCAAGTATCTCAAAACAAGCTACTGAAAATGATGTTGAATTTGCCATGGCATCATTCAACTCTAGATGTTCATTGTAAAGCAAATGTTGAATTGATTTCAAATAGGATACATAAACTAAGGCTTAAATTTCTAGAACGCTGTAGTTTTACTGAAAACCCCCTTATTAATGACTTAATCACGATTAACATGTAATTCAATTTTTTGTTTTTTTTTTAATTATTAATTGTTTTTGTTATTTATTTATTTATTGAATGCTCTTAATCATCTAATATATTCTTACTTATTTATCTATTAATCTTTTTACTATCTATTAATTTATTTATTTATTTATGCATTAATTTTTTTATTTTGTTTGTTTGCTTAATTATTTATTTATTTACTTATTTATTTATTTAAATCAAATTATATTATTTATTTATTTAATCAAATTATATTATTTATTTTTTTATTTATTATATTACATTTTTTTTACTTTACTATTTATTTATTTATTTTGTCATTTAAATTGCTTACTTGAGTACATATTACTTGTTATATATTTATTTTGTTAATGTATATTGATTTTTTCTTTTGTTATTTAATTATTTATTTAATGTTTATTTTGTATTTATTATTTTGTTATCTTATTATTTATTTAATTTGATGTATATTTATTTATTTAATGTGAATATATTGTTCTTTGTTAAAAAAGAATCAATACATTCACTGTGCATAATCTAGTCAATTTTTTTTTCTTATTGCTATTTACACTAGAGGTTCTTATCGTATTTTTCTCCAATTTTTTTTTTAAATTCTTAAAAAAATAAGAAGTTATATACGGAATAAACAATGTTTTAGAAGAAAGATAATAAGCTATCAAGTCTCTAAATTGTAAAATGCGCGGTAACAATACTAATGTAAACACTATTATACGAAAATAAATACATACATACAAAAGATTTTATCTCGATGCGTGTCGCTGTAAAGCTGCGGCTGGACACAAAACATAAATTTTACTTGCCAAAGTGCATCAGATTAGCAGACGGGTGTTTTCTCCTTTAATCGTACAGAATCTTAAATGAAACAAAATTTTACAACACAACTCACGTTAACTTTGTAAATATCACATACCCTGAACTAATTAAATTAAACGTTCTTTAATTCAAATCCGCGCCGGAAATCTATTATTCCCATCCCATGGGGCTATATTAGTTTTGATACATAGTTTGTAACATAGTGAAATAATTTAGCTAGGTATACCTCAAAGTATATGGATCGACTCAGAATCGCTACCTGTACAAGTGTGAAAATTTTTGAAATCCGCCCACTGTCACGCCCCGTTTTTAGTAAAACCTAATTTTAGCACCTTGTACGTGCTGTTCGAACAAGTGTAAATTTTTTTTTAAGAAAAGCCTCTATTTGAGAAAAACTTAATTTTAGGCCAAACTGTCAGAGATCTTGAAAAAGTGTCTGAGGAAAATATCTATATATTTTCCACAACTTCGGTAAAATTTCAAACATTTCGAAAAAAATTGATGCAAAATAATTGACTTTGGTAATACAAACATTTCTTTCATATATCATTTTTCCCAACGCCAACTTTTTGGATGCGCTTTCATACAAAAACCATTTTATACCCTACGCCATACCATATGCAGGAGAATAACGTTGTTTTTGGTCGAACCATACACGATTTTGATAAACTGTCTGAACAATATGTTGCGACAAGCTCAATTTTAATATAGCTTTCCCATAAAATCAACATTTAAGGGATATGAATTTAAAGGATGGAATGGGATAGGGTATAAAACGATCAACACAGTGGATTTTAGCCTTCTCATATGTTTATATTCTATCCCATAGGTATACCTAGAAATAATTGAGCTAGGTATACCTCAAAGTATATGGATCGACTAAGAATCGATAGCTGAGTCGATTTAGCCATGTCCGTCAGTCCGTCCGTCCGTACGTCACCAGTTTTTGGGCCTTAAATTTTGAGCTAGACTGATGAAATTTGGTACACGTGTTTGTTGTTGCTCCCAGCAGAATAAGTGTAAAACATTTATGAAATACGCCAACTGCCACACCCCTTTTCAGAAAAGCATAGTTTTATACCAAACCGTTACATATACTGAAAAGTGTCTGAACAACATATCTAGAAAATCATAATGTCTTTATTTTGTCTATACCAAGTTTTGGAAAATTTTTAAACATTTCGAAAAAATGGTGATGTAAATTTATAGGTTCTGTTAATGAAAACATTTCCTTATATTTTAAAGCCACGCCAACTTTTTGGGGGCGTTTTAATACAAACCCATTTCTATACACTACCTCATGGCATAACCAGGCGAAAAACGGTGTTTTTTGTCGAACGATAAATGATTTTGATAAACTGTCTGAACAATGACATGTTCTATATTTCATCGACATAAATCCGACATTTTGGGGATATTTGTCTTTAGGTTGGGATGGGATAGGGTACAAAACGATCCACACAGTATATTGTAGCGTCTTTTGGCTTCAAACTAAAACTAGTGGTGGGTGCACGACTGCGACTTTCCTTACACAGCGAGTTAATTTGACGTTTTTAACAATCCGTCCAAATGTCGAAATGTGATAATACGAACGTTTATTCCGTCATTGAAAGTAATCCGTGCCCATGTGAATAATAATGATTTTCCGTTATTGGCCAAAACTGAAATTTGCGTTTGGGGATAATTGGGCCAAAACCAATTATGTGGTACTCATGAAAACAGTAGTATATAAATTAAATTTCATTCAATTTGGCAAAAAAGCTATAGCATATGTACGGTGACCATCCGTCCTCTTTTTTAGAGGACAGGCCTCTTTTTCGGCAACGTGTCCTTTTTTTCTTTTGTTCTTAAAGAGGGCAGTAATTTGTCCTCTTTTTACTAAATTGTCCTCTCAATGCCCTTTTTTTCTTATAAAATTATTTTCTCTGATCTACACTACTGCACTACTACTTTCGTTAGTACTAAATTACTTTAACACAAAATGTAGACACCCCTGGTTTGAATAATTCAGTTCTGTCTTCCGGTTTTTGCTATTGTGAATGAATTTTAATCTGTCATCCAAGTCCATTTGATATATTTTTATGACATTCAATTTCGCTTCTTGTTTGTTTCTTCGAAATGATAATCGATTAGTATGAAATTAATTTTAAACTGTGAGTATTAATTTGAAAAACTCTTAGCGAAAGTGATGTGAGATGCTCAAAATGTTTTTCATGTTTTTCAATAGCAAACAGCGGCAGAACAAATATCAAGCAGCACCTGGAAAGTAATAAACATTAGAAGGCTGTTCTCGATAGTTGTACATACCAACAAGCAGATAACTACTTTTGTTCGAAATAAACAATTTGACAACAAGGAAAAAGAGCTAGCTGTTATTGAAGGAACTTGGGATTATCATTCCGTACAACACAGCTTCTCATTCAGATCGAACGACTGCACTTCGAAGTTAATTAAATCTTGCTTTGATGGCAAGTATTCGTGTGCCAGGACAAAGTGTGAGGCTATTGTAAAACATATATTAAAACATTAAATCAGGCCACTTGCATTACTATATTCTTAGACTGCTCAAATCATGGATCCCTGAAGCTCTGTCCGATATTGGTACGCTTTTTCCTACCGAATAAAGAAGTTCCGGTGAAAATTTTGAGTGTTAAGCAACTTCCAGGTGAAAACCCGGACATAATTTCTAAAAGTCTTCTAGATACGTTAAATCTATATGAAATCACAAGAAAGATGGTAGCATTGTGTGCAGACAACACGAACTGCAATTTCTGAGGTGCAGCTAGAAGAGGAAGAAACAATATTTTTCACAAAATGCAGGATTTTCTCGATACAAAGTTAATTGGTGTAAACTGTGTCACCCACATTTTAAACAACTGCGTCCAAACTGCCTCCGACTTGCTTCCCGTTGACGTTGAAGTTTTAATAGTCAAAATTTATTCTTTTTTCTATATTTACACGGTTAGAGTCGAAAAGTTGAAGGAAATATGTGACAACGCCGATGTTAATTACAAGAAGTTATTGGGGCACAGCAAAACACGCTGGTTGACATTGTTTCCTGCATTGGAACGAATATTGAAATTATTTAAACCTCTTAAAGAATACTTTCTATTGCAAGAAAAGTGTCCTCAAGTAATCCTAAAATTCTTTAATGACCCTTGTGCTGAACTATGATTTCTATTTATTCAAAGTCAAGCGTTCATTTTTCATAAATGCATTCTTCATTTAGAGTCACAAAACATGTCAATGACTGAAGCGTCTCATGTTTTGAAAGACTTTAAATTAAAATTAAGAGAAAGGCAATCAGAAATGTTCATACCATTCACGGTAAAAAATGCTCTTTCAAAGCTCCAGGTAGAAGGTAGCATTGATGCAATCAATTTTAAAGCCCAAGTTGATTC
This sequence comes from Rhingia rostrata, assembly GCA_949824845.1. Classification (NCBI taxonomy): domain Eukaryota; kingdom Metazoa; phylum Arthropoda; class Insecta; order Diptera; family Syrphidae; genus Rhingia; species Rhingia rostrata. Next base: position 85,845,203 of record OX463755.1, on the reverse strand, counting down.
CTTTTATCAAGCCTGTATTGATTATTTAAGTCAGTGGGATGCAGCGTTCAAGGATGTGGAACACTTTGAATGGACACTTTTGAATAGAGCTCCATCTTGGAACTGTATTGAAAGAAGCCGTTCCATTGTTTTGGAATTTAGAAAAAATATAAAAATCAAAGATGATGAATTATTTGACGAGGTTTCTTGCGTTAAGCGATTCGCAAGTAAGGAACAAATTGATAGATAGTAAGGAACAAATTGATAGATTGAAAACTGATAATTTGTCACCAAGTGAGAAATGGGTTGCCATTTTTAAACATTTTGATGAAGAAAATGTGAAGTACGAAAATATACTAAGACTCGTAGAGTTTTCACTTTTGCTTCCAACTTCAAATGACCCTACGGAAAGTGTGTTTTCAATTTCTAATAACATTTGGACAACTGAGAAATCGCGATTAAAAGTTGATACACTAGAGGCAATGTTAATAACAAAGTGCAATTATGATTATGACTGTGGAGATTTTAAGACTTTTTTAAGAAGTCGGGATGACATCTTAAAAAAAATACACTGCGAAGAAAAATACAAAAACTAACATTTCCTTTGAGTTAAACTTTTATTTTTGTTTTAAAAAACTTAACTGGTTGATGTAAATTGAAGTAAAAATATTGTTAATAACTATCGTTTGTTTAAAAACTTGTTTACGTTATTTAAAGATTGTCCTCTTTTTTGCATCTGCAGAAATGGTCACCGTAAGCATATGAGAAGTTTGATCAAAACCGTAAGAGCCATTTTTGAGCAAATTGAGGTTATGTATGAGGTTTATCTGGTAGGTACCAGTAATAACATGGCTTAAAGCGAATAAAAAAAAAATGCTTAGAATTATGACAAAAAAACGCTAGATACGAAGTTTGAAGAAAATCGGTCAAGCCGTGTATACTTGAGAGACGTGTACGGACACGATCAGGTGTCTAACCTTTTTTTTGACTATCACTTTCTTTCGACGAAAAACAACGTTTTTCTCCTGCATATGGCGTAGGGTATACAAATGGTTTTTGTATGAAAACGTCTATAAAAAGTGGGCGTGGGTAAAATTGATATATGGAAGAAAAGTTAACATTATCAAAACCAATTATTTTGCATCAAATTTTTTTTTCAAATTTTACCGTAAAATGTTTTTTTAACAAAAACGCCCCCAAAAAGTGACAAAAAACACCTTGTACAGATGAAATATAAACATTAGGATTTTCTAGATGTCTTGTTCAGACACTTTTTCAAAATTTTGAACATTTTGGCCAAAAATTAGGTTTTACTAAAAAGGGGGCGTAGCAGTGGGCGGATTTCAAAAATGTTTACACTTGTTCCAACAGCACATACGAGGATCACATATCCAATTTCCTAGCTTCATAATAGCTCAAAATTTAAGTCCCAAAAACCGGTTACCTACAGACGGACGGACGGGCAGACAGACAGACATGGCGTAATCGACTCAGCTAGCGATTCTGAGTCGATCTATATACTATGTTACAAACTATGTATCAAACCTAATATACCCTTATGGGATAGGGTATAAAAAGTAAAGCTGTATCATCTCCTGAAATTGTAAGCCGAGACAAAGAGATTGTTAAAAAAGCGAAACAGCTGAAACAAGGGCCCCACCGCCAATTAATGTGATCGGTATTAACGACTTCAACAAGTCACATACCTTGATAAAATCGTTGGCATTGACGGACTACCAAGTAACCTTGCTCAGAAAAAATACATGGAAAGTCTGCGTAAAAGACCCGGAAAGCTACCGTCTTCTTTCTCGAAACCTAAATACCGATAAAATTGAATGGTATTCAATCGAAAATAAATCTGAAAGGACTCTTTTATCGATACCATTCAAAGAGCAGCATAGAATAATATTCCTCAACATCGTACAGTAGTAAGTTATAGTAATATCAAGTACCCACGGCAAATAAAAAAATTGGTTAGACAGAAACGAAAAGCTCGAAATAGATGGCACCAAACTCGTGCTCCGCAAGAGTTACTCAGTCGGTTGAGTAACACTTGATATCAAATTCGATTAAAATCTTTAAAAACCATGCAGTAGAAACTTATCTGCAAACCCTAACCGCTGGAAAAGAGTCGCCTTATTCACTTTGGAAAGCAATTAAATTCATAATATGGCCAAAAAATGCTGTGCAACCAATTAGACATAAAACGCATCTTAATCGGTTGAGTAACTTGCTAGCGAATTCGATTAAAAACTTTAAAACCATGAAGTAGAAAACTATCTGTAGACCCTAGCCGCTGGAAAAGAACCGAATTATTTACTTTGAAAAGCAATTAAATTCATAAATCGGCCAAAAAATACTGTCCCAACAATTAGACTAACTCAAAACGTATGGGCAAAACCAGACGATTTCGACGCACATCTTGAGAAAACATTCAAACCATTTGATGGTCCAGAAAACATTTATTAATTCGAGACTATAACCGATAATAATAAAGTTAGATCTGCAAGTATTGCCGAGCTTAAACGGGAAATAAAGAAACTAAAGGTTAAAAAAGCTCCGTGTTATGACCTGATTACAGGAGAACTTCTAAAATGGTTACCTCGGAAAGCATTAATTAAACTCATCTACATTGTAAAAGCAGCAATTAGATTTGAATATATAACAAGACAGTGGAAAGTGGCGGAAGTGATTATGGTTCTCAAACCAGGAAAATCGCCGAAAAAATCACTTCTTCCAATAATTTCAAAGGGTTGTGAATGGATATTACTCGGTCGATTACACCCCATTATTGATCAGAAACGCCTTTTACCTGACCATCAATTTTGGTTTAGAAGTAAACATTCGACTGTTTATCATCGAATTACTGATGTAATTGAGAAAGCTTTCGAAGAAAAGAAAAGCTGCTCAGCCATATTTCTTGACGTTTCGCAAGCGTTTGACAAAGTTTGGCATAGATGCCTACAATACAAACTAAGACAAGTTCTGCCTGAAGAATTATATAAAATCCTCGTTTCGTATCTTGAGCATAGACTCTTCCGTGTGAAAGTTGGAAACGAATATTCGGAGTTCAAAGAAATATTGGCAGGAGTACCCCAACTAAGCGTCCTTGGCCCACTCTTGTACCTCCTATTTATACGTGTTTTCCCAAAAACAAATGATGCAATAGTTGCCAATAATGAAATAACAAAAGGCTCTGAACGAGGTTAATGAATGTAGAAATTCACTTAACTTATAAACGGACAAACAAATTGCCATTATTTCTCAATACGACTCGATTTCCTTTTGCAAATGAAACGAAATATCTCGGAATGACACTTGATTCAAAATTAAAATGGAAGTCACATGCAAAAAAGAAATGCGAAGAACTTAAAAATAAATACAGAGAACTGTACTGGTTACTCGGAAAATATTCAAAGCTTTAGTTTGATAACAAGCTGCTATTATACAAGCAAGTGCTAAAGTCGGTTTGGACATAAGGTATACAACTGTGGTACCGGCGAAACGAATATAAATATTTTACAAACTTTTGACAACAAAATTTTAAGATCATCCGTCAAAGTGCCGTGGTATATAAGGAATGAAGATCTACGCAGAGATCAGGGTATTCTCTGGACACGTTTATTGGGACACGTTACCACAACGGTTCTTCAAATTTTTGACGAAACGAATTTATTGCGGCGTCTTCAAAGAACTAAGCCCTTAGATTTGGCCCGATAGTAACAAACCGCGTCATAAATTGCGGAGAGACCAGGAACTCTCACAGGAAAGTTGCCTGCCAAACATTCATTACTGGTGATAAAAAAATTGCTAGATAAGTCGCATACCCAGTTGCAATATTAATACAAAAAGGGAGGTGGTTTTAGTGGAGTTAAAGTCCCACACATACTTTGGGCAAGTTCTCATCGTGTCTTCCATCCTTTAAGTTCATATCCCTTAAATGTAAGTTTTATGGCAATGAAAATTTAAAATTTAAATTGTCGCAACATATTGTTCAGACAGTTTATCAAAATCTTGTATGGTTCGAACAAAAACAACGTTGGGTTTACAAATGGATTTTCTATGAATACGCCTCCAAAAAGTAGGCGTGGGTAAAAAAGATGTATGGAATAAATGTTTATATTACCAAAACAAATTATTTTGCATCAACATTTTTTTTCGAAATGTATAAAATTTACCGAAAAGCTTTTTTTTTACAGAAAACGCCTTCAAAAAGTAGACATTAGGATTATATAGATAGGTTGTTCAGATTTTTTTTTAAATTTTAAACGTTTTGGCGTAAGACTACGTTTTTCTAAAAAGCGGGCGTGGCAGTGGGCGGATTTCAAAAATGTTTACACTTGTAATGCTGGGAGCAACATCAAACGCGTATATCAAATTTCGTAATTCTAGCTCAAAATTAAAGGTTCGAAAACTGGTGATGTACGGATAGACGGATCGACAAACATGTCCATCCGTCACAAACTATGTATTAAAATTAATATACCCCTATGGGATAGGGTATAGAAACAATCCACTGTGAGGATCGTTTTGTAACCTATCCCATCCTAACCTTAAGACAAATATCCCCAAAATGTCGGATTTATGTCGATGAAATATAGAAAATGTCATTGTTATAACATATTGTTGAGACTGTTTATCAAAATCATTTATGGATCGACAAAAAACCCAGTTTTTCTCCTGGTTATGCCATGAGGTAGTGTATAGAAATGGTTTTTGTATTTAAATGCCTCCAAGAAGTGGGAGTGGCTTAAAATGATATATGGTTCTGTTAGAACCAATGATTTTGCATCACCAGTTTTTTCGAAATGTGGGCGTAGAAAAAAACTTTGTGTAAACAAAATATAGACTATATGATTGTCTAGATATGTTGTTCAGACATTTTTTCAGTGTCTCTTACGGTCTGGCCTAAAACAATGTTTTTTCGAAAAGGGGGCGTGGCAGTGCGCGGCAGCAACAAGCACGTGTACCAAATTTCATCATTCTAGGTCAAAAATGAAGGCCCAAAAAATGGTGATGAACAAACAGACATGGCTTATTCGATTCAGCTATCGATTCTGATTCGATCCATATACTTTGATGTATATGCAGCGAAATTATTTCGCTATATATAGTATATTATGCTCTTAAGTCACTTTTTAAAAGTTTTCATCTCTTATCTTTTCCTTGGTTGGTGTGAAAAATTTGTGCTTTAAGAGAGGGTCTAAGTAGGTGAATACGGAAAGTAAATTTGTTGTGCTCTAAAGCAGAAAAATATTCAGAAACTTTTGTCCTCAGAGTCGTGACTGCCAGCCGAATCGGATCAGAAACCCATTTCTAAATGTTTATGAAATCACATAAATCCATTTGCTCACGTTAAGTGCAATCAGCCAAGATGTTGTCCTCTATTCTTGTCCCAAGTGCTAGTATAGCAGTATAGTCGTTTAACGTGGACACTATTGTATTGTTTGTTTGTGGGATATGACGTGTGAATAAGAGGTACAAGAGTGATTCAAGTACGCTTTCTTGGGGTACTCCCATCATTATATCTTTGAATTCTGCATACTCGTTTCCAAGTTTCACACGGCAGAGCCTATGCTCAAGATATGACACAAGGATTTTATATAATTGTTCAGGCAGAACTTGCCTTAATTTGTATTGCCACATCTTGTTAATAGCTTGCGACATGTCAAGAAATACGGGTGAGCCAATTTTATTTTCTTCGTAACCTTTCTCAATTACATGAGCTTGGTCCACAGTCGAATGTTTACATATATAGGTAAACCCAAAGTGATGGTCAGGTGAAATCCGATTCTGATCAATAATGGGGTGTAAGCGACCGAGTAATATCCTTTCAAAAACATTTGAAATTATTGGAAGAACGGAAATAGGCCGGTATGGTTTTATTTCATTCATTTCCGCGATTAATCACAGTCTTGGTATGTATTCTTATTAAATTGCTGCATTTACAATGTAGAAGATTTTAGTTAATGCTTTTTGAGGCAACAGTAAAGATCAGAGAATTCTTCAACTTTGTTTCGATTCGTACCTACATCGTAAAGCATCCTACTATTCTGTGGTATGCATCTAGATCCCCAGAATGTATGTTTTGCAAATAAGTTCCCTCCGATGACAAAACGCTATCTAAGGGAATTAAGCAAGTTTTCGAAATAAAAATGTTCAACCTTGTATAGTGGTGGGCAGTAAATAGAGGTTAATCTTCAGAAAAGATTGTCTGCTTGTAAGGAGCAAACTTGTACTGTTTCGACTTCTAATTTAAAATCAATCGATTGTCCGATACACTCTTTTATATATAGTGATGCCCCACCTGTAGTCTTATTCGATGGTTGAAGAGCATTACAGTCGAGATAACCTTTAATCTTAAAGTTAGATGTCGATATCTTTTTTTTTGCATAAAGAATCCAAGTTCTCCAAGTTTCAGCCGAAGGCCATTGGCGTTCCACGTAAAAATTTTAAGAAATCTATTCATGTTGGAGGTAGAATACGTCTGTTGCGAAATCTATTTTCAAACTCAAGTAGCCTGTCGAAAATCAGTTTATTCGTTTCCCTTTGTTTTAAGTTTTAAGAGAATATCCGGAGTATTATCGGATACTGCAGTTTGAGCATAAGTTCTTTCATTTGATTTTGGACGTACAAGATCCGATCGCATTTCTAGTGGCCGCGGTATTTGTTTAAATGTTGGTTTTTCTCTTTTGCCGGAACATTAGGCTTTTGCTTAGTAAAATTTAATTTCTGTTAAATTTTCGTCCGTCGTTTTTGCAACTCCTTAGCTTTTTACGATGTAGTTGGTCAATTGTGACACCAATTCTTACAATATGTGGCTAATGTTGATGCTACTTCACAGACGCGATAGTTTGCCGGCTGATTGCTCTTACAGTTGATGCAGATAGCAGGAGTTTTCTTATCTGATCTAAAACCCACTGTTAGATGATATTCGGGACATTTTACACACCTCCTTTCTTTTTGACAATAGGTTTGCGTATGATTATAACCTTGGCAGCACTTACACTGAGTAACTAATTTAGAATCCTTGCGCATAGGTTTAATTTTTAAAACAATATTAAGAATTTGTTTTTATTTCATAAATTTTGTTCAAACTTTCTTTTTTATTGAAAGTGATTATTAAAGGAAGACCGCATTTTCTAACATTTTCTTCGATATCTTTTTGCTGTTTTTTCGATCGTTAACATTGTTATTCTTTAAGCACAACGCATGTAACCATCTAGCTACAACGCTAAAGGCTTTTCAGATTTATTTTCAAGTGAATACCATTCCATTTTGGTAACGGTTACTTTCCGGGTCTGGCAAGAGTAATTCTTCGTTTAATTTCTGACGAGATGTTGTTGTCAGAGTTAATAGCGGAGCCGAGATAGACGAAGTCCGGTATTACCTCGAAGTTATATCTGTCAAGGGTGACGTTCTGTCCATTTCGTCGATGTTGTGTGTCCTTTCATGTTGACAGCATATACTTCGTCTTATCCCCATTTACTGCTAAACCCATTTTTTCAGCTTCCTTCTCTATACTAGCAAACGTGGCTATGACATCACATTGAATCCTACCAATGATGCCAATATCGTCGCCCTATGCTAGTTGTTGCACCGATTCTTGGAAAATTGTGCCTCTGGTGTTGGCTTGGGAGTTTTGCACAATCCTCTCAAGAATCAAATTGAGAAACATGATAGCGCATCGCCTTGCCTAAATCCTTTTTGGTATCGAATGTGTCGGTGATGGAACATTCATCTCTATAAATTATGTCGTATGCAGCTTCGAAATCGATTATAAGGTGGTCGGTATCAATTTATACTTCTTGTTTTTTTTTTCCAGGATCTGCCAAAGTGTGAAAATTTGATCGGTTGCGGACTTTACAGGACTAAAATCGCCGTTTAACAGTCTGCAGAAGTGATTATATATCCATATCCTCAGCATAGACTGTGTCTTAACTACGATATTGCCTTGTTTATCTCGACACGATTCTGTTCGAGCCTTGTATCCTTGGCTTTGGCTGCCAGTATAATGTCGGCATTCCTCATCAAACCAGGGGTTTCTTATTGGTGGGCCCGAGAAACCTAGCACAGCAGTTGAGGCTGATCTAATGGCTTGTTGGCGTCGTTGATATTGTTCTTCAAAATTCGATGCTGGTAGTATGGTGTTAATCGAGAGTTTAAGGGAGACGCGTTGCGCTAATGTCTTGTCGGTCTTTTGCGATTGAAGTCTTTCGATATATATTTTTTTCACAGTATTTCTGCATTTTTCAGGAGTGTAGGGTGTAGGGTGGTCCGAGTCGATGTTATTACCTCGGAATGTTCGGACGTCCAAAACACTGGATGCGTGCCTATGGTTGACCGTTCGTTGATCTGGAGACCGCCACGTCCTTTATGGATATCGAGGTTCTGGCTATAGTGGCATTTCGTTCCATATCGAAGTCAATTAGCCTAAGTCCGTTACCAGACCTGTTGGCGTGTAGGCTATGTTTTTCGACAATACTGCTAATGATGTCTTCTCTACCTACCTTTGCGTTAAAATCTTCCAGCACAAATCATCATTTTAATCCGTTGGGGCGTGAGCGCATATAAATCTTATGTTGGCGAATTTGGCCTTGATGCTGATTGTTACAATGCGTTCGCTAATGTCTTGGAAACATAAGACTTCTTATCCAATTCTGGCACTTATAACAATAATTTATTTCCTTAGTTGGAGTGTTAACGTTTGGGACACGTTTTGAAAAAGTGTCTGTACATCATATTTAGAAAGCCTTAGAGTTAGAGTATTTTGCAGATGAGGTTTCAGATTCTCGCCAAAACATATACCAGGCAAAATCAATTAGTGACTTATAGGATCAAGTCGAGCTGTACGAAAAGGTTCGTGGGGGTACTCAAATGTCATTATACTTAGCAGGAAACCAGCAACCGTCGGCTGGTTCTCAAACTGTTTTGACGGGATGCATGTCGGAATGTCAGGTGAAAACATTTAAATGTTTCAAATGTGGACGAGAAGGTCATCGGTCTTTTGAATGCAGAGCAGATAACCAATATCATGTCAAGGTAGAGAGAAATAATGTACAAATCGCAAACGAGGAACAATATTTCTCCCACGCCAGAGGCCAGAGTTTGGCTTGCTGCCGGTTTCAATCGAATTTTTAAATCAAAAGAAATTAGAGGTCGCACTGTTGGATACGGGTAGCGATTTTTGGTTAATGCTGGATTACGTTAAGTTGAATCCATCGAAGGTTAATCTTTATGGAAAAGGACAAAAACATTTGTTAACGAAGGGAAGTTTTCCAATTAAAGTAGAAGTCGATGGAAATCACGATATCTCTTCATGTAGCGAATGAGGCTGATATGCCGTACGCAGCCGTAGTTGGGAATGATTTCCTGCAAGAAATGCACTAAGTCATCGAAGAACAAGGTGTTATATTCAGGAAAAAGCAGAGTTCTTAGGAACTGAAGAAAATAAAATATGATTTGGGTGAAAAGCTTGCAGACGGTAGTAAAACTAATGCATTTGAAGTAGAATGTGGTGTAAATTCAAAGCAGATTAACTGAAGAGGAACTGAAGAGTACAATCGAAGTCGATTTGGGTGAAAACCTTGTAGGCACTAGTAGAACTGGAGTTGTTGAAGCGAATCCAGGCATCAGAGAAGGCGTTGACCAATTCAGGCAAAGGCAGAGTTCGAATGAAATGAAAATTGAGCAGGACGAGAACAGAGATGCACTCCAAGTCGTTTTGGGTGAAAACCTTGTAGATACCAATCAAATTGGTATAGTTGGATAGGGGCTGAAAGTGTCATTCGGAGTTGAAGAAGGCATCTAGAATCTAAAAAGAGATGCAGTAGAAGAAACTAATAAAATGAAACAAGAACATTTGAGTTCAGCAACGTATTCCAGATAATCTCCAGATCTTCGGTAGAAATGAAGCTAGTACTCAAAGATGGAGTTTCTATGGCCGGCGCCCCGGCGTACGTCGAAATCAGATCAGAACATAATTCGTAAAAAAAATCAATCAGTGGCTAGATGAGGGAATAATACAATCGAGTTCGTCACCTTACGCATCTCCGATTGTGCTTGTTTCAATGAAGGGTGGAACAAAGGGATTTTGTTGCGATTATTGAAGATTGAACAAAAAGGCTATAAGGAATAATTTTCCTGTGGTATTAATCGATGGGGTTCTGGAGCAGTTGCAAGCAGTTCCAATATTTACTTCATTGGATCTCAAGAATGTTTTTCCCATATCCCTATGGATCCAGACTCGCAAAAATATACAGCGTTCGTGACTCAGGATTCACAATACGAATTTTTGTATGTTCCAATTGGGATATCAAATTCTTCAGCAGTGTTTTGCAGATTTATATTCGCCATTGTTCGGAAACTAATCCAAGCCAGGGCAGTAATACGGTATATGGATGATGAAGTTGATTCTTGAAGTAGCAGTAACGAACGGGCTACTCATAAAATGGGAAAAAAAGCCAGTTCTTGATAAGGAGCTTTAATTTTCTACGGTATATTTTTAAAGACATTGTTATCCAGCCGTCCGTCGAAAATTCGATAGCTGTTGATACGTTCCCAGTCCCAGTCGACAAGAAAGCTCTTCACCGCTTTTTAGGTTTAATGTCCTACTTTCGGAGGTTCGTTAAGAATTTTGCAATTATAGCTAAAGCCTTGTCCCATTTACTAAAGAAGAAAGCCGAGTACAAATTGGAAAGCTGAATACAGTGCTCATTAAAGCACCATTTCTTAATTTGTCAAAGCCCGACGCTGTGAGGAGATACATACAGACGCTAGTAAATTTATATGTGGTGCGGTATTGCAGCAGAAAGACGAAGAGGACCAGAGCTTCCACCCGGCCCTGTATATGAGCCGGAAAACTACTCATGCAGAGGAGAAGTATCACTCCTACGAACTAGAGGTAGAGGTACTAGCAAAAATTGAAGCGCTCAAGAAAAGTAGAGTGTACGTGATGGGAATGCGGATTATAATTGTGACTGACTGCAACGCTTTCTCAATGATCATGAAAAAGATTGACGTATAATTAAGAGTAGCGTGATGGGCGATGTTCCTCCAAGAGTTTGAATACCGCTGTGCTGTTCATGCAGTAAAGGAGCTAATAGTAGTACCTACGCAGATGGAGCAAGAAATTATCTCCTCGCACACCAGCGGGGACACTTCGCCATTAAGAAGGCACAGCACTTTGTGGAAAAGACGTTCTACATTCCTAGCTGCAAAGCTGAAGTTGTACAGCATTTATTGATCTGTACGGGAGTTCCACGATGATACTGACATGTAGAGAGGGTTCGTAAAACATTAACATCGATGTTAGCAAAGGCATGTCTGGGAAGTCAGCAGAACTGGTACAAACACGAGGACAAGGTCCAAAAAGTTCTGAACAACACTCCTTGCAGAAGTACTAAATTTAGCCCTTTTAGAATATAGACAAGGTTGGAGATGCGCATTTTAGAATATCCAGATATGGAAGCAATATTTAATGAATTTGTTATAAAGGAGTTAAATGTCCAACGTGATACAGTGCTAGAGGATACTCATAAGAATATTGAGATGATTCACTTGGAGAACCGGAAACCATTTGACAAACAACGCGTATCGGTACCGCGATAAACTTAAGACCAAATTCTACGAACCTTACAAGGTAATAAAACGATCGAGTCAAGGCAGATATGATGTCAAAAAGGTCGGAAACCATGAAGGGCCTATGACAACGAGTACCTTTGTAGAGTACATGAAGAAGTGGAACCCATCAACCGAGGCGAACGAAGCATTGTGGGATTGGGACATCAGATGGAAACAATAACGAACATAAATGGAGTACATGACGAAGAACGAGACGAAACGTATGCATGCGCCCGAACGAAACTCAAGGACAGAAAACCATACACACGAAACAGTTACACGAAACATATCTATGCATCCTAAGAGAAACAATAACGAACATATACAAAGTACATGACAAGGATCCAGATGAAACATAAAGTCGATATACCCAAAAAGAACACACAGAGAACAGTAGTACAAGAAATCAATCACGACCATTACTCAGTGATGACAGATTTTTAACTTTCTCTTAGAAAGAGAAAGAAAAATAGTTTTCACGAAAATTTTCGAATTCCGTACGTCGGTTCGTCTGTCCGTACACGTCTCTCCAGCCTAAACGACCTGACCGATTTTCTTCAAACTTCGTATCCAGCCTTTTTTTTTGTCATAAATCTACGCCGTTTTTTTTGCTTTTAGCCATGTTATTACCGGTGCCTGTCATATAGAAATTATACGTAACCTCAATTTTCTCGAAAGCAGCTCAAACGATTTTGATCAAACTGAATATACAATATAAGAATTCTAATTCCACCAAAACCGCTTACCCTGCTTTGAGAAAATCCATATAACTGATTATTTTTACTAGGCCATATAAATAAAATTGTCAATTTTTATTACGTTTATATTACTATTACTGGTCGCAACAATTCAACATAATTAGTTTTGGTCCAACTATCCCTAAACGGAATTTTCAGTTTTGGCCAAAAACGGAAAATCATAATTATTCACATAGATACCGATTCCTTGAAATTCTGTATTAAACGATCGTTCATTCACATTTCGACATTATTTATATCATTTTTATCATCATTAATCAAAATAAATATTAGTTTCCAAAGTAGAAAACCGTCTAATTAACTCGCTGCGAGTTTTACCACTCGTGATAAAACGTAATTTTCGAAAACCATTTTCAGGTAATTAACGTTTTTTCAATGTCAGTTCGTAGCTCATAGCTAACATTATTTTCAGGTACATTTTAGTGTCATGTTTGGCAAATTAAAAAGAAAATTCAATTAACAAGAGAAGTTATTTAACAATTTAAAAAAAATTAATAAAAAATTAATTCATTGAAAGATTAATTTCTTGATTTTCAAAATCAGTTTAAAAACATATGAGAATGTTACAAATCAACGGTGTGGATTGATATATGCCCTATCCCATCCCAACCTTAAAATTAATATCCCAAAATGTGGGATATATGGTGATAAAATATAGAAAATGTCATTATCACAACATATTGTTCAGACAGTTTATCAAAATCTTGTATGGTTCGACCAAAAACAACGTTTTTCGCCTGAACATGATATGAGGTAGTAGTATACAAATGGTTTTTGTATGAAAACGCCTGTATAAAGTTGGCGTGGGCTTCAAAAAGTGGGCGTGCCAAAAAACTTTGTATAGAAGAAATATATATAATATATTTATGTGGATTGCCTAAATATATTGTTCACAGACTTTTTAAAAATTCCTTACCACTTCGCCAAAAAGAATGTTTTTCTTAAAAGTGGGCGTGGCAGTGGGCGGATTTCAAAAATTCTACACTTGTCTTACTTTAAAATTGAAGGCCCAAAAATATCAATTTTTATACCCTATCCCATAGAGGTATATTAGTTTTGACATAAAGTTTGTAATATAGAGAAATAATATCGCCAGATGGTCCAGAAAACATTTATTAATTCGAGACTATAACCGATAATAATAAAGTTAGATCTGCAAGTATTGCCGAGCTTAAACGGGAAATAAAGAAACTAAAGCTTAAAAAAGCTCCGTGTTATGACCTGATTACAGGAGAACTTCTAAAATGGTTACCTCGGAAAGCATTAATTAAACTCATCTACATTGTAAAAGCAGCAATTAGATTTGAATATATAACAAGACAGTGGAAAGTGGCGGAAGTGATTATGGTTCTCAAACCAGGAAAATCGCCGAAAAAATCACTTCTTCCAATAATTTCAAAGGGTTGTGAATGGATATTACTCGGTCGATTACACCCCATTATTGATCAGAAACTCCTTTTACCTGACCATCAATTTTGGTTTAGAAGTAAACATTCGACTGTTTATCATCGAATTACTGATGTAATTGAGAAAGCTTTCGAAGAAAAGAAAAGCTGCTCAGCCATATTTCTTGACGTTTCGCAAGCGTTTGACAAAGTTTGGCATAGATGCCTACAATACAAACTAAGACAAGTTCTGCCTGAAGAATTATATAAAATCCTCGTTTCGTATCTTGAGCATAGACTCTTCCGTGTGAAAGTTGGAAACGAATATTCGGAGTTCAAAGAAATATTGGCAGGAGTACCCCAACTAAGCGTCCTTGGCCCACTCTTGTACCTCCTATTTATACGTGTTTTCCCAAAAACAAATGATGCAATAGTTGCCAATAATGAAATAACAAAAGGCTCTGAACGAGGTTAATGAATGTAGAAATTCACTTAACTTATAAACGGACAAACAAATTGCCATTATTTCTCAATACGACTCGATTTCCTTTTGCAAATGAAACGAAATATCTCGGAATGACACTTGATTCAAAATTAAAATGGAAGTCACATGCAAAAAAGAAATGCGAAGAACTTAAAAATAAATACAGAGAACTGTACTGGTTACTCGGAAAATATTCAAAGCTTTAGTTAGATAACAAGCTGCTATTATACAAGCAAGTGCTAAAGTCGGTTTGGACATAAGGTATACAACTGTGGTACCGGTGAAACGAATATAAATATTTTACAAACTTTTGACAACAAAATTTTAAGATCATCCGTCAAAGTGCCGTGGTATATAAGGAATGAAGATCTACGCAGAGATCAGGGTATTCTCTGGACACGTTTATTGGGACACGTTACCACAACGGTTCTTCAAATTTTTGACGAAACGAATTTATTGCGGCGTCTTCAAAGAATTAAGCCCTTAGATTTGGCCCGATAGTAACAAACCGCGTCATAAATTGCGGAGAGACCAGGAACTCTCACAGGAAAGTTGCCTGCCAAACATTCATTACTGGTGATAAAAAAATTGCTAGATAAGTCGCATACCCAGTTGCAATATTAATACAAAAAGGGAGGTGGTTTTAGTGGAGTTACACACATACTTTGGGCAAGTTCTCATCGTGTCTTCCATCCTTTAAGTTCATATCCCTTAAATGTAGGTTTTATGGCAATGAAAATTTAAAATTTAAATTGTCGCAACATATTGTTCAGACAGTTTATCAAAATCTTGTATGGTTCGAACAAAAACAACGTTGGGTTTACAAATGGATTTTCTATGAATACGCCTCCAAAAAGTAGGCGTGGGTAAAAAATATGTATGGAATAAATGTTTATATTACCAAAACAAATTATTTTGCATCAACATTTTTTTTCGAAATGTATAAAATTTACCGAAAAGCTTTTTTTTTTACAGAAAACGCCTTCAAAAAGTAGACATTAGGATTATATAGATAGGTTGTTCAGATTTTTTTTTAAATTTTAAACGTTTTGGCGTAAGACTACGTTTTTCTAAAAAGCGGGCGTGGCAGTGGGCGGATTTCAAAAATGTTTACACTTGTAATGCTGGGAGCAACATCAAACGCGTATATCAAATTTCGTAATTCTAGCTCAAAATTAAAGGTTCGAAAACTGGTGATGTACGGATAGACGGATCGACAAACATGTCCATCCGTCACAAACTATGTATTAAAATTAATATACCCCTATGGGATAGGGTATAGAAACAATCCACTGTGAGGATCGTTTTGTAACCTATCCCATCCTAACCTTAAGACAAATATCCCCAAAATGTCGGATTTATGTCGATGAAATATAGAAAATGTCATTGTTATAACATATTGTTGAGACTGTTTATCAAAATCATTTATGGATCGACAAAAAACCCAGTTTTTCTCCTGGTTATGCCATGAGGTAGTGTATAGAAATGGTTTTTGTATTTAAACGCCTCCAAGAAGTGGGAGTGGCTTAAAATGATATATGGTTCTGTTAGAACCAATGATTTTGCATCACCAGTTTTTTCGAAATGTGGGCGTGGAAAAAAACTTTGTGTAAACAAAATATAGACTATATGATTGTCTAGATATGTTGTTCAGACATTTTTTCAGTGTCTCTTACGGTCTGGCCTAAAACAATGTTTTTTTCGAAAAGGGGGCGTGGCAGTGCGCGGCTGCAACAAGCACGTGTACCAAATTTCATCATTCTAGGTCAAAAATGAAGGCCCAAAAAATGGTGATGAACAAACAGACATGGCTTAATCGATTCAGCTATCGATTCTGATTCGATCCATATACTTTGATGTATATGCAGCGAAATTATTTCGCTATATATAGTATATTATGCTCTTAAGTCACTTTTTAAAAGTTTTCATCTCTTATCTTTTCCTTGGTTGGTGTGAAAAATTTGTGCTTTAAGAGAGGGTCTAAGTAGGTGAATACGGAAAGTAAATTTGTTGTGCTCTAAAGCAGAAAAATATTCAGAAACTTTAGTCCTCAGAGTCGTGACTGCCAGCCGAATCGGATCAGAAACCCATTTCTAAATGTTTATATGAAATCACATAAATCCATTTGCTCACGTTAAGTGCAATCAGCCAAGATGTTGTCCTCTATTCTTGCCCCAAGTGCTAGTATAGCAGTATAGTCATTTAACGTGGACACTATTGTATTGTTTGTTTGTGGGATATGACGTGTGAATAAGAGGTACAAGAGTGATTTAAGTACGCTTTCTTGGGGTACTCCCATCATTACTTCTTTGAATTCTGCATACTCGTTTCCAAGTTTCACACGGCAGAGCCTATGCTCAAGATATGACACAAGGATTTTATATAATTGTTCAGGCAGAACTTGCCTTAATTTGTATTGCCACATCTTGTTAATAGCTTGCGACATGTCAAGAAATACGGGTGAGCCAATTTTATTTTCTTCGTAACCTTACTCAATTACATGAGCTTGGTCCACAGTCGAATGTTTACATATATAGGTAAACCCAAAGTGATGGTCAGGTGAAATCCGATTCTGATCAATAATGGGGTGTAAGCGACCGAGTAATATCCTTTCAAAAACATTTGAAATTATTGGAAGAACGGAAATAGGCCGGTATGGTTTTATTTCATTCATTTCCGCGATTAATCACAGTCTTGGTATGTATTCTTATTTAATTGCTGCATTTACAATGTAGAAGATTTTAGTTAATGCTTTTTGAGGCAACATTTTAAGAAGTTCTCCATTAATCTTGTCATAACCCGGAGGATTTTAGGATTTAATTTCTGTATTTCCCGTTTATGCTCGGCAATACTTGTATATGTAACTATATTATTATCGGTTATAGTCCCGAATAAATTAATGTTTTCTGGACCATCTAATGGTTTAAATGTTTCCTCAATATGTGCAACAAAAACGTCTATCCATCGTCTATCGCTTTTTGCCCAAACGTTTTGAGTTACCCTAATTGGTGGCACAGAGTTTTTTGGCCGTTTAATGACTTAAATTGCTTTCCAAAGTGAATAATTCGATTCTTTTCCAGCGGTTAGGCTTTTTGGATAAATTTCTACTGCACAGTTATTAAAATTGTTAAACGAATTTGATAGCAAGTCACTCAAACGATTTAGATGTGACTTGTCTTGCTGGGCACGAGTTTGGGCCATCTTTTATGCGCTTTTCTTGTTGGTCTAACCAAATCTTTTATTTTCTGTGGGAAATTGATATTACTATAGCTCTTTATTTTGCGTTACTTAGTAGTATTAATCCATGTTACTTTTTGAACGGTATCGATGAAGGAGTCAACCGCGACTTCGAGTTCTAATCGATGCACCAAGCAGTCGAATATTATTTTCAATATTTTTTTTGAAGCCTTCCCAGTTGGTTTTCCCGTTTGTTAGTCTGGATGGGTTTTCATTTCTAATCATTAACTCGCTCGTTGTTAGAATGACCGGAGTATGATCAGAGTAAAGATCAGAGAATTATTCAACTTTGTTTCGATTCGTACCTACATCGTAAAGCATCCTACTATTCTGTGGTATGCATCTAGATCCCCAGAATGTATGTTTTGCAAATAAGTTCCCTCCGATGACAAAACGCTATCTAAGGGAATTAAGCAAGTTTTCGAAATAAAAATTTTCAACCTTGTATAGTGGTGGGCAGTAAATAGAGGTTAATCTTCAGAAAAGATTGCCTGCTTGTAAAGAGCAAACTTGTACTGTTTCGACTTCTAATTTAAAATCAATCGATTGTCCGATACACTCTTTTATATATAGTGATGCCCCACCTGTAGTCTTATTCGATGGTTGAAGAGCATTACAGTCGAGGTAACCTTTAATCTTAAAGTTAGATGTCGATATCTTTTTTTTGCATAAAGAATCCAAGTTCTCCAAGTTTCAGCCGAAGGCCATTGGCGTTCCACGTAAAAATTTTAAGAAATCTATTCATGTTGGAGGTAGAATACGTCTGTTGCGAAATCTATTTTCAAACTCAAGTAGCCTGTCGAAAATCAGTTTATTCGTTTCCCTTTGTTTTAAGTTTTAAGAGAATATCCGGAGTATTATCGGATACTGCAGTTTGGGCATAAGTTCTTTCATTTGATTTTGGACGTACAAGATCCGATCGCATTTCTAGTGGCCGCGGTATTTGTTTAAATGTTGGTTTTTCTCTTTTGCCGGAACATTAGGCTTTTGCTTAGTAAAATTTAATTTCTGTTAAATTTTCGTCCGTCGTTTTTGCAACTTCTTAGCTTTTTACGATGTAGTTGGTCAATTGTGACACCAATTCTTACAATATGTGGCTAATGTTGATGCTACTTCACAGACGCGATAGTTTGCCGGCTGATTGCTCTTACAGTTGATGCAGATAGCAGGAGTTTTCTTATCTGATCTAAAACCCACTGTTAGATGATATTCGGGACATTTTACACACCTCCTTTCTTTTTGACAATAGGTTTGCGTATGATTATAACCTTGGCAGCACTTACACTGAGTAACTAATTTAGAATCCTTGCGCATAGGTTTAATTTTTAAAACAATATTAAGAATTTGTTTTTATTTCATAAATTTTGTTCAAACTTTCTTTTTTATTGAAAGTGATTATTAAAGGAAGACCGCATTTTCTAACATTTTCTTCGATATCTTTTTGCTGTTTTTTCGATCGTTAACATTGTTATTCTTTAAGCACAACGCATGTAACCATCTAGCTACAACGCTAAAGGCTTTTCAGATTTATTTTCAAGTGAATACCATTCCGTTTTGGTAACGGTTACTTTCCGGGTCTGGCAAGAGTAATTCTTCGTTTAATTTCTGACGAGATGCTGTTGTCAGAGTTAATAGCGGAGCCGAGATAGACGAAGTCCGGTATTACCTCGAAGTTATATCTGTCAAGGGTGACGTTCTGTCCATTTCGTCGATGTTGTGTGTCCTTTCATGTTGACAGCATATACTTCGTCTTATCCCCATTTACTGCTAAACCCATTTTTTCAGCTTCCTTCTCTATACTAGCAAACGTGGCTATGACATCACATTGAATCCTACCAATGATGCCAATATCGTCGCCCTATGCTAGTTGTTGCACCGATTCTTGGAAAATTGTGCCTCTGGTGTTGGCTTGGGAGTTTTGCACAATCCTCTCAAGAATCAAATTGAGAAGCATGATAGCGCATCGCCTTGCCTAAATCCTTTTTGGTATCGAATGTGTCGGTGATGGAACATTCATCTCTATAAATTATGTCGTATGCAGCTTCGAAATCGATTATAAGGTGGTCGGTATCGATTTATACTTCTTGTTTTTTTTTTCAGGATCTGCCAAAGTGTGAAAATTTGATCGGTTGCGGACTTTACAGGACTAAAATCGCCGTTTAACAGTCTGCAGAAGTGATTATATATCCATATCCTCAGCATAGACTGTGTCTTAACTACGATATTGCCTTGTTTATCTCGACACGATTCTGTTCGAGCCTTGTATCCTTGGCTTTGGCTGCCAGTATAATGTCGGCATTCCTCATCAAACCAGGGGTTTCTTATTGGTGGGCCCGAGAAACCTAGCACAGCAGTTGAGGCTGATCTAATGGCTTGTTGGCGTCGTTGATATTGTTCTTCAAAATTCGATGCTGGTGGTATGGTGTTAATCGAGAGTTTAAGGGAGACGCGTTGCGCTAATGTCTTGTCGGTCTTTTGCGATTGAAGTCTTTCGATATATATTTTTTTCACAGTATTTCTGCATTTTTCAGGAGTGTAGGGTGTAGGGTGGTCCGCGTCGATGTTATTACCTCGGAATGTTCGGACGTCCAAAACACTGGATGCGTGCCTATGGTTGACCGTTCGTTGATCTGGAGACCGCCACGTCCTTTATGGATATCGAGGTTCTGGCTACAGTGGCATTTCGTTCCATATCGAAGTCAATTAGCCTAAGTCCGTTACCAGACCTGTTGGCGTGTAGGCTATGTTTTTCGACAATACTGCTAATGATGTCTTCTCTACCTACCTTTGCGTTAAAATCTTCCAGCACTAATCATCATTTTAATCCGTTGGGGCGTGAGCGCATATAAATCTTATGTTGGCGAATTTGGCCTTGATGCTGATTGTTACAATGCGTTCGCTAATGTCTTGGAAACATAAGACTTCTTATCCAATTCTGGCACTTATAACAACAGTTTATTTCCTTAGTTGGAGTGTTAACGTTTGGGACACGTTTTGAAAAAGTGTCTGTACATCATATTTAGAAAGCCTTAGAGTTAGAGTATTTTGCAGATGAGGTTTCAGATTCTCGCCAAAACATATACCAGGCAAAATCAATTAGTGACTTATAGGATCAAGTCGAGTGTCATTATACTTAGCAGGAAACCAGCAACCGTCGGCTGGTTCTCAAACTGTTTTGACGGGATGCATGTCGGAATGTCAGGTGAAAACATTTAAATGTTTCAAATGTGGACGAGAAGGTCATCGGTCTTTTGAATGCAGAGCAGATAACCAATATCATGTCAAGGTAGAGAGAAATATTGTACAAATCGCAAACGAGGAACAATATTTCTCCCACGCCACAGGCCAGAGTTTGGCTTGCTGCCGGTTTCAATCGAATTTTTAAATCAAAAGAAATTAGAGGTCGCACTGTTGGATACGGGTAGCGATTTTTGGTTAATGCTGGATTACGTTGAGTTGAATCCATCGAAGGTTCATCTTTATGGAAAAGGACAAAAACATTTGTTAACGAAGGGAAGTTTTCCAATTAAAGTAGAAGTAGATGGAAATCACGATATCTCTTCATGTAGCGAATGAGGCTGATATGCCGTACGCAGCCGTAGTTGGGAATGATTTCCTGCAAGAAATGTACTAAGTCATCGAAGAACAAGGTGTTATATTCAGGAAAAAGCAGAGTTCTTAGGAACTGAAGAAAATAAAATATGATTTGGGTGAAAAGCTTGCAGACGCTAGTAAAACTAATGCATTTGAAGTAGAATGTGGTGTAAATTCAAAGCAGATTAACTGAAGAGGAACTGAAGAGTACAATCGAAGTCGATTTGGGTGAAAACCTTGCAGGCACTAGTAGAACTGGAGTTGTTGAAGCGAATCCAGGCATCAGAGAAGGCGTTGACAAATTCAGGCAAAGGCAGAGTTCGAATGAAATGAAAATTGAGCAGGACGAGAATAGAGATGCACTCCAAGTCGTTTTGGGTGAAAACCTTGTAGATACCAATCAAATTGGTATAGTTGGATAGGGGCTGAAAGTGTCATTCGGAGTTGAAGAAGGCATCTAGAATCTAAAAAGAGATGCAGTAGAAGAAACTAATAAAATGAAACAAGAACATTTGAGTTCAGCAACGTATTCCAGATAATCTCCAGATCTTCGGTAGAAATGAAGCTAGTACTCAAAGATGGAGTTTCTATTTCCGGCGCCCCGGCGTACGTCGAAATCAGATCAGAACATAATTCGTAAGAAAATCAATCAGTGGCTAGATGAGGGAATAATACAATCGAGTTCGTCACCTTACGCATCTCCGATTGTGCTTGTTTCAATGAAGGGTGGAACAAAGGGATTTTGTTGCGATTATTGAAGATTGAACAAAAAGGCTATAAGGAATAATTTTCCTGTGGTATTAATCGATGGGGTTCTGGAGCAGTTGCAAGCAGTTCCAATATTTACTTCATTGGATCTCAGGACTGTTTTTCCCATATCCCTATGGATCCAGACTCGCAAAAATATACAGCGTTCGTGACTCAGGATTCACAATACGAATTTTTGTATGTTCCAATTGGGATATCAAATTCTTCAGCAGTGTTTTGCAGATTTATATTCGCCATTGTTCGGAAACTAATCCAAGCCAGGGCAGTAATACGGTATATGGATGATGAAGTTGATTCTTGAAGTAGCAGTAACGAACGGGCTACTCATAAAATGGGAAAAAAGCCAGTTCTTAATAAGGAGCTTTAATTTTCTACGGTATATTTTTAAAGACATTGTTATCCAGCCGTCCGTCGAAAATTCGATAGCTGTTGATACGTTCCCAGTCCCAGTCGACAAGAAAGCTCTTCACCGCTTTTTAGGTTTAATGTCCTACTTTCGGAGGTTCGTTAAGAATTTCGCAATTATAGCTAAAGCCTTGTCCCATTTACTAAAGAAGAAAGCCGAGTACAAATTGGAAAGCTGAACAATTGTTGGCATTTCAACAACTGAATACAGTGCTCATTAAAGCACCATTTCTTAATTTGTCAAAGCCCGACGCTGTGAGGAGATACATACAGACGCTAGTAAATTTATATGTGGTGCGGTATTGCTGCAGAAAGACGAAGAGGACCAGAGCTTCCACCCGGCCCTGTATATGAGCCGGAAAACTACTCATGCAGAGGAGAAGTATCACTCCTACGAACTAGAGGTAGAGGTACTAGCAAAAATTGAAGCGCTCAAGAAAAGTAGAGTGTACGTGATGGGAATGCGGATTACAATTGTGACTGACTGCAACGCTTTCTCAATGATCATGAAAAAGATTGACGTATAATTAAGAGTAGCGTGATGGGCGATGTTCCTCCAAGAGTTTGAATACCGCTGTGCTGTTCATGCAGTAAAGGAGCTAATAGTAGTACCTACGCAGATGGAGCAAGAAATTATCTCCTCGCACACCAGCGGGGACACTTCTCCATTAAGAAGGCACAGCACTTTGTGGAAAAGACGTTCTACATTCCTAGCTGCAAAGCTGAAGTTGTACAGCATTTATTGATCTGTACGGGAGTTCCACGATGATACTGACATGTAGAGAGGGTTCGTAAAACATTAACATCGATGTTAGCAAAGGCATGTCTGGGAAGTCAGCAGAGCTGGTACAAACACGAGGACAAGGTCCAACAAGTTTTGAACAACACTCCTTGCAGAAGTACTAAATTTAGCCCTTTTAGAATATAGAATATATAGGTTAGAGATGCGCATTCTAGAATATCCAGATATGGAAGCAATATTTAATGAATTTGTTATAAAGGAGTTAAATGTCCAACGTGATACAGTGCTAGAGGATACTCATAAGAATATTGAGATGATTCACTTGGAGAACCGGAAACCATTTGACAAACAACGCGTATCGGCGTATGCAGGCTGGGAGAGAAAGTCGCCATTAGTCGAAATCAATTCGGCACCGCGATAAACTTAAGACCAAATTCTACGAACCTTACAAGGTAATAAAACGATCGAGTCATGGCAGATATGATGTCAAAAAGGTCGGAAACCATGAAAGGCCTATGACAACGAGTACCTTTGTAGAGTACATGAAGAAGTGGAACCCATCAACCGAGGCGAACGAAGCATTGTGGGATTGGGACATCAGATGGAAACAATAACGAACATAAATGGAGTACATGACGAAGAACGAGACGAAACGTATGCATGCGCCCGAACGAAACTCAAGGACAGAAAACCATACACACGAAACAGTTACACGAAACATATCTATGCATCCTGAGAGAAACAATAACGAACATATACAAAGTATACATGACAAGGATCCAGATGAAACATAAAGTCGATATACCCAAAAAGAACACACAGAGAACAGTAGTACAAGAAATCAATCACGACCATTACTCAGTGATGACAGATTTTTAACTTTCTCTTAGAAAGAGAAAGAAAAATAGTTTTCACGAAAATTTTCGAATTCCGTACGTCGGTTCGTCTGTCCGTACACGTCTCTCCAGCCTAAACGACCTGACCGATTTTCTTCAAACTTCGTATCCAGCCTTTTTTTTTTGTCATAAATCTACGCCGTTTTTTTTGCTTTTAGCCATGTTATTACCGGTGCCTGTCATATAGAAATTATACGTAACCTCAATTTTCTCGAAAGCAGCTCAAACGATTTTGATCAAACTGAATATACAATATAAGAATTCTAATTCCACCAAAACCGCTTACCCTGCTTTGAGAAAATCCATATAACTGATTATTTTTACTAGGCCATATAAATAAAATTGTCAATTTTTATTACGTTTATATTACTATTACTGGTCGCAACAATTCAACATAATTAGTTTTTGTCCAACTATCCCTAAACGGAATTTTCAGTTTTGGCCAAAAACGGAAAATCATAATTATTCACATAGATACCGATTCCTTGAAATTCTGTATTAAACGATCGTTCATTCACATTTCGACATTATTTATATCATTTTTATCATCATTAATCAAAATAAATATTAGTTTCCAAAGTAGAAAACCGTCTAATTAACTCGCTGCGAGTTTTACCACTCGTGATAAAACGTAATTTTCGAAAACCATTTTCAGGTAATTAACGTTTTTTCAATGTCAGTTCGTAGCTCATAGCTAACATTATTTGCAGGTACATTTTAGTGTCATGTTTGGCAAATTAAAAAGAAAATTCAATTAACAAGAGAAGTTATTTAACAATTTAAAAAAAATTAATAAAAAATTAATTCATTGAAAGATTAATTTCTTGATTTTCAAAATCAGTTTAAAAACATATGAGAATGTTACAAATCAACGGTGTGGATTGATATAACGTTTTTCGCCTGAACATGATATGAGGTGGTAGTATACAAATGGTTTTTGTATGAAAACGCCTGTAAAAAGTTGGCGTGGGCTTCAAAAAGTGGGCGTGCCAAAAAACTTTGTATAGAAGAAATATATATAATATATTTATGTGGATTGCCTAAATATATTGTTCACAGACTTTTTAAAAATTCCTTACCACTTCGCCAAAAAGAATGTTTTTCTTAAAAGTGGGCGTGGCAGTGGGCGCCACTCCCACTTATTGGGGCGTTTTCAGTAAAAAACGTTTTTCGTTGAAATTTTATATTATTGGAAAAACAATTTTTATGCAAAATCACTGGTTATGATAATACCAACATATCGTCTACTTATTTTTTTAACCCTCGCCCACTTTTTGGAGGCGATTTACTACAAAAACTATTTGTACACCCTACGTCGTACCATATGCAAGAGAAACAAGTTGTTTTTTGTCTGACCATACAAGATTTTTATTAATCCATTTCTGTCTGTCCGTCCTTCTGTAGGTCACCTATTTTTTTCCCTCAAATTTTGAGATAGGATAGTGAAATTCGGCACATATGATCATTGTACGTGTTGTTCTTACAATTGTATACATTTTTTAAATCCGCCTACTGCCACGCCCCCTTTTTAGAAAAACGTAGTTTTAGCCCAAACCGTTTAAAATTTTAAAGAAACGTCTGAACAACATATCTAGACAATCCTAATGTCTATATTTTATCTGTACAAAGTTTTTGCCATGCGCACTTTTTTAAGGCGTTTTCAGTAAAAAACCCTTTTCGGAGAAATTTTAAACATTTCAAAAAAGTTTTAATGCAAAATAATTAGTTTTGGTAATATAAACTTTTCTTTAATACATAATTTTCACCCAAGCCCACTTGTTGATGGCGTTTTCATACAAAATACATTTGTATACCCTACTCCATATCATATGTAGGAAAAACGTTGTTTTTGTTCGAACCATACAAGGTTTTGATAAAATGTCTGAGCAATATGTTGCGACAATTTTCATTTTAAATTTTGATTGCCATAAACCCATATTAGGGGATTGGATGGGATAGGGTATAAAACGATCCAAAAGTGGATTGAAGCCTTCTCATATGTTTATACCCTATCCCATAGGGGTATATTAGTTTTGATACATAGTTTGTAACACAGTGAAATAATTTAGCAAAGTATACCTCAAAGTATATGGTTCGACTCAGAGTCGATAGCTGAGTCGATTAAGCCATGTCTGTCTGTCCGTCCGTCCGTGCCTCCTTCCGTACGTCACCAGTTTTTGGGCCTTCAATTTCGAGCTAGAATGATGATATTTGTTATACGCGTTTGTTGTTGATCACAGCAGCCAGAACAAGTGCAAGCATTTTTGAAATCTGCCCACTGCCACTCTTTTTTTTTAGAAAAACGTAGTTTTAGGCCATACCGTTTAAAATTTTAAGGAAGTGTCTGAACAACATATCTAGATAATCCTAATGCCAATGTTTCGTCTTTACAAAGTATTTTTGGCGCGCCCACTTTTTGATGGAGTTTTCAGTAAAAAACCTATATCGGTAAAATTTTAAACATTTCGAAAAAAATTGTTGATGCAAAATAATTTGTTTTGGTAATATGAACATTTTTTTCATACATCATTTTTACCCACGCCCACTTTTTGGAGACGATTGTATACAAAATCACAGAGATTTTTGATGTGTATTATCATAAAGTTTCCTTCAATAATTTTTCCTTGTCCCATTTTTATTGAAATCATTGTAGAGTCACTGTATTCAAATATGTTGAAGTCTGCACATGTTGATGCTATGCAGATGAATATTAATCTGGGAAATTGGGCCTGAAATTTTGAGCTAGTATAGTGAAATTTGGTAGATTTGATCTTCGTACTTGCTGTTCGAACAAGTGTAAACATTTTTGAAATCCTCCAACTGCCACTCAGTAAAACCTAATTTTTGGCCAAACTGTTCAAAATTTTGAAAAAAAGTCTGAACAAGATATCTAGAAAATCCTAATGTCTATATTTCATCTATACAAAGTTTTTGCCACGCCCACGTTTTGGGGCCGTTTTTAGTAAAAAACGTTTTTCGGTGAAATTTTAAAAATTTCGAAAAAAAATTGATGCAAAATAATTGCTTTTGGTAATGCAAACATTTCTTCCTTTATCATTTTTACCCACGCCCACTTTTTGGAGACGTTTTCATAAAACAACATATGAAAAGGCTACAATCCACTGTGTGGATCGTTTTGTACCATATTCCATTCCATCCTTAAGACAAATGTCACCAAAATGGAGGATTTATGGCGATGAAATATAGCAAATGTCATTGTCATAACATATTGTTCAGACTGTTTATCAATATCATTTATGGTTAGACAAAAAACACCGTTTTTCATCTGGTTATGCTATGTAGTAATTGTTTTAGTACGAAAACGCCTCCAAAAATCGGCGTGGCTTAAAATGATATATGGAAGAAATGTTTATATTAACAGGAACAACAATTTTGCTTCACCATTTTTTTGGAAATGTTTAAAATTTTTACAAATAACGTTTTTTTACTAAAAACGCCCCCAAAAAGTAAGCGTGGCAAAAAACTTTGTATAAACAAAATATAGACATTATGATTGTCAATCCAATAGGGTTATATTAGTTTTGATACACAGCTTGTAACATAGAGAAATAATTGAGCTAGGTATACCTCAAAGTATATGGATCGACTCAGAATCAATAGCTGAGTCGATGTAGCCATGTCTGTCCGTCCTAGTTTTTGGGTCTTAAATTTAGAGCTAGAATGATGAAATTTGGTACACATGGTTGCTGTTGGTCCCAGCAGAATATGTGTAAACATTTCTGAAATCCACCTACTCTCATGGCTCCTTTTCAGAAAAACATAGCTTTAGGTCAAACCGTTAGAGATATTGAAAAAATGTTTAATCAACATATCTAGACAACCTTATTATCTATATTTTGTTCATGCAAAGTTTTTTTTGCCACGCCCACGCATTTTTATTTAAAAAAAATGTTGATGCAAAACCATTGGCTCTGTGAATGTTAACATTTATTAAATACATCGTTTTAACATACGCCCACTTTTTGGAGGCATTTTCATACAAAAACAATTATTATGTACCACTTTACAGCATAACCAGGCGAAAAACGATGTTTTTTGTCGATCCATAAATGATTTTGATAAACTGTCTAAACAATATGTTCTGACAATGTCATTTCCTATATTTTATCGCCACAAAACTGACATTTTGAGGATTTTTGTTTTAAGGATGAGATGGTATAGGGTATAAAACGAGGGTATTATTGTAGCCTTCTCATATATATTTTTTTTTGTAAAAACTTTACTGTCTTTATTATTAGCTTAACACTTATTTATAAGAATAAATTCCTGCTGTGTAAGCATACATTGAATTAAATAAATACTAAATGCTAATATTATCTTTAAATATGATTACTGCGAATAATCAAAAAGCATGTCGACGTCAGGTATGTAAAATGCTAGATCTAGATCTAGATCCCCAGAATGTATGTTTTGCAAATAAGTTCCCTCCGATGACAAAACGCTATCTAAGGGAATTAAGCAAGTTTTCGAAATAAAAATTTTCAACCTTGTATAGTGGTGGGCAGTAAATAGAGGTTAATCTTCAGAAAAGATTGCCTGCTTGTAAAGAGCAAACTTGTACTGTTTCGACTTCTAATTTAAAATCAATCGATTGTCCGATACACTCTTTTATATATAGTGATGCCCCACCTGTAGTCTTATTCGATGGTTGAAGAGCATTACAGTCGAGGTAACCTTTAATCTTAAAGTTAGATGTCGATATCTTTTTTTTGCATAAAGAATCCAAGTTCTCCAAGTTTCAGCCGAAGGCCATTGGCGTTCCACGTAAAAATTTTAAGAAATCTATTCATGTTGGAGGTGGAATACGTCTGTTGCGAAATCTATTTTCAAACTCAAGTAGCCTGTCGAAAATCAGTTTATTCGTTTCCCTTTGTTTTAAGTTTTAAGAGAATATCCGGAGTATTATCGGATACTGCAGTTTGGGCATAAGTTCTTTCATTTGATTTTGGACGTACAAGATCCGATCGCATTTCTAGTGGCCGCGGTATTTGTTTAAATGTTGGTTTTTCACTTTTGCCGGAACATTAGGCTTTTGCTTAGTAAAATTTAATTTCTGTTAAATTTTCGTCCGTCGTTTTTGCAACTCCTTAGCTTTTTACGATGTAGTTGGTCAATTGTGACACCAATTCTTACAATATGTGGCTAATGTTGATGCTACTTCACAGACGCGATAGTTTGCCGGCTGATTGCTCTTACAGTTGATGCAGATAGCAGGAGTTTTCTTATCTGATCTAAAACCCACTGTTAGATGATATTCGGGACATTTTACACACCTCCTTTCTTTTTGAGAATAGGTTTGCGTATGATTATAACCTTGGCAGCACTTACACTGAGTAACTAATTTAGAATCCTTGCGCATAGGTTTAATTTTTAAAACAATATTAAGATTTTGTTTTTATTTCATAAATTTTGTTCAAACTTTCTTTTTTATTGAAAGTGATTATTAAAGGAAGACCGCATTTTCTAACATTTTCTTCGATATCTTTTTGCTGTTTTTTCGATCGTTAACATTGTTATTCTTTAAGCACAACGCATGTAACCATCTAGCTACAACGCTAAAGGCTTTTCAGATTTATTTTCAAGTGAATACCATTCCATTTTGGTAACGGTTACTTTCCGGGTCTGGCAAGAGTAATTCTTCGTTTAATTTCTGACGAGATGCTGTTGTCAGAGTTAATAGCGGAGCCGAGATAGACGAAGTCCGGTATTACCTCGAAGTTATATCTGTCAAGGGTGACGTTCTGTCCATTTCGTCGATGTTGTGTGTCCTTTCATGTTGACAGCATATACTTCGTCTTATCCCCATTTACTGCTAAACCCATTTTTTCAGCTTCCTTCTCTATACTAGCAAACGTGGCTATGACATCACATTGAATCCTACCAATGATGCCAATATCGTCGCCCTATGCTAGTTGTTGCACCGATTCTTGGAAAATTGTGCCTCTGGTGTTGGCTTGGGAGTTTTGCACAATCCTCTCAAGAATCAAATTGAGAAGCATGATAGCGCATCGCCTTGCCTAAATCCTTTTTGGTATCGAATGTGTCGGTGATGGAACATTCATCTCTATAAATTATGTCGTATGCAGCTTCGAAATCGATTATAAGGTGGTCGGTATCGATTTATACTTCTTGTTTTTTTTTTCCAGGATCTGCCAAAGTGTGAAAATTTGATCGGTTGCGGACTTTACAGGACTAAAATCGCCGTTTAACAGTCTGCAGAAGTGATTCTTCCATATCCTCAGCATAGACTGTGTCTTAACTACGATATTGCCTTGTTTATCTCGACACGATTCTGTTCGAGCCTTGTATCCTTGGCTTTGGCTGCCAGTATAATGTCGGCATTCCTCATCAAACCAGGGGTTTCTTATTGGTGGGCCCGAGAAACCTAGCACAGCAGTTGAGGCTGATCTAATGGCTTGTTGGCGTCGTTGATATTGTTCTTCAAAATTCGATGCTGGTGGTATGGTGTTAATCGAGAGTTTAAGGGAGACGCGTTGCGCTAATGTCTTGTCGGTCTTTTGCGATTGAAGTCTTTCGATATATATTTTTTTCACAGTATTTCTGCATTTTTCAGGAGTGTAGGGTGTAGGGTGGTCCGCGTCGATGTTATTACCTCGGAATGTTCGGACGTCCAAAACACTGGATGCGTGCCTATGGTTGACCGTTCGTTGATCTGGAGACCGCCACGTCCTTTATGGATATCGAGGTTCTGGCTACAGTGGCATTTCGTTCCATATCGAAGTCAATTAGCCTAAGTCCGTTACCAGACCTGTTGGCGTGTAGGCTATGTTTTTCGACAATACTGCTAATGATGTCTTCTCTACCTACCTTTGCGTTAAAATCTTCCAGCACTAATCATCATTTTAATCCGTTGGGGCGTGAGCGCATATAAATCTTATGTTGGCGAATTTGGCCTTGATGCTGATTGTTACAATGCGTTCGCTAATGTCTTGGAAACATAAGACTTCTTATCCAATTCTGGCACTTATAACAACAGTTTATTTCCTTAGTTGGAGTGTTAACGTTTGGGACACGTTTTGAAAAAGTGTCTGTACATCATATTTAGAAAGCCTTAGAGTTAGAGTATTTTGCAGATGAGGTTTCAGTTTCTCGCCAAAACATATACCAGGCAAAATCAATTAGTGACTTATAGGATCAAGTCGAGCTGTACGAAAAGGTTCGTGGGTCTACTCAAATGTCATTATACTTAGCAGGAAACCAGCAACCGTCGGCTGGTTCTCAAACTGTTTTGACGGGATGCATGTCGGAATGTCAGGTGAAAACATTTAAATGTTTCAAATGTGGACGAGAAGGTCATCGGTCTTTTGAATGCAGAGCAGATAACCAATATCATGTCAAGGTAGAGAGAAATATTGTACAAATCGCAAACGAGGAACAATATTTCTCCCACGCCACAGGCCAGAGTTTGGCTTGCTGCCGGTTTCAATCGAATTTTTAAATCAAAAGAAATTAGAGGTCGCACTGTTGGATACGGGTAGCGATTTTTGGTTAATGCTGGATTACGTTGAGTTGAATCCATCGAAGGTTAATCTTTATGGAAAAGGACAAAAACATTTGTTAACGAAGGGAAGTTTTCCAATTAAAGTAGAAGTAGATGGAAATCACGATATCTCTTCATGTAGCGAATGAGGCTGATATGCCGTACGCAGCCGTAGTTGGGAATGATTTCCTGCAAGAAATGTACTAAGTCATCGAAGAACAAGGTGTTATATTCAGGAAAAAGCAGAGTTCTTAGGAACTGAAGAAAATAAAATATGATTTGGGTGAAAAGCTTGCAGACGCTAGTAAAACTAATGCATTTGAAGTAGAATGTGGTGTAAATTCAAAGCAGATTAACTGAAGAGGAACTGAAGAGTACAATCGAAGTCGATTTGGGTGAAAACCTTGCAGGCACTAGTAGAACTGGAGTTGTTGAAGCGAATCCAGGCATCAGAGAAGGCGTTGACAAATTCAGGCAAAGGCAGAGTTCGAATGAAATGAAAATTGAGCAGGACGAGAATAGAGATGCACTCCAAGTCGTTTTGGGTGAAAACCTTGTAGATACCAATCAAATTGGTATAGTTGGATAGGGGCTGAAAGTGTCATTCGGAGTTGAAGAAGGCATCTAGAATCTAAAAAGAGATGCAGTAGAAGAAACTAATAAAATGAAACAAGAACATTTGAGTTCAGCAACGTATTCCAGATAATCTCCAGATCTTCGGTAGAAATGAAGCTAGTACTCAAAGATGGAGTTTCTATTTCCGGCGCCCCGGCGTACGTCGAAATCAGATCAGAACATAATTCGTAAGAAAATCAATCAGTGGCTAGATGAGGGAATAATACAATCGAGTTCGTCACCTTACGCATCTCCGATTGTGCTTGTTTCAATGAAGGGTGGAACAAAGGGATTTTGTTGCGATTATTGAAGATTGAACAAAAAGGCTATAAGGAATAATTTTCCTGTGGTATTAATCGATGGGGTTCTGGAGCAGTTGCAAGCAGTTCCAATATTTACTTCATTGGATCTCAGGACTGTTTTTCCCATATCCCTATGGATCCAGACTCGCAAAAATATACAGCGTTCGTGACTCAGGATTCACAATACGAATTTTTGTATGTTCCAATTGGGATATCAAATTCTTCAGCAGTGTTTTGCAGATTTATATTCGCCATTGTTCGGAAACTAATCCAAGCCAGGGCAGTAATACGGTATATGGATGATGAAGTTGATTCTTGAAGTAGCAGTAACGAACGGGCTACTCATAAAATGGGAAAAAAGCCAGTTCTTAATAAGGAGCTTTAATTTTCTACGGTATATTTTTAAAGACATTGTTATCCAGCCGTCCGTCGAAAATTCGATAGCTGTTGATACGTTCCCAGTCCCAGTCGACAAGAAAGCTCTTCACCGCTTTTTAGGTTTAATGTCCTACTTTCGGAGGTTCGTTAAGAATTTCGCAATTATAGCTAAAGCCTTGTCCCATTTACTAAAGAAGAAAGCCGAGTACAAATTGGAAAGCTGAACAATTGTTGGCATTTCAACAACTGAATACAGTGCTCATTAAAGCACCATTTCTTAATTTGTCAAAGCCCGACGCTGTGAGGAGATACATACAGACGCTAGTAAATTTATATGTGGTGCGGTATTGCTGCAGAAAGACGAAGAGGACCAGAGCTTCCACCCGGCCCTGTATATGAGCCGGAAAACTACTCATGCAGAGGAGAAGTATCACTCCTACGAACTAGAGGTAGAGGTACTAGCAAAAATTGAAGCGCTCAAGAAAAGTAGAGTGTACGTGATGGGAATGCGGATTACAATTGTGACTGACTGCAACGCTTTCTCAATGATCATGAAAAAGATTGACGTATAATTAAGAGTAGCGTGATGGGCGATGTTCCTCCAAGAGTTTGAATACCGCTGTGCTGTTCATGCAGTAAAGGAGCTAATAGTAGTACCTACGCAGATGGAGCAAGAAATTATCTCCTCGCACACCAGCGGGGACACTTCGCCATTAAGAAGGCACAGCACTTTGTGGAAAAGACGTTCTACATTCCTAGCTGCAAAGCTGAAGTTGTACAGCATTTATTGATCTGTACGGGAGTTCCACGATGATACTGACATGTAGAGAGGGTTCGTAAAACATTAACATCGATGTTAGCAAAGGCATGTCTGGGAAGTCAGCAGAGCTGGTACAAACACGAGGACAAGGTCCAACAAGTTCTGAACAACACTCCTTGCAGAAGTACTAAATTTAGCCCTTTTAGAATATAGAATATATAGGTTAGAGATGCGCATTCTAGAATATCCAGATATGGAAGCAATATTTAATGAATTTGTTATAAAGGAGTTAAATGTCCAACGTGATACAGTGCTAGAGGATACTCATAAGAATATTGAGATGATTCACTTGGAGAACCGGAAACCATTTGACAAACAACGCGTATCGGCGTATGCAGGCTGGGAGAGAAAGTCGCCATTAGTCGAAATCAATTCGGCACCGCGATAAACTTAAGACCAAATTCTACGAACCTTACAAGGTAATAAAACGATCGAGTCATGGCAGATATGATGTCAAAAAGGTCGGAAACCATGAAAGGCCTATGACAACGAGTACCTTTGTAGAGTACATGAAGAAGTGGAACCCATCAACCGAGGCGAACGAAGCATTGTGGGATTGGGACATCAGATGGAAACAATAACGAACATAAATGGAGTACATGACGAAGAACGAGACGAAACGTATGCATGCGCCCGAACGAAACTCAAGGACAGAAAACCATACACACGAAACAGTTACACGAAACATATCTATGCATCCTGAGAGAAACAATAACGAACATATACAAAGTACATGACAAGGATCCAGATGAAACATAAAGTCGATATACCCAAAAAGAACACACAGAGAACAGTAGTACAAGAAATCAATCACGACCATTACTCAGTGATGACAGATTTTTAACTTTCTCTTAGAAAGAGAAAGAAAAATAGTTTTCACGAAAATTTTCGAATTCCGTACGTCGGTTCGTCTGTCCGTACACGTCTCTCCAGCCTAAACAACCTGACCGATTTTCTTCAAACTTCGTATCCAGCCTTTTTTTTTGTCATAAATCTACGCCGTTTTTTTTGCTTTTAGCCATGTTATTACCGGTGCCTGTCATATAGAAATTATACGTAACCTCAATTTTCTCGAAAGCAGCTCAAACGATTTTGATCAAACTGAATATACAATATAAGAATTCTAATTCCACCAAAACCGCTTACCCTGCTTTGAGAAAATCCATATAACTGATTATTTTTACTAGGCCATATAAATAAAATTGTCAATTTTTATTACGTTTATATTACTATTACTGGTCGCAACAATTCAACATAATTAGTTTTTGTCCAACTATCCCTAAACGGAATTTTCAGTTTTGGCCAAAAACGGAAAATCATAATTATTCACATAGATACCGATTCCTTGAAATTCTGTATTAAACGATCGTTCATTCACATTTCGACATTATTTATATCATTTTTATCATCATTAATTAAAATAAATATTAGTTTCCAAAGTAGAAAACCGTCTAATTAACTCGCTGCGAGTTTTACCACTCGTGATAAAACGTAATTTTCGAAAACCATTTTCAGGTATTTAACGTTTTTTCAATGTCAGTTCGTAGCTCATAGCTAACATTATTTTCAGGTACATTTTAGTGTCATGTTTGGCAAATTAAAAAGAAAATTCAATTAACAAGAGAAGTTATTTAACAATTTAAAAAAAATTAATAAAAAATTAATTCATTGAAAGATTAATTTCTTGATTTTCAAAATCAGTTTAAAAACATATGAGAATGTTACAAATCAACGGTGTGGATTGATATAACGTTTTTCGCCTGAACATGATATGAGGTAGTAGTATACAAATGGTTTTTGTATGAAAACGCCTGTAAAAAGTTGGCGTGGGCTTCAAAAAGTGGGCGTGCCAAAAAACTTTGTATAGAAGAAATATATATAATATATTTATGTGGATTGCCTAAATATATTGTTCACAGACTTTTTAAAAATTCCTTACCACTTCGCCAAAAAGAATGTTTTTCTTAAAAGTGGGCGTGGCAGTGGGCGGATTTTAAAAATACTACACTTGTCTTACTTTAAAATTGAAGGCCCAAAAATATCAATTTTTATACCCTATCCCATAGAGGTATATTAGTTTTGACATCAAGTTTGTAATATAGAGAAATAATATCGCCAGATATACATCAAAGTATATGGATTGACTCGGAATTGCTAGCTGAGTCGATGTAGCAATCTCTGTCTGTCCACCCGTCCGTCTGCGTATTACCGACTTTTGAGCCTTTAGTTTTAAGCCAGAGTCTTGAAGTTTGGTTAAAAGACTTTCTATCCGACGATGCAGATCAAATGTAAACAATTTAGAGATGCGCCCACTAACACTTAGAAAAACGTTCTTTTTGGCAAAATAGTACCTAAAGAATTTTGAAAAAATTTGTAAACGAGATATTTAGACAATCTATACTTCGTCTATACACAGTTTCTCGCCACTCCCACTTATTGGGGCGTTTCCAGTAAAAAACGTTTTTCGTTGAAATTTTATATTATTGGAAAAACAATTTTTATGCAAAATCACTGGTTATGATAATACCAACATATCGTCTACTTATTTTTTTAACCCTCGCCCACTTTTTGGAGGCGATTTACTACAAAAACTATTTGTACACCCTACGTCGTACCATATGCAAGAGAAACAAGTTGTTTTTTGTCTGACCATACAAGATTTTTATTAATCCATTTCTGTCTGTCCGTCCTTCTGTAGGTCACCTATTTTTTTCCCTCAAATTTTGAGATAGGATAGTGAAATTCGGCACATATGATCATTGTACGTGTTGTTCTTACAATTGTATACATTTTTTAAATCCGCCTACTGCCACGCCCCCTTTTTAGAAAAACGTAGTTTTAGCCCAAACCGTTTAAAATTTTAAAGAAACGTCTGAACAACATATCTAGACAATCCTAATGTCTATATTTTATCTGTACAAAGTTTTTGCCATGCGCACTTTTTTAAGGCGTTTTCAGTAAAAAACCCTTTTCGGAGAAATTTTAAACATTTCAAAAAAGTTTTAATGCAAAATAATTAGTTTTGGTAATATAAACTTTTCTTTAATACATAATTTTCACCCAAGCCCACTTGTTGATGGCGTTTTCATACAAAATACATTTGTATACCCTACTCCATATCATATGTAGGAAAAACGTTGTTTTTGTTCGAACCATACAAGGTTTTGATAAAATGTCTGAGCAATATGTTGCGACAATTTTCATTTTAAATTTTGATTGCCATAAATCCCACATTTAAGGGATATTAATTTTAATGATGGGATGGGATAGGATATAAAACGATCCACACAGTGGATTGTAGCCTTCTTATATTAATACCCTTTCCCATAGTGGTTTATAAGTTTTGATACATAGTTTGTAACAAAGTGAAATAATTTAGCTAGATATACCTCAGAGTATATGGATCGACTTAGAATCGCTAGCTGAGTCGATTAAGCCATGTCTGTCTGTGCGTCCGTCCGTCTGTAGGTAACCGGTTTTGGGGCCTTAAATTTTGAGCTAGGATAATGAAATTTGGTACATGCGATCCTTGTACATGCTGCTCGAACCAGTGTAAAATTATTAAAATCCGCCGACTGCCACGCCCTTTTTTTTATAAAAACCTAATTTTAGGCCAAACCGTTAGAGATTTTGGAAAAGTGTCTGAAGAAGATATATAGTTATTACCTATACCTATATTTCGTCTATGCGAAGTTATTTTCCACGCCTACTTCTTGGGGGCGTAAAAAACATTTTTCTGTAAAATTTCAAACATTTCGAAAAAAATGGATGGAATGGCATAGGGTATAAGACTATCCACACAATGGATTGTAGCCTTCTCATATTTTTTTAAAATAATTCAATTGTATCCTTCAATAACAAAACAATTGTAAAGTAGTTTTTTTATAACCAATCCCAAAGGGGTAAATTAGTTTTGATACATAGCTTGTAACATAGAGAAATAATTGAGCTAGGTATACCTCAAAGTATATGGATCGACTTAGAATCGCTAGCTGAGTCGATTAACCCATGTCTGTCTGTCCGTGATGGCCCCGTGTCCTAGGGGTATCTAATAAATTGGAACTCGCCCTCGAGGTTGGGGGTTGTGCTTTGCGTTTACTACCCATCCATTTAAAAAAACATTGTTACAAAGCAACCAATAGCCTAGGAAAGGACTGATTTTATTGTTGACTACACGGCTAAACGAAAAAAGGACAACGACATTGGTATCTGCACCTGGAATGTGAGAACATTAAACAGGTGAGGTGCAAGCGAACAACTAGCGGAAGCCCTAAACTGCTACAAAGCAGATATTACTGCCATCCAGGAAATATGATGGGATGGACCGGGCAAAAGGAGGATGAAAAACTGTGACGTCTACAACGGACCGTGAGTGAGCAGAAGCAGCGGCTATTCGGATGCGGATTTGTTATAAGTGCCAGATTAAGGCAAGAAGTCTTATGTTTCCAAGACATTAGTGAACACATTGTAATAATCCGCATCAAGGCCAAATTCGCCAACATAAGCCATATATGCGCTCACTCCACAACGGAGGAAAGAGATGATATAGCTAAGGACTGCTGTGTAGGTAACTGGTTTATTGCCCTTAAATTTTGAGCTAGGATAATGAAATTCTGTACATGTGATCCTTGTACGTGCTGTTCGAACAAGTGTAATTTTTTTTTAAATCCGCCCACTACCACGCCTATCTTTTAGAAAAACCTTATTTTAGGCCAAACCAATTAAGATTTTGTAAAAGAATCAGAAGAAGATATCTAGACAATACGAATGCCTATATTTCGTCTTTTAAAAGTTTTTTTGCCACGCCCACTTTTTGGGGGGGTTTAACAAAAAACATTTTTCGGTAAAATTTTGAACATTTCGAAAAAAATGACGCAAAATAATTGGTAAGTGTAATACAAACAATTCTTTTATATTTTATTTTTACCCACCCCACTTTTTGGAGGCGTTTTCATACAAAATCCATTTGTAAACCCTACGTCATACCATATGCTGGAGAAAAGCGTTGGTTTTGTTCGAACCATAAAAGATTTTGATAAACTGTCTGACCAATATGTTGCGACAATTTCAATTTTAAATTTTCATTGCCATAAACCCATATTAGGGGATATCAATTTTAAGGATTGGATGGGATAGGGTATAAAACGATCCAAAAGTGGATTGAAGCCTTCTCATATGTTTATACCCTATCCCATATACCTCAAAGTATATGGTTCGACTCAGAGTCGATAGCTGAGTCGATTAAGCCATGTCTGTCTGTTTGTCCGTCCGTGCCTCCGTCCGTACGTCACCAGTTTTTGGGCCTTCAATTTCGAGCTAGAATGATGATATTTGTTATACGCGTTTGTTGTTGATCACAGCAGCCAGAACAAGTGCAAGCATTTTTGAAATCTGCCCACTGCCACTCTTTTTTTTTTTTAGAAAAACGTAGTTTTAGGCCATACCGTTTAAAATTTTAAGGAAGTGTCTGAACAACATATCTAGATAATCCTAATGCCAATGTTTCGTCTTTACAAAGTATTTTTGGCGCGCCCACTTTTTGATGGAGTTTTCAGTAAAAAACCTATATCGGTAAAATTTTAAACATTTCGAAAAAAATTGTTGATGCAAAATAATTTGTTTTGGTAATATGAACATTTTTTTCATACATCATTTTTACCCACGCCCACTTTTTGGAGACGATTGTATACAAAATCACAGAGATTTTTGATGTGTATTATCATAAAGTTTCCTTCAATAATTTTTCCTTGTCCCATTTTTATTGAAATCATTGTAGAGTCACTGTATTCAAATATGTTGAAGTCTGCACATGTTGATGCTATGCAGATGAATATTAATCTGGGAAATTGGGCCTGAAATTTTGAGCTAGTATAGTGAAATTTGGTAGATTTGATCTTCGTACTTGCTGTTCGAACAAGTGTAAACATTTTTGAAATCCTCCAACTGCCACTCAGTAAAACCTAATTTTTGGCCAAACTGTTCAAAATTTTGAAAAAAAGTCTGAACAAGATATCTAGAAAATCCTAATGTCTATAT
Organism: Rhingia rostrata; assembly: GCA_949824845.1. Lineage (NCBI taxonomy): Eukaryota > Metazoa > Arthropoda > Insecta > Diptera > Syrphidae > Rhingia > Rhingia rostrata. Next base: position 85,805,660 of record OX463755.1, on the reverse strand, counting down.
TTCATCTATACAAAGTTTTTGCCACGCCCACGTTTTGGGGCCGTTTTTAGTAAAAAACGTTTTTCGGTGAAATTTTAAAAATTTCGAAAAAAAGTTGATGCAAAATAATTGCTTTTGGTAATGCAAACATTTCTTCCTTTATCATTTTTACCCACGCCCACTTTTTGGAGACGTTTTCATAAAACAACATATGAGAAGGCTACAATCCACTGTGTGGATCGTTTTGTACCATATTCCATTCCATCCTTAAGACAAATGTCACCAAAATGGAGGATTTATGGCGATGAAATATAGCAAATGTCATTGTCATAACATATTGTTCAGACTGTTTATCAATATCATTTATGGTTAGACAAAAAACACCGTTTTTCATCTGGTTATGCTATGTAGTAATGGTTTTAGTACGAAAACGCCTCCAAATAGTCGGCGTGGCTTAAAATGATATATGGAAGAAATGTTTATATTAACAGAAACAACGATTTTGCTTCACCATTTTTTTCGAAATGTTTAAAATTTTTACAAATAACGTTTTTTTACTAAAAACGCCCCAAAAAGTAAGCGTGGCAAAAAACTTTGTATAAACAAAATATAGACATTATGATTGTCAATCCAATAGGGTTATATTAGTTTTGATACACAGCTTGTAACATAGAGAAATAATTGAGCTAGGTATACCTCAAAGTATATGGATCGACTCAGAATCAATAGCTGAGTCGATGTAGCCATGTCTGTCCGTCCTACTTTTTGGGCCTTAAATTTAGAGCTAGAATGATGAAATTTGGTACACATGGTTGCTGTTGGTCCCAGCAGAATATGTGTAAACATTTTTGAAATCCGCCTACTGCCACGGCTCCTTTTCAGAAAAACATAGTTTTAGGTCAAACCGTTAGAGATATTGAAAAAGTGTTTAAACAACATATCTAGACAACCTTATTATCTATATTTCGTTCATGCAAAGTTTTTTTGCCACGCCCACGCATTTTTATTAAAAAAAAATGTTGATAAAAAACCATTGGCTCTGTGAATGTTAACATTTATTAAATACATCGTTTTAACATACGCCCACTTTACAGCATAACCAGGCGAAAAACGATGTTTTTTGTCGAACCATAAATGATTTTGATAAACTGTCTAAACAATATGTTCTGACAATGTCATTTTCTATATTTTATCGCCACAAAACTGACATTTTGAGGATTTTTGTTTTAAGGATGAGATGGGATAGGGTATAAAACGATCCACACAGTTTATTGTAGCCTTCTCATATATATATTTTTTGTAAAAACTTTACTGTCTTTATTATTAGCTTAACACTTATTTATAAGAATAAATTCCTGCTGTGTAAGCATACATTGAATTAAATAAATACTAAATGCTAATATTATCTTTAAATATGATTACTGCGAATAATCAAAAAGCATGTCGACGTCAGGTATGTAAAATGCTAGAAAGAGTTATGTTATAATAAACTAAGAAAATTGTACCTTAGATAACGAAAGTATATTAACTACTAGTTGCTACATAAATAGAATCAATACTAATATTCCAAACGTGTTTGTTGGTAAAATACACAAATTACTATAAATTTATAAAAATATATTGGACATTAAAATATTTGCAGATTCAGGAAAATGAGATCTTTATGCCGGTCATTGCTAACGGAACATCTTCAAGCTTTGGAATGGTTTTTCTAATATAAACATCTGTGGCCTGAAGAGCACACTAGAATTGAATATTATGTCGGACGAATTTTTCTATAAAGATAGCGATGACATCGTTAAAGACGCAGATTTTCAAATGCAAGATGAGTCTTTCCTTAATCTGAAATTGAAGAATAGGCCATGCAGGTACAGCGAAATACTTCTTCGGAATGTAGGAAAGAAGAAAAGATTTGTATTAATCCGGAAAGTATTCCAAAAGAAATACAAAAAGTAAGGACTCCAAAAAGAAATTTAGGTAAAGAATACCGAACTAAAACCGAAAACAAATCGCCACGAGAAAAATGAAGCCCCTGATTGATTACAAACGTAAATACAAGAAAAACTAGTGGAGCAGGAAACAATTTTCACACAATATTGGGAGCTGAGACAACAAAATCTTAAGCTGACTTCGTATCTGGACATATTTCTGTAAAGGAAAAGAAAACAACACGCACAAAAAGGACCGCTAACGCTACTCGAAATCGCAATTTTATATACAGCGTGTCCGCCGGGAACGTATACTACTTTGTTTGTTTAAAATTTTTGATTAAATGAAAGAGAATGGATCTTATATTGATAAATGTTTTATTTAATGTCGGAAATTATGTATGGAATACAATATCAGGTAAATGTCCGCTTCTGTTAGTCTCACAAATGCGAGCAATTTCATCACAAATATTTTATTTGAGTTGCTCAAGCGTTTCTGGTTTGCTTGCATAAACCTACAAGAAGAAGTCCAGAGCAGTCAAATCAGGCGGCCGTGGTGGCCAATCAATATCACCATTTTTTGAAATTACTTGTTGTGTAACGAGGTCTTGCAGTAGCTCCAGTGTAATCCTGTATGCGATGTGGCACCGTCTTCTTGATACCACATGTTAATCAAGCCCAAAGCATGCAGTTGTGGCGTTAAAAAGTTTTCAATAATATCACGATATCGCTCCCCATTCACATTTACCGTAAGTTACGCCGTTCTCATTTTCAAAGATGTAAGGACAATGATTCCTCTTGACCAAATTGCACAACAGATTGTAACTTTTATTGGATGCAAAGGTGACTGATGAATAATTTGAGGGTTTTCCATTACCCAGAACCGACTATTCTGTTTATTCACATATCCCATTCACATTCACATTCCTCTTCACTCATTATTATTTTTTTCATGAAAATCTGGGTTGTCATGGCCTAGTTGTAACATCCTATTTATGCCAATAGGCGGCGTAAATGGTCTTGTGGAAGAAGATCTTGTGTCAACTGAATCTTAAATGGAAACAAATGCAAATCCTTGTGAAAAATTGTGGCCAACGTTGTTCTTTGAAGACCAAGCTCCTGAGCACATGCCGAATTGATGTTAATGGATTGGTTTGAACACTTACTTGAGCAGCAGTAATGTTTTCAGCCGATTGTGGTCCAAGCCTGGGCCCATCACTTACAGACTCTCTTTCTTCGAAATCATTCACTACACGATAAATAGTGCGTTTTGTTGGCACCTTGTTTCTCCCAAAAATTTCACGTAACTTTCTCATCGTCACAGTAATCGATGATTGATTTTGATAAAATGTTTTAACGATTAAGACACGTTGGCTTATCGAATATTTTTATTTAATAAATTTGCCACGTGTCTACTTCACGACTGCCAATATGAACTGTCAATGACTTTAAGTGAAACTGACCGATTCCTAAAAACTGTAATTGCAAAGAAGATTGGATCTCCAGCAACAGTGTTATAATACAAGATATGCGCGTAAATTCAACTCCGACCAACAAAATATCAGTTACAAAAATAAATGACGTCTTAGAGATTATTAATAGTATTCCAGCATACGAAAACCATTACACTTGCAAATACTCCACTCACAAATATTTTGATACCAGCTTATCCCTTTTGTATAAATTGTATACTGATAAAAATGAAAATCCAATTTTAATTACAAAATACAGTGAAATGTTTAAGGGCTTAAATATTAAACTTAAAAGGCCAAAGTTTGGCCATAAAAAAGTCAGTAGCCACTGTAGAACTGACTTACTTCCCATTCAAATGGAGCAGAAACAACACCATGAAGAAGCAGATTCTGTGTATGAGTCACCGAAAAAAAAACATTTAAGTCTGAGAAAAATCCACCAAACTTTAAAAGTATTAACCTTTGATCTGCACCAGTACCTAACTACAAATTATATCCAATTAGTGTAGGAAATATTGGAGCCAATGAAGTTGCACCTTGCTTGTCCACACTTTCATTCCTTATCAGCTTTATCGCCCACTACTGGGCATGCCGTTTTTTCACAGCGAGAATTGATTCGGGCAAAACAAAATCAATATTGTTGCAGTGATGTTGCTAATGTGTGTGTGCAGCGAAAATAACGCCCTAAAGCACATAGACTACAAGTTCCTCGATTCCGGTGACAAACATATGGAATGCGACACGGACCATTCTATTATTGAGAGGAAGATAAAAAACATATGAGAAGGCTATAATCCACTGTGTGGATCGTTTTGTATCCTATTCTATCCCATCCTTAAAATAAATATCCCTAAAGTGTGGGAATAATGGGGATAATATATACAAAATGTCATTGTCACAACATATTGTTCAGACAGTTTACCAAAATCTTGTATGGTTCGACCAAAAACAACATTTTTCGCCTGGTTATACTATGAGGTAAAATGATATATGGAAGAAATGTTTATATTACCATACCCAATAATTTTTCATCAACATTTTTTTCGAAATATTCCAAATTTTTGCGAAAATGTTTTTTACTGAAAACGCCCTCAAAAAATGGGTGTGGCAAAAACCTTTTATGGACTAAATATAGATATTTAAGTTGGCGACATACGTTGTTCAGACGCTTTTACAAAAACCCTTACTGTTTGGCCAAAAATTAAGTTTTTCTAAAAAGTGGGCGTGGCAGTAAGCGGATTTCGAAAGATTTTACAATTTTTGAACAGCACGTACAAGGATCACATGTAGCAAATTTCATAATCCTAGCTCAAAATTTAAGGCCCAAAAACCGGTTACCTAAAGACGGACAGACGGACGGAAGAACAGACAGATATAAATCGACTCAGCTAGATTATAAGTCAATCCATTTACTTTGAGGCATACCTAGTTAAATAAATTGTCTATGCTACAAACTATGTATCAAAACTAATTTATCCCTATGGGATAGGGTACAAACATATTAAAAGGCAACGAACCACTGTGCGGATCGTTCAATACCCCAACAGAAAAAGAAGAAATGAAAAAAAAACCAGTGGTGGGTGCACGACTGAGTCGTATGCAACATTCTCTTTCACAGCGAGTTAATTTGACGTTTTTAAAGATTTCTACAGAATAAACATTAATATTTATTTCGATTAATGATGCTAGAATGGCATAAATAATGTCGAAGTAAGATTATACGAACGTTTATTCCGTAATTGAAAGTAATCGGTGTTCATGTGAATAATAATGATTTTCCGTTATTAGCCAAAACTGAAATTTGCGTTTGGAGATTTATGTTGAACTCATGAAAACAGTAATAGTAGTATACAAAATAAACTTCATTCAATTTGGCAAAATAGTTAGCGAGAAATTGACAATTTTCTTTTTAAAGCCTAAATGCAAAAATCCGTCATATGGATTCTCTTGAAAAAACTGGGTACGCAGTTTTGTTGAAACTAATATGCTTATAGCATATATGAAGTTTGATCAAAATCGCTAGAGCAGGTACCAGTAATAACATGGCTAAAACCAAAAAAAAAATTGGCCAAGAATTATCACCAAAAAAATGCTGCATACGAAGAAAATCGGTCAAGTCGTTTAGGCTGGAAGGACTTGTACGGACAGACGGACTGACGAACCGACGAATTGATGAACCGACGAACCGACGGATGGAATTCCAAAATCCATTTTTTTGAGTTCCGCTATCATCGTAATGCTAGAATCAATCAAAATCTCGACGTAGAAAATTGTCACGAAAACAATATTATCTTTCACTTTATAAGAGAAAAATAAAAACTATAGCTAAGATAAAAGGATTTCTGTCTTTAAAATGTACAAACTAAAAATTCAAAAATCATAAAAATATTAAAACTCACTGTTTCCGTCCCCCGAAGTTCTGCCGGCAGCACTGTAGAAAGATTCCTGAGGATGATCCACAATTTGGGTTAATTAAAAACAAGCTTTTCTGAGTCGATCCATATGCTTTGAGGAATACTTAGCTAAATTATTTCACTATGTTACAAACTATGTATTAAAACTATTATACCCCTATGTGATAAGATATAAAAAGCTAAACTGAATTTACTTAAAACTAAAGAGAATAAAGAACATATGAGAAGACTACAATCCACTCTTTGGATCGTTTTGTACCCTATCCCATCCCATCCTTAAGACAAATATCCCCAAAATCTGGGACTTATGGCGATGATATATAGAAAATGTCATTGTCATAACACATTGTTCAGACTGTTAATCAAAATCATTTATGGTTCGATAAAAAACATCGTTTTTCGTCTGGTTATGCCATGATGTAGTGTAAAGAAAAGTTTTTTGTATGAAAATGCCTCCAAAAAGTAGGCGTGGCTTAAAATAATATATGGAAGAAATGTTTATATTAACAGAACCAATGATTTTGCATCACCATTTTTTTCGAAGTATTTAAAAGTTTTCCGAAAAAAGCTTTTTTTTATTAAAAACGCCCCTAAAAAGTGGGCGTGGAAAAAAATTGTATAAACTATATACAGATATTAAAATTGTCTAGATATGTTGTTCACACATTTTTTTCAGTATCTCTAACGGTTTGGCCTAAACCAATGTTTTTTTTCGAAAAGGGTCGTGGAAGTGGGCGGATTTCAAATTTCAAATTTTTACACTAGTTCTACTGGGAGCAGCAACAAGTACGTGTTCCGAATTTCATCATTCTAGCTCAAAATTTAAGGCTAAAAAACTGGTGACGTACGGACGGACGGATGGACATACATGGCTAAATCGACTCAGCTATCGGTTCTGAGTCGATCCATATACTTTGAGGTATACATAGCTCAATTATTTCTCTATGTTACAAACTATGTAACAAAACTATCCCATTCTCTCCTTAAAATTAATATCCCTTAAATGTGGATTTTATGGCAAAGATATATTAAAATTGAAATTGTCGTAACATAGTGTTCAGACAGTTTATCAATTTCTTGTATGTATTTTCCCTTAGCCTGAATTTTTTTCTGCATCTTCTTGTCAATTCTTTTGAGATGTCTGTTTGTTGCATTTCCTGGTCAGTATTTGGTCCTTGCTGTTGTATTTGTCTGTATGTTTATACCATATCCCATAGGGGTATATTAGTTTTGATACATAGTTTGTAACATAGAGAAATAAATTAACTATCTATACCTCAAAGTATATGGAACGACTAAGAATCGATAACTGTGACGATTTAGCCATGTCTGTCCGTCCGTCCGTACGTCACCAGATTTTGGACCTTAAATTTTGAGCAAGAAATTTGTAAATTTTTTTTCAAAGCAGCCCACTGCCACGCCCCCATTTCGGAAAAAAAACATTGTTTTAGGCCGAACCGTTAGAGATACTTAAAATGTGTCTGAACAACATACCTAGACAATCATAATGTCTATATTTTGTTTAGACAACATTTTTGCCACTCGCACTTTTTGGGGCGTTTTTAGTAAAAAACGCTTTTCGGAAAAATTTTAAGCATTTCGAAAAAAAGGTGATGCCGAGTCTTTGATTCTGTTAATATAAACATTTCTATCATTTAAAGCCACGCAGACTTTTTGGAGGCGTTTTCATACAAAAACCATTTCAATGCACTACCTCATAGCATAACCAGGCGAATAACTGTATAACAACTATTTTTGGAGTCCCCCATTTATTTATTGACCAATACGTCAACGCAGAGGCAGAAAGTAATCAACATTTTTAAATATTATAATTAAAAATATAAAAAAAATTTAATTAAATTTAACTGTGTAACTCAAAAATTCAGAATATTAAAATAAACTTAAATAAAAAAATATGAGAAGGCTACAATCCACTGTGTTGATCGCTATATACCCTATCCCATCCCATCCTTTAAACTAATATCCCTTAAATGTGGGTTTTATGGCAAAGAAATATTAAAGTTGAAATTGTAGCAGCATATTGTTCAGAAAGTTTATCAAAAACTTGTATGGTTCGACCAAAAACGTTTTTCTCCTGCATATGGTATGGCGTAGGGTACACAAATGGTTTTGTATGAAAACGCCTTCAAAAAGTGGGCGTGGGTAAAAATGATTTATGAAAGAAATGTTAACATTAACAAAACCAATTATTTTGCAAAAAACTTTTCTTAAATTTTTTTTATATATTAACGAAAACCATTTTTTACTAAAAACGCCCCCAAAAAGTGGTCGTGTCAAAAACATTGTTGACATAAGGTTGTCTAGATATCATGTTCAGACGCTCTTTTAAAATTTTAAACGGATTGGACTAAAATTTGGTTTTACTAAAAAGAGGGCGTAACAGTGGGCGTATATCAAAAATGTTTACACTTGTTCGAACAGCATGCACAAGGATCGCATGTACAAAAATTCATTGTCCTAGCTCAAAATTTAAGGCCCAAAAACCGGTTACCTACAAACGGACGGAGGGACAGACAGACATGGCTTAATCGACTTAGCTATCGATTATGAGTCGATCCATATACATTGAGGTATACCCAGCTTAATTATTTCACTATGTTACAAACTATTTATCAAAACTACTTTACCCCTATGGGATAGGGTATAAAAATAAAAAAATTAATATGTTTACTGTTTATCAAAATCATTTATGGTTCGACAAAAAACACCGTTTTTCGCCTGGTTATGCCATGAGGTACAGTATAGAAATGGTTTTTGTATGAAAACGCCTCCAAAAGGTGGGCATGGCTTAAAATATTATATGGAAGAAATGTTTATATTAACAGAACCAATGATTTTGCATCACCTTTCTTTTCGAAATGTTTAAAATTTTTCCGAAAACTGTTTTTTTATTAAAAGCGCCCCCAAAAAGTGTATAAAAATTTGTATTAGCAAAATATAGACATTATTATTGTCTAGACATGTTGGTCAGACACTTTTTTAGTATCTTTAAGGGTTTGGTCTGAAACAATGTTTTTTTCGAAAAGGGGTCGTGGCAGTGGGGGGATTTTAACATTTTTTACACTTGTTCTATTGGGAGCAGCAACAAGCACGTATACCAAATTTCATCATTCTAGCTCAAAATTTGAGGACCAAAAACTGGTGACGTATGGACGGACGGACGGGCGGACGGACGGACGGACATACATGGCTAAATAGACTCAGCTATCGATTCAAAAGGGACGCTACAAAAGTTGAGCGAAAGGGACGCCATATTTCTTGCCGCTCTTTTGACATTTCTCTTCAGTAAGGTTTGCCATTTCATAATGGAAACATATACGATCCAACAACGAATCAAAATTATTAAAATTAACAACCGAAATTCGCAGTCAGTGGCTTCAACGTTAAGAGCGTTACGTCCAATTTATGGTCGTCATAATCATCCTAGCAGATCAAAAATTGAGCGTCTAGTGGAAAAATTTGAATCCACAGGAACAGAACGAAATGTTCCCGTGCCAGTGAGACAAAAGAGTGCCCGTAGTGTCGAGAATATTGCTGCCGCTGAGGCTTCAGTTGAAGAAAGCCCAAATGTGTCCAATTTTGCGAAAAGATCTTGGCCTACATCCTTACAAAATTAAATTGGCGCAATAACTGAAGCGTCGCATGTTCGTGAATTGGGCTGAACAACAACTTGAAAATGATTCGGATTTTCATCGAAAAATCATCTTCAGCGATAAGGCCCATTTCTGGCTGAATGGCTTCGTCAATAAACAAAATATGCGGTATTGGTCAGGCAGCAATCCGCACGAACTCCATGAGTCATCATTGCATCCCGAAAAAATTACGGTTTGGTGTGGTTTATGGGCCGGCGGCGTCATTGGGCCGTACTTCTTCCGTGATGATCAAGACCGGCACGTTACTGTGAATGGGAGTCGCTACCGTTGAATGATAACCGAATATTTTTGGCTCCAATTGGATGATATGGACTTGGAGGACATGTGGTTCCAACAGGACGGCGCCACAAGCCACACAGCGAATGCCACAATCAATTTATTGGAAACCAAGTTTGGAGAACGTGTTATCTCACGAAATGGTCCAGTCGCTTGGCCGCCTCTGTCGTGCGATTTGACGCCGTTAGACTATTTCCTGTGTAGCTACGTCAAGTCTATGGACTATGCCAACAATCCAGCGACGGTTGATGAACTTCGTATGAATATCGAACGTGAAATTGCAGCAGTATCGTCAAATTTATGCTTGAAAACCGTCGAAAATTGGGTTCAGCGTGGTGGCCATGCAAAAGAAATCGAGTTTGATACATAATGATTGATTGATAGTCATTGATATCCAAAACCGTTTTTGTTTTATTAAAAAAAAACTTTTGTAGCTCTTATTGAAAAACCCTTTACTTTGAGTTATACCTAGCTCAATTATTTCTCTATGTCACAAACTATGTATCAGAACTAATATACCCCTATGGCATAGGCTATAAACATATGAGCAGGCTACAATCCACTGTGTTGATCCCGACCCATCCTTAAAATTGAAATTGTCGCAACATATTGTTCAGACAGTTATGGTATATGGTATGGCGTAGGGTATACAAATGGATTTTGTAGGAAAATGCCTCCAAAAAGTGGGCGTGGGTAAAAATGATGTATGGAAGAAATGTTTATATTACCAAAGCAAATTATTTTGCTTCAAAAATTTTCCCGAAATGTTTAAAATTTTATCAAAAAAAATGTTTACTGAAAACGCCTTCAAAAAGTCGGCATGGCAAAAACTTTGTATAGACGAAATATAGACATTAGGATTGTCTAGATATATTGTTCAGACTTTGTGGCAGTCGGCGGATTTCAAAATTTCTTACGCTTGTTTGAACAGTACGTACAAGGATCACATGTACCGAATTTCATTATCCTAGCTCAAAATTTAAGGCCCAAAGCCTTTTACCTACAGGCGGACGGACGGACGGACAGACATGGCTTAATCGACTCAGGTAGCGATTCTGAGTCGATCCATATACTTTGAGGCATACCTACCTAAATTCATATCACTATGTTACAAGCTATGTATCAAAACTAATATACCTCTATGAGATAGGGTATAAACCGGTTGAATCTATTTTTTCCGGATTAATATTCATCTGCATGGTATCAGCATTTGCAGACTTCAACATATTCGAATACATTGGTTAATTATTTAAGGTGCCGATTCGCTCTTCGTCTAGGCCACACGCCCTATTTTGTCGCTCCACCCATTGCAAAAAAAACAATAAACCAATCTGTTGTTTCACATATACCACCCCCACCCACCTAAGTGAAATTAAATTTAATAAAATAAAAAAAAAAATCAATTAATAATAATAATAATAAGGTCTTTCGCGCGGGAAATAATGAAAATATTATTCTTCAGTGAATGTGGTTTGTGCAGTGGAAGAAAATGTCATAGGGAAAACAAAAAACAACAATTACACACAGAGTGTGGTAATCCAACTAGAGGTGCTAATTCTGAAATTTCAGAACTAAGTCTACCTGGATATTACTTAGTGCCATTATTCTTCTCTCACCGCGGTCTCGCCGTTTACACTCGTAGTGATGTAGCCTACCAAATTCAACAGCAATACGGCCAATTTTCCAATCTGGAATTTAATTTTATTTGGCTGAAATTCCATGTCCGTAGGCAAATAATCCACTACTGTTTTATTTATAGATGCCCAAATATGGACAGCAACTCGACTTTTAATGAGTTTGATGAGTTGTCTGACTCCATCTTAAGAATTGTATCCCTGTATCCTCACACTGAAATAGTCATTGCGGGCAATTTCAATGTACACAATTCATAGTGGCTTCGACATTCTGGACAGTCAACACCCGAAGGAAGGTATGTTGAGATCTTTGCTGAGGTAAACAACCTAACCCAGCTTGCAAATGAGCCAACGCGAATACTGGACATTCACAGTCAAGTCGCTAACACTCTGGACTTGTTTCTGACCTCTCATCATAATAAATACACTATCAATGTAGTATCACCTCTAGGCTCTTCAGACCATTGTATCGTATCGGCTAATTTCTCGTACTCCAACCACGTAGTTAAAGAACAAATTCCAAAAAGAACAGCATGGCAATACGAGAAAGCCAACTAGGAAGCTCTTCACGGTTTCTTTAAGAATTTTAATTGGTCATTATGCTTCCTCGATAATGACGTGGATGCTACTGCCGATGCGATAACTAACGCCATTCTCCTGGGTATGAAATCCTTTGTTCCTCACCGGGTAAAGAAAATCAAACCTAAGGCAAACGGGTGGTATGACTCGAGCTGCAAAGAGACTGTTAGATTGAAAGAGTTATGTTTTCGGTTATATAAGACAAATCCTATTGAGGAAAACCGATCAAAGTTCAAACTAGCCAGAAACGATTTTAATTTTAAAACGCACCAAATTCTCCCACAACCAAAAGTCTGCTTCTCACGAAATAAATGCTGGTGTTCCCCAGGGCTCTGTTCTGTCTCCGACACTCTTTCTCATTTTTATTAATGACCTCATGCCTACACCTTCTAATCCAAACCATTCCTTTGCTGATGAAAACACTCTCAGCTTTCCATATTCATTCACTAATCCACGCCCTTCATCTTCGGACGTGGAACAGAAACGGCAAAATATGTTAAGCTCATTATTTTCCGATCTTGACAGCATAATTAAATGGGGTAAATCCAATAGACTGGAATTTAATGCTTCCAAAACACAATGCTGTCTTCTGTCATCTAAGCGAAACCAACATTTACAGCCATTGTCCATGAATGACACTTGCATCGCCGAAACTGAAAAACGTTCCATGCTCGGTATGTGTGTTAGTAACGACCTTCGTTGGAACGACCACGTATTTGAAATCACTAAAGACGCAGCGAAATGTCTAGGTTTTATTTCACCCCCTCTGATCTGGCCTCAATATATAGAGCGTATATACGTCCCAAACTTGAGTTCAACGTCTACATCTGGTCAGGTGCAGCAAAAATATCATTGCACCTACTGGATAGGATACAAAAGCGTGCGATAAAGCTTATAGGAGATCCAACCATAGCGAACTCTATAGTCTCGCTTGAACATCGTACGAATATCTCCTGCCTAACACTTTTTTACCGCTTTTTTTACAGGAAATGCTCAATCGAAATAGCCAGCTGCATTCCGCCACTTCAAATATTCTACCGTGATACTCGCCATGCCATGAATACTAATCAATTCACCCTCAAGCCTACCTTCGGACGTACGATGAACTATAGAGATTCATTCCTTAACCGAACAACACGAACGTGGAATGCTTTACCAAGCTTAGTCTTTCCTCCCCATTACAATTTACAAAAATTTAAAACCAATGAACATCGGTATCTCCTCTTTTCTTCTCCTCAATTTCCTTAATGCCCTCGCTGTGTCCAAACACTATAAGGGTATTCATAAACCCTTTAAAAAAATGTACACTTGTTCGAACAGCACGTACGCACAAGGATCACATGTACCAAATTTGATTATCCTAGCTCAGCATTTAAGGCCCAAAAACCGGTTACCTACAGACGTACGGACTCAGCCAGCGATTCTAAGTCGATCTATATACTTTGAGGTATACCTAGGTCAATTGTTTCTCCATGTTACAAACTATGTATCAAAACAAATATACCCCTATGGGATAGGGTATAAATATAGAAATAGTTTTTGTACGAAACCGAAATTTATAAAATTTTAACGAAAAACGTTTTTTATTGAAAACGCCCCAAAAAAAGGACTAGGCAAAAAACTTTGTATGAACGAAATATAGACATTATGATTTATCTAAATATGTTGTTCAGATACTTTTTCAATGTCGCTAACGCAGTGGCCGGATTTCAAAATTGTATACACTTGTTCTGTTTCGTCGGATAGAGAGTCTTTGTACAAAATTTCAAAACTCTAGCTCAAAATTTAAGGCCCAAAAAATCGGTGACACACAGACGGACGGACATACACACAGATATGGCTAAATCGACTTAGCTAGCAGTTCTGAGTCGATCCATATACTCTGAGGTATATCTAGCGAAATTATTTCACTATGTTACAAACTTAATGTAAAAACTAACATACCATTATGGGGTAGGGTATAAAAAGTGGAATGATAGATAATGTATATAAGCGTGGAATAGATCATTTGCATGTTTAAAATTGAAAAGAATCTACATTAATTCCACATTCAAAGCAATCTACATGGAAGCAAATAAAAAGTTAAAACTACTTTGCTATGCGAAATAGACTCAGCTAGCGATTCTGAGTCAATCCATATACTTGAAGGTATACCGAGCTAAATTATGTGTCTTTGTTACAAAGTATGTATCAAAGCTAATATACCCCTATGGGATAAAGTATAAACTTATGAAAAGACAACAAACAGCTGTGCGGATCGTTTAATACACAATCCCATCCCATCCTTAAAATAAATATCCCCAAAATTTCGGCTTTATTGTGATGAAATAAAGAAAATGTCATTGTCACAAGATATTGTGCAATCAAAATCTTTTATGGTTCGACAAAAAACAAAGTTTTTCGCCAGATTATGCTATGAGGTAGTGTATACAAATTGGTTTTTGTATGAAAGCGCCTCCAAAAAGGTGGCGTGGGCTAAAATAAAATATGGAAGAAATGTTTATATTACCATGACCAATGATTTTGCATCAACATTTTTATACCCTATCCCATATTGGTATATTAGTTTTAATACATAGTTTGCAACATGGAGAAATAATTGAGCAAGGTATACCTCAAAGTATATAGATCGACTCAGAATCGATAGCTGAGTCGATTTAGCCATGTCTGCCCGTCCGTCCATCCGTCCGTCCGTCTGTCCGTCCATCCGTCCGTCCGTCTGTCCGTCCATCCGTCCGTCCGTCTGTCCGTACGTCACCAGTTTTTGGGCCTTAAATTTTGACCTATAATGATGAAATTTGGTACGCGAGTTACATATCTGTATGGTGACCTCCACAAATAAACATGTACAACAACCTTAAGTTGTTGCAACATAATATTATTATTTTTTTGTCTACACATGGAGAGCAATAACCTTAAGTCATTGCCCCATTCAATTGTAATAACCGATGCGAATATGAGTTGAATATCCGATTGCAACTATAGCATTTCCATTTGCGGAAAATGTTGTTGCTTCCAGCAGATCAAGTGTAAACATTTTGAAATCCGCCCACTTCCACGCCCCCTTTTCAGAAAAAAAAATAATTTTAGGCTAAACCGTGAGAGATACTGAATAAATGTCTGAACAGCATATCTAGATAATCATAATGTCTATATTTTGTTTATACAAAGTTTTTTACCACGCCGACTTTTTGGGGCGTTTTTAGTTAAAAACGTTTTTCGGAAAAATTTTAAACATTTCGAAACAATGGTGATGCAAATTCATTGGTTCTGTTAATATAAACATTTCTTCTATATATCATTTAAAGCCACGCCCACTTTTTGGAGTCGTTTTCATACAAAAACCATTACTAAAACGGTGATTTTGTCAGTCTGAACAATATGTTATGACAATGACATTTGCTATATTTCATCGCCATAAATCCTTCATTTTGGGGACATTTGTCTTAAGGATGGGGTGGGATAGGGTACAAAACGATCCACACAGTAGATTGTAACCTTCACATATGTTTTTTCGAATATTTTACAATTTAAAAAACGCTTTTTACTGAAAACGCCGCAAAAAAGTGGCCGTGTCAAAAAATTGTTTGTAGACGAAATATTGATATAAGGATTGTTTAAATATCTTGTTCAAAACCTTTTTCGTTCTTTATATATTTCGTAAAACTGGGCGTGGCAGTGGGCGGATTTAATTTTTTTTGTATTTGTTCTGCTTCGTCGGATAGAGAGTCTATATACCAAATTTCGAATGTCTAGCTCAAAATTTAAGGCTCGAAAATCGGTGACACACAGACGGACGGACGGACAGACAGACATGGCTAGATCGACTCAGCTAGCGATTCTGGGTCGATCCATATAATTTGATGTATATCTAGCGAAACTACTTCTCTATGTTACAAACTCAATATCATAAATAATATACCCCTATAGGATAGGGTATAAAAAGTGGGTTGATAGAGAAGGTATGTTAGCGAAAAATAGATCATTTGCATGTTTAAAATTGATACGAATCTACAGTAGTTCCATATTCAAAGCAATGTAAATGGAAGCAAATAAAAATTAAAACAACTTTGCTATGTGAAAGGGATTTCCTTCGATCAACAAATTGCCTTGCATAATCGATCAAGATCATCAGCCGAGCTTTAGAAAGCCGTCAAGGTCATAAATGGCAAAACGAATCGTTTAATACTATGATTAGATGCAGAGCAGCTAAGAGACCATTTTAAAACTCATCTCAAATCAGCACAGATATCTCCATCCCCATAAAATGCTGCACCAATTATCGTCAATGCTAACCGTTTACGGTGGCTGAAGTGGAATTTATCATTGTGAATTCCAAGGATAATAAAGCACAAGGAATTATCGCATTCCATTTAAATTTTATAAGAATTGCACATTGGATTTCCGATCAGCACTTACCAATCGAATCAACCGAATATTTGAAACAGCTGACGTAGCTAAGGGTTTCCAGAAATCGATAATTTTCAAACTATATTTTTTTTTTTTTTTTTTTTTTTTTATAATTTGCGCGCACTCAAGGGGTTATGAATACCCTTTATATGTTTTAGCACAGTGCGGGCGTTAAGGAAATTAGGGATAAGAAGAAAGGAGATACCGATGCACATTGGTTTTAAATGTCTGTAAGTTATAATGGAGAGGAAAAACAGAGTTTGGTAGAGCATTCCACATTCGTGTTGTTCGGTTTATGTATGAATCTCTATATTTCAGCGTACGTCCGAAGATAGGCTTGAGGGTAAACTGGTTTGCATTCATTGCGTAACGAGTATTGCGGCTGAATTGTTGAATGGGAGGAATGCAGCTGGCTATTTCATTTGAACATTGGTTGTTATAATAGCGATAAAACAAGGTAAGGCAGGAGATGTTTCGACGGTGTTCAAGCGAAACTAAGGAGTTCGCTATTCTTATGTCTCCTATAAGTTTTTTCGCACGTGTTTGAATCCTATCTAGTAGGTGCAATGTTGATTTTGGTGCACCTGACCAGACATGGGCGTTGAATTCAAGTTTTGGGCGTATAAACGCTTTATATATTGTGGCCAGATCAGAGGGGGTGAAATATTTCTTACATCGATTTAGGAAACCTAGACATTTCGCTGCGTTTTTAGCGACTTCGAATATGTGATCGTTCCAACGTAAGTCGTTACTAACACACATACCTAGCATGGAAAGCTTTTCGGTTTCTTCGACGTAAGTGCCATTCATGGATAATGGCTCTAGATTTTGGTTACGCTTTAATGACAGAAGACAGCATTGTGTTTTGGAAGCATTGAATTCCACTCTATTAGATTTACCCCATTTGATAATGCTGTCAAGGTCGGAATTCAATGAGCTTAACATATTTTGACGTTTAGAGTCCACGTTCGAAGGTGAGGGACGAGGACCTGTAAACGAATATGAGAAGCTGAGGGTACTGTCATCAGCGAAGGAATGAATTGGATTAGAAGTTACAGACAGGAGATCATTTATAAAAATGAGAAAGAGAGTCGGAGACAAAACTGAGCCTTGAGGGACACCAGCATTTATTTGGTGAGTTACAGACTTGAAACCATCCAAAACAACTTGAATTGAACGTTTCGAAAGATAATGTCTAATCCATAGAAGAAGTTTTTCGTCGATTCCAAATGCACGCATTTTCGACAAAAGGGCTTGATGCCAAACCCTGTCAAATGCCTTTGAAATATCAAGCGCAACAATCTTGCTTTCGCCACCATGGTGAATTGATTGGTTCCACTTTTCGGTGAGATATGTCATCAAATCACCAGTAGACCTGTTGCTGCGAAAACCATACTGCCGGTCATTGAGAAGTTTTCGTGTTTCGAGATATTTCATAAGGTGACGATTTATCAGCGTTTCCATGACCTTGGAAAGAAGGGACGTAAGTGCAATTGGACGGTAGTTGGAGAGAGAAGAAGATTCGCCTTTTTTTGGTACAGGCTGGACAAATGCTGTTTTCCATCTACTCGGAAAGAGTCCTGATGAGTAGGATAGATAGAAAAGCTTACGCAGTGGTTTTGCTAGCGTAGAAGAACACCTCTTCAGAATGATGGGGGATATACCATCTGGACCAGCGGATTTATGTATGTCAAGATCAGATAAAACTCTTGCAACTGTACGAGTACGAAAGTGAATTTGTCCCATAGAATGATCTACGTTCTCAAGTACAGGAGGAGACTGAACACAATCTGGCAATGTAGAGTTGGCTGCGAAATGGGCAGCAAGCAGATTGGCTTTGTCTAAAGAGCTGACAGCTGGAATGTCATTGTGAATGAGCGTCGGAATTGATGTTGATGCCGAATTTTTTATGTTTTTAACAAATGACCAAAAGTTTTTACTACCTCTGGGACATTGTAGAATTTTTTGCCTCAACGTTCGGTCATAGAGGAATTTGACACGCTTTAAATGGGCATTACAGTCATTTCTGGCTTGTTTGAATTTTGCTCGGTTTTCCTCTGTTGGGTTGGTCTTGTACAACCGAAAGTTTGTCTCTCTCAACCTGATAGCTTCTTTGCAGCTCAAGTCATACCACCCTTTTGCCTTTGGTCTGATACTCTTAATTCTGTTGGGAATAAAAGATCTCATACCAAAGAGAATGATATTTGAAATCATATCAGCAGCAGCATCCACGTCACTATCGAGGAAACATAGTGACCAGTTAAAATTCCTAAAAAAACTGTTTAATGCTTCCCAATTGGCTTTCTCGTATTGCCATACGGTTTTTTTGGGAATTTGCTCTTTAACTGTGTGGTTGGAGTACGAGAAATTTGTTGATATGATACAGTGGTCTGACGAACCTAGAGGCGATAATACATTGATGATGTATTTATCAGGGTGAGAGGTAAGAAACAAGTCCAGGGTGTTGGCGGCTTGACTGTTAATATCCGGTATGCGTGTCGGCTCATTTACAAGCTGGGTTAGGTTGTTTACCTCAGCAAAGATCTCAACATACCTTCCTTCGGGTGTTGTCTGTCCAGAATGTTGAAGCCACGTAGAATTGTGTACATTGAAATCGCCCGCAATGACGATTTCAGTGTGAGGATGCAGGGATACAATTCTAGAGATGGAGTCGGACAGTGCATCAAACTCGTTAAGGGTTGAATTACTGTCAAGGTTTGGGCTTCTATAAATGAAACAGTAGTGGATTAAATGCCTACGGACATGGAATTTCAGCCATATAAAATTAAATTCCGGATTGGAACATTGGCCGTATTGATGTTGGATTTGGTAGGCTACGTCACTACGTATATATATGGCGAGACCGCGGTGAGAAAAGAATAAAGGCACTAAATTATATCCAGGTAGGGTTAATTCTGATAAGTCAGTATTCACCCCCACCTGTGTTTCACTTAGTGCCAAAACAGCTGGTTTGTATTTACAAATGTGGGCGTATGCAGAAAAAAGATTCGATTTTAAACCACGAACATTGCAAACGTCCTCTCTAAATTTTCTTTCCATTAAAACACATACATTAAAAAAACACAATACCGACGACAGACTAAGCTTGGCTGAGAAGTGAAGGTTCGCGTTGGTTGTCTAAAATAACTTGTCACAGGTGTTATGCCCGTATGACAAGTTAAGTTATACGCACAACAAAAAAAAAGTTCACTCACAGCCCGCTATACATCGGTTATTGCCTATGCTTCACCAATGCGAGCGCACGCATGAAAAGAAAATTCATACGGCATTTGCATTGGTGATGCACGGGCAAATAGCAAACGAGGTGGAGGGGGACGCGATGGGCTACCACACACTGCACTATTTTTTTTTTTTTGTTATTGATTTTGTTATTTTTTTTTTTTGATCACTGCATTTCACTGTTGTGGTTGTTAGTTTTTTCTGTGTTGTTTGTTTGTTTTGACCGTGTTTATTTTGTTTTTGGGGGTTCGATGGAGACCGACAGATTGCGTGTGTAGCCGCGACGGAGATTGAATCGGCACTGTCGAACTGCTCTGCGAAGAGCTTCGTAAAGAAATTATCAATATAAAGGAAAAAAATATGACTCTAAAGAGTACATTGAAAACACCTAATGAGTCAAAACCATATACAAACTCAGTCGCGAAACCGACTGGATTATAAAGAAAAGACCGGTAAAAAAGGAAAGTTGTTGGCGTTGTCGGACTACCAAGTAACTTCGCTCTGAAAAAACATATGAGAAGGCTACAATCCACTTTGTGGATCGTTTCACTCCCTATCCCATCACGTCCTTAAAATTGATATCCTATAAATGTGGGTTTTATGGCAATGAAAATTTAAAATTGAAATTGTCGCAACATATTGTTCAGACAGTTTATCAACATCTTGTATGGTTCAAACAAACACAACGTTTGTCTCCTGCATATGGTATAGCGTAGTCTATACAAATGGACTTTATATGAAAACGCCTCCAAAAAGTGGGCGTGGGTAAAATCGATGCATGGAACAAATGTGATTATTACCAAAACAAATTATTTTGCATCAACATTTTTTTCGAAATGTTTAATATTTTACCGAAAAATGTTTTTTACGGAAAACGCCTTCAAAAAGTGGGCGTGACAACAAACTTTGTATAAACGTAATAAAGACATGACGATTGTCTAGATACATTGTTCAGACAAATCTTAAACTGTTTAGCCTAAAACTACGTTTTTCTACGAATTTCAAAAATGTATATTGTTCTGCTGGGAGCAACAACAAACGCGTATACGAAATTTCATCATTCTAGCTCAAAATTTAAGGCCCAAAAACTTGTGACGTACTGACGGATGGACGAACGGACAGACATGGCTTAATCGACTCAGCTCTCGATTCTGGGTCGATCCATATATTTTAAGGTATACCTACCTAAATTAGAAACTTATCTGCAAAGACCAACCGCTGGAAAAAATCGACTTTTCACTTTGGAAAGCATAAAACATAAAAGTCATAAAACGGCAAAAAAACGCTGTGCCACCAATTAACGTAACCCAAGACGTTTGGGCAAAAAGCAGACGTTTTTTGCCGCACACTCCTTACCGAAGTTTAGAAGTGATCAGTTGTGTTTAATTACACCCCTTGAGATTAAAATTTAATGTGTCTCAACATACATATAAACAGCAAAAATTATAAAAGTGCGAAGACAAAAGACAGAGACTTCAACCGACACATAATTTGTGAATTGTGCACTTGTAAAAATAGCTAAAAAAAAGTTTTTATTTTTCGAAATTAAAATCAGTGAGAGCCTTTGATTATACCCTATCCTATAGGGGTATATTAGTTTTTATACATATTTTTTAACAAAGTGAAATAATTAAGCTAGTTATACCTCAAAGTATATGGATCGACTCAGAATCGCTAGTTTTTTAATATTCTTTTATTCTCTCTCCCTATAACAAAAATTGCTCATATACATTTAAATACAATGAATACATGTAGTGAGTGTTAACATGCGCTCCCCGGTTAAGGGGACTTTGTTACATGTTATAGGTGCAATTGGAAAATGCATTTTCATTGTACCTCGATATCCGAAGAAACCTACAGGAAAATGAAAATGACCAAAAAGGAAGAATGGAGATGTACAACATGTAAAAAAGGGGGCTGTAAATGCTGTCGCAGAAAACCCAAAACACTCTGATCTAACACCTGTGAAAACGACACCAACTCAGCCCCCACCGAAGAGAACTAGAAGCTCCCCCGATATCAATGGCATACATGCTACAAGTCTGTTAAACACCGACAATAGCTTTTCCAACGACATTCTTTAAAAACTATGAACAGAAATAAAAGAACTGAAGGAAAACAACATTAAGAAAGATGCAAAAATTTATTTCATGGAAACAAAAAATAATACACAGGAACAACAACTACTTAAAAACAACATAGAATTAAAAAAAAAACATTCCAGTCACAACCGGCGAAAACTAAATTGACGTAATAAAAGCAGTGGGTAAAACACGACACTGATGTTACTGACGTATATAGAACAAACAAACGAAACCCAAAAAACACAATATCCACTATATTAATCGCCGACCCAATTTCTTTCAGAACATATTTACCCTATTTAATGAAGTAAAATTGCATTTTTTTTTTTACCAAATTGAAGCGTACAGCTCATAGATCGGTCGAAAAGAATTATAATTTCAAAAAAGTTATTGCAAAATTGGTAAAATAATGTTTTTAAATTACCTTGGTTACAACAACAACATTGTAAATATACAAAGAAAGATAGCTTTATAGCTTAGCTATCTGTGCGGCGAGTGTCACGTTTGAATGATGGGAGTTAAGCAAAGAAAGAGAGAAAAGTATATGCGCAGGGGTGGGTTGGGTATGGGTAATTGGATAAGTCACATTTTTCTTTCGCTCAGTCGGAGTCCTGTGACTGTCTCCTTCTATTGTATGAATCAGAAATTAAAAAAAGAGAATCATACACAGAGAACTTTTCTATATGTGTATGCGTATAACTCTAATGTAGCTTTAACATAGTGTGGGGTGAATGGTGTGCGTTAAGCGAATTAAGAAGAGAAGGGAATATGCGCACGCGTATTGGTGATTGGATTGGATACGTATACCTACTCTGTCTTTTATTAGTTATAGGTAATCATAATGTTGCCCGAATATTGTACAAAATTGTATTTTCTGTGGTTGCGTTGGGCTATTATTATTGACCTTATTTGTATAGTGTAGCACTATACATAGAGCAGCCACTGAGCCACCTCACCGAAACGAAAGTGTTTGGCGTGTGGGGGCGTGGCGGATGAATGTGTGTCGTGTTCGTTTGTGTTAAGCGAATGAGGGAGAGAAGTTATCCGCAGGTGTGGTTGCATTAGTCTGATGAACGGAAGTACATTTGGCTTCCGGTCATTCGAAGTCGGTTGTATCCTACACGAATTATTAGATAGCCATCCTACAATAATTGTGGTTTCACTGTGCTCTGTTCCTGGTTTTGGCCAATTATTACCTATTCTTTGTTAAGTCATTTTGATTTCTTTTTTTTCGACGGAATAGGTATTAGGTAGATATGCCTCGGCAAAGAACTTTGATGGGTAGGCGTGAGAGGGAAAGAAATAGAGTTGATTATTTGTTACGTCGCGAAGCCGTACCATACGTACCATTCCGTACCATTTTAGTGCCAATATCTTTCTCTCTTTCCTTCTCATTGCCTTGCCCAGCAAGTTTATCGTAGCGGTGAACTACGCTGGATAATTTGAAGAAGGGTGGTAACTTCGGACCGTTCCTTGCAATCGTTCGAAATTTCAAATCGGAAAGGTATGGCCTTCGTAGGAATGTTTTAGCAGTGAGCAGTGGCATGAAGATATTTTGTTTTCAAATTTAAAAATTATTTTTTACTCTTTTTGGTCGCAGGTACCTTACCTTTTCTGCCACATCTGGACTGGACTGGAAGAAGAATGCTATTATTTTATTATTCTTCTATTGTGCGCATTTTGTTATCTCATAGCAAAAAATTAAAAATATTATTGAATAAGAAATATAAAAGTACAGCATGAAAAAAAATGTAATGCAATCTGTTTCATTTCAGTGCTATTTTTGTTTTTTCAACGTTATAGAAGTTAAGAACAATATTAGTTAGTTACTATCTATTCCAGAACTGACACGAATACCTACCTACGATCAGTAATTTTTAAGATTTCTTTATTTAAAGACAGACATTCAAATTCGCTTCAAATCAAACAGAGCTACACCAATTTTATTTATCTATATAGTAGATAATTATATAAAAAAAATGTGTGGTCGATTTTCGAGCACTGGGCGAACCTAGTTAATATTATTATCGCATTATTTTCAAATCATTCACGAAAAACCGAAATAATGAAAAAAAGCTAGATCCATTGCATTAACCAAACTTAGCCAGAACACAAACAACAACCAACACAAAGATCAAGAGAGTGATGCGCATGTATATGTTAATAATCAACTAACTCCAACAAATAAACGTTTACTTTGGCTCGCTAAGAACAAAGCCAGACAGTGCAACTGGAGACATCAGGTAAAGTGCTTACAAGAAAAACTGAAAATGGTGAATCCCTACACATAGGATATGCCAATGATGTAAATAAAATGTCTTTGTAACCTTAATAATGCAGAACAAAACAATCAAATAGGATAGTCGAAAAAACAAAACATATGAGAAGGCTAAAATCCACTGTGTGGATTGTTCTATACCCTATTCCATCCCATCCTTAAGACAAATATCCCCAAAATGTCGGATTTATGGCGATGAAATATAGAAAATATCATTGTCATATATATTCTTCAGACTGTTTATCAAAATCATTTATGGTTCGACAAAAAACACAGTTTTTCGCCTGGTTACATTTAAAAAAATTATGGCTACATGGGCTATTTTTTCTTCACGCTAAATGCTATAAACATAGTAAAAAGCGGGATAGTCAATTTTTATTACTGCATCTGCTATATTTTCTACGAAACTTTGATATATGTTATTGTTACAATTTAATGTAACTCGTGTTTCACCAATAGCAGTTTACGCTACGATTCCTCATAGTTTTTGCTATATGAACATAATATCTACAGATATAAAATATAGCTAGTATTGCTATAGCATTTTGCGCTATTGTCTATATGACCTTATTATATATCACTATTAGCACTGCGTAGTGTAAACTATTGCATCAGTTGCTATGCTACTTAACGCTAATTTAATAATTTAAATACGCAAAAAATATGACGCGTACTTTAAAAGTTTTTATAAAAATTGCTAAAATTGCACTGAAAACCACTACACAGATGTCGATCAGTTGTTTTCTTCCCAAATGAACTTCACTTTATTTCAATTTAAACAAAGTTACCTTCAAAAATGTCTATAAGTGAGGATAGTCCCCATTTATTTAATATATTTGTCACAAAATTCTCCATTATAAAAAGTTTTTACTTACTTCACAAAGCTTCAGGGAGCATGGCAAAAATTACAGCACTGCCAGCTATAACAAATACCACATTAGCTTCTTATAAATAAGCTCAATGCTATGGATTTCATTTACTCATTTTAGCTGTATATGCTATGAAAATCGCCGCAGATCACCAGTTTTTGGGCCAAAAATTTTGAGCAAGAATGATGAAATTTGGTACACGTGCTTCTTGCTGCTCTCAGCAGAACAAGTGTACACATTTTTGAAATCCGCCTACTACCACGCCCCTTTTTGAAAAAAACAACGAAACAACATATCTAGACAATCATAATGTCTATGTTTTGATAATACATTTTTTTTGCCATGCCTACTTTTTGGGCGTTTTTTAGTAAAAAACCTTTTAAACATTTCGAAAAAAATGGTGATGCAAATCATTTTGTTCATGTAGTTTTTGTTGTTTTCTTCCCAAATGAACTTTACTTTATTTCAATTTAAACAAAGTTACCTTCAAAAATGTCTATAAGTGAGGGTAATCCCCATTTACTTAATATATTTGTCACAAAATTCTCCATTATAAAAAGTTGTTACTCACTCCACAAAGCTTCACAAATAAATGATGACGCAACAGACGCAAGCAGATGTAAGGGAGCATGGCGAAAATTACAGCACTGCCAGCTATAACAAATACCACATTTGCTACTTATAAATAAGCTCAATGCTATGAAATTCATTTACTCATTATAGCTGCATATGTATGCAAATCGCCGCAGATGCATTAAAATCATTCTCCTACAGCTATGTTGATTTCCTAAGAAAATGCAACTTTGTTAACTATACCTATTTGATATAAATCAAGGCATTTCACTAGCTGGAATAAATATAAAATTTACCAAATTTAGTAATAACACCGTTGCTATAGTATATAGCAAACAAGTTGTAATTCTTTTTTTTTGAGTGTATGCTATGAGGTAGTGTATAGAAATGGCTTCTGTATGAAAACGCCTCCAAAAAGTGGGCGTGGCTTAAAATGATATATTAAGAATGATATATTTATATAAGCAGAATCAATGATTTTGCATCACCATTTTTTCGAAATGCTTAAAATTTTTCCGAAAAAAGTTTTTTTTTACTAACAACGCCCCCAAAAACCTGGTGTGGCAAAAAACTTTGTTGTAACAAAATATAGACATTATGATTGTCTAGATATGTTGTTAAGCCTTTTTTTCATTATCCCTAACGGTTTGGACTATAACTATGCTTTTCTGAAAAGGGGGCGTGGCAGTGGGCGGATTTCAAAAATCGTCACACCTGTTCTGCTGGGAGGAACAACAAGCACGTGTACCGAATTTCATCATTCTAGCTCAAAATTTAAGGCCCAAAAGCCGGTGACGTACGGACGGACGGACAGACAGACATGGCTAAATCGACTCAGCTATCGATTCTGAGTTAATCCATATACTTTGAGGTATGTCTAGCTCAATTATTTCTCGTTGTTAAAAGCTTCGTATCAAAACTAATATACCCCTATGGGATAGGGTATAAACAACGATAGAAAACAATTACAGTGAAGCTGACATTGACTTTAGGGTAATGCATGGAATCATAGGCATCGATGCTGACTTCTTTAAAAATATGAATTTTTGTTGTATTTGTTTCATCATCAGATTAATAAGAAACATATGAGAAGGCTACAATCCACTGTGTGGATCGTTTTGAACCCTATTCCATCCCATCCTTAAATATCCCAAAATGTCGGATTTATGGCGATGAAATATAGAAAATATCATAGTCATAGCATATTGTTCAGACTGTTTATCAAAATCATTTATGGTTCGACAAAAAACACCGTTTTTCGCCTGGTTATGCTATGAGGTAGTGTATAGAAATGGTTTTTGTGGGCGTGGCTTAAAATGATATGTGGAATAAATGTTTATATTAACAGAACAAATGATTTTGCATCACCATTTTGTTCGAAATGTTTAAAATTTCTCAGAAAAAAGTTTTTTACTAAAAACGCCCCAAAAAGTGGGCGTGGCAAAAGCGTTGTTTAAACAAAATATAGGCATTATGATTTTCTAGATATGTTGATCAGATTTTCAGTGTCTCTAACGGTTTGGCCCAAAACTATGTCTTGTCGTACCGAATTTCATCGTTCTAGCTCAAAATTTAATGCCCAAAAGCTGGTGACGTACGGACGGACGAACGGACGGACGTAAGGACGGACAGCCATGGCTAGATCGACTCAGCTATCGATTCTGAGTCGGTCGATATACTTTGAGCTATACCTTTTCTATTATTATTTCTCTATGTTACAAACTATGCATCAAAACTATTATATAAAAAAGAAAATGTTGTTCAAAGAAACTTAATATACTAAAACTTACGTGGATTTTATTGTCCCCCGAAGTCCTGCCGGCAGCACGTGAAGGAGAGACGTTTTATCAATGCTAATTCAGCTTATAAGCGCACGAGCAGAAAGCAGTTCAACTGCCCACAAAGCCTATGTCAAAAGGATTTGTGAAATTATCACTTTTCAAATAAAATAAAGTTAAAAATGACTATCTTTTCTGGGTGGCAGAGCCTGGCGTATAATCGCTTTGGTCTCCTATTTCACATCACCAACTCTCAAAGTGCATAAACCTAAGTTATACACACAATTATTACTACGATCATGTCTTTTGTATTGCTTCAAAACTTACTCAGAATTAGTAAAAAAAACTCCTTCACCAGAATGGTGGTTAAAATGTTAAAATTAACGATTTTAATTTTCTTCGCACAAAAAAAAATTCTCAACTGGACATGATTTTTGTGGGCCTTTATTTGTCTAGCTACGCACTATGCACAAACTCCTGCTTTGCTTTTTTGTCAGTGGGCTTTATTATTAATAATCTTTTCCCACCCTATCGCTTTCCTTATCTCTCCTATAATTTGATTAAATCTTTGATTATGCCCGTTTTATTGAGTGATTTGTTGTAACTTTAGTCATTATCATATTGAGTCGTCAGTTAATCTTAAATATTTAAACAATACCAAAAAACTAAAGCAAATATCATTGTCATAACATAATGTTCAGACTGTTTATCAAAATCATTTATGGTTCGACAAAAAAACACCGTTTTTTGCCTGGTTATGCCATGAGGTAGTGTATAGAAATGGTTTTTTGTATTAAAACGGCTCCAAAAAGTGAGCGTGGCTTAAAATGATTTATGGAAGAAATGTTTATATTAACAGAACCAATTATTTTGCATCACCATTTTTTTTGGAATTTAAAAATTTTTCCGGAAAACGTTTTTTACTAAAAACGTTCCCAAAAAGGGCGTATCAAAAACATGGTATAAACAAAATATAGACATTATGATTGTCTAGATATGTTGTTCAGACAATTTTTCAGTATCTCTAACGTTTTGGCGTAAAATAATTTTTTTTCGAAGAGGGGGCGTGCCAGTGGGCGGATTTAAAAAATCTTTTTTTCTGCTGGGAGCAGCAACATGCACGTGTACCAACTTTCATCATTCTAGGTCAAAATTTTAGACCCAAAAATTAGTGACGTACGGAAGTACGGACGGACAGGCATGGCTAAATCGATTTAGCTATCGATTCTGAGTCGATCCATATACTTTGAGGTATTCCTAGCTCAATTATTTCTCTAAGTTACAAACTATATAGCAAAACTAACATACCCCTATGGGATTTTGTATAAAAACCAGTACGGTTTCCAAAAATGTAAGAGCACTGGAAGGTTGTTCGGTGAAATTTCGATTGCAGTGGCTATTAGCCTAAATAAAAACCATCATGTGTTAGTTATGTTTTGTATTGTTATGTTTATTGACTTCAGTAAAGCTTTGACATACTAAGCCACAAAAACTAATTGAAAGCTTTAATAGAATTGGATTATGAGGACCTTTAGAATTATCTGTCAGAAAAAACTATGAAGGTGAAAGTAGGGAATGAAATAAGTATAGAAACAACCACTGAGTACCACACAACCGGGGTATCACAAGGCTCGAAATCGGTCCCAATCTTATTTATTTCCTGCGCTAATGAACTTTTAAGGGTACTTCAAAGAAGTGCTACACTTGCATACGCTGATGACATTGCAATTGCTGTAAAACATAGATGCTGAAACACAGCAACAGTAATAATGCAGGATGAATTAGACAGAGTTTGCAGATGCACATACGGACACCAAATCAACCCGAAGCTATTAAAAATATCTACCACAAAATCGATGTTGTTAAAACCATATAATATCTGGGTGTAATAATTGATGATCACTTTATTTGGCATGCCCAAACTAATAAGCTGCAAGTTCAACTAAGAAGTGCCATATTCGCGATGGTTCACCTGAAGAAAAACACCAATGTCGATGTCCAGAAGCAGTTCTATTATTTGTAATGAGCCTGTGGACGAACTATGCGAGAGCATAGCTGGTGTTAAGTCCTGGACGACGCAGCAGGGTGGTACGCTGGCTTAAGCACGGCTTAGCTCGCCGAAATGGTCGGGGATCTTGCTGCGGAGTTTCTCACACAAAATTAAAGAAATCGTGCCAGAAGGAGTAGTCAGATGACTTAAATTAAAATTTTATAAAAACTTCAAAGAAGTATAGCACTGCTATGATCTTCTGAAGAATCAATGTGTGATAGCTAACATGGCACAAAATAAATTTAAACTTGCGATTCTACTTGCACACACTATATCCTATTTTGAATCGATGGCACAGATGTTATTGCCATCATTTGGGATTTCGCACCTAATATGACAATCTAATTATAAGACGGCCACACCATGTCACCTACTTCCCAATCCTATGTAGATAACCCCTTTTACTTATTACACACTTCACCTTTTTTTACCTCACTTTGATCTCACCTTTATTTTTAAGATTTCACTCAAATCATTTTTCAGTCACAAAAAAAATTAAATCACAATTAAAATAAATAAATGCTGACTTCATGTCAATTTAATTTAACTTCTCTATGCAGATATGTATATACATATATATAAACTTCTTATACATACAAAAGAGCGATCTCATTCCAATATTATTTGGAACATTGTCCTAGCCAAAATTCGCCTACTTATTAAAGAACAAAAACTCTAATTCCCCATTAATTAAATGCGCATCTAAATAACTTGGATCACACTATTCAAAATATATCTTAATTCTAAAAATAAAATATATCTTCACAAATTTCGTATTATCTCTAATGTATATATGTACGCATATAAAATATATGTATTCTCAATTCTTTCGATTGATATTTGTTATCTTAGAAATCAATATCTAATTTAAGTCTTTCGTTTGTGATTTAAATGGAATCTATGATTGATATTTGTAGATTTATATGTTGTTTAATATTCAGTTTTAATCTATTCTTAATTTAGAGTTTTATTTAAGTTTAACTTCTTTTATCATAATTTTCATTTAGGTATCAAATTATTTAGCCAATTTTTCATAGGCAAATAACTAGAACAATTTTACATTGATTGGGCTCCAGTGATCGATACTTTTCACTGATCATGGGTAAGCAAAAAAAAAATGGTAAACAAGAAAATGTACCTGTTGTATTTTGTTGGTATTTTGGTTGTTGATGTATTGTTGTGTCTGGTGGTGCACTTGTTTTGGTGATTTTTGTTGTTGTGTCTTGCTCTGCATGTGTTTTGCTGTTTTGCTTATCGTGATTATGTGTTCTGCATCACTGTAGGTGGTGGGGGGAAAGTGTGGGCAACTGCTCGTGGGTATATGTATATTTATGTATAATGATGGATCGGTCCTCAATCTTTTACTTTATAGTCAGATTAAAAGCTTGATCGATGGGTTTATTTAAATCACCAGAGCAGCGATCAAAAGCTTAATTAAGTGCCTGTAGATTGGGGAAAACGAAGATGCATGTAAGCACAAATAATAATCAACAGATACCTATATAAATAAAACAAATTTACCTCGTTTTCTTGTAAAATGCATATAAGTTCACATCAGTTTATTCATGTAATATTCTCTATATGTACGGAGAAAAGTGTTGATGCTCCATCACTTTTGAAAAGAATTAAAATATTTTATGTTTTTCTGTTTTTCTGTAGTACTCTGACACTAGTTTTTAAATGCTAAATCTATTAGAATCGTACGATCGTACCTTTTTGCGTTTGTCACCACACTTCCACGCTGTTCGTAGGTCAGAAAGAAAAGACCGGAAAAAGTAATATCGGTCTCTTATAGCATTACGGTCTCTTATATGCATTACACCGATTGCGATCGTGAGTCTAAATTCACGTTAAACTTTTAACGAATAGTATCGGCTAAACAGGGTGTATCGTTTTTAAAAGTATTTTAAAAATGTCATGATGTAGCAGACCATAATCATGGTTCATATAGCAAGCTGCATGCTACAACACAATGGGTTTTGATGTATCCATCTAGCAAAAGTCCATTGAAAACAAAGTAGCTTAAACTAAGTGTGATTTACAACGTGTGGCATCGACCATGACCCTGAGATATAACATACTTTTGTTAATCTGTTTGTTTGACCGGGCTATCGTTTCAAGTCTTTTGCATGAAATATGCCAATTCTTTTGCCATTCATAGTCTCTACTTCGTATAGAGATTTACCTATGGGTCGAATTATCCTACACTTGACGAACTTCGCACATAATTTAGCATTAAGTTTCTTGCTCGCATCGCTAAGTATGAAATTGCGGCGAAAAACTTCATCGCCAGTTTTAAACTTAACTGCAGAACTTCGCAAGTTGTAAGATTTCTCATTACGTTCGAAAGCTAGTTTTAGGTTATTTTTAATTTTATTTCGTAGGATCTCTAATCTATCAGAATGTTTTAGGAGTATCGATTCGCTATCATTCAAAACACTAAGTTTTTGTAAAAGACTATATGTCCTCCCATGCTGAATCATGTTGCTTCCAAAGAGACAAAAGTGGGAAGTTACTGCAATAGACTGATGTAAAGATGTATTCAGAGCCAATTGAATTTTAGATATTTGCTCATCCCATTCTCTTTGATCATCTTTCAGATACATGCGAGTTGCTAATAAGATTGAGCGATTGAGACGCTCCGACGAATTGGCTTGTGGAGAGTACAAGGCAGTGGTTATATGTTTAACTCCAAAGCTAGCTAGAAAATGCTGGAAATCCTTTGAGACGAGTTGCTTTCCGTTATCAGACAAAATGAACTGAGGTACTCCGAATTTGTTAAAAACTTCTCTTTCCAAAAATTCGATTACCGATTTTGAACATGCTTTTCGTAATGGTTTTAAAAAGACTTACTTGGAAAAGTAATCCAGTACGATAAATAAAAAAAGATTTCCACTTTTCGAGCGAATGTAAGGCCCAATGAAATCAATATATAGTTTTTGGAAAGGTTTCTCTATATTTTGCTGTTTGCCCATTGGTGGTCGGAGTGTCTTATTCGTAGCTTTGTTTGCCTTGCACAACTCACACTCGCGAACGTATTCTCTTACCTGAGTTGTCATGTTTGGCCAGTAATACAATTCACGCAGCCTTTCTAGCGTTTTTACTATGCCACCATGAGAAACATTGGGTGGTTCATGAGCAGCTTGGATCAACGAATATGTTAGCATAGTGGGTATCCAGAGTCTCCACTCTAAACAAGTATTAGGCGGGTCCTTATCTATTGGAAAAGCTCTTTTAAAAACAAGATTTTCTGATATTTTCAAATCGGGAAAATTATCTTTGTTTTTGTTAATCATATCTATTAGTTCTAGATACTCATCCGAACGAAATTCATCTCCATTTATGTCGACAATTGTTTTTATATTTGCATTGTGAACTAGTTCTTCAACAAAGGTGCGAGATTACGCATCTGGCACTATATTTTGAGAACCCTTTCTGTGCTGGATGTCAAATTGAAACGCTTGAAGTTTAAGAGACCATCGAGCAAGTCTACCGCTTAGATCTTTGAGTTCCATCAACCATTTCAAACTTGCGTGGTCAGTTATAACGGTGAATGGGAGTCCTTCTATATACGGTCGAAAACGCTTCACAGCTAATACAGCAGCTAAGCATTCTTGCTCAGTCACGCTGTAGTTTTGATGGCAAGAATTTAATTTTTGCGAAAAGAACGCAATGGGCTTTTCATGCTTGTCTTCGTCCTACTGAAAGAGTACTCCCCCAACTCCATGGTTTGACGCGTCACACTGTATATAAAAGCGTTCACCAAAATTCGGATTACTTAAAAATGGAGCTGAGATGAGAGCTACTTTCAATGCCTCAAATGCTGTATCTGCTTCTTCAGAAATCTCGAAGTTTTTTCCTTTTAGTAACGTATCGGACAAGGGTGCTGATATCGCGACGAAGTTTCGAATGAATCTTCGATAATAGTCACACATTCCTAGAAAACGCCGCACCTGCTTTTGGGATTTCGGTAACGGAAAGTCCTTTAATTGGGTCAGGCTTCATGTGTCCTTGTCCAACCACGTATCCGAGATACTTCAATTCTTTAAAACAGAAGTTTGATTTTGAGACATTGAGACATTGAGACAAGCATTCAGCCACTTTCTCTAGTGTGTTAAGATGTTCTTCAAAACTTCTCGAAATCACCAGTAGATCATCTAAGTACACAAACACGCATTCACGGAGCTCAAGAGGTACAACTCTATCCATCAAACAGCACATCCTTTGGGCTGCGTTACATAGTCCAAAGGGCACGACCGTAAACTGATAAAGTGGTCTTCCCGGAACCGTGAATGCTGTCTTTTCCTTAGACTGCTCATCTAGAGGAATTTGCCAAAACGCATCTTTGAGATCCACACTACTTATGTAGTGTGTATCTCACAGACGGCTTAACAAACCCTCAATATGTGGTAATGGATACGCATCTTTCGTTGAGAGTTGATTGACTTTTCGAAAATCTAAGCATAGGCGGTTCTTGCCAGGTTTTCGGATGAGGACGATTGGCGAACTCCACGCACTATTGCTTTCCTCAATTACTCCCAACGAAAGCATACGATCCAATTCTTCAAACATAAGCTTTTGAATTACCGGCGATACTGGATAGTGTCTTTGCTTCAACGGATCAGCTGTGCCCGTATCTATTCGATGTGTTTCCAGCAAAGTCTTTCCTAAGCCAAGCTTATCAAACGATGGAAACATGTCGACAACTTTTGACAGCGCTAAAGACTGATCTATAGTAAGTTCATGTTTTGGTTTGGTAGAAACATCTGGAATTTCTAATTCACCTATTGTCATTGGAGAGATATCAAATTTGTGCCAAAAATCTATTCCAAGATACAGTTGTTGTGTGAGACAAGGAACTAGATATATATCCATTTCCTTGGTAATAGAATTATAACGAATTGGAACTTTAACATAACCAATAATTCGTTGATCAATACCATTAGCTGTTTTTAAACAAGAAGACAGAGAAAAGATCTTCAAACCAAGGTTACGAACAAATTCAACGCAGTCTTTTCCAAAACAAGAGATTGTAGCTCCACTGTCCAGCAAACCAACTATATCTTGATCATGTATAGATATTTTTGCATATGGTCTTGGGTCGCTAACAATTGAAAAGGAACAAGCATCTACGATTCTTCTAAAAAGTTTAGGCTTGCTATATCTAATTTAAGACTTGATGACACGAAGTTCGAATTTCCTCCAGTTCAAAAATTCTTGCTCGAACTTCCTTATATCTTTGCATTCTTGTCTCATATGGAATTAAATTTTTTTGTTTTGAAATATTTTTATTTTTATTAAGTATGTCCGGTTTAAGTATCTGTATTCTCGGATCAGTGGAAGGTGTTTCAATAGATTGAGAATCAGTAGATGTCGATTTTTCTAATGTTCGGGGTTGGTTTGGGTCGAACGAGATTCCCCGACACGCAACCCGCTCGATTGTTGGTTTCCCATCTGCTTGCACTTTTGACAATTCAATGTTGTCACATTGTCCGTGCCGCATTTGTAGCAAAACAAATTTCTTGTTGGAGAAGGACAGTACATAAAAGGATGTCCCTGCAATTTACAATTAAAACATGGGTAAGAACTTGTATTTTTGCTATTCAAACTTCGAAATTTATTTGTATCTTAGTGTCTTAAAGCAGATACATCTTCCAACGGTAAAACCTCAGTTGCAGTATCTTCATACTCAACTTCATTGACATGTTGTTGTCTCAGATACCGAGTTTGATCACGAAAGTGGAATAATTTCTCAGCTTTTCTACACTCATCTCTAAATTGATCGAGTGAGTAAATCGACATCGGATATACAAGATTCAACAAGCGATTATTATTTTTTTTTTTCATGATATGCAACAGCTGACGTTCTGTCATGGGTTTTCTTAGCTGTTTTTTTAGGCAAATAATGACGTTGTAGTAATCATCGAATGTTTCCTGAGGATGTTGACGACGTTCAGTAATATGTTGGATGATTTCTACGTCACTATCATGGGTCTTAAATTGTTTGTATAAGGCTTGACGAAGTCTTGGCCAATCTGGTCTAGGATTCGATCGCAAATATTGCCAAAACCAGTCCTGAGCAGCACCAGTCAATAAAACGTGAAAGTTTTTCAAAATTTCTGACCACGGACAGTCATGATTTTCTTTGAGGGTTTCAACTCTAAACAGGAAAATTTGAACACAGATTGACTTGGGGGTTCCATCATACTTCAAACCCCATCGATCGATTTCAACTTTCCGATTGCCTGATGTCTGTGTATGATTCTCGTCAGTATAATCATCAAAATTCATTTGGTTAATTTAATTCAAGTATTGCAAGTCATTAGAATGCGCATATCTACCATTTGAAATATCATTGGATTCGTAACGTGAACTATGATTTACATCATCCGGTGGATAATGTAAGTTCTCAGTTCGTCTTGAATTTCTGGAGGAATTTGGCATTCTATTGGAACGTCTGTTGTGGGAAAAGTTTGGTAAATCACCATTATGAACCGTGGGATTATCTGTAGCTAGTGCATCGCGTACAGTCTCTTGAACACATTGCTTCATTGTATCTAACAGTGATCTTAGCATAAACGTTTGGCTAGCGTCAATACTTACATCAACTATCGATCTAATTTGAGTATTTAAAGTTGTTTGGGTATTAGGTGTTAAAACAATCGCATTAGTTAAGGATACATTGCTCTGTCCAGCATTGGGATTTATTTGAGATATACTATCTCGAAGAGTTGTTGCTTGACTATTCGCCTTTGCAGGTATATTAGTCGTCACTAAATGAACACCATTATACGCATTCGATCCAGTGTATCCAGCGTTTTGTAAATTCTCATTTTGTCGTTGTATCGGGCCATGAACAGGAGTTCGTACAACAGATTCATTTCCTTGAGGAGAATGCAAAATAGGTTGTCGAGATTCATTTCCTGGAAAATGATCTCTTGAATTATCAAAATTGGGTTGTCTATGACCAATGGAACGCGTTACCATACCACGATTGGTATCTAAAGTCGATTTCCGTTTATCTTTGGGAATCGCACCCTTAGAATTGCTCATTGTAAGTTAATTGAAATGTCGAAATTGGATATAAAGAGTGAAATAAAAAATTGTAAAAGTATTTATATGATAAACAATGAAAATATGTATGAAGTATTGAATAAAGAAAACCAAGTTTGTATTATAGATCATAAGAATATAAGTTGAGATCAACATAAGAGAAAGAAAAGGTGAAAGTTTCTCTAAAAGTTTACAGGGTATACTGTGTGTATAATATTTAACGAAGTGTGATACCAACTAAAAAAATAATATTTTCGTTGAATCAAATTTACTGAAAAATAATAAATTGATGATATAAAAGTTAAGGGCATTCAGCGTATTGCTAAATGAAGCATTGAAACATTTGAATAACTCATAAACCTGATCCGTATTTGTTTCATAATAATATGGCAAGATATCTTTTCTCCCGTTCAACTGATTCATGCGTTACTAACGATTAAAAATATACCAGGAAGCTGAGATAAAAGATAATTACACCATAAATTAAAGATGTCTAACCTTAAAAGCGTAAATCGATATTCTAAAGGATTGGTTACTTTAAGAAATTCTGAATCGCAAAATTAGAAATTAGAACTATCTTAAGAAACATAATAACATCATAGCATGCTGTAAAAAAAAGGTAAATGGGAAAGAAATAAAAGTGTTAAATTGATTTGCCAAGAGAGCCATATAAAAAAAATACCAAAGTTATCAATCTCTCTACTAACAAGGCCAATATCGTAAAAACAAAAAACAAGTATCGTCTGATAAAGCCAATATCGTTGTACAAGGCCTGTATCGTTGGGCGCCATAATTTGTAATGAGCCTGTGGACGAACTATGCGAGAGCATAGCTGGTGTTAAGTCCTGGACGACGAAGCAGGGTGGCACGCTGGCTTAAGCACGGCTTAGCTGGCCGAAATGGTCGGGGATCTTGCTGCGGATTTTCTCACACAAAATTAAAGAAATCGTGCCAGAAGGAGTAGTCAGATGACTTAAATTAAAATTTTATAAAAACTTCAAAGAAGTATAGCACTGCTATGATCTTCTGAAGAATCAATGTGTGATAGCTAACATGGCACAAAATAAATTTAAACTTGCGATTCTACTTGCACACACTATATCCTATTTTGAATCGATGGCACAGATGTTATTGCCATCATTTGGGATTTCGCACCTAATATGACAATCTAATTATAAGACGGCCACACCATGTCACCTACTTCCCAATCGTATGTAGATAACCCCTTTTACTTATTACACACTTCACCTTTTTTTTACCTCACTTTGATCTCACCTTTATTTTTAAGATTTCACTCAAATCATTTTTCAGTCACAAAAAAAATTAAATCACAATTAAAATAAATAAATGCTGACTTCATGTCAATTTAATTTAACTTCTCTATGCAGATATGTATATACATATATATAAACTTCTTATACATACAAAAGAGCGATCTCATTCCAATATTATTTGGAACATTGTCCTAGCCAAAATTCGCCTACTTATTAAAGAACAAAAACTCTAATTCCCCATTAATTAAATGCGCATCTAAATAACTTGGATCACACTATTCAAAATATATCTTAATTCTAAATAAAAAATATATCTTCACAAATTTCGTATTATCTCTAATGTATATATGTGTGCATATAAAATATATGTATTCTCAATTCTTTCGATTGATATTTGTTATCTTAGAAATCAATATCTAATTTAAGTCTTTCGTTTGTGATTTAAATGGAATCTATGATTGATATTTGTAGATGTATATGTTGTTTAATATTCAGTTTTAATCTATTTTTAATTTAGATTTTAGGTATTTTATTTAGGTTTTTAAGTTTTACTTCTTTTATCATAATTTTCATTTAGGTATCAAATTATTTAGTCAATTTTTCATAAGCAAATAACTAGAACAATTTTACATTGATTGGGCTCCAGTGATCGATACTTTTCACTGATCATGGGTAAGCAAAAAAAAAATGGTAAACAAGAAAATGTACCTGTTGTATTTTGTTGGTATTTTGGTTGTTGATGTATTGTTGTGTCTGGTGGTGCACTTGTTTTGGTGATTTTTGTTGTTGTGTCTTGCTCTGCATGTGTTTTGCTGTTTTGCTTATCGTGATTATGTGTTCTGCATCACTGGAGGTGGTGGGGGGGAAAGTGTGGGCAAATGCTCGTGGGTATATGTATATTTATGTATAATGATGGATCGGTCCTCAATCTTGGACTTTATAGTCAGATTAAAAGCTTGATCGATGGGTTTATTTAAATCACCAGAGCAGCGATCAAAAGCTTAATTAAGTGCCTGTAGGTTGGGGAAAACGAAGATGCATGTAAGCACAAATAATAATCAACAGATATATAAATAAAACAAATTTACCTCGTTTTCATGTAAAATGCATATAAGTTCACATGAGTGCATTCATGTAATATTCTCTATATGTACGGAGAAAAGTGTTGATGCTCCATCACTTTTGAAAAGAATTAAAATATTTTATGTTTTTCTGTTTTTCTGTAGTACTCTGACACTAGTTTTTAAATGCTAAATCTATTAGAAAAATTTGTAAATTAAAGTAAAATAAATAAATTTAAATGCGAGCCCAAGGACTATTGGAAATCCCTGAAAAGTTTAATACATATGGAATGAGAGAACTGAAATACGTCATTCCAAAATTATATAATACTCTACCATTACTTTAAAAAAATATTTCTAACTTCAAAACTAGAAAGCAAAAAATAAAATCACACTTCCTTAGTATTAGCCATGTTAATTAAATCATATAAATCGGAAAACTTAAATCACACCACTAGAAATTGTATCTTGAAATTTATATATAAACTTCAAAATAATAAAAAATTATAACTTCTTAACCACCTGCAGATAAGCTATATGCTTCGCGGGTAGCCAAATCAATTCATAACGATTTGAAAAAACTAAAAGCAAAAAAAAAAAAAAACACAATTTGAGGAAACATTTAAGCCATGATCGTCCAGAAAACATTAATTTTTTCGAGACTACAGCCGATAGTAATCTAGTTAGATATGCAAGTATTGCCGAGCTTAAACGGGAAATACAGAAATTAAATTACAGGAGAAGTTCTTAAAATGTTGCCCGTAAAAGCATTAACTAAACTCCTCTACATTGTAAATGCAGCAATGAGATTAGAATAAGCACCAAGACATTGCAAAGTCGCAGAAGTGATTATGGTTCTCAAACCATGAAAATCAAACCATGAATTTTACTTCTTCCAATAATTCCAAAAGTTTTTGAAATGATATTGCTCGGTCGCTTACACCCCATTATTGATCAGAAACGCCTTTTACTTTACCATCAATTTGGGTTTAGAAGTGGACATTCGACTGTGGACCAAGTTCATCGAACTACTGATATAATTGAGAAAGCTTCCGAAGAAAAGAAAATTTGCTCAGCCGTATTTCTTTTGACCTTAATAGCAAGCTGCTATTATACAAGCAAGTGCTAAAGCCGGTCTGGAAATATGGTATACAACAATGGGGTTGTACCAGTGAAACGAATCTAAATATTTTACAAACTTTTGAAAAAATAATGTTAAGGTCAGTCGTCAATGTGCCGCGGTTTATAAGGAATGAAGATCAACGCAGAGGTCTGGTTATTCCCACAGTTGAGATGAAACGAGCAATTTTGCACGCAAACATAAGGAACGTTTATTGGAACGCGTTAACACAACGGTCCTCCAAATTTTTGACGAAAAAAATTTATTGCATCGTCTTCAAACAACTAGGCCATTTGATTTGGCTCGATAATAACGAACCGCGCTATAAATTGCGGAAAAATTAGGAAATCTCACAGGAAAGCTACTTGCTAAACAATCTTTACTTGTGATAAAAAAAATTGCTAAATAAGTCACATACTTAGTTGCAATACAAATGCAAAGATATGAGAAGGCTACAATTTACTGGGTGGATCCTTTTATACCCTATCCCATCCCATCCTTTAGATTAATATTCCTAAAATGTGGGTTTTGTGGCAAAGATGTATTAAAATTTAAATTTTCGCAACATATTGTTCCGACAGTTTATCAAAATCTTGTTTGGTTCGACCAAAAACAACATTTTTCTCATGAATATGGTACGGCGTAGGGTATAAAAATGTTTTTTTTTATGAAAACGCCTCAAAAAAGTGAGCGTGGGTAAAAATAATATATTGAAGAATTGTTTATTTTACCAAACCCAATTTTTTTTAAAAGGTTTCAAATTTTAACGTAAAAGGTTTTTTTACGGAAAACGTCCCGAAAAATGGTGGATGGTTGGGTGTCGTAGAACGAGGGTAGACTCTGATTGGCTTTAACTTGGCAATGCCCAGTGTTGTAACTCTCACTACACATCAAGTGCTTATTTATTACCTCCAAGTGGAAACCATCGGGTACTGGTCTCATCCAACCGGATTTGACTTGCTAAACGATAAGCGCGAGTGTTGATAACAAGACGAAAAACAGCAATACTATAAGCAGCCAGGTCAGAATGGCACGGAATGAATACCCGGCCTACTGTCCCAGGCGAACCTAGACAAGCTGCTTCGACATATTCGGACAACAGGTTGTTTAGGAATTTCAAGGGTTAGTCAGGCCCCTTGAACAGAGCTGGTGGCGGATGAACCTAAAGGCCAACGGCAGCGCTCAATCCCGTAGTGGATACTGATGGCCCCGTGTCCTAAGGGTATCTAATAAATTGAAGATCATCCTTACAACCTAAGAAACGCAAATGATTTCCGACTGAACTTGCAATTATCAAGAGATGGTCAGAAGACGTTACTCTACATGGGGATAATGCTTTTCAACACATTACCAGCATATATAAAAAATGAAGAGAATTTTAGAATTTTTAAAACTAAATGTATCAAACATGTAAAAAGAGATATTTTAAAATTACTGTAACAATGAACTTATTTAGAAAAATGGAATTATAAATGTTCTTACAAAGTATTGAAAATCGCAACAAATACAAATACTACTGCTAAAAAAAAAGAATATACCCGAGGTAAGGCGTGCCTGTCGTAGAAGGCGACTAAAATCCACTCCCGTATACCGAGTTAACGAAAAGATGTAATACCCCAGGTGGCAATTTAGTTTCACTGGAAAATCCACCCTCTTCGGAGGTCGGCTCTACGGTTTCTAGGGAGAGCCAATTATTGTAATTTTGTAGCCCATTCGGAAAAAGTTCAAGGGTAACGAGGTCACCTACATCTAGACCTCAAAAAATTATATGCGTCTCCAGGACCTCGACAACGCCAGAAGTGTCAGCTTACGAAAAACGAGACTCAGAGAAAATAAAAAGCCTTGAGGACGAAAACGACTTCGGAAAGAAATTCTCCACCTTGAGGACGAAAACATGACCCTACAGAGTTCATTAAAATTAAGTAATGAACCAAAACCGAGTGCAAACTGACCGGCTACATCAGAATACCATACCGACGAAGAATAACACTGTCACGAAACCGACTGGACTCTAAAGAAAAAAACAGTTAAAAAAAGGAATGCTATATCTTCACCTGAATTAATAAACCACGATAAAGAGAATACTAATAAAGCGAAACAGCTAAAACAACGGCCCTCACCGCCAATTAATGTGATTTGCATAGACGACTATAACAAGTTGCATACCATGATGAATTCGTTACCATTATCAGGCTACCAACTAACTTCACTAAAAAAAAAATACATGGAAAGTGTGCGTGAAAGATCCAGAAAGTTACCGTCTATTATCTCGGAAGCTAAATACTGATAAAACTGAATGGTATTCATTTGAGAATAAATCTGAAAGGCCTTTACGCGTTGTAGCCAGAGGGTTGCATGCGTCGTGCCTACAGGATGACATAGTTAGCGATCTGAAAAAAACAGACAATATAAAGTTATAGATGCCGTTAACATTGTCAAGCGAAACAAACAGCAGAAAGAGGGTTAAGAGAAAATTTAATATAACGCCATCGGTCCTTGTTTATACTCTCTTTCTATAAAATAGAAAGGCTGAAAAAAATTATGAAATAAAAACAATACTTAATATTGTTGTAAAAGTTGTTGCAATGAGGAAAAATAGTTCCTTATTGCAAGTACTGCCAGGGATATAATCATACGCAAAACTCCTGCTATTTGCATTAATTGTAAAGGCGATCATCCCGCAAGTTACCGCGGCTGCGAAGTAGCTAAAAAGTTACAAAAAAGACGTAAGAAACTTACTAATAAAATTTCACAGAAATTAAATTTAGCTTAGAGTAAGCCTTACAGTTCACCTAAACTTATCCAAAGACAAAGCAAGCAACAATCGTAAAACAAAAATTTAAACAAATACTACGGAAAACAGAAATACGACAGAATCTTGTACACCCGATAAAAATATTTCAACAGACCAAGTTTCCAAGTTTTTTTTCGATTGTTCTTTCAAAACTTGAGGAACAAAGCGAAACGAATATACTTATTTTCGACAGGCTAGTAAAGCTTGAAAATATTATCCGACGTAATGTACCTTTAACATGAAAAGATTTAGATTTAAGATAAAATTCTTACGTGGAATGCCAATGGCCAATTGACTTTGAAAACGTGCTTAATTCCCTTGGACAGCGTTTTGTCATCGGAGGGGACTTTAATGCAAAACATTCATTCTGGGGATCTAGATGTTTAACACAGAAGGGTGTCGGTAGAAGGTACAATATCGAATTTTATTTTACGGGAAAACCAACTTACTGGCCAATTGATGTTACAAAATACCGGATTTTATTGATTTTTTTATAGTAAAAGGTATGCCGTCCAAACAAATAAAAGTTGAAGAATGCTTTGATCTTTGCTCTTATCATTCTTCGGTCATTATAACAACGAGCGGGTCTATCATTAGAAATGAAAACCCACCCAGACTAACAAACGGAAAAACCAACTTGGAAAGCTTCAAAATCGATATTGAAAATAATATTCGACTGGGTGTATCGCTTAGAACCCCATTAGAACTCGAAGTCGCGGTTGCTTCCTTTATCGATACTGTTCAAAAAGCAGCATGGAAAAATATTCCTCAACAACACTAAATAGAAAGCTTTAGTAATACCAAGTACCAATAAGAAATAAGAGATTTGGTAAGACAAAAAACAAAAGCTCGAAAAAGATTTCATCAAACTCATGCTATCAAATTCGATTATAAACTTTAAAAACCATGTAGTAGAAACTTATCTGCAAGGCCGCTGGAAAAGAATCGAATTATACACTTTGGAAAGCAATCAAAGTCATAAAACGGCCGAAAAACGCTATGCCACCAATTAGGGTAATTCAAGATGTTTGGGCAAAAAGCGATAAGGAAAAAGCTGAAGTTTTTAAAGCACATCTTGAGGAAAAATTTAAACCATTTGATGGTCCAAAAAACATTAATTTATTCGAGACTACAACCGATAGTAATCTAGTTAGATATGCAAGTATTGCACAGCCTAAATGGGAAACACAGAAATTAGAGCCTAAAAAAGCTCCGTGTTATGACCTAATTACAGGAGAACTTCTTAAAATGTTGCCCCGAAAAGCATTAACTCAACTCCTATACATTGTAAATGCAGCAATTAGATTAGAATACATACCAAGACAGTGGAAGGTCGCGGAAGTGATTATGGTTCTCAAACCAGGAAAACCACGGAATGATCTTACAGACCTATTTCACTTCTTCCAATAAAAAGTTTTTGAAAGGATATTACTCGGTCGCTTACACCCCGTTATTGATCAGAAATTACTGTCCCTGACTATCAATTTGGGTTTAGAAGTAAACATTCGACTGTGGACCAAGTTCATCGAATTACTGATGAAATTGAGAAAGCTTTCAAAGAAAAGAAAATTTGCTCAGCCGTACTTCTTGACGTGTCGCAAGCTTTTGACAATGTTTGGCATAGAGGACTTCAATACAAACTAAGACAAGTTCTGCCTGAAAAGTTATATAAAATCCTAGTCGCGTATATTGAGCATAGACTCTTCCGTTTGAAACTTGGAAACGAATATTCGGAGTTCAAAGAAATATTGGCAGGAGAACCACAAGGATGCGTCCCTGGGCCACTCTTGTACCTCCTATAAACATACGATGCGCCGTGGTATATAAGGAATGAAAATCTACACAGAGATCTGGGTATTTCCGCGGTTAAAGATGAAATGAACAATTTTGCACGCAAACATAAAAAACGTTTAT
This sequence comes from Rhingia rostrata, assembly GCA_949824845.1. Lineage (NCBI taxonomy): Eukaryota > Metazoa > Arthropoda > Insecta > Diptera > Syrphidae > Rhingia > Rhingia rostrata. Next base: position 85,761,206 of record OX463755.1, on the reverse strand, counting down.
TGGGACACATTAACACAACGGTCCTCCGAAATCTTGACGAAGCAAAGACGTCCTTACAAATTGCGGAGAGAGCAGGAGCTCTCACAGGAAAGTTGCCTGCCAAATTTTCATTAGTCGTGATAAAAAAATTCATAGATAAGTCGCGTACTTAGTTGCAATAATAATACAAAAAGGGTGGTGGTTTTAGTGGAGTTAAAGTCCCACACTTACTTTGAGCACGTGCTCATCGTGTCTTTTGAGATCTCCACCATCCACGGAAAAAAAGTATCCACTACGGGATTGAGCGGTGCCGTTGGCATTTTGCTTCAACCATCACTGTTCAAGGGGCCTGACTAACCCTTGAAATTCCTAGACAACCTCTTGCAGCTTGTCTAGGTTCGCCTGGGACAGCAGGCCGTGCCATTCTGACCTGGCTGTTTATAGTGCTGCCGTTTTTCTTCGTGTTATCAACACTCGCGCTTATCGTTTAGCAAGTCAAATCCGGTTGGGTGAGACCAGTACCCGGTGGTTACCACTTGGAGGTAAAAAAATCAGCACTTGATGTGTAGTCAGAGTTACAACCACTGGGCATTGCCAAGTTAAAACCAATCAGAGTCTACCCTCGTTTTACAGCACTCAACATCCAACTGTGACATCTACTACGGACCGTGTTATAGTGAGTAGAAACAGCGACTATTCGGATGCGGATTTTTTATAAGTGCCAGACTTAGGCCAGAAGTCTTATGCTTCCAAGACATTAGCGAACGCATTGTAACAATCCGCATCAAGGCCAAATCCGACAACATAAGCCTTATATGCGCTCACGCCCCAACGGAGGAAAAATATGATATAGCTAAGGACTGCTTCTATAAGCTCCTTGACAACACCTATGAGTGACTACCGAAGTACGATGCTAAAATCGTGCTGGGAGATTTTAACGCTAAGGTTGGAAGAGGAGACATCTTTAGCAGTATTGTCGGAAAACATAGCCTACATGACAACACGTCTGGTAACGGACTTAGGCTAATTGACTTCGCTACGGAACGAAACGACAATATAGCCAGCACACGGCTTCCTCACCTCGATATCCAGGGGACATGGCGGTCTCCAGATCAACGAACGGTCAATCAATTTGATCACATCCCGTATTTTGGATGTCCGAACATTCTGAGGAGCTAACATCCACTCGGATCACTACTTTGTTGCAGCCATGGTTAGATTACGGATATCCACCACGCCACAGCAATCCAGAAATACTGTAAAAAAATTTAATGTTGAAACATTGAAATCGCATAAAACCGCCAAGAACTTCGCGCAACGATTAACACGAATAACACCATTCCACTAGCATCGAATGTCGAAGAACAATGGTAACGATGCCAACAAGACATTAGATCAACCACAACTGATGTGCTAGGTTTCTCGCGTCCACCAGCAAGAAACCGCTGATTTGATGAGGAATGCCGACAGATGCTCGCAGCCAAGAACGAGTACTACTAGGCTAAGCTGCAGGTGAAGACGACAGCTGTAGTTGAGCTCTATAGGCAGAGAAGAAGGTAAGAACACCGGCTTTTCAGAAAGAAGAAAAAGAGCGAGAAAAACCCGCGATCGAGGATATAGAGAGGAAAGATGTTCGCAAGTTTTACCAAAGTGTAAAACGTCAAAGCCAAGGATACAAGGCTCGAACAGAATCCTGTCGAGATTAACAAGGAAATAAAGTAGTTGAGACACAGTCGATGCTGAGGATATGGAAGAACCGCTTCTGCAGACTGTTAAACAGCGATGACGAACAACATTCCGCTGTCAGGCAGAATGAACCATTCAATATTGGCAACGTCAGCGAGAACTGCCATCCACCCGACCTGAGTGAAGTGAGGATAGCAATATCTAAACTGAAGCTTAATAAGGCTGCCGGAAATGACGGCCTTCCCACCGAGCTTTACAAAGCCGTCGGAGATGACTTTGTACGTAACCAACTCATAAGCCGAATCTGGTCGGAAGAAAGTATGCCTGAAGAATGGAACCTCAGCATAGTTTGCCCGATCCGCAAAAAAGGAGACCCTCTAAACTGCGCCAACTACAGAGGCATAAGTCTCCTCAACATCGCCTACAGAATTATATCTGCCGTAATATGTGAACGCCTGAAACCGTTTACCAACAACCTGATCGGCCCTGATCAGTGTGGTTTTAGGCCAGGAAACTCCACAACCGATCAAATCTTCACACTTCGGCAGATCCTGGAAAAAACCTAAGAAGTCCAAATCGATACCCACCACCTATTCATCGATTTCAAAGCCGCATACGACAGCATTTATAGAGACGAACTATACAGAGCCATGTCTAGTTTAGTTATACCGCCCAAACTCGTCCGTTTGTGTAGGATGACGATGGAGAATTCTCGCTGCTCCATCAGGGTCGGAAACGACCTCACTGACACATTCGATACCAAAAAAATTATTTAGGCAAGGCGATCCGCAGTCATGTGACTTCTTCAATCTGATTCTTAAGAGGATTCCAAAAATTTGTACACCTACTACCATACGCCGACGATATTGACATAATTGGTAGGACCCAACGTGATGTCATAGCCACGTTTGCTAGAACTTAAAAAGATAAGACCAGGAACATTCTTATTTTTAAAATTATTATAAAATTATATCTACCTTTGATTTTTTCTTCAATTATTTAAATAAAATTGTAATCTGGAAACAAACCAACAATATGTTATTGAAAGTTCAAACAAGAACATAGATATAGGTAAAATCAGAGTAGGATGTACATAAATCGTTGGCATTCGGTCAAATCTGGGTAAAAGTCATCGATTAGCTTAACATTTATGTTCCGATAAAACGGGTGGTAAATGTTGTCAATTATTATGAGCATATGTAAGGTTTTTTTTTTCTTTTCATTAATTTGGAGAGGTATAGAATAACATTTCTAAAAATCCGAGATTTTAAACCCTCGGCATAGTTTATTTAGCCTTCTGAACTCTTCTTCGTGCGAAGTTTTAAAGTATATAGTACCAAAGATTATAATGCTATACAGACCGCGCTTTGCATATAAGAAATATTGTTCTGTGTTGTGTAGAAATGGCACAGCCCGCCATATATTTGGATCTCGTTTCTCATATGTGCACGTGCACACCGAACGCCTGTACCATGAAGCTGGTGAGCAAAAGTCCATGTTTGTACCCTATCCCATAGGGTGTATATTAGTTTTGATACATAGCTTATAACATAGAAAAATAATGGAGCTACTTATACCCCAAAGTATATGGATCGACTCAGAACCGATAGCTGAGTCCATTTAGCCATGTCTGTCCGTCCGTCCGTCAGTATTAAATAGATGACATTCACAAAAGAGTTCGGTAATATCAAAGATTATAAAGCCATACAGATGACGCATTGAGAACAAAAAAAAACATATGAGAATGATACCACTCACTGTGTGGATTGTTTTATACCATCACATCCTTAAAATTAATATAATTAAATGTGGGTTTTATGGAAAAGAAATATTAAAATTGTCATTGTCGCAACATATTGTTCTGACAGTTTATCAAAATCTTGTGTGGTTCGACAAAAACCAAAGTTTTTACCTGCATATCGTATGGCGCAGGGTATACAAATGTTTTTTGTATGGACGAAATACTTGTTTTACCAAACCAAATGATTTTACATCAAACAATTTTTTCGAATATTTTAAAATTTTACCGAAAAACGTTTTTTTTTACTAAAAACGCCCACAAATATTAGGCGTGGCAAAAAAAAAATATATTTATGGAAAAAATATAGATATCGGGATTGACTACATATTTTTAACAGTAATTTTTTTATTTTCCCCACCGTTTGGACAAAAATAACGTTTTTCTAAAAAGTGGTCGGATTTTGAAAATGTTTATACTTGTTCGGAGAGCATGTACAAGTATAATATGTACCAAATTTCATTATCATAGCTCAAAATTAAGGGACCAAAAAACGGTTACCTACAGACGCACTGACGGACTGACAGACGGACAGACAAACATGGCTTAATCTTTAAACTATATACTTTAAGTTTATCTAGCTAAATTATTTCTCTATCTTAAAAACTATGTATCGAAACTAATATACCCCTATGGGATAGGGTATAAATATATGAGAAAGTTACAATCCACTCCGTGGATCGTTTTATACCATATCCCATCCCAACCTTAAAATTAATATCCCTAAAGTGTCTTAGCCGACCCATACACTTAAAGTTATATAAGTGTATGGGTCGGCTCACAATCGATAGCTGACTCGATTTAGTCATGGCTCTCCGTTCGTCCGTCCGTCCGTACGTCACCAGTTCTTACGCCTTACATTTTGAGCTAGAATTATGAAATTTGGTACACGTGTTTGTTGTAGCTCCCAACAGAACTAGTGTACAAATTTTTGAAATCTGTCCACTTCCACGCCCTTCTTTTTAGAAAAGCCTAATTTTAGCCCAAACCGTTAGGTATTTTGACAAATAATCTGAACAACATATCTAGGTAGTCCTAATGTCATTATTCCGTCTGTACAAATTTTTTTTGGGTGGAGTTTTCAGTAAAAAATTATTGTGTACCCTATCCCATAGGGTTATATTAGTTTTGATACATAGTTGGTAACATAGAGGAATAATTGAGCTAGGTTTACCTCATAGTATATGGGTCGACTCAGAATCGATAGCTGAGTCGATTTAGCCATGTCTGTCCGTCCTTCCGTCCGTCCATACGTCACCATTTTTTGGGTCGTAAATTTTGAGCTAGAATGATGAAATTTGGTATACGTGCTTGTTGCCACGCACCCTTTTCAGAGAAACATAGTCTTAAGCCAAACCGTTAGACATACTGAGAAAGTGTCTGAACAACATGTCTAGACAATCATAATGTCCATATTTTGTTTAAACAAAGTTTTTTGTCATGCCCACTTTTAAGGGCATTTTTAGTTAAAATTGTTTTTCGGAAAAAATATAAACATTTTGAAAAAAATGGTGATGCACAATCATTGGTTCTATTAATAGAACCATAAGTGATTTTGATAAACAGTCTGAACAGTAAGTTATGACAATGACATTTGCTATATTTCATCGCCATAAATCCTTCGGTTTGGGGACATTTGTCTTAAGGGTAGGATGGGATAGGATACAAAACGATCCACACAGTGGATTGTAGCCTTCTCATTTGTTTTTATAATAATTTGTACTTACAATTCGTTACTCTTAATGCCACCATGAATTGTAAGTGTTATAAAGCATAAACTTCAAACCAAATACAATACAAATTGTATATGCTTTATAAGCATTGAAAGTTAATTCACATGTTATTACTAAACAGATTACCTAAATTAAAACTACATCAGTCACTGAGGAACCACTTGAAAATCTCAAGATGAAACAGAAAACACGTCGCTAATAAGTCTTCACACTCGTAAAAATATTTCTTATATAGTAAAATACGCTTCGTGATGAAATCTCGTATAGTTATGGAACCGATATTCCTATGGCTTATAATTGCCTCTAACGTGATAACAACGTAGGTCTAGTTTCACTCACGTACTCTATATTATATTATAAACTGTCTGTCTTAGCATATACAATACGTACACATACACAATACATACACGTCATATACAATGCTACCCTCTGACTATGGTTAATGTTTCCCTCTAGACACTTATAAATTTGTCACAAACTCACCACCAATTGTGTATTACGTAGCAAGCTGGCACGATTTTGACATTACCTACTTTTGGTCCCTAATTTCCTCAGAATATGCTAATGTCTTTCGCTCTTGAAGCAAACGTGTCTCTACGCCCTTCGCAAACTTTGGTTAGAACAATGCTCTCTGACTATCTGCTTATCGACTAAGTTACGGACTGGATACTTTGTACTTATTACTCACCAACAACTGACTCTGGAGAAATTTTAGTGGTTCCTTTGTGACCTTTTTTTCTCACAATATTTCTTAAAAGGAAAATGCAAATGAGACAATTTCAGTTTTCTCCACCACTACACCTTCGCCGGTTTTATTGGTGTGGTATTAAATGGCAATGAACGCAGCTTCATAGTTAACTGGAATTAAAGTGCAATAGCAAAAAATTAAGTACGAACTGGAGATGTGTAGGAAATTGGGTCAGTTCATGACAGTCTTCTTGGATCTTCGTTAATAAAACAGCAAAAAATATGAAGTCATCCAGCTTTTTTTCATTAGGCAAAGATAATAAGTGGTCGAACGTGGTGTGATTTTCAATTCGCTTTCAACTGATGTCAATTCCAAGGGAAATAGGAACCAGAGAGCATTACTTAGATATACCTCAAAGTATATGGGTCGACTCAGAATCGATTGCTGAATCGATTCGGCCAGTCCGTCCGTCCGCCTGTCCATACGTCACCAATTTTGGGGCCATTTTGTTTTAAGCAAGAATGATAAAATTGGGTACACGAGCTCGTTGTTGCTTCTAACAGAATCTGTGTACAAAAAATTAAATCCGTCCACTGCCACGCCCCCTTTTTAGAAAAACCGTTCGAAATTTTGAAAAAGTGTCTGCAGCACAAATTAAGAAAATCTAAATTTCCGTATTCTGTTTACACAAAGTTTTTTTCCAAGCCCACATTTTGTGGGCGTTTTCGGTAAAAACAATTTTACGATAAAAATTAAAAATTTGTGGAAGCAAAATCATTAGCTATGTTAACAGAAACATTTCGCCCATACATCATTTCAACCTACGCTTACTTATTAGAAGCGTTTTCTTACTAAAAGCATTTTTTACCCTGCCCTATACCATATGCAGGCACAAAGCGTTGTTTTTTTGTAAACCATAAAAGAACTTGATAAACTGTCTTAACAACATGTTATGCCAAAGACATTTTCATTATTGCGTTGCTACAAAGCTCATATTTTGGGGATTTTCATTTTAAGGATGAAATGGGATAGGGTATTAAACGATCGCCCCAGCGGATTGTAGCCTTCTCATATGTTTTTTTTTGTCGAACTATCAACCAATTTGATAAACTGTCTTAGCACTATATTCAGACAATGCTTTATATGAGGATAGAATGTTTTACGGTAAATTTTACAGCAACAAGGCTCACTCTCTTATTCCCTTAAATTTTACAGCAACAAGGCTCACTCTCTTATTCCCTTAAATACCTTCGTTCCCTTTTTTCCTTGCGGTTGCACATCCAGAGGGGAGTTGTCCACGAACTTCAGATCTGGTAATGCAAACAATAATAGGTATAGTGACTGCAAATAGTTGGGCAACCTTCAAGGAGAAGTTTGCCCAACTCTGATTGAAGTAGCTCTAGGGGGATTAGGGAGACTCACGATAGAGCAACGCCACACAAAACGTGCAACAGGAGTTCGCGAGGAAACGCCATCGACGAAGCCCAAAGGACGTGGGAGACTAGCGAAGGGTGAGGGAGGACGATCCCTCGCCGACCCCAACATAATGATGGCGGGTAGGGGAGGTCGATCCTTGGAGTCTACACTCCAGCTAATCTTTTGCGCCACCGCATTATTAGCGCAAACGCAAGAAAAAAGTACGATGGCATAGAGTAGACGTTCTTCTTCGGAGGAGCAGCAGAGTCATGGGGCGGACAGCCCAAGAGACACACCTCCAAAATAGTCGCAACAATAGATGTCAGGATCGGTGGCAAAGAGAAGACGATCTCTTCTCCCCAACGCTGGAGCAACGGAGGCGCAACAGGGTGTTTGAGGGAACGACCAGGTACAAACACTCTCAACACACTAAACTAGCACACATGGACACCAATGCCATGGATCATCATGTCTAAAGACAGTGAAAAGACAACTATCAAAGTGCCCAAGGACAGATATCACATCTTCCGACAGCTGTTATATCGGCAAACGGCTATCGAAGGGGACATTGAAACGTGTCCAAACACCAGCGATACCGAAATCAAGGCCTAGAGCCCAACAAAAACAAAAAAATTGAGATATGACCCTAAGGGAAATCCCTAGCGCCAAAATCTGAACGCGAAGCAACCAACATAGTTCGCGGGAATGTTTTTTTTACAGTTAATCTTTTCCTCCTTCGTTAAAGCTCACTGCTTCTGAGAAAATGCGGTGCCCTCCTTCCTTCCTTCTGATATTTTATCTTATCCACCACAGTTCGGGTCGTTCAGTTTTCGGATTGGTCGCGGTCAATCAAGCATAGGCATCCGTCGCAAATGTTTGATTGACAGAAAATAGTTGTCCAGGACTGACTCCGTTTTCATATGTAAAAACCGTTGTGATTGTCACAATACTACTGTTTTTTTATAATATACACGTACTCAAGGGGTTATGAATATCCTTTATAATGTTACCATATTACGAGCGTTAGAGAAGGGGAAGAAAGAGAGGATAGGAAAGATTTTGGATGTAGTGGAACTAGCTTCGTGGAGTCACTTTATCTTGTGTTCGTTAAATTTGAAGAAATTCAAGATGGTGTGCATACTTTTAGGTATTACAGCGACCTTTTTATTTCTTTTAAATGAAAGTGAAATGGATTTTGGTTGGGATTGAACGCGCAACCTTCCACTCAACAGACAAACACATTACCACTACACCGCGGCCACCCACCCGCGGTTATATCCCATTGACGTAGAGGCGTTAAAAAGCACAGTAAAAACAGTCACGTGTGTCACGCGGGTATCTCGAAACTTGTAATCGCGAACACACTTTCCAGCCAAAGGACAGAAAGTGTTAGAAGTGTGAATGCAAAAATAGGATCGATTCTGGACAACAAGATCATTTTAACAAAGAAAATCCACTTGTTTGTTATCGAGCGGAGCGGATAGGCGTGCGTTTTTTTGTGAGAGTAAAATTCTAGTGGAAAAAGTTTCGACTAGTTCTTTTTGGCAATTTCTTTGGAGAGAAAAGGATTGGAGAAGAGGAGAGAAGGCTGTAAGTAACGGAGGACAGACAAGGACAGTGAGCAGGAAGAAGAGAAGAGCGAAGGAAAAAGGAAAAGAATAAAAAGATAGATAAGTAGAGTTTTCATAGTGAAAAATCGAGTAGTGCAGAATAGTGCAAAATTAGTTGGTTGTTCCGTAAAAGTTGCCGAGAAAAGACGGGACGGGACATTCGACAATTTAGTTTTGATGCATAGTTTGTAACATAGTGAAATAATTTAACTAGATATAGCTTAAAGTATATGGATCGACTCAGAATCGAAAGCTGAGTCAATTTAGCTGAATCGATTAAGCCATGTGTCTGTCTGTCCGTCCGTCTGTAGGTAACCTGTTTTCGGGCCTTAGTTTGTGAGCTAGGATAACGAAATTTTGTACATGCGATCATTGTGCGTGCTGTTCGAACAACTATACAATTTTTTTAAATCCGCTCACTGCCACGCCCCCTTTTTAGAAAAATCCAATTTTATGCCAAACCGTTAAGAATTTTGAATATAAGTCTGAGCAAGATATCTAGAAAATCCCATAATGTCGTCCATATAAAGTTTTTTGCTATGCCCACCTTTTTCAGTAATAAACGTTTTTCAGTAAAATTTTAAACATTTCGATAAAAATTTGATGCTAGATAATTGGCCCACTTTTTGGAGGCGTTTTCATACAAAAACCATTTGTGTACCCTACGCCATACCATTGCAATTGAAAAACGTTGTTTTTGGTCGAACCATACAAGAACAATACGTTGCAAGGATTTCAATTTTAACATTTCTTTGCCATAAAACCCACATTAAAGGGATATCATTTTTAAGCATTGGATGGGATAGGGTATAAAACGATCCACATTGTGGATTGTAGACTTCTGATATGCTTATACACTATCCCATAGGGGAATATTAATTTTGACATTAAGTTTGTAACATAGTGAAAAAATTTTGCTAGATATATCTCAAAGTATATCGATCGACTCAGAATTGCTAGCTAAGTCGATCTAGCCATGTCCGTCTGTCCGCCTGTGTGTCACCGATATTATGGCATTAAATTTTGAGCTAGAGTTTTGAAATTTGGTGTAAAATGTCTCTCTCCAACGAAGCAGAACAAGTGTAAACATTTTTGATATCCGCCCTATGCCACGCTTTATAAAAACGTAGCTGGAGGCCAAATCATAAGAGATTTTGAAAAAGCCTCTGAAGAAGATATCTAGAAAATTTTATTGTCTATATTTCGTTCATACAAAGTTTTTTGCCGCGTCCACTCTTTGAGGGCGATTTTAGGAAAATACATTTTTCGGTACAATTTTAAACATGTCGAAAAAAATTGATGCAAAATCAATGCTTATGAAATTAAACATTTTATTTTAACCCATGCCAACTTTTTGGAATTGTTTTCATACATGAACCATGAAAGGTTTTGATAAGCTGTCTGAACAATATGACGTTATGGCAATGACATTTTCTATATTTCATCGCCATTAAGCCGACATTTTGGGGATATTTATTTTAAGGATGGGATGGGATAGGGTACTAAACGATCCGCATAGCAGAATGTAGCCATCTCATATGTTTATACCCTATTCCATAGGGCTATGTTAGTTTTAACATTAAGCTTGTAACACAGTGGAATAATTTCACTAGCCATACCTCAACGGAGATGGATCGACTCAGAATCGCTAGCTGAGTCTAGTAAGCCATGTCTGTCTGTCCGTCCGTCCGTCCGTTTGTAGGTAACCGGTTTTTGGGCCTTAAATTTTGATCTAGGATAGTGAAATTTGTTACATGTGGTCCTTGTACGTGCTGTTCGAACAAGTGTAAACATTTTTTAATCCGCCCACTGCCACGCCCAATTCCAAGCCCATGCAGCAGAAAAACGTTGTTTTTGGACGAACAAAGAAAGATAATGATAAACTGTCTGAACAATATGTTGCGACGATTTCAATTTAATCATATTTTTGTCATAAAATCCACATTTAAGGGACATTAATCTTATGGAGAGAATGGGATAGGGTATAAAACGATCCACACAGTGGATTGTAGCCTTCTCATGTGTTTAGTTTTGATACATTGTTTGTAACATAGAGAAATATTTGAGCTAGGTAAACCTCAAATTATATGGATCGACTCAGAATCGCTAGCTGAGTCGATTAAGCCATGTATGTCTGTTTATCCGTCCGTCCGTCTGTAGGTAACCGATTTTAGGGCCTTAAATTTTGATATAGGACAGTGAAATTGTGATCCTTGTACGTGCTGTTCGAACAGGTGTAATAATGTTGAAATCCGCCTACTTCCACGCCCTCAAGCCTCTGAAGAAGTTTTCTAGACAATCCTAATGCCTATATTTCGTCTATACAAAGTTTTTTGCCACGCCTACTTTTTCGAAGCGTTTTCCGTAAAAACATTTTTTGGTAAAATTTTAAAAACTTCAAAAAAAATTGATGCAAAATAATTGGCCTTCGTAATACAAACATTTTTTTCATATCATTTCCATATAATTTTCACCCGTGCGCACCCTGTGGAGGCGTTTTCATACAAAAACCATTTGTATAACCGACACCATACCATATTCAGGAGAAAAACGTGGTTTTTGGTCGACCCATACAAGACTTTGATAAACTGTCATAACAATGTGTTGCGAAAATGTCAATTTTAATATTTCCCAGCCATAAAACGCACATTTAAGGGAAATTAGTTTTAAAAATGTGAAGGGATAGGGTATAAAACAATCCATACAGTGGATTGTAGCCTTCTCGTATGTTTATACCCTATCCCATAGGTATATTATCCCAAAGGTTTTTTAGTTTTGACATTACGTTTGTAACACAGTGAAATAATTTCGCTAGTTATACCTCAAAGTATGTTGTGAGTGTAGGTTAGGCCACGGAGGCATTCTTGATACTGGAGAGAAGGGCTAGGCACCCTCGCGACTACTCGGCTAATCTCGTCGGACGGGGGTAGTTCTTGCCCTCTTACCAGACATCCCAGCTCAACAAACATTTTTGTTTCGTGCCAGAAAATATAAGAGAACAAAAAGGAGGAAGAAAGCTACTCTACGCGGACCTCGGACAGGCTAAAAGGACCCTAAAGGAAAAGTACAGAAAATAAAGAAAGCGGAAAAGAAAATATCAAATGCCTATATCAATTTCACTGTAAAAGACTGGGAAAAATCGCGGATCTTATGCTAGTCTAAAATAAAAGTTAGCTAAAACTAAATCTTATAAAAACCCCTAAAATAAACTTTAACTACCTTAAATCTAACCTAGAAATACCCTACGCGAGTTAGACTGGATCCCAGCATCTTACAGCGATACCGGTTCGTCGTGATTCCGAATCACTCCAGATGTTAATGGCAGAGTTTGGCCTTCCCACCCCTTTGCCTCACGTGACACATCCGTTGGCTATCCCTCTGGCCACGTCTACGAAAGATAACCCCTTGCACTTCTCAGCCGCAACCTAAGTCCTGAAAAGTAAAAAGGAAAAGTTCAAGTCATGTCAAGTCCTGTCGTCGTCAGTTTAACGTTCTGTTAGAACCATGTCGAATCACCAATGAACGGCCCGCCTACCGTCCACACACCACCATCGAAAAGAGATTTAAGCACTCATAATAAAACAAATTATCACCAACACAAGAATATTATTTAATTTTAATTCAGAAAAAGGGAAACTAACATTAAGTAAATCCTGTCCTTAATTCTTATTTACCTAATTATGTAATCAATAAAATATATAAAAAAAACTAAAACAATGACTTACGGTTATCCTGCCGGCAGCACCAAAGGAAGATGACGAGGATCGTTGACCAAATATGGTTTAACACGCACACAAAAAAAAAATAAACACAGAATGTACCGTAACCTTAATACAAAATTAAAAAAAAAAACTTAACTAAATTTGCACTTAAATACTAAAATTCAAATTACAAAAATTATATTTTAAAATAACAAAAAAGAAATCAATAATAAAATTCACTTTCACTTTTGGTTTTTGTCTTTTCACCCAGGAATAACGTTCGTAGGCGTATATCTACGTTTTATAGCGCTTGCTTTGTTCTGCGTATACCTATGTATGTATGTAGTTTTGCTGGGTATTTGGGGGTTAGTTTTATTTTCTTATTTTGTCGGAGCACCCACTAGACATTTTTAAATTTCACCTCTGGGTGGCACTTAAACTTTGTGTACTATTGATACACACCTATGTCGATTTCGACCCCGTCACCACCACCATTTTTTAACGGCCGTTTTAACTGTGGCCTTGAAGGTTTTTTTTTAAACCCACTTTAAAAAATGGTAGCAGAGGCTTCAGACTCGCCTATGACTTTGTCGTGAAACCTACACAAATTAAGGGGGTTAATTCACTAATATCTCACTATAAATTTTATTTTTAACCCACCTCTGCGTTTGATAAAAAATTCTATTTGCTAGCCTATTGGGCCTACAATTTTCACTCGAAGTCCAGGTGCTGCACTCACTCTTACCAAAAGTTATTTACAAAAATTCCTAAATATAGCCGAATTTTAATAAAAATTTTCTCTATTCAAGATCTCAACTTACCCCAAGAAAACAAAAAAGGGAATTTAAATTCAATATTTAAATTTATCGAAATTTAATTTTCGCACCAATGTATGGGTATGTCAGCTGCTAAATTTACTTCCACTTTCCTTTGTGTCGTTATCACGAAAGAGATTATAAATGACACGCTAATGACGATGGCGAATGATCATTTATCAGCTGTCCTGATCTCTTGCAGATAATACATATACCTTTCCCTCCTCCTCATATTTCGATAATTTTCATATTCTCTAAGCTTTTTTTTCTTCTCCTTTGTTTGAAATGTTTTATTTCTCTCTTTCAATTTTCTATTAATACGTTTGAATGTGTTGGTGTTTTCTTCAAAGCACCAAAGAAAAACAAAACAACGTATACACAAAAAAAATCGCGAAACGTCAAAACATTACGTTTGTGAAAGATAACTTAGTGGAACATGGAATTAGTGCTTTTACAAAAGATAAGGGTTTTAATTGAATATTTCACACCTTATCATGTTTATTTACACCTTTTTTTGTATAGGATGGTAGTAGTCGTTATCGGCTGAATGGAGTTAGTAAGGGATTAAACAGGTTAGGTTCTTAGATTAAACATAAGAAATATTGGAGTTGTTAGTTATAAATATCGAGGTGTTAATAATTATTTATTTTTCTTTTCAGGACCTAGGAGTGGATTGATGGAGCATGGAGATGACAGAGGTACTGGATTGAAGGACACAAGGATTTATGTGATAGAAGGAATGAAGTGCTGGACGGAAGATGGGCTGTTGTAAACAAAGAGGTAACAGGTGTTTTACGTTTAGTGACTAGGTTAAAAATAAGCTATATCAATAAATCGAATTTCATTTAAGAATACAATTATTGTGTTTTAATGATTTTTGGTTATTTGTTGAAATGGCAAAGGGCTACCGTAACAGGCTCTCTAGTTTCGAAAAAATAAGGAAAGTCCTTTGACACATTAGATTGCTGTGTTTGTATCGTATTTGCCACACATATATTCTTGTCGGTTATTTATTTTATCCTAACATGTGGCAAGGGCCCACTCCCTGAGATCATGATCGATCAACCACTTTTGCCAACCGGTCATTAATTAAACTAAAGTTATTGATTATCTTATTCTATCTATCACAGTTATATATCAGAGATAAATAAAACTAATATCACAGCTAACTTATTAAAATCTAACTAATAAAAAAAATTAAGGCGAATAACTTCTTAATAAATATCACAGATAAATCTTTACTCTAAATTAATAAATAAATAACAAAAATTGTAAATAAATATTCTATAAGCGTTTACTGTAATAAATAACAAGCAAATAACCTAATATCACAGATTATCTAGCTACGGCAGTAAGAGTGCGTCAATTTAAGACATGTAGGCCTTTAGCATGGAATATACCTATTTTTTTTCTCCATTTTGGTTTGCTACTTCATAGAGTGAATTGCCTATAGTTTTTATTATTACAGATTTTATGAATTTTTGTCCGAGTTTAGCATTATGATTGTCAGGTTGGCTTCTTTGTTTGAAATTTCGTCTGAAAACTATTTGTCCCTCCTTGTATTTCACGTCTCTAGTTCTGGTGTTGTAAGTTCGCTTCGCCTTGTCATGTGATAGCTTCAAATTGTCAAATATTTTCGTTCTGATAAGTTCTAACTTATCATTCTTTTCTAATACTTCTGTCGTCAAGTCTTTTATTTTGTCAAGTTTGAGCAAAATGTTATATGATTTTGCGTGCTGAATCATATACGTACCAAATACAGCGTAATATGGGTCAAACTTAGTTGAGTCGTGTATAACGCTCCTCAACGAAAATGCAGCATCGCTAGCATGTTGGTCCCATCTTTTCTGATCACCTTGAATATACGATCTGATTTTGGCCAACACACTTCTGTTGACCCGTTCCGAAGCGTTAGCTTGCGGGGAGCAAAATGGGGTGCACACATGTTTGACACCATATTTTGCTAAGAAGCTGGCGTAAAGTTCAGATACGAACTGCTTGCCATTGTCAGAATGTATGTACTCAGGTACATCAAATGAATGAAATACGCTCTCTTCCAAATACTTCAATATCTCTACTGCCTTTGCCTTCCTAATAGGTTTTAAGAACACATATTTTGAAAAATGATCAGAGACAATAAAAATATGTGTACTTCCTGTCGTTTTCGCTTTTGTACCTCCAATCGTTCGGACGTGTTTTTCTTTTGCTCCCGCTTCGCGAGTTTAAATAAATTTAATTCCAACTTATTTATTTGCGTACTTGCAATTTCCCCCTGAATTTCAACCCATAACGTTGCCTTTCCACCTATTAATTGGTTATTGCCTTTGATCGCGAATCATTATTTGAACTAATTAAAAATCAACTATGTCAAAGCAGTGCGGTAATAATGATTGTGTGCTAACATCGCAAGACTTTAGTGCTGACTTTGTGAATTGTAAATTGTAATGGGCTCTGCGGGAAATCATTTCATGCTCTCTGCATAGGGTTGAGTAAGCGCTCCATTACCTACCGATTTCAACAATAATTTCCTTTTCTTTTGCGACGAATGCAAGGGCATCTCTCTTTCACATGTTATGCTCGCGATAAAATGTATCAGTGACTCTATTAATACAAACTCCTCCGAATGCAAATTGTTCTGCAAGCAAATTATGACTCAATTTGCTAGGTATGATGAAGTGTTTAAGAGTGTGGAAGATTTATCCAGCGGCATCGATGTTTCCTAGACTCTTTGCAAATCTAAATTCAAGAACATAGACAAGCAGCTGGCAAGTCTTAGTGATTTAACTAAAAAGTTATCTGAAATCGGATATTAACGCAATTTTGAACCCGCATGTATCAGTGATCAAAGACCATCTAAACACCTTTCGCACCTACTTGGATACCAATTTATAAAGCCCTTCAAAACCAAGTGTCTCATCTTCTCAACTCATCGATCCTCTACTGCTTGACATTATAAGCAAAATCAATGAGGTCAGCAATGATGTCGCTGCTTTCCAATTAGTTATGGGCGATATTGATGAAAACCTTAGACTGGCATCGAGCAAAATTGATTGCATACCAGAGCCAATCCAACACAGCCACAATCGAGCCCAGTCTACAACACATCAATACATGCCGAAATCCTGGATTCATCCCCATTTAATCAACCAACATCAACGGCGACTACAACTACAATAACAACCACTACTAATACTACAATAACAACACCTGAAATAGCCCTAACTCCTGCAACAATGCCCACACCCGCACCGACCTCAACACCAACTGATGAATCAGGCACTCTGGCACAAACTGCTTTGACACCCTTAAACCGATTTGGTACACTATGGACACCTGCCGACTGGAATAAAAGGCTCGATAAATTACACAGAACTGCCTGCGAGTAGAACGCCTTTATAATAAATAACGCTCCTCAGCATGCAGATGTTTCTTGGGTGAATAACTTCTTCCTCCAGAAATTTGGCATCACTATCAGAAACTGTCAGATGATTTCTACAGCTAACACCAAAAATAACCGTTTTAAGCTTGACATACCTTCCAAATACTCCTGGCTTTTTTCGAACTCCTCAAACGACGTCTTCAGCTTGGGAAAGATGACCATCACCAAGTACAATACAGGAGAGGTGAGGCTTAGTAATAGAAATAAGCCTAGCGTTAAGCTAAATAAAAGAAAACGTAAGTTTAAGAATAATAGTTCATCTAGTCCCAACCCTGACCCAAACTGGAGCTTCAAAGTTGGAACTTTTCCTCTTTTCTCCCCTCTCACTCTTCAGCCACCTACCTCTATTAACTCAGCACCTCCGCAAGGTACGCCTCATCCCACGGTAAACGCTAAGTCACCTAAGCCTCAACGTAATCGCGTATCATTTAACTTAACTCCAGACCCTGGTCTCCCCTCTAATCATCCGCCAGCCCCGGCAAACACTCAATCCACTTCTAATTATCCAAACTTCATACACTCCCATGTTCTCAATCCTGCCCCGCCCACTGCTGCCTCCAATGCTGCTCTTCCCGCTCTTTCTCTTCATAAAGAGACACCTTCACCAATCTCTAAGGCCCCTGCAATTTTCGATCCTCTATTTCCCCCAGCTGTTAAACTTACTTCTAAGTTTTCAAACCACATTTCCTCCCCCAACGACCTTGATGGCCGATATACTATGGCACGACTAAGAGATCACAGGCTTTTCGAAAATGTTCGACTTTACCTTGCCTACTTATTTGATAAGCCTGAATCCATCTGCATTGACGGAAAAACCAAAACAAACGTTCAGATATCTATCCAAAAAGAAGGCCTTCCTATTGATCCTGCTGCACTGCGAAAAATCTACAACCGTTATCACGAGGGTTTTAACATTTCGTCGGCCACCGTGGACAAAGACTTATCTGCTTTTGCTTCTCATATCAGCTCTAAACGTATCTCACACCTTCAAAGAACCCGTGCTGACCACAACAAATTTTTTCGTCCCTAATTTGATAGCAGGGCTTCAGCAAACCTCCCATTATAGCGTTCCTCTAACCTTTTACTATCAGAACGTAAGGGGCTTGCGTACAAAAACCCAAGCTGTTCTGCGCCAGTTTCATGTTCTTCCTTTCGATATATACGCTATAACTGAAACCAATCTGATTCCCGATATAAAGAACCCGGAATTATTCCCACCCATATTTAATGTCTATCGGGACGATATCAGCCGCCCAACGGATGACTCCCCTTGTCGAGGTGTTCTTCTTGCTATTCATAACGACCTGGAATCTTCTCCGATTGCTACTTCTTCGTCTTCAAAACTCGACTTTGTTGCAATAAAAATAACACTCCCCCACAAGTCCCTATACGTAATGTGTTTCTACATTCTGCCGGCCCAACCTATTGAATCCTACCAACTTGCTGTTAATGCGATCGATCAAGTAATAGAGTTATCTGAATCCTCCGACGACATAATTATTTTCGGCGACTTTAACCTGCCTCAACTACACTGGGATTTATCTGATGATGAATCGTTTTTCATTGCTTCAAATCCCAACTCAACTAAAAAATGTCTCTTCATTGATCGACTAACCGACTCAAGTCTATGCCAAGTTAGCGGCATCTCTAATTATTTGGGTAGGCAGTTAGACTTAATCTTCACTACTGACCCACTTAACTCCTCTGTCTCACTCTCCCCTCTTCTTCTATCAACTATTGACAACCTTCACCCCCCGCTTCTTCTTTCTTTTTTTCACGACCCTCCACTACAGCCCACACCCCCCGCTGGCCTCCCTTGTTATGATTTTCATAAAGCCAATTTCCGAAAAATAAATGAACACCTCAGCAAAGTCTCATTTGAGTTTGCCAATCTCCCTGTAAATGATGCCATCTCCTTGTTTTACAGAGAACTATTTGCTTCTATCTCCCTTTTTGTCCCTATTTCTCGGCCAAAACCCTTCTCTACATCCCCTCCATGGTACAATCGAAGACTCCGATCGTTACGCAACAAGAGAAACAAATGATGGTCAGTTTTCCTTCGAAACAAGTCTTTTTCTGACTATTCCAACTATCTCGGCTCATACCTTCAATTCACTCAGGCTTATAACTCCCTCTATTAACGATATGTTGACAATGCGCAAGTCAACCTTATAAGCGACCCTAAATCTTTTTTCCGATTCGTTAACTACAAGAAAAAATCTGACGGTTACCCTCCATCCCTCTCTTACGAAAACATATCTTCAAGTGATCCACACACCATTGCTAATTCTTATGCCACCTTTTTTAAACAATCTTTTGCCGACAACTCCTTTGTTCCAGATCCCTTTTATTTCAACTACCTACCTGACTACTCCATTGGTCCCTTTCTCTCTCAAACTTTCGAACCTACTGTAATTGAAAATAAATTACAAAAACTTAATGATGAATACTCACCAGGCCCAGATGCTATACCCGCTATTTTTCTTAAGAAGTGCACCCTCGTGCTCTCCTACCCCCTTTCGCACCTCTTTAAACACTCGCTATCACAAGGCGTATTTCCTCATACATATATGGAAGTCCTCCTTCATAACGCCAATTCATAAAAAGGGATTAAAGAGCGAAGTTACTAATTATCGCCCGATAGCCAAACTTTCGCATATACCCAAACTCCTGGAAAGTATTTTGTACGAATCCTTAAGCTTTCAATGCAAGTCTTTAATTTCTCAAAATCAACATATCTTTCTAAAAGGTAGATCAACCACCACAAACCTCGTTGAATTCACGTCCTCTGCGCTGTCGGCCTTAGAAAGTTTTAAAGAAGTCGATGTTGTTGCAACCGATTTTAGTAAAGCTTTCGATAAGATATCCCACAAATTAATCCTTTTCAAATTGTCTCCCCTTGGTTTTGAACCAATACTGCTGAAATGGATATCCTCTTATCTGGAAAACCGTTTCTATAGCGTTCGCTTCAGGTCCGTCTTATCTGCCCCATTTCTGGCCACCTCTGGTGTACCACAAGGCAGTCATCTAGGTCCCCTTCTCTTCATCTTAACTATAAACGATTTCGAAAGGGTTATTAAACACTCCTCTATCTCTCTCTATGCCGACGACACCAAATTTTATAAACACATATCTTCATCACAAGACCCCTGCGTGCTTCAACAAGATCTAGATTCTTTTTCTATTTGGTGTCTCAAAAACTGCCTAGAGCTAAATGTTGCGAAATGCCAATCCATCACCTTATCACGTAAGTACAAGTCCCCTCCCCGTCTTTACCTTCTTAATGATCAACCTATACCCATCGTACAGTCTCTTCGTGACCTTGGCATATTGTACGACCGGGAACTTAATTTCCGTTCGCATATTGACGAGATAATTCGTAAAGCCAATTCATCCCTTGGGTTTATTAAACGGTGGTCAAAGGAATCCCCCTCCTCGAATACGCCAGCCAAGCATGGTCACCCTATCAGCAAGTTCATGTAGCCAGAATCGAAAGCATACAACGACGTTTTATTCGTTTTGCCCGTCTCTTTACAGCTCCATCTTCTTTAATACTAACCCTCGTAATTTAAGACACCCCCGTCTCTTCTATCTGCCAACCCACCGCACGTCCTACGGCTCCAACGAACCAATTTCCCGTATGCTACGGAAAGTAAACTCAAACATTTCCATTTTTGATTTCAACCGTAGCTCTTCCTCCATTAAACTTTGCCTCCTTTTACATAAACCCTAGCTTTTACTCCTAGTTATAAGTCTTAGTTTTTAGTTCTAGTATTGTAAGTATTGTATTTTTTTTTCTAGCTTGTATTAAGCCAAATAAATGGGACATTTTGCCCACCAAAATTGGTTCTTGGGTAGGGGCCTAAGAAGTCTATGTAGAGTCTTTGAAATCATGTCGAGTGGTTTGCAACATTTTCAAATATCGCACGACTTGACCCAGTTTTGTACATCGGTTACCATCTCTGGCCAAAATAGTGTTTGCCGAAGTTTGGCCAAGGTCTTATGGATTACACCGTGTCCTGATGCTGACGAGTTGCGTGCTGATTCCACAAGGCTCCCACGGGTGTCGGGTAGTCTATCTTGATTTTCTGTTACGGTTTTCTTCAATTCCTCGTACTCCTCCGAAGAAAAGTATGGAGAATCAAGGTCAACCTGCAGAATTTCGACTTCAGGTGTCAGCTCCTCCATATGTATGCGAGAGAGAGTATCAAGGACAACATTTTGGGTACCTTTCCTATGTTCGATCATGAAGTCGAAGCTCCGAAGTTTCAGGCTCCATCTGACCAGTCGACCAGACAGATCCTTCTGTGTCATCAGCCACTCCAGACTCGCATGGTCGGTTATTATAGTGAAAGGTAGGCCTCAACATAGGCCCTGAACTTATTTACCGACAGAACGGACGCATAGCATTCAAGTACCGTTACGCTATAATTGCGCTGTGCGGAATTTTGCTTTTGGGACATGAATGCTATCGGTCGTTCGTTTTTCTCCGCATCCATTTGGAACAACACACTACCTACAACTGTTGTCGAAGCGTCACACTGTTTGTTGTAGAAGCGTTTCGTAAAGTCCGGATTTGTAAGTATTGGTGCGGACACCAAGGTAACCTTAAGTTGGTTAAACGCGTAAAGCGCGACGTCAAGTAAAAAGTTTGTCCTTTCTTAAGGCAGTCAGTCATTGGAGCGGACAAGGAGGCATAGTTTGACATAAACCTTCTATACCACCCGGTCATACCTAGAAATCGACGAAGTTGCTTGGGAGTCCTGGGAATCGGAAAGTCCCCGACCGACGATATCTTTTCAGGATTAGTTCTTAAACACCCATCGCCGACAATATAACCTAGATACTTTATTTCGCGGTAGCAGAACTTACTCTTTTCAAAGTTTATTGTCAAGTCCGCTTCTCTCTAACATTAAGCTACTACTTCTAACATTTTGACATGCGACTCGAAATCCGGAGAGCAAACCAAGAGGTCATCGAGATAGACAAAGGCATTCTCTTTCAAGCGAGAGGAAATGACTTTGTCCATCAGCCGACACATTCTCTGGGCGGCATTACACAGCCCGAAGGGCATTACCATGTACTGGTATAACGGTCGTCCAGGGACTGTGAAGGCTGCCTTCTCTCTTGATTTGGGCTCCAGAGGAATCTGCCAAAACGCGTCCTTTAGGTCAATACCCGAAATGTACATCGTTTCTTGAGGGCGGCTTAAGAGTCCTTCAATATGAGGAAGCGGGTACGCGTCTTTCTTAGTGACTGAGTTCACTTTACGCGAATCCAGACACAGTCTGTTTTCTCACCAGCACTGCAGGAGAACTCCAAGCGTTGTTACTCTCTTCTATGACGCCAAGAGAGAACATTCGGTCAAGCTCATCGTACAAGAGCTTTTGTATGGCGGAAGAGATTGGGTAATGTCGCTGTTTAATCGGAATCTTTTCGTCTTCAACTTCAATGATGTGCTCTTCGAGGCTAGTTTTCCCCAATCCCAACATCGTAAACGAAGGGTACAACTTTTTAACCCTCTCTAGCTCCACGCTCTGTGCTGGTGAGATAGACTGTTCTGGGGGTTCTATATCTGTCGATGATGGTGAGTTCAACTCTTCTATGATATTATGAGCGACCTTGAATAGTTTCCAAAAGTCTACCCCTAGGTATACATTGATCGCGCAAATCTGATAGCGTTTGGATTGAACTCCCAAATATCAAAGTCGCGATTCTGTCTCGTACGTATTGTCGGATAATGTCAATTAGGTCCATCTCGTGAGGTCGATTTGTCCTTTGTAACGTTAGTGATCATATGTCCGATGAAAATCGTCATAAGTCTCCAAAGGTAGCTGCTTTCTCTCCATAATAGCCCTAAGAATCTCGTGGACCTTTTTGTATGCGTATGTCAACATTACTGTAAAAGACTGGCAAAAATCGCGGATCTAATGCTAGGCTAAAATAAAAGTTAGCTAAAACTAAATCTTATAATAACCCGTAAAATTATCCTTAAGTACCTCAAATCCAAAGTAGAAATACCCTACACACGATAGACTCGATCCCAGCATCTTACAGCGATACCGGTTCATCGTGATTTCGAATCACCCCAGATTTTGATGGCAGAGTTTGGCCTTCCACCCCTTTGCGTCACGTGACACATCCGTTGGCTATCCCTCTGGCCACGTCTACGAAAGATAGCCCCTTTCACTTCTCAGCCGCAACCTAAGTCCTGAAAATTAAAAAGGAAAAGTTCAAGTCATGTCAAGTCCTGTCGTCGTCAATTTAACGTTCTGTTAGAACCATTTTTTTTTTGGTATTTATTTTTATTTTACTTTATCTTAAAACTAACTTACATGCTAGACAAAAATTCATGAAAAAACTAGCCTACTTATTAACTACATAACTAACTTACTGGCCCTATGCGGGCGCCCTAAATTAAATGATAACATATTAATTCTAATGCCTATATATATATATATATATATAATTTTTTTTTTTGTTGCCACCACGACTGTTTACCTTAACATAAACCTAAACAACTATGCAAGTAAATTAACTATAACTACGTTAACCACCACAACAGGTTCTCCTGTTGCAACCTACTCCGGCGGTCCCAATCGGGAGACACTCCTGCTGAACCGCAGGCGCTCTCCTCCGCCCTGAGTGACGACGTAAGCGCCGATCTATCCTGTATCAGCCCTCGACTATCCAAATATAGGAAAGCTTCGGGCGGAATAAAGCCGCTTAAACGCGCACTCTCAAAATATTCATCATTGGGATAGAAGGCCCCAAAAATGAGACTATTGTTCGAAGCCATCGCTCTTGCAGCGTGAAACCGAATGAGTTTCACCAGAAAATTGTCTATTCGGTTTATGTTGGCCCCGTTGTATAGGACCTGGTTGGAATAGTATTTTGTGTAGTCAGATACTGGTGTTCTGTGAAGTCCAAGGCAGCTTCTCAGACACTGCCTCTCAAACACCCGTATCTTTTCCATTTGAGATAGGGCAACGTTGAACCACACCGGGCACCCATAGGCAATCATCGGCCTAATGAGGGCCATGTAGCAAATCACCTTCACCCTGCTGTCAAGACTACTGCTATAAAACAATCGTCTTGTCAGGGCAAATGCTCCCCCAGCTCTCGCCAGAGCAGCATCTACATGTCTTCCGAAATATAGATACTGATCTAACCAGATGCCAAGGTACTTTACTACACTTTAACTTGCCAGTAGCTGTCCGTTTGGTCCAACGATCACCAGCTTTCGCCAGTTCTTTCTCGTATCCCTAGAGGCCCTCGACAACGGTGTCCTAAACAGGATAGTTTCTGATTTCTGAAAGTTGATTTTCAACTTCCAGTCATCACAATATCTCTGGATCTTGTCGAAGTCCCGCTGCAAAAGAGTTCGAATGACTTCGACAGTAGAGGCTGTTCTGTACGCGATAAGATCGTCCGCATACGCAATTGCCTGAGTAAGACTACCTATCATATCACTGGTGTAAATGCTGAAGAGAATCGGCGAGTTTACCGCTCCCTGTTGCAGACCATTCTTAATGAAAAATTCTGTGGTAGAAGTTACATTGCCACTTTTGCCAACAAACGTTCTACCAGTCAACATGTCATGAAGCATATATAGCAGTGGTTTACTTATGCCAAGTCTGGTCAGCTTTAGATAGAGGCCCTCTAACCATACGGTGTCAAAAGCATTCTCTAAATCAACCAGACATGCACCGGTGCACTGTTTTTTGGCTTTGTTCCATTGTATAAAATATCAATTTAAGACTTTATTTGATATTGATTTCCTCTATGAGGAAGTTTATTTCAATAAGTCAATACACTTGCTCATCATTCTTACGACTAACTTAACAATTTAAGAGAACTACCTAAGTAAACCTATTTGTCCGCTACGCTGCTGCATTGCTTGGGGGAAGCTGTGGTACCATTCTTGGCGTTGTTTACCATTTGGGTCATAACATTTCTGCTTCTGCTGTTGCTACGTCGCGCCGTTAACATTAGTCATAAACAAATGTTGTTTACCTTTTAGCGGGGCTGTGGCTTATGCTGCGCTTGACTGCGGTTGCTAAGCTGATAATTGGATGGCTTAGCTGGTATTGTTTTTTTGTTGTGACCAGATTGGCATCAGCTCATTCTCCATAACTATTCCCCGTTTAAAGTGAAGACGTCCGCGGCTTTATTAATAGTTTTTTTCTTATTAATAGTTTTTTTTTTAAATTATTTTTGTTTCTTTACATAACTGACTAACTTTATAATAATAACATTTTAATGAATATAAAGAGAGTAAATATCACTATTTTTAGATGAAAAACAAAATATAGATACTATACATACTATCTTATATTATAATACATATATTAAATTTTTGCCTAAAATTTATATTTATATACGTTTTACATGTTTACTTATTTTTAGTTTTGAAATTTATTTTATACAAAAGTTACAGTAATTCAGTTAAAAATAAAATAAAAAAAAAATATTTATTACGAATTCAATATTTATCAATAGTCGGCTTTGAAATATCTAATATTGCTTTTATGCACTTTCTTATTTTCTATTAAGACTGAAGTCCCCAGATCTTTTTCGACAACTTTTTCTACATAAAGTTTTCTAAATTTGTTCCCAATACGTCTATTAGTTCGTACAAAAACTGTCTCACCTGGTCTGAATGTTCGTGTTTGTCTATTTTTGTTATAATAATTAAGATCCCTTATTTGCGTACCAATTAGTTTTTTCTTTATCTCATTTCCTAAAACAGAAGGGATTGTTTGGATTATTTCAATTGGTCTGTAATTAGTTACTGAATGGATCGTCCTGTTGTACTTGGCAGTAGCAAGTAAAAGGAGTTCAGTAGTATCACTTATATTATTTTCCAGGCGTATGCATCTGGCTATTTCTGACAAAGTACTATGGAACCTTTCTACCTGCCCATTTGATACACTATGAAAGGGTGGTGTAGTAAACATAGTTACGCCAAAATGATCTCTAAGTAATGATCTAATGCTTTCCGAAGTAAAGGATCGTTCATTATCGCAAACTATAGTTTTCGTGTCTTTGAACAAGTTAAATATTTCTATGATTGGTTCTTTAATGTCAACTATCGCACGCGATTTTATTTTTTTTACCAATGCAAATTTTGAAAATTTGTCTAAGCATGTAAGGAAATGAGTTCCTGCCGTCGTATAAATATCCATATGAAGTATCTCACCTGGATGACATGGTATAGGAGTTTCGCCTATCATAGGTTTTGGTGGGTGTCTTTGATACTTGGCCTCATGACATATCATACAGCTAGACTCTATTTCCTTTAACTTCTTTCGAATATTGGGGAAATAGTAATCCCTTAAAACTTGTTGCGTGTTTTCTTGTACGGATCGATGCGCTCGATTGTGCTCTGAAGCAAGGATTTCTGTTTGATCCGAAGGGTTAAAAATATCAGTTACCATTCTTTTAGTATACCGGAATTTTACAGAAGGAAATGCGGTAATTAGTTTATCTTGAATAAGCGCTAAGGTGGATAGGTCGCAATAGATTGCATTAACAACATTTGGATTAATAGTTTCTTTTGATATTTCGAAAAGGTTATCTAGGCTATTAAAGGTTATCGTATGTCTTACTTGAGACATAAACATTATTTTGGTTATTTTTTGTATACCTGAACCATTGTTCAATATTATTTGGCTTTTAAAACAATTGACTGGGTTTGGGGCGCTACGTATAGTTTGGGTAAGGGATTCCTCACTATGAACAGTTGCAGAGTTTGAGCCAGCAGATTGATCTATAATATTTATATATTGCCTTGATAAAGCATCTGCAACAAAGTTTTCCTTACCAGGCTTATAAAAAAAAGTTGGTGAGTATTCTTCGACAAAAGCTTTTCATCTTTTAATCTTCGCATTAGGATTTTTATCGGAAATGGCAAAAGTCAATGGTTGATGGTCTGTAAAGATATTAAGTCGGTTGACCCCATATAGATAATGCCGTAGCTTTTGCAATGACCAAACTATAGCTAGCAATTCTCGCTCGTTTGTAGCGTAGCTTTCTTCCGTAGAAGACAATGTTCGTGAAATCATTGTTATTGGTCTGCCCCCTTGTGACAGGACAGCACCAAGCGCATGTGAGGAAACATCTGTTGTTAAATCAAATGGCTTTTCAAAATCAGGATAAAGGAGCAACACATCTTATGAAGCCAAGATTTTTTTAATTCTACAGAAAGACTCCAATGCTTCTTCGTCTAAGTCCACTTTAATATTTTTTGACCTATTTGTGCCTACATTTCCATTTTCACCTCTTAAATATTTTGTTAGAGGTTTCGCTATTTGAGCATAATCTTTAATGAATCTCCTGTAGTATCCTGACAATCCAAGGAAAGAACGCAGGTTACGCAGTGTTTTAGGAACTTCGTAACCTATTATGTCCCTCACTTTCTCCGGACAGGTTCTTATTCCCTGCTTGGACACTACAAACCCCAAAAATTCCACCTCTTCTTTAAAAAATCTCGACTTTTCAGGTGAAACCCGCATGTTCGCCTCAAAAAGTAGCATTAATATGCGTTCTACATCTTTAATGTGTTCATTTTTCGTTTTAGAAAATATAATTATATCATCGATGTAGACATGGCAACATTTACCTATCTCCCCTCGAAGCACATCATCTATAGCCCTTTGAAATATACTGGGTGCATTCTTCAGCCCGAATATAAGCCTACAAAACTCGTACTTTCCGTTATTAATGGAAAATGCGGTCTTCTCCCTATCTCTCTCTTGAAAGCTCAATTTGGTGAAAACCTGATTTCAAATCTAAGGTTGTAAAAAAATGAAGATTGCCCGAGATTCGCAAGGATGACAGCGGTGTCAGGAATCGGATACGTGTCGCTAATAGTTTTACCATTCAATTTTCGATAGTCTATGACTAGGCGCATTTTACGTTTTCCCGTTTCGTCCACACCTTTTTTGTCAACAACCCATATGGGGTTGTTATATGGCGATCGGGATGGTCTTATTATTTCATTGCGAAGTAAGTCTGTGATTTCACCATTAACGAATTCAGCAGCGGAAATCGGATAGGGATAGGCTTTCGAGTAAACTGGGTCGTTATCGGTCGTCCTAATGGTCGCAACAACGTTTGTATTGAATGGTAATGCTTCGTTGGGATCAGCAAATACTCTTGACTGTCGTTTCATCATTGAGGAAAATTGTTCTTTTATGTCTTCAGGAAAATTACTTTTTCCCGATGAGATATTGTTAACATCCCTGCAATAGATATATAGTAATTTCTCTTCACCCCCATTGTAGGTCACAATTCCTTTAGATAAATTTAATTTTGCACCAATATTCTTTAGGAAATCAAAACCAATTATACTGTCAAAAGTTGTTAATGTTGGCAGTATATAAAAGGTAGTATTGAAATTGAAAATATTAATAACGCATTTAGATGTAACTTGGTTGGTTCCATGAATGGATTTGACAGAAAATGGTTTGTTTACCGGTATGATACCCCGAAGAGTTGTACAATTTTTGATGTAGTTTTTAGCAGCACCAGTGTCTACTAAAAGCTTTATTTCCCTTCCTGCCAGTGTTCGACTGACGTAGGGCAGGAGGGACCTTCCCCTAAAAAATTAATCTCATCAACTATTTCTGGGTTTTCATTGCTGTTGGTATTTTCTTACTCGATGTTATCATATTGTTGTTCTCTATTAAAGTTAGTCAAATAATCTTGATTTGTGTCAAAGTATTCATAAGAATAGTTCTCAGCTTCTGCGCTAGTAGATGGTATTAATTCACCTTGATTAATATAATTTATTCTTTGAATCTTCGGAAGCGTTTGTCTATCAGAGTCATAAGGTCGCTTAAATTCGTTGGTTTTATTTAATGGTTCTTGAACATAATTGGGGTATTGCATAGGTCTTTGAGAATGATTGGGCTGCTGCATGGGTCTATGGAGGTTATTATTATTTTGAATTTGATTTTGGAATCGACTAGAGATATGTGGAGGCCTTTGGAAACTGGTTGGATTTCTATAATGAGAAATGGATGGATCCACTTCCATTGGGACCGGCCTGACTCGTATTTGGCCAGGGGCAATATGTCTATAGTGAGGTGAATGATTCTGGCCGTACTGATTATAGTTGTAAACTTGCCTAGGCGATGAGTAGCTAAAAGGCTCGTTCCTACTAGAAAAGGAATTCGCAAAAACATATCGTGCTTGGTTTGCCTCCAGTTCCTGAGCAAGAGCAAGTGCAGCTGGCATATCGGTGGGTCGTGATGAAAATAAAATATCGCACATGGGTTTTTGTAAGCCGGATATAAAAATCCTCAGAGCATCATGTCGATATTTTTGATTAAGTGAATCAATGAGGCTTTTATTACCTTCGTGAAGCATTATCGTCTTGTTGATTATTAAAGTGAGCTTTTTTTCTACCTCGTCATAAAATTCTACAATAGACATTCTGCCTTGTCGCAAAGTGGACATTTCTTGCTCTATGAGATAAACAGGTCTTTTATCGGCATATGTGAAATCCAATCGAGCGATAATCGCTTTAAAATTGAGTACCGTATTAAACGAAGCTAAAACCTGATCTGCAGAGCCAACAATTTTATTACGAATAATGGCAACTGCTTGATAATGCCTTGAACTTCCAACATGTTCCTCAAAAAGTTTGTATGCGATATAGGCAGCTTGACGCCACGAAACATACTGCACCTGCTCACCACCAAACTCTGGCAAAGATTTAACTAAGTCTAAAGACTCGTCGCAGTTCCTACCAATCTCAATAGAAACCGGCTTATATTCTTCAACATATGAAGGAGTTTCTAAGACCCTAAGTCGATATGTCAGTTCGTCAATTTTCTTTTCAAACAATTGTTTGGTGTGTTGCGTTGCTACTTGAACTGCAGCTGTAACTACAGCATTTAACTGGTCAGCGTCCATTGTCATTTAGTCAAAAAAAAAACGAACAAAATTAGAAAAAAATGGAATTGGCAAATTCGCCGAAGAAAAAAAAAAAAAAATTCGTGAATAAACTCAAATCCGACTATGAGAAACAATTTTTGTTCCGATTTAAATCCTATGTCTTCGTTTATAGTTACAAATTTAATGAACAAAAGTAAATATCACTATTTTTAGATGAAAAACAAAATATAGATACTATACATACTATCTTATATTATAATACATATATTAAATTTTTGCCTAAAATTTATATTTATATACGTTTTACATGTTTACTTATTTTTAGTTTTGAAATTTATTTTATACAAAAGTTACAGTAATTCAGTTAAAAATAAAATAAAAAAAAAATATTTATTACGAATTCAATATTTATCAATAGTCGGCTTTGAAATATCTAATATTGCTTTTATGCACTTTCTTATTTTCTATTAAGACTGAAGTCCCCAGATCTTTTTCGACAACTTTTTCTACATAAAGTTTTCTAAATTTGTTCCCAATACGTCTATTAGTTCGTACAAAAACTGTCTCACCTGGTCTGAATGTTCGTGTTTGTCTATTTTTGTTATGATAATTAAGATCCCTTATTTGCGTACCAATTAGTTTTTTCTTTATCTCATTTCCTAAAACAGAAGGGATTGTTTGGATTATTTCAATTGGTCTGTAATTAGTTACTGAATGGATCGTCCTGTTGTACTTGGCAGTAGCAAGTAAAAGGAGTTCAGTAGTATCACTTATATTATTTTCCAGGCGTATGCATCTGGCTATTTCTGACAAAGTACTATGGAACCTTTCTACCTGCCCATTTGATACACTATGAAAGGGTGGTGTAGTAAACATAGTTACGCCAAAATGATCTCTAAGTAATGATCTAATGCTTTCCGAAGTAAAGGATCGTTCATTATCGCAAACTATAGTTTTCGTGTCTTTGAACAAGTTAAATATTTCTATGATTGGTTCTTTAATGTCAACTATCGCACGCGATTTTATTTTTTTTACCAATGCAAATTTTGAAAATTTGTCTAAGCATGTAAGGAAATGAGTTCCTGCCGTCGTATAAATATCCATATGAAGTATCTCACCTGGATGACATGGTATAGGAGTTTCGCCTATCATAGGTTTTGGTGGGTGTCTTTGATACTTGGCCTCATGACATATCATACAGCTAGACTCTATTTCCTTTAACTTCTTTCGAATATTGGGGAAATAGTAATCCCTTAAAACTTGTTGCGTGTTTTCTTGTACGGATCGATGCGCTCGATTGTGCTCTGAAGCAAGGATTTCTGTTTGATCCGAAGGGTTAAAAATATCAGTTACCATTCTTTTAGTATACCGGAATTTTACAGAAGGAAATGCGGTAATTAGTTTATCTTGAATAAGCGCTAAGGTGGATAGGTCGCAATAGATTGCATTAACAACATTTGGATTAATAGTTTCTTTTGATATTTCGAAAAGGTTATCTAGGCTACTAAAGGTTATCGTATGTCTTACTTGAGACATAAACATTATTTTGGTTATTTTTTGTATACCTGAACCATTGTTCAATATTATTTGGCTTTTAAAACAATTGACTGGGTTTGGGGCGCTACGTATAGTTTGGGTAAGGGATTCCTCACTATGAACAGTTGCAGAGTTTGAGCCAGCAGATTGATCTATAATATTTATATATTGCCTTGATAAAGCATCTGCAACAAAGTTTTCCTTACCAGGCTTATAAAAAAAAGTTGGTGAGTATTCTTCGACAAAAGCTTTTCATCTTTTAATCTTCGCATTAGGATTTTTATCGGAAATGGCAAAAGTCAATGGTTGATGGTCTGTAAAGATATTAAGTCGGTTGACCCCATATAGATAATGCCGTAGCTTTTGCAATGACCAAACTATAGCTAGCAATTCTCGCTCGTTTGTAGCGTAGCTTTCTTCCGTAGAAGACAATGTTCGTGAAATCATTGTTATTGGTCTGCCCCCTTGTGACAGGACAGCACCAAGCGCATGTGAGGAAGCATCTGTTGTTAAATCAAATGGCTTTTCAAAATCAGGATAAAGGAGCAACACATCTTATGAAGCCAAGATTTTTTTAATTCTACAGAAAGACTCCAATGCTTCTTCGTCTAAGTCCACTTTAATATTTTTTGACCTATTTGTGCCTACATTTCCATTTTCACCTCTTAAATATTTTGTTAGAGGTTTCGCTATTTGAGCATAATCTTTAATGAATCTCCTGTAGTATCCTGACAATCCAAGGAAAGAACGCAGGTTACGCAGTGTTTTAGGAACTTCGTAACCTATTATGTCCCTCACTTTCTCCGGACAGGTTCTTATTCCCTGCTTGGACACTACAAACCCCAAAAATTCCACCTCTTCTTTAAAAAATCTCGACTTTTCAGGTGAAACCCGCATGTTCGCCTCAAAAAGTAGCATTAATATGCGTTCTACATCTTTAATGTGTTCATTTTTCGTTTTAGAAAATATAATTATATCATCGATGTAGACATGGCAACATTTACCTATCTCCCCTCGAAGCACATCATCTATAGCCCTTTGAAATATACTGGGTGCATTCTTCAGCCCGAATGGAAGCCTACAAAACTCGTACTTTCCGTTATTAATGGAAAATGCGGTCTTCTCCCTATCTCTCTCTTGAAAGCTCAATTTGGTGAAAACCTGATTTCAAATCTAAGGTTGTAAAAAAATGAAGATTGCCCGAGATTCGCAAGGATGACAGCGGTGTCAGGAATCGGATACGTGTCGCTAATAGTTTTACCATTCAATTTTCGATAGTCTATGACTAGGCGCATTTTACGTTTTCCCGTTTCGTCCACACCTTTTTTGTCAACAACCCATATGGGGTTGTTATATGGCGATCGGGATGGTCTTATTATTTCATTGCGAAGTAAGTCTGTGATTTCACCATTAACGAATTCAGCAGCGGAAATCGGATAGGGATAGGCTTTCGAGTAAACTGGGTCGTTATCGGTCGTCCTAATGGTCGCAACAACGTTTGTATTGAATGGTAATGCTTCGTTGGGATCAGCAAATACTCTTGACTGTCGTTTCATCATTGAGGAAAATTGTTCTTTTATGTCTTCAGGAAAATTACTTTTTCCCGATGAGATATTGTTAACATCCCTGCAATAGATATATAGTAATTTCTCTTCACCCCCATTGTAGGTCACAATTCCTTTAGATAAATTTAATTTTGCACCAATATTCTTTAGGAAATCAAAACCAATTATACTGTCAAAAGTTGTTAATGTTGGCAGTATATAAAAGGTAGTATTGAAATTGAAAATATTAATAACGCATTTAGATGTAACTTGGTTGGTTCCATGAATGGATTTGACAGAAAATGGTTTGTTTACCGGTATGATACCCCGAAGAGTTGTACAATTTTTTATGTAGTTTTTAGCAGCACCAGTGTCTACTAAAAGCTTTATTTCCCTTCCTGCCAGTGTTCGACTGACGTAGGGCAGGAGGGACCTTCCCCTAAAAAATTAATCTCATCAACTATTTCTGGGTTTTCATTGCTGTTGGTATTTTCTTACTCCATGTTATCATATTGTTGTTCTCTATTAAAGTTAGTCAAATAATCTTGATTTGTGTCAAAGTATTCATAAGAATAGTTCTCAGCTTCTGCGCTAGTAGATGGTATTAATTCACCTTGATTAATATAATTTATTCTTTGAATCTTCGGAAGCGTTTGTCTATCAGAGTCATAAGGTCGCTTAAATTCGTTGGTTTTATTTAATGGTTCTTGAACATAATTGGGGTATTGCATAGGTCTTTGAGAATGATTGGGCTGCTGCATGGGTCTATGGAGGTTATTATTATTTTGAATTTGATTTTGGAATCGACTAGAGATATGTGGAGGCCTTTGGAAACTGGTTGGATTTCTATAATGAGAAATGGATGGATCCACTTCCATTGGGACCGGCCTGACTCGTATTTGGCCAGGGGCAATATGTCTATAGTGAGGTGAATGATTCTGGCCGTACTGATTATAGTTGTAAACTTGCCTAGGCGATGAGTAGCTAAAAGGCTCGTTCCTACTAGAAAAGGAATTCGCAAAAACATATCGTGCTTGGTTTGCCTCCAGTTCCTGAGCAAGAGCAAGTGCAGCTGGCATATCGGTGGGTCGTGATGAAAATAAAATATCGCACATGGGTTTTTGTAAGCCGGATATAAAAATCCTCAGAGCATCATGTCGATATTTTTGATTAAGTGAATCAATGAGGCTTTTATTACCTTCGTGAAGCATTATCGTCTTGTTGATTATTAAAGTGAGCTTTTTTTCTACCTCGTCATAAAATTCTACAATAGACATTCTGCCTTGTCGCAAAGTGGACATTTCTTGCTCTATGAGATAAACAGGTCTTTTATCGGCATATGTGAAATCCAATCGAGCGATAATCGCTTTAAAATTGAGTACCGTATTAAACGAAGCTAAAACCTGATCTGCAGAGCCAACAATTTTATTACGAATAATGGCAACTGCTTGATAATGCCTTGAACTTCCAACATGTTCCTCAAAAAGTTTGTATGCGATATAGGCAGCTTGACGCCACGAAACATACTGCACCTGCTCACCACCAAACTCTGGCAAAGATTTAACTAAGTCTAAAGACTCGTCGCAGTTCCTACCAATCTCAATAGAAACCGGCTTATATTCTTCAACATATGAAGGAGTTTCTAAGACCCTAAGTCGATATGTCAGTTCGTCAATTTTCTTTTCAAACAATTGTTTGGTGTGTTGCGTTGCTACTTGAACTGCAGCTGTAACTACAGCATTTAACTGGTCAGCGTCCATTGTCATTTAGTCAAAAAAAAAACGAACAGAATTAGAAAAAAATGGAATTGGCAAATTCGCCGAAGAAAAAAAAAAATTAATTCGTGAATAAACTCAAATCCGACTATGAGAAACAATTTTTGTTCCGATTTAAATCCTATGTCTTCGTTTATAGTTACAAATTTAATGAACAAAACAAAATAATAATAGCTTTATAATAAGAATTTGTTTTAGAAATACTTTAATAGATGAATATTTTTTTATCGCACAACACAATAATATAAATTTACTTTTCTCTTACTTGAATATTGTTAACCTAAATTAATTTATTCTGCATTTGTTTACTGCATCATCTGCTTCAACTGCTTCGAATATATTTGTTCTCCAATCACAACTCTTTTTCTTCTTTTAAATATGTTAAATGTCTTTTTCAACTTGACTGTCTTGTTTGTTTAGGTTTTTTCATAACACTTTTTAACTTTTTCAACTTATTTTTTTTTTTGTGTTCAAAATATTTTTTCACCATTTATATGAGGTTACTCGTATGAATTCCTGGCCGGAATTTGATTTAATTCGTGGGTCAGCTCAATTCTTCAACGCAAATAACTATCCTTTATAAGGATTTTTTGAATACTCAGTTTTTTCGCGTCACATCGAGTTTGGGAGCCAAATATCAATTTAAGACTTTATTTGATATTGATTTCCTCTATGAGAAAGTTTATTTCAATAAGTCAATACACTTGCTCATCATTCTTACGACTAACTTAACAATTTAAGAGAACTACCTAAGTAAACCTATTTGTCCGCTACGCTGCTGCATTGCTTGGGGGAAGCTGTGGTACCATTCTTGGCGTTGTTTACCATTTGGGTCATAACATTTCTGCTTCTGCTGTTGCTACGTCGCGCCGTTAACATTAGTCATAAACAAATGTTGTTTACCTTTTAGCGGGGCTGTGGCTTATGCTGCGCTTGACTGTGGTTGCTAAGCTGATAATTGGATGGCTTAGCTGGTATTGTTTTTTTGTTGTGACCAGATTGGCATCAGCTCATTCTCCATAACTTATATCAGAAACCAGTTTGGAGGCGGCATAAATGCAGTCATGTCCAGCCTTGAAGCCAAACTGGTTCTCTGGTATAATAATATTGTCCTCAGACCACTTGAACAGTGCTCGATTGAGAATCTTTTCGAAAACCTTGCTGATACTCGGAAGGAGACTTATCGATCGGAAATTCGCCGGATTGGAGTTGTCCTTTCCCTTTTTCGGGAGAGGATGAACCACCGCCGTCTTCCAACGTACTGGATAATATGCATTATTCAGCGCGTTGTTGAACAGCGTGGCGTAAATGTCCACAGCTTCAGGGGGTAAGTGTCGCAGTACAATGTTGGATATACCATCGACTCCCGCTGACTTCTTTTTCTTTATGGAATCGAAGAT
Organism: Rhingia rostrata; assembly: GCA_949824845.1. NCBI lineage: Eukaryota > Metazoa > Arthropoda > Insecta > Diptera > Syrphidae > Rhingia > Rhingia rostrata. The sequence continues at coordinate 85,725,180 of OX463755.1, read as the reverse complement.
GATCTGGAGTTCCACCTTCGAGGTTAACAGTGGACTAGACCCACTTCGCTCGGCGACTATGGCGTTTGCCAAGTTTTCGTCATCAAACCGGGTGAAACCACGGTTCTCAGATCGCCATTGCGTTATGTCGTTTCGGAGATAGACATGATGGAGCAGGGCATTGTTTTCCAGAACGCGGTTCGGGCGAATGCTATCATTCACCTTATACACTTTCTGAAAGACAGCCCCCACTGCCTCCACTTTCTCCTGAGGTTCTTCAATAACATAGAAATCGTCGTCGAAGACGGCTTCCCCCGGATCAATTCCTGCTGTCAAAAGTATGTTTGTATTGTCAGTTGTTCGTTGGAGCTTAATACACGGAAGGTCGTTATGACCTTTCCTCCTAAAGATCTTATTAATTTGTGGAAACATACTCGGGTCGCTGGAATTTACGGCCCGAATTCTGTTATTCCAAAACAAATTAATGGACAACCGATAGTTCTCCTTGATCAATTGGTTGATGTTTTTGATCGACGCCTTCAGTGTTCTAATCTCCGGGTCGCGTGGGTTTGTCAGTCGTCTGTACAAGAGTTTAAGTCTTGTCAGAAGTCCGCTTTTTTGTCTGTGTAGTGCGTCAATGGTCGCGTTTCTGTACGTAGACGTTATGTCATGTTCTTTGTATTTCGGTATCGTCCTGTTCATTGTTCGTTGAATCGCTTCGTCCATTTGTTGTAAGCATTCGTCGATTTCGTTGTTTGTTAGATTTCTGTTGTTTGGTGGTGAAATGGCCCTCGAACGTAGTTCCCTTGATAAGGCGTCTTGATAAGGCATCTTACCGTAGTTGTAAGAATGCACAGGCACATACTCCTCCAGCGCCACAAGCTCGTTCGGAAGCTGTATTACGGCGGCGAGTCCGCAGTGATCACTGTCGTACTCAATCGTCCGTAAACAGTTTCGCGGGTGTTGACCTACTCTGTTAGTAACTGTCAGTCTTATGTGTCGCAGTAAAAGAGCCAGGAAAGCACCGCTTCTCGGAAACGATGGCCAATCTGTGGCGAGAATGTCGATCCTATATTCAACATTGTAGTGGACCATCCAATTGTAAAGATGGTTACCCCGATAATTTTGTAATTGATTTCCCCAATCTTCGTGTTTGGCATTTAAATCTCCTGCCAAAAGATAAAAGTTCTCCACTGAGTTCAGTCTTAGAGATTCGAAAAGTTTTCCGAGCTCTGTTGTAAAAAGTGTAGGCTGAGGTGCTTCCGTTGCGTAGGCCGCTATCGCATACAGTCGCTTCCCTTGTTGGAGAGGAATGCATATGACGCAGACTTCCAGCAGCCGGAATCGGCGCACTTCACCACTATATATGACCTTATAACTAATGCCTTTTCGGATAAAGATAGCGACCCCGCCTCCTTGAGTGGAGTTGGGTCGGTCCCTTCTTACGATATTGTAATTATTATTAGTCGATTTATGCTTCTGGTTTAACTTAGTTTCGCTAGCCATAAGCACATCGGGACTTTGGTCTGTAAGCAACTGGAATAGATTAGCTCTACGTTCGGTCCTAATCAGTGAATTTACATTCACAGCCAGGATCTTTAAGGGTTTCTCTGACAGCGCGCCCATAACGATCTAATTTGCGTTAAGCTCGGCAACAAGGAGTAGATATAGTCTACTATTGACGCCTGCTCCCGTAACTGGTTTTGAAGACCGGTTAGCTGACCTTGAATGGCCCGCAACGCAGTCAACAAATCCGCATCCACTGCTGGAGCCTGAGGCACGGGGGCCTGTCTGGCATCCTTAGGTGGATGCTGTACCGTTTTTCCCTTTCCTGACGCCATTTGGGCGTAGGAAATTTGGGGATTGACGGACATTGAGGGAGGGGAACGGCTGGTTGATTCGACACAGCCGTTTGCTTCGCTTTTTTATTAATTTTAATTTGCTGAAACCTTGGACAGCCCCGATAGTTTGCGGGGTGCCCGCCGCCACCGCATAGTGCACATTTAAGTAGGGTCATGTCATCGACCCGCTCCTTTCCTAAACTACACTCTCCTATGTTGTGGTTCTGTCCACACTTAACACAGCGTGACCGCATTTCGCAGTTGGCTGAGGCGTGGCCGAACCTTTGGCGACGCATGCATTGAAGCATGCTGTCACCTATTTTTAATTTTTTCCATCGTACAACCTGGCAGTTGAGGACTGAGATACTCTTCAACTTTTCCATCTTGCTTTGGGGCGATAGCTGTACTAGGAAGATCGGTAGTTTCCGATTCTCCCGTCTTGCCTTCACTGTGGTGAATGGCTTTACCCCTACGAATTCGAGCTCGTCAGTCGCTACTTGGCGAAGCTCACTTAAAAGCGCCTGCGGGTCCGTCAAGGAATCTGTGCCCTTTAAGACAACCGTCTGGCATTTTTCTACTTTCGGAGTATATGTAAAAAACTCCGTTGTGGTGTCTGCAAGTAATTGCTTTATAATTTTGTACTGCTCCACTGTTAAGCAGTGGATAGCATGCCTATCTTCACTTAATCTTTTTATTGTGAAATTGTTGCCTATGGCCGACTTACATATTTCAATGGTTTCCTTAAAGTCCATTTTATACGTGTTGATGGGTGGCACTTTTTCTTTTTTCGGCGGCTGTGGCTGCTGCTGTTGCTGCTGCTGCCGCTGTTCCTGTTGTTGTTGCCGCTTCTTCTGCTGCTGTTGTTGTTGTTGTTGAGGCTGCTTCTTTTGTTGCTGGTTTATTGCTTGCTGTTGCTAATGTTGTTTCGATGGCTGTTGTTGTTGGGTCTGCGGTTGCTGCTGTTGCATATTTTGTGGCTGTCGTTGCATTTTTTGTTGCTTCTTTGGCTGTTGCTGTATTTGTTTTTGTTTTTCTGTAAACTGTGGTTCCTGGGCATTGGGCTTTGTCTCGGTCCTACTGCTTTTGTGTGTCAATACCTTTTGTGGTTGTTGTTGTTGTTGTATTTTTTTCGTCGCAGCATTTTTCTTCGTTCTCGCGACGCTCCTGTTGTTTTTGTCTGAGGGCTCTAACCAGCGGTTCTAATTGGGATTTTATAGTGTTAATTTGATCCTCAAATGAACTTATTTGCTTGGTTAGAAGCTCCTCCTCCTCCTCTACAATATCATCATCATCCGTTGACAGCACCGCAAACCTGTTGCTTTCCTCGGTAGTGTACCGTCCTTCCCCTTCATCGGAAATGTACGATACCTCTGCATCATCTGATGGAGAGGCAAGTTGTTGTTGTAATTTTGCTGCCGTTGATGTCGAAGACGTCATCGCTTCAGCAGACAGCGTGGCTGAAGCGATTTTTGTACGCCGCTTGACCAAATTCGGCGTACAATTTATTTTCTTTTTCCTCTTTGCTATCGTCGTTCCCGTATTTGCTGGGATATCCCCCGTTAGCCTTTCCTGCTCCATTTGGCGGTTTTCCCACTCGATGAAATTTGTAATTTCTCGATTGTGGAAAAAAGCCTCCAACAATTCCTTACTCGTCCGGGATTTGAACCCGCCCTCTTGCGCTTGCCCACCTGTCGCCACTACTAGTTTGGCCGCGGACCACTTAACAAAACACGTGTTATTTATTTAGATTTTTTTGTAAAAAAAAAAAATTAAATAAATAAATTCATACGCCTGGTTGGGAATCGAACCAGGGTAGCTCGGAATGCCAGTCGAGTGCTTTTTTTTTTTTTTAAATTCATTTCTTATTTCCTAAAAATATTAACTTAATACTAGACAAAAATGCTTAAATCTAACTTATCAATAACATATTTACTTAAACTAATTCATGGCCCTTAGCGGGCGCTGTAAGCTTACATCTAACAGTTTTTATTTTGCCTTTCGGCTTCAAGTTTCTTTTTTTTTTATTTTAAAATAAATTTATATTTCAAAGAAAAATTTAAAAAACTTTGATTAGCGAGGATTTTATATAAAAAAAACTTAATCTACTTAAGACTACTTAATACTACTTAAATACTTAATACTACTTAACTACTTTACTACTTAAGACTACTTAACTACTTAAGATTACTTAACTACTTAAACTTAATTATAATCTGGGTGGCGAGCCCTAGCTGCATATGCCCCGAGGGGTCGCCATCCTGATCGAGTCTTTTGGTCCACAGGCAGCATGCAACCACCTATATTGTACGCCAATATGGTGCACAATCCCCGCCACAGAAAAAGTAATAGAATCCAGTCGAGTGCTTTAGCACCGCACCAAATGGTTTATACAAATTAAGTAGGCCAACTTGCCTTTTCAATATACTAGTGTTTACTTTAGGATATTAAAAATCACTTCCGCTAACTTAGTCGACTAACCACTTCGGGAGTTGGAGAGCGACTCTGTTAGAACCATGTCGAATCACCAATGAACGGCCCGCCTACCGTCCACACACCACCATCGAAAAGAGATTTAAGCACTCATAATAAAACAAATTATCACCAACACAAGAGATTTAGATAAATTTTCAACATTATTTAATTTAATTCAGAAAAAGGAAAACTAAAATTAAGTAAATCCTGTCCTTAATTCTTATTTACCTAATTACGTAATCAATAAAATATATAAAAAAACTAAAACAATGACTTACGGTTATCCTGTATTTGTCCCCCGAAGCCCTGCCGGCAGCACCATCTATACACTACCTCATAGCATAACCAGGCGAAAAACGGTGTTTTTTGTCGAACCATAAACGATTTTAATAAACAGTCTGAATAATATGTTATGACAATGACATTTTCTATATATCATCGCCATAAATCCGACATTTTGAAGATATTTGTCTTAAAGATGGGATGGCATAGTGTACAAAACGATCCACACAGTGGATTGTAGCCTTCTCATATGTATTTTTTTACAGTTCAACTTTTCCTCCTTCCTCAAAGCTGACTGACTTCTGAGAAAGTGCGGTGCCCTCCTTCCTTCCTTCTGATATTTAATCTTCTCCACCTTAGGTCAGGTCATTCGGTTTTCTGATTGGTCGCTGTTATTCAAACATAGGTATAGTGCGTACCAAAACAGTTGGCCAACGGTCGATTGCGCAGAGAGAGGATTTAAGAGAACAAAAATGACGCGAAAGAGATTTAATCACTAAGCGTTTTTGCCTGTAATTTACAATGCGTAACCCAACTTTACAGTGCTTAGAACTAAAATGCTGTTGAATATCTAAATAAACATAATTTTTTATTATGAATTATTGAAGAATCAAGAACGTTCACCATTTTGTCTTTAACGAACCGTTTAATACCTCATCCTCTTTTTTGTGACAGAAAATCGTGCCTATTGTTATCGTTTACGTTTCCAAAAAATTCCCAAATTGTAATTTTTTTATTAAATTTACCTACCTCGCCCAAATTCAATGATATAAACAAAAAAAATTTGGTGTGACACTGCAATTTACTTTACTTTGCGTGCCAATATCAGTACCTACATGATCAATATGCACGACACAATTAATAATGATCAACGAAAGCATAATGAGCAAATAGGGTTTAAATCTAAAACCGTACACCTTCATACAGACACAGTCACACAATCATTTCATGTGCAATGTTTTGCTTAATCTATCCGACCGTGATCACATCATACTCCTACAAAGAACCGACAAGACAAAAAACGAAACAATATATTTTCCTCCAAGTAAAGTTGACATATAATGGTCTATATTTTTCCACCGCTCCTAATTTCAGTATGAAAGAAGGAAAATGAAGAAACCACCCTCAGTGAGATCGCGACAGCGATCTTGAACACAAGGCAGGGTATACGTCGTTTTTTATTATGGCACCGCCCAATTTCGTCTCTTTATGCTTGTTTTTGCAATTTTAAGAGATTGTAAAACACATTTTAAGAGACCTGCGCAGTAGAATGGCCAACTGTTTTGGTACGCACTAGTCCGTACCAAAACAGTTGGCCAACGGTCGATTGCGCAGAGAGAGGATTTAAGAGAACAAAAATGACGCGAAAGAGATTTAATCACTAAGCGTTTTTGCCTGTAATTTACAATGCGTAACCCAACTTTACAGTGCTTAGAACTAAAATGCTGTTGAATATCTAAATAAACTTAATTTTTTATTATGAGGTCGACTTTTATACATTTCTACCCAGAAGTCCGATTGTATTTGAAAGGGTTCCCAACCCTTTTTATGGTTGAACATTTCGTGGTTTAGCGCTAGGTACCTGTATAGGTGGTGTGCTCAATTTTATCTCGCTATAATTTACACTTTTAATCAAGGTTACAAATTTAAAAGTGGTGGGTAGTTCAATAAGTTTTAAAAACTGCATTGCTTAAAAAAAATTATTGAAGAATCAAGAAGGTTCACCATTTTGTCTTTATCGAACCGTTTAATACCCCATCCTCTTTTTTGTGACAGAAAATCGTGCCTATTGTTATTGGGTATAAAATCGTTTACGTTTCCAAAAAATTCCCAAATTGTAATTTTATTATTAAATTTACCTACCTCGCCCAAATTCAATGATATAAACAAAAAAAAATTGGGGTGACACTGCAATTTACTTTACTTTGCGTGCCAATATCAGTACCTACATGATCAATATGCACGACACAATTAATAATGATCAACGAAAGCATAATGAGCAAATAGGGTTTAAATCTAAAACCGTACACCTTCATACAGACACAGTCACACAATCAATTCATGTGCAATGTTTTGCTTAATCTATCCGACCGTGATCACATCATACTCCTACAAAGAACCGACAAGACAAAAAACGAAACAATGTATTTTCCTCCAAGTAAAGTTGACATATAATGGTCTATATTTTCATCCGCTCCTAATTTCAGTATAAACGAAGGAAAATGAAGAAACCACCCTCAGTGAGATCGCGACAGCGATCTTGAACACAAGGCAGGGTATACGTCGTTTTTTATTATGGCTCTGCCCATTTTCGTCTCTTTATGCTTGTTTTTGCAATTTTAAGAGATTGTAAAACACATTTTAAGAGACCTGCGCAGTAGAATGGCCAACTGTTTTGGTACGCACTATAAGGAGAAGTGGGAGGAAACCATTTGGCCTGAAATGACCTATGGAAAGAGGGGTTGTGCGGCCATCTTTACGAAAGGGGAATGGCAATTGCCAATCCGACATTTTGGGGATATTTGTCTTAAGGATAGGGTGGGATAGGGCACAAAACGAACGACACAGTGGATTGTAGCCTTCTCATATGTTTTTTATTACTCTTTCTCAAACGAAATTTTGTAAAAAAAATTCTTTTCACCGACTGCGCCAGTTAAGGATTGGTTAGTTTTAAAGATAAAAAAAAAACATTTTCCTTTTTGTTTTTAGTTTAAATGTATTTATTATTTCAAAAAGACGAGTTACATGTTTCACGGTTCACTATCAACTCTCTACTATACTTAAAAACTAAACTTTACTTACATCCTGAACTCTTCCGCTGGATTATTATATGATGAATCTGCATTCTACTCGTGAGAATTGCAGGTATCATGCCAAAAAAATAATGTGGGAATCAGATTACGCATGTGGCATAAATGCACAAGTCTGCGGGTTTGGGTTGCGCGTGTAGCAGATCATTCCGTCTATGCATGGGATGATTGGACAGCGCGTGTAGCGGATATTGGGAAGGGGAAGTGGGAGGAAACCATTTGGCCTGGAACGACCTATGGAAAGAGGAGGTGTGAAAGGCCATCTTTACGGAAGGGGAATGGCAATTGCGAAGTAACTATCGGAAAACATAGCCTACACGACAACACGTCTGGTAACGGACTTACGGAACAAAATACCACTATAGCCAGCACACGGTTTCCTAACCTCGATATTCATGAGGGGACATGGAGGTCTCCAGATCAAGGAACGGTCAACCAAATAGATCAAATATTTTGGATGTCCGAACCTTCCGAGGAGCTAAAACCGACTGGGACCACTACCTTGTTGCAGCCACGGTTAGAACGCGGATATCCACCGCGCCACAACAATCCAGAAATACTGTAAAAAAATTTATGTCGAAAGACTGCAATCGCAAGAGACCGCAAAGAACTTCGCGCAACGACTATCCCTAAACCTCTCGATTAACACCATTCCATCAGCATCGAATTTCGAAGGACAATGTCAACGATGCCAACAAGCCATTAGATCAGCCGCAGTTGATGTGCAAGGTTTCTCGCGGCCTTCCCGCCGAGCTACATAAAGCCGGCGGAGATGACTTGGTAAGTAACGTCCACCAATTCATAAGCCGAATCTGGTCAGAAGAAAGTATGCCTGAAAAATGGAACCTTAGCATCATTTGCCCGATCCACAAAAAAGGAGACCCTCTTATCTGCGCCAACTACAGAGGCATAAGTCTTCTCAACATCGCCTACAAGATCCTATCTGCCTGAAACAGTTTACCTTAAACCTGACCGGCCCTTATCGGTGTGGTTTTAGGCCAGGAAAGTCCACAACCGATCAAATCTTCACACTTCGGCAGATCCTGGCAAAGCCCAAGAAGTCCAAATCGATACCCACTTCCTTTTCATCGATTTCAAAGCCGCATACGACAGCATTTATAGAGACGAACTATACAAACGGACGCCCAAACTCGTCCATTTGTGTAGGACGACGATGGAGAATTCTCGCTGCTCCACCAGGGTCGAAAACGACCTCACCGACACATTCGATACCAAAAAAAAGTAAAGTGCATCGTATTTCAAACGGTAATTTGTTGTACAGCCTAGGTGCTACTGAAGTATAAAAGTTTTAAAAGGCATGAGTATTATGAATAGGAATTATAGCGAGATTTCTATCGCTACTACGTACTGTGTAAGCAAAAGTAGTGCCGCTTGACAGAAAACAACTTCTACAGAAAAATATTTTTAATACTTTATAGAAATAAAGATGTTTAAGCGGGAGAATACCAGAGTTGACAAACAACGAAAAGCTGTGATCGTATCTTTTTTTCTTCCAGATGGTTCTTAGTATATGCTTTTGGGTAACTAACAAAGGTTTTAGAAAGTTTTTGAAAGTGCCACCCCAACATATTATGCCATATTGTATTTTGGATTGAACTAATCCGTAATAAATTGTCTCCATTAAATTTTTTACAACATAGGCTTCTTAAGTGAAATATGACAAAAGTGGTTGACAACAAATATTTTTTTAATGCTGCGGTGTAAGCATTCCAGTTCATTTTATTATCAATTATTAAGCCAAGATATTTGTATTCCGTTACTAATTCGATACGGAAACACTTTGGAGAACAAGTAACGTCTAGAGCATTTGTTGTGACAACATTTGGGACACAACAAGATACACTACTTAACGCGAATTTTGTGCAGTCAATGCTATGTTGAATTAAAAGTGGAGGATTCAAATCTACAGCGTGTAAATTAAAAAACATAACTCTTGTTTTTTCACTTATGGATGCCAAACCAATGTCTGAGTAACTCCAAGTCATAATTGATATCCGAAATCAGTTCTAATACTGCGGGACTAGAATATACACAAGCTATGTCATCAGCAAACTCACAGACTGGACTAAATACACTATTTATATAAATAAGGAACAAAATTGGACCTAAAACTGAACCTTGAGGTACTCTTATATTAATATTTCTGGCTTCACTGAATTTACTACCTATCTTAACCATTTGTTTTCTACTTTTTAGGTAAGAAGAAAACCAATCGAGTATAAAACCTCTAAAGCCAGCTTTTTCTAATTTCCTCAATAATATTGTATGATCTACTGTATCAAAGGCTTTTTTATCTATATCTATATACAGAGCAGCAGTGCACTTTTTTTGGTCGATACTTTCGTAGATATGACAACAGTGTGCTAAGAGTGATCCTCAGTTGATTTACCAGCTCTAAATCCATATTGTTTTGAGCTGAAAAAAGAAATTTTCTCAAGATAGTTTACTACTCTCATTTTTATGAGTTTTTCAAAAAATTTTGAAAAACTGGTAATAAATATATAGGCCTGTAATTGCTAATAGATTTCTTATCACCTTTTTTAAAGATAGGAATAACTTCAGCTATTTGAAGATTTTGCGGAAATTCACCGTGAATTAAGCTTTTGTTAAATAGAAATGTTAAGATATCAACTACATTAAGACCTATTTTTTGATCAAATTGTTGGAGAAACCATTTGACGTAGAAGAATACGAATTATCTAAGTCTCGAATTACTTTCTAGACTTCAAAGGAAGATAAAGACTCAAAAAAAAAAAACTACTGGATTGGTAACCTTCATTAAAGCAATTATCTGGACAATAAACAGAATAATGATTAATCCCTGCATTGGCAATAGTATCTAAAGCTATTTGAATAAAGTACTCATTAAAGATGTTTGCCATTTCAGAATTATCAACAATATGCATAGTTCCAAAGTTAAGATTAAAAGGAATATCTAAATTTTTGTTTTTGTTAAATAATTCGTTAACTATGCCCCTTTCTTTTTTTAGATATCCTTTGGCTTTATGGAACTTATCCATATAAAAGTTTTCAAGACTAATCTCTTTACTTAGAAGTTCAAAAGTTTCACATAATAAAGCGTTGTTAGGGTGTTTTTACACTTAAGCCTTAGTTGATTTTTAGAATCGATTTATCTCAGCCTAATAAATACACTATCAACGTGCTATCACCTATAGGCTCTTCAGACCACGAAAAATTCTACAATGTCCCAAAGGTAGTAAAATCGTTTGGTCGTTTGTCAAAAACAATAAGAATGCGACCACATCTTCCATCCCAACGCTCATTTGCATTGACATTCCAGCTGTCACCTTTATAGACAAAGCCAATCTGCATGCTGCCGATTTTGCAGCCAGTTCCACGTTACCAGTTTGTGCCTAGTCTCCTCCTGTACTTGAGAACGTAGAACATAACTTACTTCCGTAATCGTACAGTCGCAAGAGTATTATTAGATCTTAACATTCACAAATTATCTGGTCCTGATGGTATCTCCCCCATAATTCTGAAGAGGTGTTCTTCCACGCCAGCAAAACCACTGCGTAAGCTTTTCTATCTGTTCTATTCATCAGGACTCTTCCCGAGTAGATGGAAAACAGCATTTGTCCAGCCCGTCACAAAAACAGGCGAATCTTCTTCTTTCTCCAACTACCGACCAATTGCACTTACGTCCCTTCTTTCTAAGGTCATGGAAACGCTGATAAACCGTCAGCTTATGAAATATCTTGAATCACGAAAACTTCTAAATGACCGACAATACGGTTTTCGTTGCAACAGGTCCACTGGTGATTTGATGATATATCTCACCAAAAAGTGGAACCAATCTATTCACCTCGGTGGCGAAAACAAGATCGTTGCACTTGATATTTCAAAGGCATTTGACAGGGTTTGGTATCAAGCACTTTTGTTGAAAATGCGTGCTTTTGGAAACGATGAAACTCTTCTTCTATGGATTAGAAACTATCTCTCGAAACGTTCAATTCAAGTTGTTTTGGACGGTTTCAAGTCTGCTTTTCACGAAATAAAAGCTGGTGTTCCCCAGGGCTCTGTTCTGTCTCCGACACTATTTCTCATTTTTATTAATGACCTCTTGCCTACACCTTCTAATCCAAACCATTCCTTTGCTGATGAAAGCACTCTCAGCTTTTCATATTCATTCACTAATCCACGCCCTTCATCTTCGGACGTGGAAGAGAAACGGCAATTACGGCTCATTATTTTCCGATCTTGACAGCATAACTAATGGGGAAATCGAATAGAGTGGAATTTAATGCTTCCAAAACACAATGCTGTCTTCTGTCATCTAAGCGAAACCAACATTTACAGCCATTGTCCATGAATGGCACTTGCATCGCCGAAACCGAAAAACGTTCCATGCTCGGTATGTGTGTTAGTAACGACCTTCGTTGGAACGACCACGTATTCGAAATCACTAAAGACGCAGCGAAATATCTAGGTTTTATTTCACCCCCACTGATCTGGCCTCAATATATAGAGCGTATATACGCCCTAAACTTGAGTTCAACGCCCACATCTGGTGAGGTGCAGCAAAAACATCATTGCACCTACTGGATAGGATACAAAAGCGTGCGATAAAACTGATTGGAGATCCAACCATCTCGCTTGAACATCGTACGAATATCTCCTGCCTAACACTTTTAAACAGCTATTTTAACAGGAAATGCGCAATCGAAATAGCCAACATTCAACCGTGATACTCGCCATGCCATGAATGCTAATCAATTCACCCTCAAGCCTACCTTCGGAAGTACTATGAAATATAGAGATTCATACCTTAACCGAACAACACGAATGTGGAATGTTTAACCGTCTCTGTTTTTCCTCCCCATTACAATTTACAAAAATGTAAAACCAATGCACATCGGTATCTCCTATTTTCTTCTCCTCAATTTCCTTAATGCCCTCGCTGTGTCCAAACATTATAAGGGTATTCATAAACCCTTTAGCGCGTGCTAATTATAAAAAAAAATTATGCTGTCAACATGAAAGGTCACACAACATCGACGAATTGGACAGAACGTCACCATTGACAGATATAACTTTGAGGTTGTACGGGACTTTATCTATCTTGATTCCGCTATTAACTCTGACAACAACATCTCGTCAGAAATTAAACGAAGAATTACTCTTGCCAACCGCTGTTTCTTCGGGCTAAGAAGGCAATTCAGTCGTAAGGCCTTCACCCGAACTACTAAGGAGATTTTATATAAGACCCTGATCATCCCAGTCCTGCTCTACGGCGCTGAAGCATGAACAGTCTCAAAAGCAGATGAAATACTTCTCCGTTTGCGCTGACGAAGATTCAACCAACAGCCTTACGAGCTGTAAAGCAACATGCCCATGGTCAAAAAAAATCCGCATTGGACGTCGGACGCAGTAGAGGAAGACCTCGCCTTAAGTGGAGCGCACAAGTCGAAACCGACCTCAACCAACTTGGATTTCGCAACTGGAGGCAGTTAGCTAAGGACCGGGCTAATTGGAGAGGCAAGTTGGTAGAGGAGCAGGTTTACTCCGGACTGTAGCGCCACTTTAGTAAGTAAGTAAGACACCGTTTCCAACTTTTTTTTCGATGATTCTTTCAAAACGCAAAACGAATAAACTTATTTTCAAAAGGCTAGTGAAGCCTGACAATGGTATCCCCAACAGACCTACCTAATCTTCCTTCAAAATGAAAAGATTTCTCGAAATTCTTACGTGGAATGTCAATGGCCTTTGGCAAAAGCTTGGAGAGCTTGAATTGTTTATGCAGAAAAAAGACATCGACTTGGGACAGTGCTAACATGTCCCAAGTCGATATCTTTTCTCTGCATAAACGGTCCTCCAAATTCTTGACGAAACAAATATATTGCGGAGTCTTCAAAGAGCTAAGCCCTTAGTTTTGGACCGATAATATCAAACCGCGCTATAGATTGCGGAAAAAGCAGAAACTCTCAAAGGAAAGTTACCTGCCAAATATTCATTACTCATGGTAAAAAAATTGCTATATAAGTCGAATACTTAGTTGCGATACAAATGCAAAGATATGAGAAGGCTACAATCCACGGTGTGGATCGTTTAGCACCCTATCCCATCCCATCCTTCAGACAAATATCCCCAAAATGTCAGATTTATGGCGATGAAATATAGATAATGTCATTGTCATAACATATGGTTCAGACAGTTTACCAAAATCTTTCATGGTTCGACAAAAAACAATGATTTTTGCTTGGTTATGCTATGAGGTACTGTATAGAAATGGTTTTTGTATGAAAACGCCTCCAAAAAGTGGGATATGGAAGAAATGTTTAAATTAACAGAGCCAATGATTTTGCATCACCATTTTTTTCGAAATGTTTAAAATTTTTCTGAAACACGTTTTTTTACTAAAAACGCCCCCAAAAAGTGGGCGTGGCAAGGAACGTTTTATAAACAAAACATAGACATTATGATTGTCTAGATATTATGTTCAGACACCTATTGAGTATCTCTAACGGTTTGGCCTAAAACAATGTTTTATCTAAAAGGGGGCGTGACAGTGGCCGGATTTCAAAATTGTTTACATTTATTCTGCTGGCAGCAGCAACAAGCACGTGTGCCAAGTTTCATCATTCAAGTCAAAATTTAAGGCCCAAAACTGGTAACGTACGGACGGACAGACATGGCTAAATCGACTCAGCTATCGATTCTGAGTCGATCCATATACTTTGATGTATACCTAGCTCAATTATTTCTCTATGTTACAAACTATGTATCAAAACTAATATACCCCTATAAGATAGGGTATAAGATCGGTCTTAACGAGGTTAATAAATTGACAAAAGCCTGGGTGATTAACGAGAGCAAATCGATTCATGTAGATTTTTCGTATAAACGGACAAACAATTTGCCTATATTTCACAATACGCTTCGGGCCCCTTTTGCAAATGAAACGAAATATCTCGCAATGGCAATCGATGCAAAATTAAAATGGAAGAGGAATGTAAAAAACAAATGCGAAGAACATAAACATAAATACTGAGAACTGTGCTGGTTACTCGGAAAATATCCGAAGTTTAACCTTTATAACAAGCTGCTATTATACAAGCAAGTAAAACGAATCTAAACACTCTACAACTGAAGATCTACGCCGAGATCAGGGTATTACCGCGGTTAAAGATGAAACGAAAAACATAAAAGCGTTTATTGGGACACGTTAACACAACGGTCCTCCAAATTCTTCACGAAACAAATTTATTGCGGCGTCTTCAAAGAACTAAGCACTTAGATTTGGACCATTAATAACAAACCGCGCTATAGATTGCGGAAAAAGTAGGAACTCTCAAAGGAAAGTTACCTGCCAAACATTCATTACACGTGGTGAAAAAATTGCTAGATAAGAATACTAAGTTGCAATAAAAATACAAAAAGGGTGGTGGTTTTAATGCGTTAAGGTCCCACACTACTTCGGGCACGTGCTCATCGCGTCTATTGAGATTTCCATCAACCCACGAAAAAAAAAACAGAGAAACTATACAGGGCCGTTTGTAAAGGATGATGATGGAGAAATCTCGTTGATCCATCAGGGTCGGAAACAACCCAACCGAAACATACGATAACAAAAACGGATTTAGGCAAGGCGATATGTGACTTCTTCAATTTGATTCTTGGTAGGATTGTACAAAACTCCCCAGACAACACCAGACG
The DNA here is from genome assembly GCA_949824845.1 of Rhingia rostrata. Classification (NCBI taxonomy): domain Eukaryota; kingdom Metazoa; phylum Arthropoda; class Insecta; order Diptera; family Syrphidae; genus Rhingia; species Rhingia rostrata. The sequence continues at coordinate 85,710,098 of OX463755.1, read as the reverse complement.
AAGTAGAGGAAGACCTCGCCTTAAGTGGCGCACACAAGTAGAAACCGACCTCAACCAACTTGTAGTGCGCAACTGGAGGTTGTTAGCTAAGGACCAAGCTAATTGGAGAGGGATGTTGTAAGTAGTAAGTAAGTCGTTAAGTCATGATTCCATTCACGACAAAGGGATTTAAATGTCTTTGAAAGATAGAAATTATGTTTCCTTTGGAGTATGATGATTTCGTAAAAGTATATGTATTTTGGAAATGGTTTAAAAAGTTTATAGTCGTAACTAAATAAATTATTTAACTTGATGTACCTCAAAGTATATGGATCGACACAGAATCGCTACCTGAATCGAGTAATATATGTCTGTCCGTCCGTCTTCCGTCCGTACGTGCTGTTCGAACAAGTGTAAAAAATTTCAGAATGCCACGCACACTTTTTAGAAAAAAACTTATTTTTGGCCAAACGGTCAATTGCAATATCTATATTTCGTCCATATAAAGTTTTTCGCCACTTTTTCGCTCAATTTTTGCAGGCGTTTTCCTACAAAAACCATTTGTATACCATTCGCCATACAATATGAAGGAAAAAAACGCTGTTTTTTGTCAAACCATCCAAGATTTTGATAAACTGTCTGACCGATATGTTTTCCAATATTTTAATTTTAATATTGCTTCGCCATATAGCCGACATTTTAATTATATTAATTTTAAGGATATGATGGGATAGTGTATAAAATGATGTAGCCTTCTCATATGTTTTCATTTTAGAATTGAGCAAAAGTGAAAGGTTGGTGATCCGTCAATGGAACGGTTTGCCTGCGCTTCATTTCGGCTCCTTCTTTTTCATGATTTAATCTTTGGAAATTATCTTATCTAAATTCAACTTCTGCTATATTCAAGCCACATCAACTAGTTTTATGGTTTGCAATCATTC